>CM057348.1:443892631-445092631 GCA_030015575.1 Agapanthus africanus
TGTGATGTGATATATGTACTAAACGTCTACTAATCGCTATGGGGCGATTAGTGGGGATTGTATATATCTATGTTCTATGATATTGGTTTGTGTATATGAACTTGTTGGATTGTCGTGGATGAATAGCCAGAGATCTGAGATGAGTGTTTATTTATCATTCATTTGATATAAATTGTAAATTGATGTAATACTATTTTACGGTCGCACGTCCGGGTTGAGGTTGTAGCCACCATTGTATATTATTTCTTTTACTGTTTTTGCTCCTAGGATAGACCCAAGGTGGGGTGCACAAACTACCGGGTATTTTGAATTGTTGAGTGGCCTACTCACTTTGTTGAGGGAGGCTGCTTCACTTCGGGTATTTGGTGGGTATTTTGCCGCACCCGTAGGGGTCTAAGGTGGGGTTTTGGCTATTCATCACGACCGTGTAATCCGTCTTTCGTTGCAGGCTCGAACGAAACGCGGATTCCTAATATATCCAATGTGTGAATCTGTGATCTGGAATGACTATCATTGCATCTGACGAATGTATATATCTATATATGATATCTAGTAGACGTTGCTTACGTTTTACATCCGCGCTAGTCCAGCCCCCGCTCTGTCGTTAGTTAAGTAACCTAACGGGTGATTATGAGACCCAGTGGCGAATGCGAATGGCATAAGCGTAAGTTATATTTTCGTTTTTTCTGCAATAGTAGGATTAATTGATGGGACTGCATTAAATAAATGCTAAGCAAACAAACCAAACTTGAATAGTTGGAACAATTTCAAAACCACTCAGTTTTTTTTCAAAACAGCAAAACTTTTAAAATGCGGAGTTTAAACTACTCCTTTTAAAAGCTATCGGGTTCCTTCGATTATATCAAGTTCACTACGTTCACGGTTTTGCCAAAACCATTCATAGCCCTCCGTCATTTCAGTTAAATGTTCAGTAGTATTCAAGCTATTTATTTTGACCTTCGCCAAGGCATAGTGATTGGTAGCTGCTGAATATTTATCTGTAGCATAGATAGATGCGTTAATTTGGGATAGTCGTATTGCTATTTTGGCCCTCGTCAAGAGTATGTATGGGTGGGTCCAAATTAACCTGGATAATGACGGGTAGAACTTGACATATGACTTATGATATGTTGGTGTAACATTTCAGAAAATATAAACATTATTTTTGGAATTTAATATTAAAATAATATATTTCCCGAAAACTGCCTGATTTGCGAAATTGGGGTTTTCGAAAAAGGGTATAAATATATACCAATAATTGTGAAATAAATGAAAATTAAAATTATTTATTCATTTAAAAATATATTTAAGGGATTTGGCATTTTTAAAATTTATTATATGCAGTTTAAATAAAAATCAGATTAGTGCACTGCTAATCGCGATTAAGCCAAATCCGTATTTCTACAATTTTCATGGTTAGTGCACCATGAAATATTTCATTTGGTTACATGTTCATTTGTGTTGTTTTATGTTATGGTTTTATATTGGTGAGAAAAGAATTGAGAGGAAGGATTGAGGAGAGAGAGAGAGGGGGCATAATGATGAGGGTAAGCATGCTTGGAGAGAGAGAGAGAGAGAGAATAGGTAAGAGAGGGGGGCTGCCTCTATTCTCTTTCCCCCACCATTTTTCACCTCCTTCTTCCTCTTCCTCAAGCTCACCTCCCTCCATCTTCAACCCCAATTATCATCTCCAAACCTTCCTCAAAACCCTATACTCATTTAACAAAAAATGATCACCTCTTCATCCTCTACACAATGGACCAAGCAAAGTGGGATTTTGATGACTTGAGAAGCTAGGATTTTCTTGAGTGGCCTAAATGAGGTATAATTTCTACTATTTAGTTAGTTTTAAGTTCCTTTATATTCGAGTTTTAGTTTAGAATTGGTTTAGTGGTGAATCGTGAAGTTTGAAAATTCTATAGAGGGTTTGGGTGACTTGTGGACTTGTGATCAGTAGTGAGAGTGTACAAGACCCTAGAGATCAATTCTGGACCTAGAACAGAGATTATAAGCTTAGAATTTTGTCCATGTCGGTTTTTTTGCATTTGGTGTGCCTACTGTGAATCTGGAGCAACCCGGAGAATTTTTGAGTTTAGCAAACAACTCCAGGGACCAAATTAAGGTACTAGGAGACCACCCCGACCATACAAACCAAAATGGAGCAACCATGGCCGAGGTGACCGGATTTTAAGGGGTAGTGGCCGGCTACTTGGTGTGCTATGGTGCTGGAATTGATACAGTAGCTCATACACTCCATGTACAACACCCTATCCCTGTTTGTTTAACTCCTTTTGGCCTGAGTCAAAATCTGGGAGCACTTTGGTGTGATTTTGGCTATATTTTCCGTATTTTGAAATGTTTAGTTTTGATATTTGAATTTTTATTTGGTTGTTGGATGTTTATACATCAACAACAAGGGTTGTTTGATTGTTTTTGCACGCGTAGGCCATAGGTTCTAACCTATGAGCTCACCATGTGCCGTATCGGTTTTCCGGATTCGATTTTAATAGCGATTGCGATTGTGTATTATTGTAGGTATCTTCGTGTGGATTCCGAGGCGACATAGCATGGCGTCATCGACTTCGGCAAGAAAGAAGCAAAGTGAGTAGATCTATATCTACGGGGGAAGTCGGGTGGATGGCGTATAGCACCCCCGCAAATTTTGATGGAAACCGATTTATATATAGAATATGGTTACGGGAACCTTTAATAGAAAATTATAGATAGAGTCAAAAGATAGTTAGATAAACCATATTAGAAGCTCAAGGATAGTTAGAAGTGATATTGCCGTTTAGGGTATTATAAGACTAGATAGCCGACGTGCATGTGTCATCCGAACCATACATATTTTCAAAATGAAGAATCGTATGCATCTTTTAAACAGATACCTCGAGAGACGTTACGAATTATCAAATGATATCTTTTCCTTAAAAACACCGTAGCCCCTACTTTCAAAACTACGATTCGCATCTTTTAAAAACTGATTGTATGGTTCGGGTGTGTATGTTAGATTAGATAAGTATGATTATAGTAAAGGTAGAATGTATATATAACATTTGATTCGATGTGAGATATAAATGTGATGAAAAGAATGTATGATGCGATATGATGACTTGGTGATATGTTGGTATACTGATGAGAGTCGATTGAGATAATTGATACCTTGCCGGTCCCCTGATACTAGATTGTTATGGATGTGACATGGGACATAGGTATATAGATATATATAGAATGTTGTGAATCATGAGTGATTGTTGTACGTGACGTTAGGTCCGTACCCTCATTGTCGTAAAGGTTGATAGGATCCCTAATGGTTTAATGCCGCCGTACGATGATTTTTCCGTACGTGATGAGTTTGACTTGATGATTGATCCATACCCTTGACTAGAGGATGCCGTACGATGGATTATACCGTACGTGATGTTGTGAGGCTGGATGCCGATTGATAGATTCACCAACTCGATCATGTTAGATGCGTATACCATATAGCTTTTAGCTGACGATTTACCTTATGCTGCATTCATGTTATTCGCATTACATTACTTATACCTGTGCTAGTATACCTGCACCATTATCGATGATGCGTATGTTACACTTACACAGATTTGCCGGCTCACACACTTCATCATCGATAATTGCCATGTCACTACACAGTAGAGTTGCTGCATCATGATATGACTCCTTACATGATTTATTTGCTATGTTCACATCATTACGATATGACGCATGATATACTGATATTGTCACATCAATGTTCCATGTTGCACGATACATGGATATGCTTTCATTTCTATCATATGTCGCATACATCATTGTCACGACCCGAAAGAACACGTGACTGGCTCTTGAATCATATGAAGTCTATAGGACCTCATCTAATCCAAGTAAGCCAAAAACCCAGAAATCTAAAACCATTTTAAGGAGTAAATAAAGAAACTAGTTTTTAGGAAGTGAGAAAACATGTTTAAAAGTGAGGTTTTTAAATAAGTAAGCCGAATATGCATTTTAAGAATCTCTAGTCTTTTCTGAAAATTTCGGCAGAGTTTCCTTTATAAAAACAGGCCCTGAACGGGGTACAACAAGAATAATATAGGCACAATGGTACAAGGCATCCCCAAGCGGGAGCTAGCTCTTTGTCAATCGACAGTCACAACCACGCAAGCAATATAATTTACAACGCCAAAGGGCGAGGATCAAAACTCAAAAGAAACTCAAAATCAACATGAAAACCATAATACTACAACGCGCGACTCTAAGATCGAAATAATACATAACTGGTTTTCTAAGTCTGAAACAATATACAAGTTTGGTTGATAGAATTTCTAGATACAACTGAATAAAATAAATACAAGGGTGGTCACGATGCGAGTGAACCCACCTACCAATGCAATCACCCAGAAAGGAAGCAGTCTGCCAGAAAAGCAGCAATGAAACCTGTACGGCAAAACCTGCAAGAAACTGTGGCACAACGGGGGTGAGTTTCCAACTCATGAATAGAAAACATCGCAGAGTAGAAATCGTATGCATGATATAATCCTAGGTCAATACGATCAATAATAATATATCCTCAATATGAATAAGTCTGAAGCATGATAAGGTGGCTAGGGTAAACATCTATACATAAGTGTAGTACCAAAAGCTCGTGTTAGTGCCTCAGGTAGCAATATATCATAAATATGAGGTATGATCAATGTAATCAATGTCAACTATATCAGGAAGTCTACGAGTTTGTGGATATCATCCAACTATGTGATCAATGTCTCTATGTATGTGGATCTCATCCACGTGTCACCCAATGACAATAAGCATCATGCATGTAAATATCATAAACATATGCATGGAAGTATGAGGATGTAAATCAACATGTGTCGCTCGCGACATATCAAATCATGGAACCTGAATGTCTAGCATCGACACTCGAAAACATCATGAAAACTGTGCCTAGCATCGGCACGTAAATCCTCATATATATGGGGCTCCGTCAGTCTGGATCGGCCCATATCATCTCTCAACTCCGGTCGGTATCCTCCGGATATCCGCCGAGCTCAAATACAATCACCGGTAGGTACTCTCCACCTTGCCAGGCTCATCGTCTGCTCCACGAAAAGCATTTCTCACCCCGGGAAACCATACTGGGTCCACCATGAACCCGCAAACGGATCATCCAACTCCTCGAATCGGGTTTCAAGCACACGTCTCAGAACCGAGAAAACGCATGGTGGACGCACTGAAATATCATATCAAGGGTAACCGGGTTATTAAAACAATTATATAATCTCTTTTGAAATATCCACGGTTCCCAAATCCAGAAATATCATGGAAACAACATATCTCAATGCGTATAATCAAAAGCATGATGTATGCGACATGTAAAAGAAATGTAAGCATATCAGTATATCATGCAATATGAAATAGTAATATGCACATATTGAGGGCAAACCACTCTTTTAAAATGAATCAGTTTTAAGGAGTATCTTGCGGTTCCCAAATCTATAATCAAGCCAGAATCATCTATGTATGTGCAAATACTTATGTATATAAATATGGGTGTACAATGGGTATGTACACAAGTATGCCATGCAAGAGATCATATCCTGAATGCAACAGTACTACAGTGTAGTGACAGGCAATTATCGATGATGAAGTGTGTGAGCCGGCAAGCAGGTGTACGTGGAACATATGCATCATCGATAATGGTGCTGGTGTCCTAACAGCATGAGTTTAATAATGGTATATGAAATCACAATATAAGTATGCGATGCGGAGCGAACAGCAATAATGTGCGGGAGCTGAATGATAAACACAATGATAACTAATCTGCATTTAATATAAATATAAGTCATACAGTAGTGCATTTTGAAATAACACGAATCGCGGTGTTTTGGAAATAAGGGCTACGGTGTTTTTAAGAAAAGATACGTCCTTTGAAATATCCGTAGAATCCTTGGCCTGTCTTTTAAAATACCCATGATTCGTTAGTTTTGAAATAGTTAGGAATCGAATCTAGTCTAACAACTACACTAAACTATAGGGCTGAGCTAACAGGCTAAACGAAAGGCAAAGAAGCCGCCTAACATCTGAGTCGATACATATATATGTATATATATTAGTCGGTGATCCCGCCTTAATAGTATCACATACGATACAATATCTATAATATGACATCCTCAAGTCAAGAGTGCGGATCTATCATCAATATATAGCTCGTACGTAAATCCGTCATACGGCATCCCAAATCTGGGTACGGGTCAATATCACATTCATCACATTATTAATCTGGTATCCTCTTTATCAAAAATTATAATCCGGGGTACTGATCTACGTCTAGTATAATACGATACCCTCTATGTAAGTATAAATGCGTGTGTGAAACACACGTCTAAAGGCCCGCTAAAATCACCTGTCGTATCCCAAATACGAATCATATCATATCACTGATCTCATGGCACTATGCCCAATATCATCGACTCATCTTCAAATATCATCCACTATCCTCATCATGTAGGTTTATGTGTAGCAATAAGCATGTGTGTGCGTATGAATGTAAACCTATTCTAGGGTTCGCAACTAGGAACTATACTAGTTTACTTCTACGCCCTAATCTAACTTAGTACACCTAATCTCATCTCAAATATCCACGACACACTATAATCTAGCATAAATAGTACATATAGTATACTAGACATCGAACTGCGGAGGTGCTATACGCCATCCACCCGACTTCCCCCGTAGATATAATCTACTCACCTTGCATCCTGCGTGTCGGTGTCGATGTCGCCTTCATCTTCTTCATCGTCTCGAATCATCGTGGGGGGTACCTACATATCACACGTATCGCATCGCATTAAAACCAAATCAAAACCAAAACAATACGCGAAAACCAAAACGATACACTTAAAAGATTATAGGTTAGAACCTATAGGTACGCTTTCAAAACCATCAAACAATCCTCGATATCGTCGTACAAACACCAAGTAATCGAGGTAAAACGCAAATATACAAATCCAGAATTTAAAATACGCAAAACGAAAACACGAATTAAAACAGCAACTCAGGAAAAAGGCTCCAGATTCTACCCTAGGTCAAATTGGACAATTTTGCATATGTCAGGGGTCTAATTTACTGGAGATGGGGCCATGGAAGAAACACGAACCCAAATGGGCCAGGTCTTACCGCAAATTGCGGCCAGAGGGATTAAATCTGTGGCCGTAGTTGGGAGTTAGGGGCTAGGGTTTTGGTGGTAGCTTCCTGGGTGCCTGCATGTATCACTGTCCATGCAAAATAATTTTCAGAGTCTCAGGGTGCAGATTCCAATTAACCCACACAGAATCCATAATTTTCCCATATCGGCTTTTCTAAATCCGTATTCCGGGTTTCTAGTCTCTGGTTTAGGCCTGGATTCTAGCACTAGGGGGTTTGTTTGGTCTCTACTGAGCTCAATTTCACATCACAACTCTCAAATTCCCTTAACCCTAACTAGAATTTCCCAAGTTAACCCAAACCACACAATATCGGTTCTAATCTAACATGAGGGTAAAATAATGAAAACACTAAACTAAAGGTCCAGAAATTACCTTATTTGGCAACTCAAGAATTTTCTTGAGTTGCCCCAAGTGTCCAAAATTGGATTTTTCTTCATCCAATGTGTTTCCCTTGAGCTTGTGCACACTTTTTGTGAAATGGGGGTGGGGTTTTGAGGTTGTTTTGATTGTGTTTTGAGGAGATTTTGTGAAGAGGGAGAGAGAGGCAGCAGCAGCAGCAGCAAGGAGAAGGAGGGGAGAGGAAAATGTGATGAAGGTTGTGAGTTTAGTGGATGGCTAAGTCAAAGGTGACCCTCACCTTTCTCTCTCTCACCCATACCTATTATTCTAATCCAAATCCTTTTTCTTTTCTTTTCTTTTCTTTTTTTCTCTCACTAAATCATCAACCATGATAAAATATGTAGGAAAGCCATGGAAAAATATGTAACAAGCACAAAAAAAAGATATGGTGCATGTTTTGCATAAATATGCTAAAAATCCGATTAGCGATTTTTAATCACGATTAGCACTAAATTAGTGTCAAACTAATCATAAAAACTTAAAATTTGCATAATTCACATAAAACACCCTCTTTTAGTAATTTCTATAATTTTCAAAAAAATTCCCCAATTTATCGGTATTTAATTATACCGAAATATTAAAATATTCATTAAAATAATATTAAATTATAAAAATTCCCAAAAATAATATTTTATTTTTTTGAAATGTTACAATCATGCTTTATGATTTTATGCATCGAGACATGCTGTTTCATGAGATTTCTGGATTTGAGAACCGTGGCTATTTCAAAAGAAAGTATGTACTGTTTAAAAAAACCCGGTTTCTCTTGATATAATATTTCAGTGCATCCACCATGCATTTTCTTGGTTCTAAGACGTGTGATATGTGAAACCCGATTCGAGGAGGTGGATGATTCCGTTTGCGGGTTCATGGTGGACCCGATATGGTTCCCCGGGGCGAGAAATGTTTTTCGTGGAGTAGACGATGAGCCTGGCATGGTAGCTAGTACCTACCGGTGATTGGTTAGACCTGGCGGTTATCCGGAGGATAACAACCGAAGTCGAGAGATGGATATGGGCCGACCAATTCTGCCGGAGCCCGCGGGACGGTCCTGCAGACGGAGCCCGAGGTATATGAGGATTTATGTGTCGATGCTGGACACGGGTTTCATGATGTTTCGAGTGTTGATGCTGGACACTCAGGTTCTATGATTTGATGTGTCGTGAGGGACACACGTTGATTTATATCCTCATACCTTCATGCATATACTTTTATGATATTTACATGCATGATGTTGTTGTGTCATTGGTTGACACGTGGACGAGATCCACATGCATACATACATTGATTATATGGTTGGACGAGATCCACATGCATACATACATTGATTATATGGTCGGATGATATCCGCATACTTATAGACTTTGAGTATATTGTTGGCATATATGATGACCCGGTCACCCTAGATATCATAGTATTACCTTTATGATATAGTTGACCTAGGAGTCGTTGTTTATTCGATTTCTACTTGTAGATGTTTTTCTATTCACGAGTTGGAAACTCACCCCCGTTGTGCCACAGTTCTTGTAGGTTGACCGCACGGATCAGTAGCGGCATCGCTGGCACATAGCTACTTTTCGGTTGTTTGCTTGGTAGGCAGGATATTTATATCGTACCCACTCTTGTATTTACTATTTCATATTGTATCTAGTCAACTCCATCAAATCAAACTAGTATGTGTATAAGTAATGAGACTTAGCAAGACTTGCAGTGCGAGACATGAGCGATGGGTTTTATATTCGCTTTTGGGGTTGATGTCTTGCTTTACTTTATCTTTTGTGGTGATCTTCGCCGTTGGGCGTCGTATACTTATATTTATGTTTTGCATGGTTGTGGATCAGCCGTTTGGCGAAGAGCTAGCTCCCGCTTGGGGATGCCCTTATTATCATTTTGTTTTGTGGTTTTGGATCAAAATATACAAAGGAGGTGTTGTCCAATTTTTTTTTAAAAGGACGAAACATGTTTTCAAACTAGTAAATTTCACTTGCATTATTCATGTCCCATTTCTATGCATTTAAGAAAACTTGATTTCATTATACTTTTATTTCAAAACTTCACCTCTTTTATTTTCTTAAAAAGGTTTAGATTTCTGGGTTTCAGCTTACTTGAATTACGTTACGCCTGTAAGTCTACGGTAGTGCCCCGGCCGTCTGTCCGAGGCCAAAATACGGAAATGAAAACTTTTTCTTAACTAGAAATCGGCGCTATCATATACTTTAAATCCGGATCGAACTATTAACCAACAACTAGCAACTAGAGAAAGGGTTGGAAAGCTATACCGATCGATCCGTGTCTTTCGGTCTTTAGCCACCATCCCAAGCTCCTCGCGGCATCTCCGGTCTCGATCTCCTCGTCGGAAAGGGCACCACATCTTCGAGTCTTTTTACGGGCTCCCGCTTCATCCGAAGCAACTCGGGCACGAAGTTCGCTAGCCGACGTGTCCAAGGCGATATAGAGAATGTGTGTGACAACTTTGTCTCTTGCATCCATAGCATGGATGGAGATTGAAGATGAAGCCATCAATGGAGGTTGTGAGCTAGAGGAAGAAGAAGGAGAGGAGCCATTTTCTTTCTTTTGTTATCTTATCAAAAATGAGAGTGTGTTATAATAAAAATACAAGACCAAACTCTTTCCTAGGGCTGCCCTCTCTCTCTTCTCTCTCTCTTCTCATCATATCAACACAAAATCAATCACTTAATGTGACATTAGCACAAGAAAAGAGAGCATGAGTCACTAATAAAGTCTATGTCACATTAAATGCACAAAATGATGATTTCTAGCTCATAATTTCCATTTGTAAACATTAATCCAAATGTTTACAACAATAAAAAGATACGGAAACATCTAAAGTAAACTCGTGACGGATCACAAGGATACCCCTCACCTGTATAAACATACCTGCATCCGCATTCCAACCGAATGCGAATGCGGTGAGACTAAAGTAATCCAACAAATCTAATATTAGGATCCGGCTTAAACCAAAGCCCACTAGTATGATCCGTCCGATCATTATCCATACACTACTGCACGTATATGATCGAACCCTGCCATAATACCATACGGCCTCTACAACGTTTCGCTCGAAACTTGAAAACTGTCTGCGGGGGACTCTAAAGACTCGTCAATACTTTGGCTGTGGATTTAACCACTAGCACGTCAGAGGTACTAGCTGTACGTAACGGGCTACCAGGTATTGACCAAAAGGGAGGTCGATGAGCGAACTCATCCTGACACCCTACTGAGCCTGTCAGTGACAATATTCGTACAGTCCGGTCCGTTCGTCTATGAGCATCGCATGTCGGGCCTAGGGGGTTGGTAAAAGTCAGACCCCCAAAAGCGGTACAAGTCGTGTCGGAGTGTAGCCCAGAACACCCTGAGATACTACTGGAATACCTACCAGTAAATCTCCTGCCTTGGCCAAGGACTTCGTGTAATGGCTTTCTGTTCATATCATAATATTATATTATTATATTCCCCATTCTTATTCGTTTTATAAATAAACATGTGCTTTTGACGCATGTCTGCTATATATTGCAGGTTACAGGTTCTTGGAATAAAAACAGTGAAGTTGCTGAAAAAGATGATACAAAGTGAGACTATGAATGATAAATAGCGAAATCGTGATCGCGCCTACATTTTGAGGAACAATGAACAACAGTTCACCGAGTATAAAGACAGCGACACGAAGAAACAGTAAAAGTCCACTACAATGTTCACTGGAGATCTGGAAGAAACCGAGAAACCAAATTGAATAAAGAACCAAAGAAACAGGAAGTACAAGTCATAATAAGCCAGCACAGGAAATTACAAGATCCAACACTCCTGTTTGGCCGCGGAACCGCGGCCAAACCAGGCCTCAGGCCGCGGTTCCGCGGCGGGGTTAAGGAGTTATCGGCAGAAAATTTTACCAAGTCTTATGGCGGCTTTGACTGGTCAACCTAGGGGTAATTTGGTAAATGCAGACGTGCAAATCAATTGTAACCTATGGTTTCTATCTCTTATAAATAGAATCCAAAATCATTGTATTAGGTCATGCCTCCCTATGCCTCTTTTTATGAATAAAATTTAGAATTCTTTTGGAGAGCATCGATGCCTCTTTTCATATCATCTATTCAAATCTGACAACCCTGCGTTGATGTTTGGAGAGAGCCATCTGTAAAGTAAGTAGGTAATTTCAATTCTTGCCCTAGGTAATTTCAATTCCTGCCCTAGATAAATGTCTTTCAATTTCCTAATGAGCGAGTAGTCTCCTCGCTTGTTAGGGTTAGCTTTGGGGAAGGCTTTTGAGAGATGAGATCTCTCATCCCTTTCTTGCCCATCACACTTTTTCATAGGACTCCATGCATACGTGCACATACCGCTCCCTACGGCACCCTATCCGTCGAGGTAGCGGTGATACCGTAGTATAAAGGCCCGGTTGTGATGTTTTCCATGGAGCTTAGGGTAAGGATTGATAAAGGAAGGACAAGAAACTAGAGGAAGAAAACATCTTCCCGATGATTCTAATCCCTTTTGTTAATAATTACCGTAACTCCTACTAGATCCTAATATGGGTATAGAAAGCGTTGAGATTTATTTACATTTCCAAACCTACCTTAGACCTAACCCTAGCAAGACTTAGATATAGATTAATCTTAGTATAGAATAATTTAGTTTTTAGATTTAATAATCAATCCGGCTCCCATTGGAATTAACTCGTTTGCGCGACTAGGAAATTCACAACATCCCTGTGGACCGACCCGTACTCACCGGCTAGCTACCAAGCGATGCCGTTCTTGATTGCGGTTTAGAAATATTTTTGACATACGAATCAAATGGCGCCGTTGCCGGAGATGGCGTGTTATTTCCTTTTAGCAATTTCAACTTAATCTAAATTAAAAAAAAATCTGAAAAATCTGAAAAATCACAAAAAAATATAAAAATATATCATCTGTTATTTTTGGAAGGGTATTTTTGTGTGAATTTTGCAGGATCTACAATCGAAAGACGGATCTGGAAATTTCCAGAAAGCGAAACAGAAATCGGAAGATCAGAACAGAGGGGGATTTTCAAAACAGAATAGAAGAATTTTTCCAGCGATCTGCAACCTCCATCCGACCGCTGAACCGCGGCCTAAACCTACCTTAGACCGCGGAACCGTGGCCTCCTTGACGATTCAGCACGTGCGAAAAATTTTCGGGATCCGAGCCCGCTCCTTCACCGCGGAACCGCGGCGGGAGACCCCTTTTGGCCGCGGAAAGGCTGCCTTCTGGTGACGTCATCTGGTGAAAAATTCTCTGTAAGCTCCTCTGTTCTTGCTCTGGAAATCTAGATATATCATTTCTAAAAATCTCCTGCAGGATTCTTTGCGCTTTAAAAATCTTCCCCTTCCAAATAACAAATCTTGTGCAGGAATCTTTGCGCCGCGCGTAAATTAAAAATTGATTGCAAGTGATTTTTTGTTTTGCATATCTTTTATCGAAAATCTTTTTACAAAATTTCCAAATAAAGAGCAAACGGAAAAAGGAAAATTTTTTTTAACAACTTGCAAATTTTGCCGCTAAGAAATCCTTGCACCACTCAACCTTCTCTCTTTTCCCCTTTCTTCTAACATGGGTACCCCACATCATAAATCACTTTCCAAACTTTAGTATCCTGAACCTAACTTTGCCCCATACGTTAATTGTTTCGGTCGATTTAAGGAAAATCCCTCCATGCCCAAAATTTCTTTGAAAGATCAAATAGAAGCGTCTAGGAGAAACAGTTCGACTTTGCAACTCACTTTGTGTCAACCATGTCACCCTTCACCAACTTCGTATGTTGATACCACTTTTTCAAGTCCTGTTGTAACTCCTAAACTGATGTCCATTGCTGAGCATATTGCTCAATCTCGTAGCCGATCTTTCACCCCTCTCCACACATCCAGTTCTAGAGATCAACAAATCCATTCACCTTGTTATCCACATATTGATCCTACTCCTGTCCAATCGTCCACTTCCTACCCGTTCTACCCGACTTTCCCACCTTCGCTAGACATTGATTCTATACAGCCTTTTGGGAGTTTCACGTATCCAAACAATTTCGAATCTTTTACCGAAACCCCTCCACAACCCATGTCTAGTTTGGAACAGTCGTTGGAAGCTTATATTTTAGCAACAAACAAAATGACAAGGAATGTGGATGCGTCCATTGCCACCCTTATGCAACCTACTGAACCGGTAGCTAGTTTCCAACTAGCTCCAAATTTTCCAACATATAAGGAGGCAGTTGGACAGAGAGAGAATTTGAGAGGAGCGAGTGAGTTCTACACATTCCCAAATCAGACCTACCCATACCCAATTGAATCCCACAACTCCGGTTTTCCATCGATTGTCCCAAATAGTTCACCAGTTGAAGATAAAAACGAGTTGTGTGACTTTGTAATGCTTGATTTGCCAGACTGTGAAGAAACCCTTTCGAGTGAAACCACACCTAATCCTTTAGATCTTTACACCTCCAATCTTGAACCTAAATTTATCAATATCCATGCTTTTGAGGAGGTGTCAGAAAAAATTGATTTTCACTTGATTGAGGATATAGACGCCGGGAATATTTCGGATGATGAACCTGTCGATTTGATTGAAATTTTATGTCCAATTCATCATCCCGAGTCATTAATTGTTTCTCCCGAACTTCATATGCGTCTTGATTTTGATGATAATGGCATGGATGAGCTAAATATTGAGGAGAATTATGAGGATGGTATTGAGGAGAGTATTGAGGATAATATTGAGGTTGAACCATTTTTGTTTGATGTGTCGGATTTTCCAATTCATCCTCCTGAACCTTTAACTGTTATATCACCCTCCCTCCTTTCCATCATTCCGACCACGCAAAAGATCATGCTTGAAGACTGTGAGCTTGAAAAATTTCCCTTTAAATCTGACACAGTTCTCCCAGCCGATAACACTTACGAGTGTTTCACTTTTTTGGACGATGTGGAAGACTCACCGCCCGAGTTTGAGTCCTTTGAATTTTCAGATGAGTTAGTTGAACCATCAGACGCGGTTGCTTACAGCCGTTTCAAACCATTGATGGAATCTTTCAAATTCGAGACAGTTTACTACGGTGAGAATGAGACTATCCCTAATTCACTCCCTTTCGTCCTTCCTATTGTTCCGACCTTACAAGAGACCGTTATGCTTTCATCTTCAATACCAAGTTCGACATACCCATGTTTTCTTGCGAATCCTGAGGGATTTGACCCCATTTCTCGACGGGTTGATAGATTAGCACAATCGTTTTTAACACATCGGTTATCACAAATTGCGCCAATTTATTCACTCGATTTACACCCTCAAGATCGTACTACACTTCTTTCTCTTTTCCGCCATTCTTCTCCCCCACCGAGACCATATTCTACCTTTCTTCCCACACGGTCTCGTGTGATTCTCATTTCCTTTCTTTCCACTCCATTCTTTCACCAACCCTACCATTACCACGATAACATATTTGAATGGTTGGTGCTCACCTTTGGCTTATGTAAGGCCTTGCTTAGTTTGGGGAGGACCTTATAGTATATATGTATTTATTTTTTTGTTTTCTTTTCTAATAAAAAGGAAAAAAAATCAAAACAATAAAAAATTCAGAAAAATTTTATAAATAAATAAACAGGGGAGTGCCGACATCTTGACCCTCTTGGTGTAGCATGACAGTGAGGACACTGTCCAGTTTAAGTTTGGGGGTATGCTCAGTACGTTTTCTTTCTTCGCATTCATTTGTACATATTTTTGCATTTGCATACTTATTTTAAAAACCCATAAAAATTGAAAATTTTCAAAAATTATAAAAATTATTGTATTCAATTTTGGCCGTATTTGACTTAAGTTTGACAAATAGGATAACTGGCTAGGAACAACTAGATCTTAGACTTAGTAAATTAAAAACCCTAAAAATAACCTTCCTTAAAGTTTAACAGTAGATTGTATATGTCTTTGTAGCTTATTTAGAAATAGGCAAATTTTGAGTCCACTTCTTGGGCTAAGTCGAAACAAAGGAAAAGTATTGATAGTTTTATTAGAGTATAAGTTTGAAAAATAATTCCTAGCTTAAGTCTAGATTCTGAAAATGTATACCCTACAAATTGCACAAACACGCACCTTGAAACTTGGAATAGTAGAGGAGACCTTGAAATGCTCTTGTCTAAAGTCCTTAGTACGAAGAAAATAAAAGAAAAAAATTCAAGTGTGAATAAAAGAATAAAAAAATGAACACTGGTTTTTGTGATTACTTAAGGCTGCAAAAATAATAAAAAAATATTTAGCGAGGGTGCTTCATCACCTAGTGCCTTAGACCAACTGGTTTGGGAGTCACTGCTAAAAGCCTTAGGTGTTGCAAGACTAGGAATTACGCTTTAAAGTGCAAACGCATTTTGTAATCGGTCGTTGGTACCTCAAGAAGTATTAACGGTCGCATGAAGGATGTGTAAGTAAAATTCATTTAAAAATTCACCAATTAAGAAGTGCTTTGGACAACGGACAAGAGTACGATTGCTTGATTTGAATTTCCAAGTGTAGGGGTGATTATACACACACGTAGGGGTATGTGATTAGAGTTTAGATAAGAGAAAGGAGTGAAGAATAGAACTTGTATCTTTAGTAAAGTTGGTAAAAATTCCTAAGTGGAGATGGAACCCTAGAAGGAAAGCTTAAGAAATGTTGAAACCTAAGTAAGTCTATAGAACATATATAATCTTAAGTCAAATGATGAGGAAGTGTGAAGAATATGGGTGGATAGTTTACGAGTCGAAGATAATAGAATTCCGTATTAGAAAACCTAATTGGAGAATAAAAGTCAATGGGCCGGGATTTTGTGGGTAGTATCCGCTGAAAACCCTCAAGAGACAACACTCCTCCTACTAGGGACATCTAAACGTTTAATGGCTTGTTGCACGTGCTCAGTGCAATCGCGTTTCCCTGCGAAAGTGAGGTTAGGTTTTTGTCGAGAATAAAACTAAGTTTGCTCGAGGACGAGCAAAAGATAAGTTTGGGGGTATTTGCTCATATCATAATAATGCATATATTCCCTATTCTTATTCGTTTTATAAATAAACAGGTGCTTTTGACGCATGTCTGCTACATATTGCAGGTTACAGGTTCTTGGAATAAAAACAGTGAAGTTGCTGAAAAAGATGATACAAAATGAGACTATGAATGATAAATAGCGAAATCGTGATCGCGTCTACATTTTGAGGAATAATGAACAACAGTTCACTGAGTATAAAGGCAGCGACACGAAGAAACAGTAAAATTCCACTACAATGTTCACTGGAGATCTGGAAGAAACCGAGAAACCAAATTGAATAAAGATCCAAAGAAACAGGAAGTACAAGTCATAAAGAGCCAGCACAGGAAATTACAAGATCCAACACTCCTGTTTGGCCGCGGAACCGCGGCCAAACCAGGCCTCAGGCCGCGGTTCTGCGGCGGGGTTAAGGAGTTATCGGCAGAAAATTTTACCAAGTCTTGTGGCGGCTTTGACTGGTCAACCTAGGGGTAATTTGGTAAATGCAGACGTGCGAATCAATTGTAACCTAGGGTTTCTATCTCTTATAAATAGAAGCCCAAATCATTGTATTAGGTCATGCCTCCCTATGCCTCTTTTTATGAATAAAATTTAGAATTCTTTTGGAGAGCATCGATGCCTCTTTTCATATCATCTATTCAGATCTGACAACTCTGCGTTGATGTTTGGAGAGAGCCATCTGTAAAGTAAGTAGGTAATTTCAATTCTTGCCCTAGGTAATTTCAATTCCTGCCCTAGATAAATGTCTTTCAATTCCCTAATGAGCGAGTAGTCTCCTCGCTTGTTAGGGTTAGCTTTGGGGAAGGCTTTTGAGAGATGAGATCTCTCATCCCTTTCTTGCCCATCACACTTTTTCATAAGACTCCATGCATACGTGCACATACCGCTCCCTACGGCACCCTATCCGTCGAGGTAGCGGTGATACCGTGGTATAAAGGCCCGGTTGTGATGTTTTCCATGGAGCTTAGGGTAAGGATTGATAAAGGAAGGACAAGAAACTAGAGGAAGAAAACATCTTCCCGATGATTCTAATCCCTTTTGTTAATAATTACCATAACTCCTACTAGATCCTAATATGGGTATAGAAAGCGTTGAGATTTATTTACATTTCCAAACCTACCCTAGACCTAACCCTAGCAAGACTTAGATATAGATTAATCTTAGTATAGAATAATTTAGTTTTTAGATTTAATAATCAATCCGGCTCCCATCGGAATTAACTCGTTTGCGCGACTAGGAAATTCACAACATCCCTGTGGACCGACCCGTACTCACCGGCTAGCTACCAAGCAACGCCGTTCTTGATTGCGGTTATAGATAGTTTTTGAGATCAATCACTCTCCGAGACACAGCGCGATCTTACCCCCAATACCGGGAGAGACGAAACCCCTGCCGATCCGCTCACTGCCTCCATGTGGCTGGGGACTGTACCCAACTAAAACATGTTTGCACGACTCCTTTGAGCCATGGTAGGGTAGTAATCAAAGCACAGTGGGAACTCACACTAGACAAATGACAATCTCAGGTCGATGAACTAACCTGTACACATGTCATCAGGGAACTGCTATCTAACGTCAGGTATAATACCAACTAGCATGTTCCCGGCGAGTCCTGTCCGGTGTACTTATAATCCAATGAGCACCTGTATACATCTTAGATGATCCAACTGACACCAATGGCTTGTGAGACCGGCCACCGCCCCTCGTCGCAGTCTCGGCTGTATACACTAGTCTACTAATGGAGTATCAATGCCCAGTCTCGAAACTCCCACGACTAGGGACCAGTTTAAGGATGTGCTTATAGACTACCCAACTCTCACGTATATGATTGCCATCATACTGCTGGTAGTCAAGAAAGAATGCTAAGGGCTCTATCAACGTGTAATGGTGACCTGTAAGGTCACCTAAAACTGTACACGATGATAAAGATAAACCAGATAGCATACTATCATCTTGAGTAAGACTGTCCTACCGGTATAGGTCCTCCCTCAATCATTGCAATCACGTGCCTGTGATCCAATAATTGACTCTAAGGGCACTATATCCAACAATCTCCCACTTACACTCAAGGCTGAATATTGCGATGTCGCATACTCACAGCCCGTGTGATACCGAACACCCAACTCCTCTACTAATCAGTCTCACAAAGCCCGTTTGCGAAACTATTGCGTTCGAGGAATAGCCTCAGTGAGTGGATCCACTCTGATGTTTCTTTCTATGTCTCTCTTTATCTCAAGTTCGCAGAGAAAGCCATCTCCCGAAATGAGCAATACCTGTCTTAGAATATGTCTGGATATCTGATAGGACCTAGTTCATAAATGAACTCCAAATCCAAACTTCTTAGACTGTATCGTCAACCGAATTTAATCAGTATCCTGCGCCATGCCTCCCTCAGTATCCCCTTGGACCACCTGTCCAAAACACTGCCCCTCGTCAGAGGGAAAACTACAACTCTGACAGTCACTCTGTCATCGAGGTCACCTTGGAAGCCTGGAATGATAACCGTCTCCTGAAAGAGGTTGTTGTTATTATATCCCTAGAACATCCACTTATGTTCTAAAACTGCTTCCGAATGTCTCTCCAGGATAGGATTAATATCAACTTACTGCATCTCGTGCAAAAAAAATATCTGGTGTGGTACTTGACATCTCATGATTGACTCAATTACTTAAGCAAGTGATCTGCCAATCATGCACATCCCTCTCCCCTTTAGTCTGTAAGACACCTTCAGAGAGGGTGACTCCATCACCTGCAGGTACACTACCGTGCCAGGAGTCGTCCAATCTAAAACACCTTTAGAATGCTGTCTAAGCACCCAGATCGGGAAACTACCCAAATCTAGATCTAAAACCATAGATCTAATAACCAGAATGTCTGATATAATATCCAAATCCTATGTGGAGAAACCACTGTGTGACAACCAAAGTACAACCGATCGTAGTATAGGAATTTAACTTCCTACTCTGTGTATGTCATCCAAGTACCAGGACGTCACACCCTACTACTTTCTTAACAGATCCATCCCCTATTCTGATGAAGTCAAACCTATGACTGTCACATCAGAAATAGATGATCTCTCTCCGCTATATCCGCTTTAGCCCATAAATAGACACAAGCTACTTTTCCACTATACTTCCGCTGCTCCCACTGACTACGACAACCCTCTGGCAGAGTCATATACACGTACACCTCTAAAGCTAGTTTAGAATGACACTATATTAATCCTCCTGCCGGGTCTCACAGTCTGGAACAACAGCAATGGCAAGTCTGGGTAAACAAGAACCTCCCCGTCACCGTCCTTGAGCATACCGAAGTACCTCTCGAGTGCCTGAGGTTACCCACCATATCTGCAGAGTGGTTAATGGAATGTCAAACCATATCGAATCCATAGGTTCTTATCAAATTTTCAGTAATCGTTTGCGGTTCTGGAATCACTTCCAGTTCTACCATACTCCCACTACTGTTTTCTGAAAAAAAATCCATTTTTATCAAAACTGTGGCGAGTCAAGAACAATATCACTATTGATCTTCCAGATGGTAGAAAGTCAACCCTCGTCATAGCCCGGGTCAACCCACAAATAGCCATTACAGAAACATACCTTGAGTTATCCAGAGTCTGGTTTTAAGCATAAGCCGGATAACTCCCCGTACCTTAACATTGTTAAGATGTGAACTATTCTATATCCAATATAGAAACAGAGGCACTGATTTAATTGGAACCAGATTCAAATCATGCAGCTGTCTCCAGTGCATGTCAACTAAATGGAGAGAGGCCGATTAGCATTACTCAATTTAGGAATACATCCAGATATGAGTAACCTGAAAGAGAAGCAAGTTCTCATAATCATTACTATCAACTGAATACCATACACAAGTATCTACATCTTCGATCACCTTGAAGAATCCTGATACTTGCAATACCTGGTTCTCTACTTTATTCTTATACTTATAACTTCTCAAAACATAGACCTTGCATTTCTACGAAACACATGTCTAAGAACTAGAGAAGTCACAAGTAAACAGAATATAGTATGAGTACCAACCCCACTGTCCTCATGGACACTGGACAAAATACAATACTCTGTATAAGTCCCCTGAGTCTAATAACTCATTCCCCGTGTGTCGTAGGTTGAAAACTGTACTTATGGTTAAGAAGAATTACACCGATGTTTAATACTCCTTACCTAACCATCCACTGATATAGGTAAATGTCATAGACATAATTTCAAAAAGTTATATCTCACCTTATAAAAATAAACGTACAGATATATCAATTTGAAATTGGTGCATAACAACGGATATTCAAAACCAAATATTTGCCGTCCGGCAAACAACCCAGGCGATTTCCTCAAATATCACCAATTACAACGAATCCCGATATAATGAGGATAATCACCCAATTCCCAATAACTTACTCCCACTCATCATCTGTAAAACCATACAGATGTGAGAATCAAACCTGGTAAATACATACACTGGAGCAAGGGCTAATTGGGAAATCAGTTTTCTTTTAACAATACACAGTGAAACTGAAACATGTAAATGTTTCGGAGGGGTATCCAGGTATTCCTAGTAATGCCTCTTCCATTATCAGATTCATAACTGTAACCGTATATTTCTTTGCCATCTCTCCAAATCCCTTTATATGTCTTTAGTCATTACCTTCTGTACACCCTTTTAGGCTAAATGGTTTTCTTCCTTCCCTACCGTTCGACACCAGCCTATGGTTTGGAAGAAGACTATCCAATAAGCATAATGGATGTACTCCCCTAATCCTAGGAGCACTCGCAACCCGAGAGAAGGTGAAGATAAAAGACAACTGAATAAACCTTATTCCTATTTCTCCTGAACCAGAATCCATCCCCAAACTGGAACATGTTCCTTCGAGTTCGTATATAACCATACGATGGAGTATCCAATAAACTGTAGATCTTCGTAGTGATACGGGGTGTTCCGGAGAAATACAAAGGTGAAGTAGGAGTGGATATGAAATACTTGGTTTGGTCGTGAATAGCAGTCGCAGTTTACTTTGCCCTCTTACTAATCCCTTTATTTGTCTTTACTTAATACCTTCTGTACACCATCATTAGGTTAATTGGTTTTCTTCATTCCCTACCGTTCGGCACCTGCCTATTGTTTGGAAGAAGACTATCCAATTAGCATAATAGGTGTACCATCCTAATCCAAGGAGCACTCGCAACCTGAGAGAAGGTAAAATGAAAAGACAACTGAATAATCCTATTCATTTTCTCCAGAACCAGAAACCATCCTCGAATCTGAAACAAGTTCCTTCGAGTTCGTATATAACCATACGATGGTTTTATCCAATGTAAGTGGATGTTCGAAGTAATACGGGGTGTTCTGGAGAAAAAGGTAAAAGTAGGAGTGGTAATGAGGTATGCAACTCAGACAATCCAAAAGCCAATGTTTTAAGAAGGTTCGGTCAACTTGGTCACTGAGTCATAGTCACGAGTCGGGTCATGGTCGCTGCCAAAGAGAGAGAGAGAGAAAAGAAACACTCTGCGTGCACTCTAACCTAGATCAGAATGGTTATCACTTTATCTAATCAGGAAACCTCCCACTGTATCGTCAAATTCTCCTCCAAACCTGAAAGAAGAATTAGTCCGGATCACCCGAGGAGTAAACCAACTCATCAATGGAAATCGGGATCCAACTATCATCGCATGATAACGTGATGGAATCCACTCACGTTATCACACTCCAGAAGGTATGCGCATAACTGGCAAGTTTCAGTTTCTTTAGAAACTCCCGATTTAATTTTTACCCCATGCTCTTATGACCTTAACGAAGGTCAACAAATCATAAGTCACATGTCAAGTTCTACCCATCATTGTCCAGGTTAATTTGAACCCACCCGTACAAGCCCTTGACGAAGGTCAACAAAGCTATACGACTGTCCTAAACTAACTCATCTATCTATGCAATAGAAAAGTAACAAGCAGCTACCATTCACTATGCCTTGACGAAAGTCAACAAACATAGCATGAATACTAAGTGCTACCCGTCTGAAATGACGGAGGGCTACGAATGGTTTTTGGCGAAAAATATTTAACGTAATGAACTTGATATAGTTGAAGGAACCGGATAGCTTTTTATAAAAATATAGTGGCGAAAACCTTTGCTAAAGAGCTCACTCCCTGTAAAGGGATCTCGGCTCTTTCCCCGTGGAATGAGGTGCAGGATATTCCAACTGAATACCACGATGCAAAGCAAAAAGTAATCGGCTATAGTGAAGTTATTACCCTGACGCAAACTTCTGTCCAAGGGATCACTCCCGGTGAAGGGATCTCGGCCCTTGCCTCGTCGACTGAAGTGCTGGATATTCATAACCGAATACCACTGTGCAAAACAAAAGAGAACGTCCTTGCAATAACAGCTTTTTTGAAAAATGTTTCAACAACATCAGAATAGGTTTGTTTAGCTTGCATTGATCCGAATCAATGCAGTCCCATCAATTAATCACACCACAAAAGAACGAAAATATAATGTACGTATATGCCATCCGCATTCGCCACTGGGTCCCGTCATCACCCGTTAGGTTACTTAACTAAAGAAAGAGCGGGGACTGGACTAGCGCGGGTGTAAAACATATACAACATCTACTAGTATATATATCAATATATAATAATCGCTCAAGGCGTGATAAAATGCAACATCACAGAAATGTAATAAGCATCACAGAACAATACAGATAATCTGGGATCTCTGGGTTTCATAGAGCCGCTACTGAAACTCGACGTTCCCTTGGTCGTGTAGATAGCCTGTGCAATGAAATCCTAGACCCCTACGGGCGTGGCAAGTTACCCGCCAAAACCTGAAGCGAGGCAGCCCCCTTCAACAAAGTGAATGGACCACCCAGCACTTCATGGAATCCGGTAACTTGAGCACCCCTCCTTGGGTCAACCTATACCCCCTACGTGTGTGGCGAATAGCCCGCCAATTCTAGAGTAAAGCCCCCTCCGTCTCAAAGCCATGAGATGCGGGCCCGTTGCCCTCTAGAACCCGGCTATCCGTGCACCCCACCGCGGGGTAATCCTAGTACAAAAAGTAAAATATATATACAACGGGTACATCGACCTCAGCCCGGTCGTGCCCCAAAAGAATAATATACAAACAGGCAGTGACGGCAGTCCACAGGTCGGACGCTCGCCCCGCAATATCAAATGTACAAATACAACCAAACTGTACTACCATTGCATCCAGGCTATCCACCACGACAAATCCGCAACATCACGGCACAACACAGAACATCAACGTAAATGTCACGTTCGCAAATCCGTCTAAAAGAGCTATAGCAATTAGACAGGATTTACCGCTCGAATGACATTCACGGTCCCAGATATAATATAAGTACTGTAAACTAACATATTTCAAATTTTCGATCGACAAAATTTTCTGAAGTGGGCCCCAAGTACAACTGCAGCACTCAAAATAATCTGGGCTAAAAATAAACATTCCAGAAACCCCAATTCCAGGATTTGAACAACTGTAAAAATTTTGATGCAGTGTTGCTATAGTACGGTGGTGGAACCGCGGCCAAAGGGTGGGTAGACATCATGCTACGAAATTTCTTTAGTGTTCTTAGAAAAGCCTGTACATATTTCTGCAATACTCAAAATAATTTTTCGACGACAAAAAAATTTCGACAGAAACTGCACAATTGGAAAAGCGGTTTTTGGAAAATTCGGCCGATCGATATTTTAAATATGTTAGAACAAGCTAGTAAAGGTTAATGGCGTAGCTCTGATACCATGTAAGTCTACGGTAGCGCCCCGGCCGTATGTCCGAGGCTAAAATGCGGAAACGAAAACTTTTTCTTAACTAGAAACCGGGGCTATCATATACTTTAAATCCGGATTGAACCATTAACCTACAACTAGCAACTAGAAAAAGGGTTGGAAAGCTATACCGATCGATCCGTGTCCTTCGGTTTTTTGCCACCATCGCAACCTCCTCGCGGTATCTCCGGTCTCGATCTCCTCGTCGGAAAGGGCACCACATCTTCTAGTCTTTTTACGGGCTCTTGCTTCATCCGAAGCAACTCGGACACGAAGTTCGCTAGCCGACGTGTCCAAGGCGATGTAGAGAATGTGTGTGACAACTTTGTCCCTTGCATCCATAGCATGGATGGAGGTTGAAGATGAAGCCATCAATGGAGGCTGTGAACTAGAGGAAGAAGAAGGAGAGGAGCCATTTTCTTTCTTTTGTTATCTTATCAAAAATGAGAGTGTGTTATAATAAAAATACAAGACCAAACTCTTTCCTATGGCTACCCTCTCTCTCTCTTCTCATCATATCAACACAAAATCAATCACTTAATGTGACATTAGCACAAGAAAAGAGACCATGAGTCACTAATAAAGTCTATGTCACATTAAATGCACAAAATGATGATTTCTAGCTCATAATTTCCATTTGTAAACATTAATCCAAATGTTTACAACAATAAAACGATACGGCAACATCTAAAGTAAACTCGTGACGGATCACAAGGATACCCCTCACCTGTATATACATACCTGCATCCGCATTCCGACCAAATGCGAATGCGATGAGACTAATGTGATCCAACAAATCTAATACTAGGATCCGGCTTAAACCAAAGCCTACTAGTATGATCCGTCCGATCATGATCCATGCACTACTGCACGTATATGATCGAACCCTTCCATAATACCATACGGCCTCTACAACGTTTCGCCCGAAACTTGAAAACTGTCTGTGGGGGACTCTAAAGACTCGTCAATATTTTGGCTGTGGATTTAACCACTAGCACGTCGGAGGTACTAGCTGCACGTAACGGGCTACCAGGTATTGACCAAAAGGGAGGTCGATGAGCGAACTCATCCTGACACCCTACTGAGCCTGTCAGTGACAATATCCGTACAGTCCGGTCCGTTCGTCTATGAGCATCGCATGTCGGGCCTAGGGGGTTGGTAAAAGTCAGACCCCCAAAAGCGGTACAAGTCGTGTCGGAGTGTAGCCCAGAACACCCTGAGATACTACTGGAATACCTACTAGTAAATCTCCTGCCTTGGCCAAGGACTTCGTGTAATGGCTCTCTTAGACATAGCGCGATCTTACCCCCAATACCGGGAGAGACGAAACCCCTGCCGATCCGCTCAGTGCCTCCATGTGGCTCGGGACTGTACCCAACTAAAACCTGTTTGCACGACTCCTTTGAGCCATGGTAGGGTAGTAATCAAAGCACAGTGGGAACTCACATGAGACAAATGACGATCTCAGGTCGATGAACTAACATGTACACATGTCACCAGGGAACTGCTATCTGACATCAGGTATAATACCAATTAGAATGTTCCCGGCGAGTCCTGTCCGGTGTACTCATAACCCAGTGAGCACCTGTATACATCTTAGGTGATCCAACTGACACCAATGGCTTATGAGATCGGCCACCGCCCCTCGTCGGGGTCTCGACTGTATACACTAGTCTACTAATGGAGTATCGATGCCCAGTCTCGAAACTCCCACGACTAGGGACCACTTTAAGGATGTACTTATAGACTACCCAACTCTCACGTATATGATCGCCATCATACTGCTGGTAGTCAAGCAAGAATTCTAAGGGCTCTATCAACATGTAATAGTGACCTGTAAGGTCACCTAAAGCTGTACACGATGATAAAGATAAACCAGATAGCATACTATCATCTTGAGTAAGACTGTCCTACCGGTATAGGTCCTCCCTGAATCATTGCAATCACGTTCCTGTGATCCAATAATTGACTCTGAGGGCACTATATCCAATAACGCCTTTAGACGTTGCGTGATTTAAGTGCTGGTCACGAGCTAATATTTCGGGTCGTGACAAAGTTGGTATCAGAGGGCTAGGTTTAAGCTTGGTTCGAGTCTATGTTTGACTATGCGGATTCTAGGGCGGGTATGTATTTCGGAACCTAGGCTTGACCTTACGGAACTTAGACTTGAACGGGGGGGTATTAGACCCGAACTTTCATTTCATAGGCTGACCCTGATTGATGGAGTGGGTAGCTTGAGTAGAGTGACGTACCGTACGTATGTTCCGCGGCATATTTATGATACGATACTCCACTTAAGAAACCTTAGGATGTATACATTTTGAGACCTGTGATTCTCTTCGTACCCATGATTATACATCCATTTGAGATCCTCGATTCTATTTGTTCCCATGATCATACTCTCATTGATGTTGTTCCTTCTTATGATCATGTATCCATTCTGGATCTGTCGTTTCCTTTCATGCCTTTGATCTGTTTTTATCGATACTCGATTCAGGTTCCGGTCACCATGGTTTGAGAGCAGTTTGAGCTGCTGCTAATGTTGCGGTGAGGGTGAGCTCGTCATGGACGAGAACTGACTATTGTGTTTTCTGGTGACACGGGAACGTCTCGAGTTAGTATTTATGTTGTGACCTCTTGTTGAAGCGAGTGGTTGGTTTTACACCGGATGATCGGGCCATTGATAGAGCTGTCAGTTGCTAGAGGACTATTGATGTACAGCATACCTCAGAGATTGTGATGTCGCCTACCGTACAGACAGATGACCCAGCTGTTGCTGAGATTGATAGGATGTCGCTTCCAGAGCTTACGAGCTGAGATCGCCGGAGCTTCCAGGCAGAAATGCGACATATGACAGCCAGTCTACCCCGATTTGAGAGACGAAGGTGATTCATCAGATTGATGCGCCGACGCAGGCCCAGTTGAGTTGAAGATTTCCAGTGTGGAGAGTTTTACTCAGATCCAGAGATGACTGTGATGTATCGCCTCTCTTGGAAGATTGAGGCATTGTTTAGCATGCGGACAAAGGATATTCACATGTTGTATAGGCGAAGTTAAAAAGTTCGAACGAATGTCAGAAACCCATTTTCCTAGTTTAAGTATACGGAAGAACATGTAGGTAATTCTGTGGACCCTCTAGAAGAATGAAATCCTAACTCGACATGATGACCAAGGAACCGCTTTTGAACCTTAGTGTTTGCGGCAGTTTAGCGGTGCCATCAGAGAGGCTTGGGTTTGCCCTTCTACGGTTAGTCCGTAGGTACTGTGGTATGTACCAGATATTATTAGACTGTGCTCAAGTGTTGAGCTTTCGGGAAATTATGGGACTTTGATGACTTGATCGAAAGGTTTGACGTCGTCCGGATATCATGTGATAAGAGATCAATAAGCTGACCAGCTTCGGATAGAGGACCTCATCCAAATGCGCTGTAAGTTGATCGAGAACGGATGAGTATTGAGTATTCCTCCGATGGTTGGGACGAGTTCCCGAGGACGTGTTCGGCCAGATATCTTCTACAGAGTGATGAAGATACCGAGTTCATAACTTCGAGTCCGTGTGAGAGACTTCGGATTGACCGTGGCTGAGAACAGTTGCAGTGCGTAGATAGCATGACGTGACATCAAAGTGGATGATGATACAGACGAGTGGAACCATAGGTTCGTGCGAGATACTGACGAGCTGTTGTTACTCCCCGTTGATGCCAGAGGATCTGATATGTATACCGAGGCATTGGGATGTGGCCAGTTTCCGAGAAAATGTTGTGCTGAGAACGCAAATGTCCAGAAAACAAGAACAGATTATGTAAGAGTACCAGACTCCGTACAGTTCGGCATAGGCGAGATCGGAAGAGACCTTGAGCAGGATTCCTTCCAGGACACTGCTGCAATAAGATTTGCACCCAGGATCAGTTGTGTCACGTGTATTCAGAGGACCAGAGGCCGACGCCAGTGACGTGCTGCTTTACGAATGGTCGTGATGATTGACCGAGAGATGACCAGAGAAGTGCCAGAACGGAATCGTTCCCGTTAGCACACCTAACCGGGCCGATGCGCCAATGGATTGCGAGATTGGTGAATCCACAGAGAAGATAAGGACTCAGAGACTGAGGACGCCAAACCGTGAGCAGGAGGCAAGCAGATATTCTTGTTCTGCCGGTTTTAGGCGTATCGATTTATTTTTCGACATTGTAGGAGGTGTACCTCAATGTCATTTGTTGCGATTTGCGGTTGTGATTCGAGTATCATGCTTATATCGGTTGGATTTGAGTTTTGATAATTGAGCTTTATGATATTGTTTTCATGCACCATGGCTGCACCTACTGGGTATTTACATTTTGCGCATGGTTATTACACTTGATATATATTTTATACACCGTTGTGTTGATTTATGATTTGTGCATATACATTGCATTTGATGTCGATTTTATACCTTCGTAGCATGTGTTTATAATTTCGTGGATTTCATACGGATGATGTGATTTTTGCACTCGGTATAGCTCATATGTGCTTGCAGTGCATTGATACGGATTTTTTGCACATAGTTGCACACATTTTTGATTTAAACACCTTGGTGCACTCGGTGTTTCTTTTTACGCGTTTGAGTTATTGATGGTATTTTGTGCATTTGATGCACCAGATGTTGTTTTCATGCACAATAGATGCACCAGATGTTGTTGTCGTGCACACCCGTTGCACTGGACAGATATTTTCGTGCACACCTGTTGCACTTAGTTTTTCTTTTGTGCATATTGTGGCACCTGTATTCGGATTTGATGTCCGTGCGCACCAAACGCACGTGATTGTTGGATATGCCTTTCGAGGCTGATTTTGCTCTTGAGCATCTTGTTTTCATGATATGCACTATATTATGAAGTAGCCGAACAGGACTGATCTGAGGACAGTACCTGAGTACTTTGCATGCATTTAAAAAGTTTAACAAGATATTTTCAAAAAGGAGCTATAGTCTCGCTATTTCTTACATGTCTGTGAGTGATACGAACGTTTACAAAAAGAAAACCTTTTAGGATATTTTAGAAACGACGGAACGTATATTTAGCAAAACATATATTATTATTTTACGAATAAGCGTCAGTCACTTATGCCGTGAGTTACGCCTCACACGGTGATTTAGAAAGGATTTTGCATGTGTGTCATTCAGTTTTTGGAGATTTTTCAAGCATGCGTACTATATATGTATTATAGTATTTGACTAGTGCATATTGGATTTCAGTATTTGATTTCGAGATCTATATCTCCATTGTAACTCCGAGGATATGCGTGCAAACCCGATGATTTGCGTGACGCTTAACGGAGTTCAGTTTTTGGGTTTTGTACTCGTTTTCATCCGCACTTGACGCGCTGTGTTGTTTCTGCATCTTCCATGATTTCGGAGCCCCATTGATTTGAGTTGATTATTGAAATGTTTTAGGTTTTGGGGGTTTAAATTTAAATTCGGGGACCGAATTTCTTTAAGGGGGGAGATTGTAACATTTCAGAAAATATAAAATATTATTTTTGGAATTTAATATTAAAATAATATATTTCCCGAAAACTACCCGATTTGCGAAATTAGGGTTTTCGAAAAAGGGTATAAATATATACCAATAATTGTGAAATAAATGGAAATTAAAATGATTTATTCATTTAAAAATATATTTAAGGGATTTGGCATTTTTAAAATTTATTATATGCAGTTTAAATAAAAACCCGATTAGTGCACTGCTAATCGCGATTAAGCTAAATCCGTGTTTCTACAGTTTTCATAGTTAGTGCACCATAACATGTTTCATTTGGTTACATCTTCATTTGTGTTGTTTTATATTATGGTTTTATATTGGTCAGAAAAGAATTGAGAGGAATGATTGAGGAGAGAGAGGGGAGACATAATGATGAGGGTAAGCATGCTTGGAGAGAGAGAGAGAGAGAGAGAATAGGTAAGAGAGAGGGGGGCTGCCTCTATTCTCTTTCCCCCAACATTTTTCACCTCATTCATCTTCCTCAAGCTCACCTCCCTCCACCTTCAACCTCAATTATCATCTCCAAACCTTCCTCAAAACCCTATACCCCTTTCACAAAAAATGTTCACCTCTTCATCCTCTACACAATGGACCAAGCAAAGTGGGATTTTGATGACTTGAGAAACTAGGGTTTTCTTGAGTGGCCTAAATGAGGTATAATTTCTACCATTTAGTTAGTTTTAAGTTCCTTTATATTCTAGTTTTAGTTTAGAATTGGTTTAGTGGTGAATTGTGAAGTTTGAAAATTCTATAGAGGGTTTGGGTAACTTGTGGACTGGTGATCAGTAGTGAGGGTGTGCAAGACCCTAAAGACCAATTCTGTACCTAGAACAGAGATTATAAACTTAGAATTTTGTCCATGTCGGTTTTTTTGCATTTGGTGTGACTACTGTGAATCTGGAGCAACCCAGGGAATTTTGAGTTTAGCAAACAACTCCAGGGACCAAATTAGGGTACTAGGAGACCACCCCGACCATACGAACCAAAATGAAGCAACCATGGCCGAGGTGGCCGAATTTTAAGGGGTAGTGGCCGGCCACTTGGTGTGCTATGGTGCTGGAATTGATACAGTAGCTCATACATCCATGTACAGCACCCTATACCTGTTTGTTTAACTCCTTTTGGCCTGAGTCAAAATCTGGGAGCACTTTGGTGTGATTTTGGCTATGTTTTCCGTATTTTGAAATGTTTAGTTTTGATATTTGGATTTGTATTTGGTTGTTGGATGTTTGTACATCAACAACAAGGGTTGTTTGATTGTTTTTGCATGTGTAGGCCATACGTTCTAACCTATGAGCGCACCGTGTGCCGTATTGTTTTTCCGGATTCGATTTTAATAGCGATTGCGATTATGTATTATTGTAGGTACCTTCGCGTGGATTCCGATACGACAGAGCGTGGCGTCATCGACTTCGGCAAGTAAGAAGCAAGGTGAGTAGATCTATATCTACGGGGGAAGTCGGGTGAATGGCGTATAGCACCCCCGCAAACTTTGATAGAAACCGATTTATATATAGAATATGGCTATGGGAACCTTTAATAGAAAACTATAGATAGAGTCAAAAGATAGTTAGATAAACCATATTAGAAACTCAAGGATAGTTAGAAGTGATATTGTCGTTTAGGGTATTATAAGACTAGATAGCCGACGTGCATGTGTCATCCGAACCATACCTATTTCTAAACTGAAGAATCATATGCATCTTTTAAACAGATACCTCGAGGGACGTTACGTATTTTCTGTTAGTTATATGTATGCCCTAGAGGCCATTACTGTACATATGATGTATATTGTAGTGGATGCTAGGACGTATATAGGGAGGACTTTCTTGCTCGACATGATAGTATGCTATCTGGTTGATCTTTACCTTAACGTGTATACTGATTGTCTCTCTGTTACATGTTGGTAAAGCCCTTAGGATCTGTACTTGACTACCTGGATTATGATGCGGATCATACTAGTAGGGACATGGTAGTCCATAAGTACATCCTTCAAAGTCCCTAGTTGAGGGTGTATCGAGACGGGGCATCGATATACCAGAGTAGACTAGCGTATACCTTCTCGACCCATACAGATGGGCGATGGATGATCCCATATCCATTGGTGTTTGACATCAGAGATGATATACGGGTGCTCAGTAGAGACTGGGTACACTGGACGGACTCGCCGAGAACTCCCAGATGGTATTATACCTCACGTCAGATGACAGTTCTCTGGTGACACTGGTACAGAGTAGTCTGTTGACCCGAGATCGTCATAGAGTCTTGTGTGGTTCCCACTGTGCTTTGATTTCCATCTTACCACGTCCAAGAGGGCGTGCAAAACGGTGGTTTTTGGGTACAGTCCCGAGTCACATGGAGGCAATGAGCGATAGGAGGGGATTCGTCTCTCCCGGTATAGGGGGTTGATGTTGCGCTGTGTTCGATTGGCTATAACAGGAAATCCCTGGCCAGGGTTGCTGAGATTTACTGGTAAGTGTTACCAGTAGTTTCTCGAACAGTTATAGACCTCATATCGACACGACTTATCGAGCTATTGGGGTCTGACGTTTACCACCCCTAGGTGAGATATGCGACATATCAGACGATCAGACCGGACTGTACGGTAGTGTTACTGGTTGGATTCACTGGAGTGTGAGCGGGCTTGCTCGTCGATCTTCAGATCGCTCAATACCCGGGTGGCCGTTACGTTTAGCAGACCGCTTGCGGCTTATGGATGTTTGATATGATCATCATCTGCTGCCGGCGTATTGACGAGTCTTTAGAGTCCTACACAGAGGTTTCCTGGCTCAAGCGAAACGAAATAGGAGCGCATATGAGATATGTGCGGGACCGAGAATAATGTGTGTATGTGATATCGTATTCTATTCTCGCGATGAATGTATCGAATGGTTGTATGCGATATAACCTAGTTATCGAATCGAGGGTTGATTCGATAAGCTGATACATTGGATACTAGTCGGTTATATGCGATATGACCGGATCGTTAAATCAAGTGTTGATTTAATGATTTAATGCATAATTATATATTTGATATATTACTTTGCATTAACTAGTATCGGTTCACTTTAAATGGATTTTCTCACTCGGGTGTGCGCATTGCATATGCGATATGATTTTGTGCACTTGCTTGTATCATGTTTGATGATACATGCAATACTTGGTTAAATGTATGTTTAAACCATAGTTAGTTAATGGTTAAGGGTTTTAAATGATTTATTTATTGTTTTATTTATTTTTGGCAAAAGGAAAATGGTGGCTTTATTTATTTCTTTTGTTAAAGTTTCTTGAACTTTTGAAAAGTCCACCATTTTTGTTTTATGCCAAACCCTAACCACTCACTAACTTTGGTTTACTCTCTACACTTAACTATGGTAAGTGTTATGATAAGATTGAATTTTTCTTTTCTATTATTAATCTTATCATAATAATTATCTTCTTCTTGCTTTCTTCTTCTTCTTCATTTCAAGAAGAAAAGCTTGACTACATCAATGGTGGATTGATGAAATGAGTGAGAAATCCAAAACTAAAGTCTACCCACTTCCTATTTCTTCATCCTCTACCTCTTGCCAAGTAGTAGAGTGTGTTTCCTTCACAAGTTTTCTTGACTTGGTGAAGTGAGAGCTTGATCTTGAGATGCTTCGACGTAGATCATCTTCGGCATGGACATCGACGACCTAGCTCGCTTTTTCTCCGACGAAGCCGACTCTAGAGCCCGGATTCCTTTTGGACAGCGGAGACGACTTCGTTGCGGAGCTATGGAGGTGGAGCACCGGATCTACAAAGGTTGTATTTCCGATATCCCTTAGTTAAGTGTTAACTAGTTAGCTTTTTCGCCTAGTTTTCTAGCCAACGATCCGTAGTCGGGCTTCTCGGCACCTAGATTTTTGAAAATGGCATGTTCGATGCCTTGTGAGACCTCATTAGGGTGCCTAGGAACCCTACAGTGGTATCAGAGCCTAGCTAGAGCCTTAGGCGAAGTCCAGACGGAATTTGAAACCCGATCGAACCGAAACCCAACCCCAAAAATTGCTCTCTGTACTTTTTCTAAAATCGTGGATTTTTCAAGATTAAAAATTGCTAAAAAATTCAGCAGGGAAATCTAAGAATTACGATGCAAAAATTATTTCATGAACAGTAAATTTCGCGGCGGAACCGCGGCAGAATCATGCCTTATGCGGCGGTTCCGCGGCTCCTTGATGACGTCAGCCCTGTTCCTTTGCACAGTAATTCCTAGTTCACTGTACTGAGTTTTATGGGAATTTTTAATATTTTTTACAGAGTTGAATTTTCTGGGTTGTTTTGGGGATTCGAATGTTCGATTGGATTATCAGATTTTGTCTATGTGGCTTTCCGGATAAATATTAGAATATGTTAAAAAGTTCGACCGGATATAAATACCCAATTTTTCCCCTGTCGGGAAATTTCCAAGTGTTGGATTTTACCGAAGTTTAACGACGTTCTAAGTAGTGCAAGTAACGCGATGGACCCTCTAGAAGACAACAAACCTTAACTCGATTATGTGACCGTCTTGAACTGCCCTTTGAACCTTCGGGTTTGGGGCAGTACGGCGTGCCACATGTGAGGCGTTGGCTTGACCCTTCTACGGCTGGACCGTTGGTACTGAGGCACGAACGGAATGTTGTTAGACTTGTTTCATGTGTTGATCTGTATCGGGAAAACTTGGGTGTTCGATTGTTCGATCGGAAAGTTTAACATTTTCTGTTTATCTGGAATGGGATACAATAATTGGAATTCACAATAGTTATGTGATAATTGAATGAATGTTGTAAATCTAGCAATTTAGTCTCACTTGATCGGTTGCCACGGAATTTTGATGTGATCAAAAGTCCGTCGCAATCATGTAGCGTACGCGGATACTCGCCGGATAAACTTAATAGACAGCCTCACTCCATAGCCCCGACCAAGTGACTGTAGGAGAACCCCGTCGCCGAAAGCATCCGTTCGGGTGCTCGCGGTAGCGGTGTTCCGCCTTGGTGCACTTCGTCGACGGTATCGGGGGCGCGGCCGTCTACTGAAGTTTGCGACGAGCATTCGATCAGGATGTCGGGAATCTTGTTGAATTGCCCGACTTGATATTGAAAAGAATTTTCGATAATGAGACTAAAATGCGGGGTTTATAATTGTTAGGCATGCGATGTCTAAAGAATTCATTTGGTCAGGCATGCGATGTCTGAGGTGGTTGCGGATTCCAACTGTTGTAGTTTTACACTTTCTTTTCTGTGACCGTAAGTGTAATATGTGATATCGCCGGTTTCGTTGCTATATGTCAACGACAATTGGGATGCGCATATTTACTTACGTTGATGACATGTGATGTTATGTGTTGCTGGATATGTTATATTGGATCGTCGTGTTTGAATAGCCGGGGGTTTTTATGTGAGATGAGTGTTTTTCATTTTCATTCATGTAAAAACTTGTATGTAATATTCTTTTATTGGGGCACTTCCAGGTTGCGGAAGATGTCACCGTTTGTATATTATTTACTTTTCCGCACTAGGATAGACCCAAGGAGGGGAGCACAAGTAACCGGGTTCTGGAGTCCAGTGGGAGACCAACTCGAGGAGTCGAGTCCGGGTCTCCTAACTCTAGAATTGGTAGGGTTGCTTGCCGCTCTCGTAGGGGTCTAGGGGTGTGGGTTTGGCTATTCATCACGACCGTGGAATCCGTGTTTTATACTGGCTTGTATTGAAAACACGGACGTCCTAGTATATCCAATATTTCATATGATTCTTCTGCTGCGATATCTGTGATGTGATCATGATATGTTCTGTGATAGATACTGTATATAGTATATATGATATATTATATAGACGTTACTTATGTTTTACACCCGCGCTAGCCCTGCCCCGCTCTGCCGTTAGTTACCTAACCTAACGGTGCACGAGGGGACATCGAGGCGAATGCGGATGGCATAAGTGTACGTCGTATTTATCTGTGATGTTTAGGTACTTAAATGATGGGACTTCATTAATGTGATTAATGAAATAAAAGAAACCTAAGATGTTGTAGAATCGAATTTCAAAATTAAAACAGGTAGCTACAGTTCTTGCTTTGCACAGCGGTATATGTGATATATCCTGCACCTTATTCGATGAGGAAAGGACCGAGATCCCTTCACCGGGAATGACTCCTTTAGCAATAACTGGCAGATGCTACACACTCGGTTTGTCTTTTGATTGCTTTTAAGTGTTTTTGCTTTGCACAGTGATATATATGATATATCCCGCACCTCATTCGACGAGGAAAGGACCGACGATCCCTTCACCGGGAGTGACTCCTTTAGCAAAACTAGAAAAGCCTCAAAAGCACTCCATTTCAAAATCATTTGATTCTACAACGATATCAAGTTCATTACGCAAAGGGTTTTCATAAAAACCCGTCGTAGCCCTCCGTCATTACAGATAAGTACTGGTTAGTATTCGTGCTACGTTTGTTGACCTTAGCCAAGGCGTAGTGTGCGGTAGCTGATTAGTGCTTATCTGTATAAGCATATGATGCGATTGAGTTAGGGTAGTCGTGCGACTTTGTTGACCTTAGCCAAGGGTCGTGCGGGTGGGTTTAATTCAATCGGGAAATGACGGGTTGAACTTGGCTAGCACTTATGATTTGTTGACCTTAGCCAAGGTCATAAGCTGCTAGGGGCAAAATATTATCGGGAATTTCAAGTGTTGAAATTTGCAATGAGATTGCATACCTTCTATGAGATAGTTGAATCCCGATACCCGCTGTGAGTAAGAGTTACTCCTGGGAGAGTTTTATACATTACAATTAGCCGATCAAGTAGGTGTCTAGAAAGGTGTCAACGGGGTTACGCCTCTGGGAAAACGAGGTTTACATTAATTAGGTTCGTGCGAAAGCACGGGGGGCCTCCCTCAAAGTACCGACACTGGCCTGGCTGAAAGATTGGCGAACTTGTAGTGTGTAATTAATCCCGGCTAGTCTTTCCTTTTAGGGTTTGAAGGAAGATTTGATAAAAAGCAATGGGAGCCATCCTGATTAGATAAAATAATAACCAATCTATTCTTGCAAGAGCGCACGCTGAGTGTTTTTCTTCTCTCTCTCCTGGTAGCGACCATGTCACGCCTTAATCAAGATAATAATACGGATTATTGACCGAACCTGCTTGTTATACTGAGCTGGGGAACGTTGGTCCCGCTCCAACTTATAATTGTTATAAGACAGAGCAGGAAATTGGGGAATACCAGATTTCCCGTGCCGCCCAAACGAAGAGAGTGCATATGATGCATCATCTTCGGGTGTGTTCATTATACAGAACTGTTTCTCAGTATCCTTTACGTCCTGGGTATGTGATACCAGATCAGGATCCCAGATATGTAATCTGTTACATAGGGCTACAGATAGGTAGAGAACTGAGAACGGGTGATAAGTTTCATGAGGCAGAAAACGGGGCAAATGTTGCAGCCAAGTCTGTTGGTCACTGTCACCCTGTATTACAAATACATTGATTCTGAACGAATGTTATTAGATACCGAACTTGATATACAAAATCGTATCTATCTCTTTATTAGTAAAGAAATGATAAAATTTTGTATTGTTGGATAATGTTTTGAACATTTCCTATATCAAAAGTTGATCGGATCAGGCACGTTATCTAAAAGCATTGATGTTCTAAATCAAACTACAGTTCTTAGTATATGGAACACACACAAGAGGAAGAGTTCAGAAATGAACGAATCCTTCTTGAGGCATTGTAGACTAGGTCATATCAATGCGACCCGACTAGCTGAAGTTACATGTAGATGCATATTTAAATCAGTTTGAATTTACATATTGTGAAACTCGCCAGTCATGTCACAAAGATAAGATGACCACAGCTCTGTTTATTGGTAACAGAGAAAGAGTTAGTAAACTCTTGGGATGATACATGTTGATGTATGTAGGTCCCCTGTCTATACATGCCAGGACCGGTTCTTTATACTTCATTACGTTCTCTGATGATCTCTTTAGATTCAGACCTATGTTCCTGTTGAAACACAAGTCCGAACCTTTTGAGATATACACAGAATATAAGCGAGAAGTAGAGAACCAATACGGGTATAAGTATTATGTCCTATGATGAGATCAAGGAGGAGAATACTTGAGCACGGAAATACTGGACTATTCTAAAGGAGAATGAGATTCTCTCTCAGCATTACTCCTCTGTATACACCATAGCACGATGGTATATCAGGGCGGAGCAATCACACCCTATATGATAAGGTGTGCTCTATGATGAGTACTACTGAGTTACCTATTTCCTTTTGGGAGTTATGCGCTTGAGAAGCTGCATACCTATTGAATTAGGTTCGAATCAAATCAGTTGCCTACCACTTCATATGTGATATGGAAAGGGAAGAGCCCATCTCTTAAGTTGGTTAAGATTTGGGGTTGTCCAGCCTATGTCTGAAAACTATAATCCGGACAAGATCGAGGCAAGGTCTGTAATGTAGAACTGGAAAGGTTCCAGCTATACAAACTGCAGCTAATAATTTGAAAGAACCAAAGGATTCGATAGTTACCAACGAACCTCAGCCTCTCCGCCGATCTAGTAGGGTTCCTCACCCACCTGAGAGATACTTTTGTTTCTCTATGACAGTGGGAGCGAGGATTGCATCATGAGATGATGACCCAACTAGTTTCGAGCTGGCCATCAGGAGTATGACTCTGTAAGAATGGCTGGATGTTTAGCGATCTGAGATGGAATCCATATACACCAACAAAGTATGGACTTTGGTTGCTATATCTGAAGGGTTAAATCCCCATCAGGAGCAAGTATATCTTGAGAAGATTACTTGGTGTAGATGGAAAGGTTGAGACTTTCAAAGCTAGACTTGTTAAAGGTTTGCATCATTCACCAGGTGTGGATCATGAGGAAACATTTTTCTAAGGAGCTAAGCTTAAGTCCATCCAGATCCTACTTACCACGGCTACATACCATGACTACGATCTCTGGTGGTTGGGTGTCTTGACTGCTTTTCTAAATGATGTTTTAGAAGAGGACGTCTATAAGTACACAGCCAGAGGGCTTCGTAGACAGTGGGAGCAGCGGAAACGTGTGCAAGATGCTTTATAGGATAAAGCAGGCATCGCGGAGTTGGAACATCTGTTTTGATGAATTAGTCAAAGAAGTTGACATCATCAAAATGGTAGATGAACCTTGTATAAACAAAAAGGGTAGTAGGGAGTATGGTGACGATCCTCGTAGAGTACGTGGATGACATACTCTTGATAGGGAAGGAGTTTCCTATGCTACGCTCGAGCAATCTCCGCTTATCACTATGATTCTCCATATAGGATCAAAATGATACCTCCTAAATCCTGAGTTTTGGATCTATGAGATAGATTTAAATGGATGTTAGGATTCTCACTAGTTGTAGTGAGGTGGTATCAATCGATCCTGGGGAGAATCACTGGAATGGTTCCAGGGTGATAAAGACGACTGAATGTCAGTCGCAGGCATTGTCTTTACCCTCAGTAAAAGGACGATATGTTGGAAGAGTTCCAAGCTAGATACCGTGGCATACTAGACGATAAAGGCTGGATACATCGCTATTTAAGATGCTACCAAAGTGGCTGTCTGGGTGTATATTGGTTCATGAGATGAACTTAGTTCCTCCCATTGTGTGACAATGGAGTTGTGGCTTATGCCAAGGAACGTCCGTCCCATCAGTGATTCAGACATATTCTAAGGCAGTATCACTTGATCATGGAGATGGTTGATCTCCAGGGAGATCGAGGTTAGGAGAGTAGACTCAGAGGACAACACAGCGGATCCACTCACAAAGGCCTGTTCCCAAAGAGAGATTTTTAAGGGATGGTTGAGTATGAGATACTACAACCACTGCTATCAGATGGCCCTAGTGCAAGTGGGAGATTGTTAGTTATATGTATGCCCTAGAGGCCATTACTGTACATATGATGTATATTGTAGTGGATGCTAGGACGTATATAGGGAGGACTTTCTTGCTCGACATGATAGTATGCTATCTGGTTGATCTTTACCTTAACGTGTATACTGATTGTCTCTCTGTTACATGTTGGTAAGGCCCTTAGGATCTGTACTTGACTACCTGGATTATGATGCGGATCATACTAGTGGGGACATGGTAGTCCATAAGTACATCCTTCAAAGTCCCTAGTTGAGGGTGTATCGAGACGGGGCATCGATATACCAGAGTAGACTAGCGTATACCTTCTCGACCCATACAGATGGGCGATGGATGATCCCATATCCATTGGTGTTTGACATCAGAGATGATATACGGGTGCTCAGTAGAGACTGGGTACACTGGACGGACTCGCCGAGAACTCCCAGATGGTATTATACCTCACGTCAGATGGCAGTTCTCTGATGACACTGGTACAGAGTAGTCTGTTGACCCGAGATCGTCATAGAGTCTTGTGTGGTTCCCACTGTGCTTTGATTTCCATCTTACCACGTCCAAGAGGGCATGCAAAACGGTGGTTATTGGGTACAGTCCTGAGTCACATGGAGGCAATGAGCGATAGGAGGGGATTCGTCTCTCCCGGTATAGGGGGTTGATGTTGCGCTGTGTTCGATTGGCTATAACAGGAAATCCCTGGCCAGGGTTGCTGAGATTTACTGGTAAGTGTTACCAGTAGTTTCTCAAACAGTTATAGACCTCATATCGACACGACTTATCGAGCTATTGGGGTCTGACGTTTACCACCCCTAGGTGAGATATGCGACATATCAGACGATCAGACCGGACTGTACGGTAGTGTTACTGGTTGGATTCACTGGAGTGTGAGCGGGCTTGCTCGTCGATCTTCAGATCGCTTAATACCCGGGTGGCCGTTACGTTTAGCAGACCGCTTGTGGCTTGTGGATGTTTGATATGATCATCATCTGCTGCCGGCGTATTGACGAGTCTTTAGAGTCCTACACAGAGGTTTCCTGGCTCAAGCGAAACGAAATAGGAGCGCATATGAGATATGTGCAGGACCGAGAATAATGTGTGTATGTGATACCGTATTCTATTCTCGCGATGAATGTATCGAATGGTTGTATGCGATATAACCTAGTTATCGAATCGAGGGTTGATTCGATAAGCTGATACATTGGATACTAGTCGGTTATATGCGATATGACCGGATCGTTAAATCAAGTGTTGATTTAAATGATTTAATGCATAATTATATATTTGATATATTACTTTGCATTAACTAGTATCGGTTCACTTTAAATGGATTTTCTCACTCGGGTGTGCGCATTGCATATGCGATATGATTTTGTGCACTTGCTTGTATCATGTTTGATGATACATGCAATACTTGGTTAAATGTATGTTTAAACCATAGTTAGTTAATGGTTAAGGGTTTTAAATGATTTATTTATTGTTTTATTTATTTTTGGCAAAAGGAAAATGGTGGCTTTATTTATTTCTTTTGTTGAAGTTTCTTGAACTTTTGAAAAGTCCACCATTTTTGTTTTATGCCAAACCCTAACCACTCACTAACTTTGGTTAACTCTCTACACTTAACTATGGTAAGTGTTATGATAAGATTGAATTTTTCTTTTCTATTATTAATCTTATCATAATAATTATCTTCTTCTTGCTTTCTTCTTCTTCTTCATTTCAAGAAGAAAATCTTGACTACATCAATGGTGGATTGATGAAATGAGTGAGAAATCCAAAACTAAAGTCTACCCACTTCCTATTTCTTCATCCTCTACCTCTTGCCAAGTAGTAGAGTGTGTTTCCTTCACAAGTTTTCTTGACTTGGTGAAGTGAGAGCTTGATCTTGCGATGCTTCGACGTAGATCATCTTCGGCATGGACATCGACGACCTAGCTCGCTTTTTCTCCGACGAAGCCGACTCTAGAGCCCGGATTCCTTTTGGACAGCGGAGACGACTTCGTTGCGGAGCTATGGAGGTGGAGCACCGGATCTACAAAGGTTGTATTTCCGATATCCCTTAGTTAAGTGTTAACTAGTTAGCTTTTTCGCCTAGTTTTCTAGCCAACGATCCGTAGTCGGGCTTCTCGGCACCTAGATTTTTGAAAATGGCATGTTCGATGCCTTGTGAGACCTCATTAGGGTGCCTAGGAACCCTACATTTTCAAATGATATCTTTTCCTTAAAAACACTGTAGCCCCTACTTTCAAAACTACGATTCGCATCTTTTAAAAACTGATTGTATGGTTCGGGTGTATTTGTTAGATTAGATAAGTATGTTTATAGTAAAGGTAGAATGTATATATAACATTTGATTCGATGTGAGATATAAATGTGATGAAAAGAATGTACGATGCGATATGATGACTTGGTGATATGTTGGTATAAGGATGAGGTCGATTGAGATGATTGATACCTTGTCGGTCCCCTGATACTAGATTGTTATGGATATGACCTGGGACATGGGTATATAGATATATATAGAATGTCGTGAATCATGAGTGATTGTTGTACGTGACGATAGGTCTGTACCCTCATTGTCGTAAAAGTTGATAGGATCCCTAATGGTTTAATGCCGTCGTACGATGATTTTTTCGTACGTGATGAGTTTGACTTGATGATTGATCCATACCCTTGACTAGAGGATGCCGTACGATGGATTATACCGTACGTGATGTTGTGAGGCTGGATGTCGATTGATAGATTCACCGACTCGATCATGTTAGATATGTATACCATATACCTTTTAACTAATGATTTACCTTATGCTGCATTCATGTTATTCGCATTGCATTACTTATACCTGTGCTAGTACACCTGCACCATTATCGATGATGCGTATGTTACACTTACACAGATTTGCCGGCTCACATACTTCATCATCGATAATTGCCATGTCACTACACAGTAGAGTTGTTGCATCATGATATGACTCCTTGCATGATTTATTTGCTATGTTCACGTCATTACGATATGACGCATGATATACTGATATTGTTACATCACTGTTCCATGTTGCACGATACACGGATATGCTTACATTTCTATCATATGTCGCATACATCATGCTTTATGATTTTACGCATCGAGACATGTTGTTTCATGAGATTTCTGGATTTGAGAACCGTGGCTATTTCAAAGGAAAGTATGTACTGTTTGTTTCTCTTGATATGATATTTTAGTGCGTCCACCATGCGTTTTCTCGGTTCTGAGACGTGTGACATGTGAAACCCGATTCGAGGAAGTGGATGATTCCGTTTGCGGGTTCATGGTGGACCCGGTATGGTTCCTCGAGGCGAGAAACTTTTTTCGTGGAGTAGACGATGAGCCTGGCAGGGTGGCTAGTACCTACCGGTGATTGGTTGGACCTGGCGGTTATCCTGAGGATACGGACCGGAGTCGAGAGATGGATATGGGCCGACCCGTTCTGCCGGAGTCCGCGGGCCGATCCCGCAGACAGAGCCTGAGGTATATGAGGATTTACATGTCGATGCTGGACACGGGTTTTATAATATTTCGAGTGTCAATACTGGACACTCAGGTTCCATGATTTGATATGTCGCGAAAGACACACATTGATTTATATTCTCATACCTTCATGCATATACTTTTATGATATTTACATGCATGATGTTGTTGTGTCATTGGTTGACACGTGGACGTGATCCACATGCATACATACATTGATTATATGGTTAGACGAGATCCACATGCATGCATACATTGATTATATGGTTGGATGATATCCGCATACTTATAGACTTTGCATATATTGTTGGCACATATGATGACCCAGTCACCCTAGATATCATAGTATTACCTTTATAATATAGTTGACCTAGGAGTCGTTGTTTATTCGATTTCTACTTGCAGATGTTTTTCTATTCACGAGTTGGCAACTCACCCCGGTTATGCCACAGTTCTTGTAGGTTGATCGCACGGATTAGTAGCAGCATCGCTGGCACATAGCTACTTTTGGGTGGTTTGCTTGGTAGGTAGGACATTTGTATCGTACCCACTCTTGTATTTACTATTTCATATTGTATCTAGTCAACTCCATCAAATCAAACTAGTATGTGTATAAGTAATGAGACTTAGCAAGACTTGCAGTGCGAGACTTGAGCGATGGGTTTTATGTTCGTTTTGGGGGTTGATGTCTTGCTTTACTTTATCTTTTGTGGTGATCTTCGCCGTTGGGCGTCGTATATTTATATTTATGCTTTGCATGGTTGTGGATCCGCCGTTTGGCGAAAAGCTAGCTCCCGCTTGGAGATGCCCTTATTATCATTTTGTTTTGTGGTTTTGGATCAAAATATACAAAGGAGGTGCTGCCCAATTTTTTTTTAAAAGGACGAAACATGTTTTCAAACTAGTAAATTTCACTTGCATTATTCATGTCTCATTTCTATGCATTTAAGAAAATTTGATTTCATTATAGCTTTATTTCAAAACTTCACCTCTTTTATTTTCTTAAAAAGGTTTAGATTTCTAGGTTTCAGCTTACTTGAATTACGTTACGCCTTTAGACATTGCGTGATTTAAGTGTTTGTCACGAGCTAATATTTTGGGTTGTGACAGTTGGCCTTCGTCGAGGTCATAAGAGCATGAGGCAAAAATCCACATCGGGAGTTTCTAAAGAAACTGAAACTTGCTAGTGTTGCATACCATTTGGAGTGTGATAATTTTGTAAGGATTCCTTCAACTTTATCACATGATGATATTTGGATCCGGATCCTACTGTGAGTATATGCTACTCCTCGGGAGATTTTTTCACTTAACGATCAATGCTATAAACCAAGTAGGTGTCTAGAAAGGTGTTAGCGGGGCTACGCCCACAGGGAAAAGAGGTTATTTAATTAAGGAACTTCGCGAAAGCCTCTTAAAACCTCTCTCGAAGTACCGACACTGGCCTGGCCGAACGGTTAAGCAAGTATTGTACGGTGAGATTAATCCTGACTAATTCTTCTTTTATGGTTTGAGGAAGGATTCGAGAAACAGTGGGAGCCATCCTGTTTAGATAAACTAAAAACCACTCTAAACTTGCAAGAGTATCATGCTAAAGTGTTTCTTCTCTCTCTCCTAATTGCAGCGACCAATAACATGACGGGCCTTAAGTTATTACTAGATAAAAACATATTGATAGGGCCAAACTATAAAGATTGATTCAGGAATTTCAAGATGACAATCACTTATGACAAATTGGGGTATCTGCTTACTACTAAAGCCCCCGCCGTCCCAGGTCTAGAATCCAGCGTCGCGGATAAGGAAATCCGTAAGACCTGAGAGATTGACAGCGTGAAGACCAAGTGCCTCGTGCTTGCCCCTATGGAAAATGAACATCAGAGGAGGAACGAGAATATGGATCTTGAATCCATATTCCTCCATACCAAGGAATTATATGGAGAGCAATCTCGTATCGCAAGATACGAGACCTCGAAGAAATTATTTCAAGCGAGGTTGGCCGTCGGATCATCTGTAGGGAAACACGTCCTTAAGATGATTGGCTATATTGAGGAGCTCGCGGACCTTGGGACCACGTTAGAGAACGAGTTGTACACAGACTTGATTCTCCAGTCCCTTCCTTCCACCTACGCCCAGTTTATCTTAAATTTTAATATTCAAGGTAAAGAAGTTGAACTTCCAGAACTTCTCAACATGTTGAGGAGTGTAGAGGGCACCCTGCAGAATGCCAGGGAAACACCCGCTCTGTTTGTTGGCCGCTACCAAACCGAGAGGCGGTGTTAGTAAGGTGGAAGCCAAAGGAAAGGCAAAAGTGGCGGGACAAATAGCGGGAAAGGAAGAATGCTTTTATTGTCATAAGAAAGGACACTGGAAGAAAGATTGCAGGGCTTGGAAGGCCAAGAACCAGGACCCGAAGCAAGTTGTGGCTTCGGCTTCAGGTGTGTATGTAATTGAAAACTGTCTGTCAATCAACTCTACTTCCTGGGTATTGGATACCGGATCGGGATCTCATATCTGTAATTCTTTGCAGGCATTGAGAAGCCGTAGAGTTTTGAAGGCAGGTGATATGACCCTCAGAGTTGCAAACGGAGCAAGCATGGATGCTGTGTCCGTAGGAGAATATCACTTAGGATTGACTAATGGACATGTTTTGGTTTTGCGCAACTGTTATTTTGTCCCCAGTTTGACTTGTAATATCATATCTGTATCTTTAATGTCTAAAGAAGGTTATGATTTTGCATTTGTAAGCGATGTCGTAAACATCCACCTTAATCATAATTTGATTGGGTCGGGTACATTAAGCAACGGTATATACGTATTAAACCAACCGCAGATTTTCAAAATCCAGAATACACACAAAAGAAAGTCTCCAGAATTAAATCATGTTTTTTTATCACATCAATGAGACAAGGTTAACCAAGTTACATAAAAAAGGATATTTGGATCCGTTCGAATATCAATCTTATACAACTTGTCAATCATATCTCAAAGGAAAGATGACAAAAACTCCGTTCACTGGACACGGAGTAAGAGCGAGCGAGCTCTTGGGAAACATACACAGCGACGTGTGTGGTCCAATGTCTATACATGCAAGAAGTGGTTTTCCCTATTTCATTACTTTTACGGATGATTTCTCCAGATATGGACATGTCTTCTTAATGAAGTATAAATCCGAGGCATTTGAGAAATTCCGGGAGTACAAGAATGAAATGGAAAAACAAACCGGCAAAAGTATCGAGACACTAAGATCTGATCGAGGTGGTGAATACTTGAGTACCGAGTTCCTTGATTACCTAAAAGAGAATGGAATTCTCTCTCAGCTTACTCCTCCATACACACCACAACACAACGGTGTATCAGAGAGAAGGAACCAAACCCTATTGGATATGGTACGTTTCATGATGAGTAATGCTGAGTTACCGCGATCATTCTGGGGCTATGCACTAGAATCGGCTGCATATCTTTTGAACAAAGTTCCTACCAAGACTGTGCCTACCACACCATATCAGATGTGGAGTGGGAAGAAACCCTATCTTCAGTATCTGAAGATATGGGGATGTCCAGCTTTTGTTAAAAGGCAGCATACAGACAATCTCGAGGCACGCTCTGTACTGTGTAAGTTTGTGGGATACCCAAAGAACTCCAGGGGGTATCTTTTCTATCACGCAGAGGAACAAAATGTTTTTGTTTCTTGACATGCCCACTTTCTGGAACATCAGTTCTTAGAAAAAAAACAAGTGGGAGCGCAATAGAACTGGAAGAGATTCCAGAACCACAAGCTATTACTGAAAGCTTGGTGGAACCAGAAGTTTCAAAAGAACAGGACATTCCTGCACCTCTCCGCAGAAGTAGTAGGCTGTCTCATCCGCCTGAGAGATACTACAGTTTTCTCATAGAAGGGGATAGAGAGGATTGCATCATTGATAATGATGAGCTGACTAACTTCCAGCAAGCCATTCAGAGCACTGACTCAGTAAAATGGCTGGATGCAATGCGGACCGAGATGAAGTCCATGTACACCAACAAAGTATGGACTTTGGACATTGCTCCAGAAGGGGCAAAAACCCGTAGGCTGCAAATGGATCTTCAGAAAGAAGATTGGTGTAGATGGACAGGTTGAAACCTATAAGTCTAGACTTGTTGCAAAAGGATTCCGTCAAAGACCTGGTCTGGACTATGACGAAACCTTTTCTCCAATGGCTATGTTTAAATCCATTCGGATCCTTCTTGCCATTGCCGCCTTCCACGATTATAAGATTTGGCAGATGGATGTAAAAACCACTTTTCTAAATGGAAATTTAGAAGAGTGTGTCTATATGGACCAACCATAGGGTTTCATTCAGAGTGGGTGCAGCGGGAAAGTGTGCAAGTTGCTTAAGTCCAGGCATTGCGGAGTTGGAACATTTGTTTTGATGAGACGGTCAAAAAATTTGACTTTATCAAAAATCCAGATGAGCCATGCATTTATAGTAAGATTGTAGCATGAACTGTTGTATTCCTCGTCTTGTACGTGGATGACATTCTCTTGATAGGAAATGACATTCCTATGCTACAATCTGTCAAAGGGTTCTTGTCACAGAGGTTCTCCATGAAAAACCTAGGTGATGCCTCTTACATTCTGGGGATCCAGATCTATCGTGATAGATCTAAGAGGATGTTGGAACTTTTGCAGTCCAGGTACATCGACACCATACTGAAAAGATTCAGAATGGAAGATTCAAAGCGCGGTAATTTACCGGCTTGTCACGGAATCACCCTCTCCAAAGAGATGTCTCCCAAGACAGATTTGGAAAGGGATCGCATGTCTATTATACCCTACGCTTCTGCGGTAGACTCCATAATGTATGCGATGTTGTGTACCAGACCAGATGTAGCTTATGCACTGAGTGTGGTAAGCCGGTATCAGTCAAACCCTGGGGAGAAGCACTAGATAGCGGTAAAGAACATTCTCAAGTACCTGAGAAGGACTAAGGATATGTTCTTGGTTTACGGCGGAAAAGACCTCCAGATCAAGGCCTTTGCTGACTCCAGCTTCCAGAGTGACAAGGATGACTCCAAATCCATGTCGGGCTATGTCTTTACCCTCAATGGAGGGGCGGTCTGTTGGAAGAGTTCCAAACAGGAAACCGTTGCTGACTCGACGATGGAAGCGGAGTATATCGCAGCTTCTGATGCCGCAAAAGAAGCGGTCTGGATGAAGAAGTTCTTAACAGAACTTCAGGTGGTTCCGTCCTTTGTTAATCCAATAACTCTGTATTATGACAACAACGGGGCTATAGCTTTAGTGAAGGAACCCAGGTCCCATCAGAAGTCCAGGCACATCTTGAGGCAGTATCACCTGATCAGGGAGATCGTGGATCGCCGGGAGATCAAGGTTCGGAGGGTTGCTACAGAGGATAACACTGTAGATCCATTCACAAAGGCCATTCCTCAGACGCAATTTGAGAGGGTATTCGAGATGATAGGTCTGCGATATGCCAGCACATAGCCTTAGTGCAAGTGGGAGATTGTTAGTGCGATATGCCCTAGAGGCCATTATTGTATAGTACTAGCTTGTATATTACATTTTGGAAGCTTGGGATATATACACGGATTTATAACAGTCTTGCTCAATATGGTAGTATGCTACTTAGTTTGTATCTATCTTAATATGTGTATGTGTTTCTTTTAATATATCGCTAATATATATTGATAGAACCCTTAGGATCTTTGCTTGACTACCAGCGTTGTGATTGCAGTCACACTAGTGGGGGCTGGGTAGTCTACAAGCACATCATTATACAGGTCCCTGGTTGTAGGATTATCGAGACAGGGCATCGATACTCCAGAGTAGACTGGTGTGTACGCTTCTCATCCCAGCACGGAAGATGGTCTGTCCCACAGCCATCAGTACGTCGTACTGGAGATAGTATGCAGGTGCTCGTTAGGTTATGAGTACACTGGAAAGGACTCGCAGGGAACTGTTGGTTAGTACTATACCTATCGTCAGTTAACAGTTCCCAGGTGACATGAGTACAGCTTAGTCCGTTGACTTGACACTGCTGCTTCGCCTCAAGTGTGTTCCCACTGTTCTTAGATTACTACCCTACCACGGCTCTATTGAGTCGTGTAAATAGGTAGTAGTTGGGTGCAGTCCCAAAGAATTTGGAGGCAGTAGCGGTTAGATAGGATTCATCTCTCCCAGTATTGGGGGTTGATATCGTGCTGTATTTGGAGAGCCATTACACAAAGTCCCTGGCCAGGGCAAGCGAGATTTACTGGTAGGTACTCCAGTAGTTTCTCAGGGTGTTTTAGACTACACTCCGACATGACTTATACTGCTTTTAGGGGACTGACGTTTACCGCCCCTAGGCCCGATATGCGATACTCTTAGACGAACAGACCGGACTATACGGAGATTGTCACGTTCAGGCTCAGTAGGAGTTCGGATGGGTTTTCCTCATCGGCCTTCTTATCGACATCTACCTGGGGACCGTTACGTACAGTTAGTACCGCTTGCGGTCTGTGGTTAAACCCACTGCCAGCGTAGTGTCGAGTCTTTAGAGTCCCACACAGAGGGTTTTCCACCTTTGGGAGAAACGAGGTAGAGGTCGTATGGTTTTACGACAGGGTTCGTTCACATACGCGCGCTTGTGCGTGTTTGGTGTTCGGGCAGTTGATACTAGTAGGCTTTGGTTTAAGCCGGATCCTAGTATTAGATTTTGGATTAGTTTAGTCTCATTGTATTCGTATTTCTCGGAATATGGATACGGTTACATACAGTTGACAGAGGCAGAAGAGGAGACACTTCATTAGGGTTTTGACCATTGACTTGATTAAAACCATAATGAGATGGAGGAAATTGATTACTAAGTTTTAATTAGAGATAATTGTGTCATTGCTAAGTTGGTTTGACCATTTGACCATGTTGACCCTTGTTGACTTAGATATTTTGTTGAGCACAAGATATTTTGATTAGCATTAATTGTGACATGATAATGGTCAAATCAATGAACCATCACAACTATCCTAATTAAAATTATTGTTATTCTTTTTCCTCATATGAGAGTTTTCTCTCTTCATTTTTTTTAGACATTCTCTCTCATGGTTGCTCTCTCCTCTTCCTCTCTCAAAGCTCTAATGTTTCATGAGTTGAAAATCAAGAGCTTTTGAGACCAAACCACCAAAACATTTCTCTACTCACTCTAGGGTTCTTAGTTTAGCACACCAAGCACTCTAGTTATATCATTATTGAGGTTAGAGCTCAAGATAGAGCCCTTCGGGTGGATCTTCTTTGACATAAAGAAGCCGGTAAGGAGGAGTCATCCATAACCACTCCAAGGAGCTCGCAACAAGGAGAAGCACAACAAGGAGAAGAAGGAGTTCAAGCTTGAGGAATAACCATCTAATATAGTGGTTAGAACTCCTAGTTAGTTTGTTAGTTAATATTTAGCAAAGATCCTTATGGCTTGTCTATGTTACCTTGCTATGAAAAAATCAATTTTTACCTATTCCTCCTCCCCATAAACTACCAGGATGGGTAACATAGACTTACAGATATGACCGGGTTATTGAATCAAGTGTTGATTTAATAGCGAATGTTGAATATTAGACGGTTATATGTGATATAACCGGATTATTGAATCAATTGTTTTAATAATTTGATATACATATATATATATATATATGATATTAGTCGGTTATATATGATATAACCGGATTATTGAATCAAGTGTTGATTTAATAATTTGAAATATATTTATATTTGATATATTAATATATATTAACTAATATAAGCTCACTAAATATTTTATTCTCATTATATATAATTATATATATATATGATATATACATTTATATATATAAATTGTTATGTATCATGGTTGATGATACATAGAATATGGGTGTATGAGACTCACACTAGGGTCTAAAGATTATTGGGATAATTATTTTTGAGAAAAATAGAAAATGAGTGGAAATGAGTCATGGCATTGGATGCATGGAGAAGCATTGATAAGCCATGCTCATCCCCTCATTTTTGTTTTACTTTAAGATATTTATTCATCCCAGTTTTATCTTGAGCTCAAGGTTCATTCCTCATTCACAACATCTAAGTTTAAAGTTCATCTTCTTCCTCTCTAGATATTTCTTGAGTTGAAAAAGAGAAAAAAGAAAATAATTTCTAAGTGAGCAAAATTCCTACTTCATCAACCTACACTATCTTAACCGTTTAGTATAGGTTGTTTGCTTCACTAATATTTTGATTAGTGAAGAGTGGGCTTGAGTGAAAGAGACTTCAAGGTGGATCATCTTCGACATCGAAGACTTCTAGCAAGCTCGATCCTTTCTCAAGTGGAGCTAAAGAAGAGTTGTAGGTACTACTACTTGGAGCTTTAGAAGTGAAGAACCTAGTCTACAAAAGTTGTAAACCCTCATCACTTAGTGTAGAACTTGTTTGCTTATACTAAAACCCTAATTCTCTAGTTAGATTCTAGGTTAGTATGCTTTAGACCTCTAGATTTTTTTAAATTGAATACTTGATGCTTGTAGAAATCTAGTAGAGGTGCTAAGACATACTTTCAGATGGACATCAAGACCGCTTTTCTAAATGGTGATTTAGAAGAGAGCGTGTACATGACACAGCCAGAGGGCTTCGTAGACATTAGGAGTAGCGGAAAAGTGTGCAAGCTGCTTAAATCAATCTACGGATTAAAGCAGGCATCACAGAGCTGGAACATCTGTTTTGATGTGGCAGTCAAAGAGTTTGACTTCATCAAAAACGTAGATGAACCATGTTTATACAAAAAGGTTGTAGAGAGTAAGGTTGTCTTCCTCGTACTGTACGTGGATGACATACTCTTGATAGGAAATGATGTTCCTATGCTGCACTCGGGCAAACTCTTCCTATCACAAAAGTTCTCCATGAAAGATCTGCGTGATGCCTCCTACATTTTGGGGATAAAGATCTATAGAGATAGATCTAAAAGGATGTTGGGATTGTCCCAATCTAGGTACATAGACACCATACTAAAGAGGTTTAGTATGGAAGATTCTAAGCATGGTAATTTACCCATTTGTTCAGGAATCACTCTTTCCAAAGAGATGTCTCCCAAGACTGATTTGGAGAGGGCTCGCATGCACGTGATACCCTATGCTTCTGTAGTTGAGTCTATCATGTACGCGATATTATGTATCAGACTGGATGTAGCTTAAGCACTAGGTGTGGTAAGTAGGTATCAATCAGACCCAGGGGAGAAGCACTGGACAGCTGTGAAAAACATTCTTAAGTACTTAAGAAGAACTAAAGAGATGTTCTTGGTGTATGGTAACGGTAAACTCCAGTGGAGTCCTTTACTGATTCAAGCTTCCAGAGTGACAAGAATGACAACAAGTCGGTCTCGGGTTTTGTCTTCACCCTCAATAGAGGGGCGGTATGTTGGAAGAGTTCTAACCTAGATACCATAGCAGACTCGACGATGGAGGCTGAATACATCGCTGCTAACGATGCTGCCAAAGAGGTTGTCTGGATGAAGAAGTTCATTGCTGAACTTGGTGTGGTTCCATCCATTGAGGATCCAATACCCTTGTATTGTGATAACAATGGAGCAGTGGGTTTGGCCAAGGAACCCCGGTCCCATCAGCGATCCACACATATTCTGAGGCGGTATCACCTGATCCGGGAGATAGTTGAACGTCGGGAGATTAAGGTCAGGAGAGTAGATACGAAGGAAAACACGGCGGATCCACTCACGAAGGCCCTTCCCTAGACGCAGTTTGAGAGACTTTTTGGGATGTTAGGTATGAGATACTACAACAACTGGCCTTAGTGCAAGTGAGAGATTATTAGGAATATGTATGCCCTGGAGGCCATTATTGTATATTATAGTGGATGCTTGGACATATATATAGGACTTTCTTGCTTGACATGATAGTATGCTATCTGGTTGCTCTTTATCTTAACATGTACACTTGTTATATTATATTTTCTCTCTGATACATGTTAATAAAGCGTTTAGGATGTTGGCTTGACTAGTGGGGCTTATCATACTAGTGGGGCTTATGTAGTCCACAAGCACATTCATTAACAGTTCCTAGTCGAGGGAATATCGAAACAGGGCATCGATAGTCCAGAGTAGACTAGTGTGTACGTTTCTTGACCCTGTATGGGATGATGGTTGATCCCATAACCATTGGTGTTTGATATTAAAGATTGTACACAGGTGCTCATTAGAGAATGGGTACACCGAAAAGGACTCGCCGAGAACTCCTAGATGGTACCATACCTATCGTCAGATAGCAGTTCTCTAGTAACACTTGTACAGGTTAGTCTGTAGACCCAAGATTGTCGTAGTGTCTTGTTTGGTTCCCACTATGCTTTGATTTCCTCCCTACCACGGCTCAAAGGAGTCGTGCAAACAGGTGGATTTTGGGTACAGTCCCGAGTCACATGAAGGCAGTGAGCGATATGAGGGGTTTCGTCTCTCTCGGTATTGGGAGTTAATGATGCGCTATGCTCGATTGGCCATAACAGCAAGTCCCTGGCCAGGGATGATGAGATTTCCTGATAAGTGTTATCAGTAGTTTCTCGAAAGGTTATAGGCCACACATCGGCATGACTTATCAAGTTACGGGGGTCTGAAAATTCCATCCCCAGACTCAATATGCGACATATCAGACGAAGAGACCGGACTGTACGGTAAGTGTTGCTTATAGGCTTTACGGGAGCTTGGAAAAGCTTGCTTGTTGATCTTCTATTCGTTCAATACCTGGGTAGTCGTTACGTCTAGCTAGTACCGCTGACGGATTGTGGGTATCTGATATGATCATTACCTACTGCTGGCGTATTGATAAGTCTTTAGAGTCCCAAACAGAGGTTTCCTAGCTCAAGCGAAATGAAGTAGGGCACATATAGAGATATGTGCAGGAGCTTGATTAAATACGAGTATGTGATACAGTATTCTAATCTCGCGATATTTGATATCGGTTAAGTTATATGTGATATAACCGGATTATTGAATCAAGTGTTGATTCAATGATTTGATTTATGTATATGTATTTGATATTGGGCGGTTATATATAATATGACCGGATTATTGAATCAAGTGTTGATTTAATATCTAATATTTTGGTCGGTTATATGTGATATGACCAGATTATTGAATCAAGTGTTGATTTAATAATGTGATATACATAGATATATGATATTAGTCGATTATATATGATATAACCGGATTATTGAATTAAGTGTTGATTTAATAATTTGATATTATATATATATATATATATATATATATATATATATATATTAACTAATATTATTGCTCACTTTACATTTTCTTCTCTCTATATATAATTATATATATATGATTGTAACGTTCTGAAAATTCGAATAGATTAATTGTGTATTAATTATTGATAATATGTGTTTTCCGTAAAAACCAAGATATAATTATTTTTCCACATAGACTTAAATATACTTATTTTAGCTATATAATTGCTAGTATTTGATATTTATTTAGTCACTTATAAATTGCTAGTTTACTTAAAATATTTTTCCTTAATTAATTAGTTTTAATATTATTTTAAGCTTTCGCTTATACATTTAATTAGTGTTAATTACAAATGAGAATGGGTTAATCATATATTAGTGAACCATGACCACTTAATACTAAGATTGTAACATGTTCTCTCTCTCTCTCATTTTGTCTCCATAATTCTAGAGAATTCTAGGGGGGAAAGTTAAATAAAATAAAATAAATAATTATGAAATGACTTAATTGATGTAATAATTGGGGATGTTTCTACACACGCCCACACCCTTCACTCTCTCTCTCTCTCTCCTTCTCCCTCTTTTCTGGCCGAGATTCCCTGCTGCCCTCCTCATTGTTCTCCATCTCATTTCATCTCTAAAAATCCTCAAATCTCCATTAAAATTCCACACAAAACTTCACAAATTCTTCATTTAACCTTTACCTATTATTCCTTGGCCAAATCTATCATGGATCTTGGAGCAAAAGAACCATTTTGGGAGGCTAAGTTTGCATGTTAGATCACAAATTTGTTGAGATATAAATCTTAACCCTATGGTTATATACTTAAATTGTTAGTTAATTACTTTAATCTAACTTGATTAGGTATTAATATTGTAACATTTCAAAAAAAAATTAAAATATTATTTTTGGGAATTTTTATAATTTAATATTATTTTATTGAATATTTTAATATTTCGGTATAATTAAATACCGATAAATGGGGAAAATTTTGGAAAAATTATGGAAAATTCTAAAATAGGGTATTTTATGGAATTTTGCCATTTTTAAGTTTCTATGGTAAATTATATGCTATTTTAGTGTTAATCGCGATTAAAAATCGCTAATCGGGTTTTTAGCATTTTTGTGCAAAAATGTGCACATATCAGTTTTCCACACTTGTTTCATTTTCTTACATGTTTTGGGTGTTAGGGTTTACCATTTTGAGAGAAGGAAAAGAAAAGAAAAGAAAAAAGGGAAAGGGAAAAGTCAAAGGAGACGTAATGATGGGATTAGGTGTACTTGGAGAGAGAAAGAGAGTGGGATTTTGTGAGAGAGAAGAAGGGGGCTGCTGCCCATTTTCAAATCCCACACCATTTTCATCTCCCTTCCCATCTCCTCAACCCCACAACCCTCCTCAAAGAACCCTAGATCCATCTCCAACCATTCCCCAAAACCCTATACTCCCTTCACAAATATTAATCCCCATCTCCTCCTCTACAAGATGAACCGAGCAAAGTAGGATTTTGACGACTTTGGGAAGTTAGTGCTGCCTAGAGAGGAACAAGTGAGGTATAACTTCTTCCTTTTAGTTAAATTTTGGTTTGGTGTCGTGTTTTTTGTGCCTTTTGAGACATGGACAACCTGCTGTGACCCCGAGACTTTTTGGTGGAAACAAACAGTGTGGGAGTGTTATACTAGAGACCTGGAGTGACCACCTAAAACCCTAACCCCTTCCCACTGGTTTTGGCAGGCGGCCAGTGAGCAAAATCCGGCGACCCCGGTTTAGTAGAAGAGAAAGAGCTTGGATTTTGTAGGGTGGTTATCTGATGATATTTAGGGGTGTTTGGTCCTACTGGATTTTTAGATAATGACTGTAGGTGGAATCTGGGAGCAGTTAGGAGTGTTTATATGACCTTGGTGACATGATCCCTGACCTAAACCATAGACATGAACTAGATGCACAAACTCAGGAATTGACCATATCAGTTTTGTGACTTTTAGAATGCCTACGGAGAATCTGGGATGACCTGGAGAAGATATAAGACAACCAAACAATACCAGAGACCAATTTTAGACCAGAGGGGACCATCATGACAAGATGAAGCCCATAGGGGCCAAGGGGGCCGGCGAGGCCGGTTTTTCATGTTTGAGGGCTCGGCCACTTGGTGTGGTGTGGGGTCCAGGTTTCTGCTGTAGGCCACATAGACCCTATACATCACTATAGACCTATTTGCTTGCCTTGTTTTGACCTAGAGTGAAGTCTGAGACCAATTTCCTACAATGTAGTATTACGACCTTGCCACGACTTAAACTTGGTATACCAAATCTTGGTTTATGTGTTAGATTGGTAGCCTACCTAGGATCTGGTGTGACTCTAGACACTTAATGGAAAAACTAGCAAGACCATTACCCTGTATTGACTACTAGGAGGTTTCCCTACAAACATGGCAACCTAATTGCCTACCTTGGCCGGCGAGGCCGGTATTCTAGGGTAGGGGGCCGGCCACCTTGTAGAGTTAGGAGTCCAGGTTGCCTTCATAGCTCACGTGTACCCTGTATATCACCCTACACTTGTTTGCTTAGATTTGACTGACCTGAATCAGAATTTGGGAACACTTGTGTATGACTTAGGATATGTTTTCCGTATTTGAATGATGAGTTTTGATATTTGAACTCGTTGTTGGTTGTCGCATGTTTGTACATCGACAACAATGGTTGTTTGCTTTATTTTGTACGTATAAGCTATAGGTTCTAACCTATACGCAATGCGCGTGCCGTTTTAGTTTTCCGATGTGGTTTTCTTGTGTGCTTTAGCGTTTGTGATATACTTATGGGTACCCTACGTGATGTTGAGGCGATGAAGATAAAGGTGGCGACATCGGCATCAGCACACAAGAAGCAAAGGTGAGTAGATTTATATCTACGGGGAAAAGTCGGGTGGATGGCGTATAGCACCCCCGCAGTTCGTCGTGATGTATGCGAATACGTATACACACATATTGATTATATATATTGGTTGGGATTATTAATGTTAAAGATGGATATTTGGTGTGCTTGGATTGGTTTAGTGTTGCGAAACCCTAGAGTAGAGGTTGCACCACATACACACACACACACCCATACTTGCATACATTCTTCTTTCATATGTGCGTATATGGGAAGTTATAGTTATGTGTTCACATGGGTATGGGACTATGTGTTCATATACTGGATTTGAGAATAGTACTTGGGATTTGAGATGAATCGATGAGATTTGATTTGAGGCCGCAAGATCGGTGATATGGCAGAATTCGTACTTGAGATACGTCCTGATGCTATAGCGGATCTTGGATGACGATACCACGTGAATAGTGATATACATAGAATAGTTGACTTGTGATCGAGACATGAGATCAGATATGTTAAGATATTTATAATGGGTCGTATTGAGCGATGTATCCTTCTTATTGATGATATGTGCTGATGACATCGGTTTGTACGAGACTGTCGATCAGTAGTCAGATCAGGATTTTATTGATGATATCTGTATTGTACTAGACGTTGGTCAGTACCCCGGATGATGATCTTGATAAAGAGGATACCAGATGAATAGTGTGATGAATGTGATATTGACCCATACCCAGATTTGGGGATGTCGTACGACGGATTTACGTACGAGCTATATATTGATGATTGATCCGCACTCTCGACTTGGGAATGTCTGATTATAGATATGGTATCGGATGTGATATTATTGAGGCAGGATCACCGACTATATATATATATGTATCGACTCAGATGTTAGGCGGTTTCCTTACCCTTCATTAAGCTTGCTAGTTCAGCCGTATAGTTTAGTGTAGTTGTTAGACCAGATTAGTTATCATTGTGTTTAGTATTCAGCTCCCGCACATTATTGCGGTTCGCTCCGCATCGCGTACTTATATTGTGATTTAGTATACCCTTATTGATATCATGCTGTTAGGACACCAGCACCATTACCGATGATGCGTATGTACCACGTATACTTACTTGCCGGCTCACACACCTCTTCATCCGTAATTGCCATGTCACGTACACTTTAGAAATATTATTGCTTAACTTAGTTTGTTAGCTAGTAGTGTTGACATGATGTTAGTCTATTTGCCTTATATGCCAGTTAGACATTGTAGTTATTACTTGTCACTTCATGCATACTGTTATTCATTGTCATGCCGCATTCATGGATTCTCATGCCTATATTCACTGTTTTACGTGCTATTAAGTTTTTGGATTCGGATTTCCATGAGATTTCTGGATTTGAGGGAATACCGCAAAACTTATAATAAATTCTTCTCTCTCTTTTTAAATAAAAGGTGCGGTTTTCCCATGATGTACGAGTCGTCCACCATGAGTTTGCTGATGGATTTCGAGACCCGATTCGAGGAGTTGGATGAACCTTTCGGGTACATGGTGGACCCGGTAAGGTACCCCGGGGCAAGAAGCTCGTGGTGATGACGATGAGCCTGGCAGGAGGAGATTACCTACCGGTGATTTTACCCAACGCGTCGGATATCCGGAGGATACCGTCGTGGTCTTGTGATGGATGTTAGGGGCCGGTCTGGACTGACGGCGCCCTAGACGGTGAGATTGAGACATTGATATTTTGGGATATTGAGGTACTGAGATTGATGATACAAGCCAGTCCGGATTGCCGGAGCCTGAGATCTTGAGACATTGAGATTTATGTTTTGTGTCCATACTAGACACTATTTTTGCTGATTTCATTTATGATACCTCATTTTAAAAATACAGAGATCTCACTAGTTATGAAAGCAGTTTTCAGTACATGTATTCTGTTTCATGCATTCATATCTCATCCATATGATATATTGCTACCTGAGGCACTGACACGGTCTCCTGGTATTACCGTTGTATAGAGGTATACCCTAGCCATGGTTTTAGGCTGTAGGTTACATTTTTGAGGATATATTATGATCGTATGAGCTAGGATTGCATTGTTCATGCGATTTCTGTTCGTAGATGTTTTTCTACTCACGAGTTGGCAACTCACCCCCGTTGTGCCACAGTTTCTTGCAGGTTTTGCCGTACAGGTTTCATTACGGTTTTGCTGGCACTACTTCCATTTCCGGATGATTTGCTAGTAGGTGGGTTCACTTGTATTGTGACCATCGGTATATGTTGTATATTATTATTCTGTTGTATTTAGAAGTTCCATCAATAAAATATGTATTTATTTCAGATTGAGACCAGTGTGGTTTATTCTTTCGACCTTAGAGTCGCGCGTTATATTTCGATGGACTTCTTGCTGTTTTGAGTTTCCTTTTCTGTTGAGATCCTCACCTTTTGGCGTTGTATATTATATTGCTTGCGTAGTTGTGACCGTCAATTGACGAAGAGCTAGCTCTCGCTTGGGGATGCATTTTTCATTATATTTATACTTTATCAGATTTTGTACCCGTTTGGGGTCAGTTTTTACAAAGGAAACTCTGCCGAAATTTTTAGAAAAGACTGGTGATTTTAAAATACACATTTCGGCGTGTGTTGCAACTATTTGATTTAAAATGGTTTTCCTTCACTCTACTACTGTTCTTGGTTTAGATTTCTGGGTTTTCGGCTTACTTAGATTACGTACGCCTCGAGACGTTCGTAGTTTAAGGGCCGGTCATGTTCCGTACTTTTGGGTCGTGACAAAGTTGGTATCAGAGCGTTAGGTTTTACCTTCGGAGCGTAGGATGACCCTTGGTTAGAATAGGTAGCTTGAGTAGAATGACGTACCGTACGTATGTTCCGTGGCATATTTACGATATGCTACTCCACTTAAGAAGCCTTAGGATGTACATTTCTTTGCTCAGTATTATATTCATTCCTGATCTAGCCTCATCGGTGCCAGTTATGGTTTTGCTGCCACGATTACGAGCAGAGAGAGCTACGGCTAGAGTTGCGGTCAGCACGAGCTCGTCACGAACGAGGACTAACCAGGGCGTGTTTCCGGCGATACACGATTGCAGAGATGTGTCTTTTTGTTGTGTCATTGCGCCACGAGCGTTTGATGGATCGCTGTATGAGATTACTCAGACCTGCAGATTAGCACCAGAGGATTGAGCCACTGATAGAGGCCAGCCAGATTTTGATGACCGTTGATGTATTGCTCATTCATGATGATTGAGGCACTGTTCAGCGTGCAGACGAGTGAGCCAGTTATTGCTGCGGACGACGAGATATCGCCCCAGATGTTGGAGTTAGTGCGGTACGAGTTGTACTAAGAGATGATAGAAGGTCGCTAGTCATCGAGGATGAATGACTAGGACATGCGGTTCGTTCGCCTACCCCGATGAGAGATCATCAGATAGATTGATTCCAGCTAGAGACGACTTTACGCGGAGACGTTGAGAGTCGACAGAGACGATCGAATGTCAGAAAACCTATTATTCCAAGTTTAAAGTATTCGGAAAAACATGCAGGCAATTCTATGGACCCTCTAGAAGAATGAAACCCTAACTCGACATAATGACCGTGTGAAAGCCTTTGAACCTTAGGGTTTGCGGCAGTTCTGCGGCGCCATTAGTAAGGCTTGGGTTTGCCCTTCTACGGCTGGACCACCGATGCTGTGGTATGTACTCGATACTATTAAACTTTACCCAAGATGTTGAGCTCTTGGGTGATTATGAGGTTTTGACGACTCGATCGAATGGTTCGACTTCATTTGGATGCTAGGTGGTGAGATGCATTTCTTAGGAGACTCCAGACACGAGGATAGCCATTGGAGCTCGGTCCATGCAGCCACGACGAGATGAGTCCGAAGCAGTCGACATTAGAGAAAAGTGGAGTAAGAGGTTCGTACGAGATCTTGATGAGACGACGTTCCACTCCGCCGATGTCAGAGATGCGATACGCATGCCGAGGCATTGTACTTGGATATACCTTCCAGAAGGAGTCGCGGTGAGTATGCAGCCATTCCGGAACAAGAAACAGATATAGTAAAGGATGATGACTTCCGGAGAGTTCGGCAGAGACGAGATTTGGGAGAGACCTCGACAGGACCTTTCTGGAATAAATTTACGAGAAGACTTAGACCCAGGAGTGGTCATGTTACGCACAGCAACAGGCCAGATTTCAGGATCGTCGACGAGACATGCTATGAGTGACCACGACAGTTGGCCAGAGATTCTTGGAGGATGTGCTTGAGCGGGACTATTCCGCCATACTTGATTTCGGTATTTTGGGCGATCTATTCGCATGATTGATTTTGATGATTGAGTTTCATGATATTTGTTTTCATGCACCATGGTTGCACCTACTGAGTATTTACGACTTTTGCACAGTTGTTGCACTTGATATCGTTTTCGTGCCTTGGTTCTCATGTTTATGATTTTATGGGTTTCATACAGTTGAGTTGATTTTGTGCATATGTACGCATACGATTTGGTTTTTTTGCACTCGGTATAGTTCACATATGCTTGCAGTGCAGTGATACGCATTTTGTGCACTTAGATGCACTGGACTTCGATTTCGATTATGATGCTCGATATTTGTTTTGTGCACCTTGTGCACCTGATTGGATTTTGCGCATGTTCGGCGCTTGATATTGGATTTCATGATTTCGTGCATGATGGCTGCATCTGGTTTGGGTTTTCGTGCATGTTGGGCTCGTGTTTTGAGATACGATTTTGGTACACACCAGATGCACTAAATCGAGATTCTTCGTGCATTCAGATGCACATGTTTTTGCTGTCAGGCACACCTGTTGCCTTTGACAGATGTTTCGTGCACACCCGATGCACTTAGATGTTGTTTTTGTGCACCTGTATGGCACATATATGGATTTTGATTTCCATGCGCACCAGATGCACTTGGTATGCATATGCACATTTTTGGGATTAATTCTTATGGAGCAGTACATTTTTATGATATTTGCGATTTGTTTTCGTATCGAGCAGGACTAGTCAGAGGACAGTACCTGAATATATTTTGCATGCACTGATAGTTATCGAAGGGATTTCCAAAAAGCGAGCTATAGTCTCAGTATTTACCTACGTGTCTGATATGACACGAAACGTTTAAAACAAGAAAACCCTTCTAAATTGTTTTAAAAACGGCGGAACGTACATATTAAACAAAAGATATATACGTATATGGCTATTTTCTTATGATAGACGTCCGCCACTGTGCAGTGTTATGCGCATTGCACGGCGACTTTAAAAGATTTGGCATGCATTTCCTCCTGATATTTACATGTATAGATTTGATATTTACATGTATAGTTCTGATCTATATCATACCAGTTTTGCTTTGGATTTGGCATTCGTATCCTTATCTTGACTCCGATGATTGCGGGACGCTTGACGGAGTTTTGATTTTGAGTTATCTGCTTATTTCTCATGCGCGTGCATTGCGCTATGATGCGTTTTATGTATTGATGATTTCGAAGCCCCGACGACTTGGACATTTTATTGAAATGTTTTAGAATTTAGGGGTTTAAATTTAAATTCGGGGACCGAATTTCTTTAAGGGGGAAGATTGTAACATTTCAAAAAAAAAATTAAAATATTATTTTTGGGAAATTTTATAATTTAATATTATTTTATTGAATATTTTAATATTTCGGTATAATTAAATACCGATAAATGGGGAAAATTTTGGAAAAATTATGGAAAATTCTAAAATAGGGTATTTCGCTAATCGGATTTTTAGCATTTTTTGTGCAAAAATGTGCACATATCATTTTTCCACACTTGTTTCATTTTCTTACATGTTTTGGGTGTTAGGGTTTACCATTTTGAGAGAAGGAAAAGAAAAGAAAAGAAAAAGGGAAAAGGGAAAAGTCAAAGGAGACATAATGATGGGATTAGGTGTACTTGGAGAGAGAAAGAGAGTGGGATTTTGTGAGAGGGAGGGAGGGGGTTGCTGCCCATTTTCAAATCCCTCACCATTTGCATCTCCCTTCTCATCTCCTCAACCCCACAACCATCCTCAAAGAACCCTAGATCCATCTCCAACCATTCCCCAAAACCCTATACTCCCTTCACAAATATTAATCCCCATCTCCTCCTCTACAAGATGAACCGAGCAAAGTAGGATTTTGACGACTTTGGGAAGTTAGTGCTACCTAGAGAGGAACAAGTGAGGTATAACTTCTTCCTTTTAGTTAAATTTTGGTTTGGTGTCGTGTTTTTTGTGCCTTTTGAGACATGGACAACCTGCTGTGACCCCGAGACTTTTTAGTGGAAACAAACAGTGTGTGAGTGTTCTACTAGAGACCTGGAGTGACCACCTAAAACCCTAACCCTTTCCCACCGGTTTTGGCCGGCGGCCAGTGAGCAAAATCCAGCGACCCCGGTTTAGTAGAAGAGAAAGGGCTTGGATTTTGTAGGGTGGTTATCTAATGATATTTAGGGGTGTTTGGTCCTACTGGATTTTTAGGTAATGACTGTAGGTGGAATCTGGGAGCAGTTAGGAGTGTTTATATAACCTTGGTGACATGTGTTGGATATAGTGCCCTCTAAGTCAATTATTGGATCGCACGTACGTGATTGCAATGATTGAGGGAGGACCTATACCAATAAAACAGTCTTACTCGAGATGATAGTATGCTATCTGGTTTGTCTTTATCACTGTTATACTTTGATAAAGCCCTTAGGATCTTGCTTAACTACCAGCAGTGTGATGGCGATCATATATGTGGGAGCTGTGGTCTATAAGCACATCCTTAAAGTGTCCCTAGTCGTGGGAGTTTCGAGACAGGGCATCGATACTCCATAGTAGACTAGTGTATACAGTCGAGACCCCGACGAGGGGCGGTGGCCGGTCTCACAAGCCACTGGTGTCAGTTAGATCACCTAAGATGTATACAGGTGCTCATTGGGATATGAGTACACCGGACAGGACTCGCCGGGAACATGCTAGTTGGTATTATACATATCGTCAGATAGCAGTTCCCTGGTGACATGTGTACAGGTTAGTTCATCGACCTGAGGTCGTCATTTGTCTCGTGTGAGTTCCCACTGTGCTTTGATTTATACCCTACCACGGGTCAAAGGAGTCGTGCAAACAGGTATATTTTGGGTACAGTCCCGAGCCACATTGGAGGCAAGTGAGCGGATCTTCGGGGATTCGTCTCTCCCGGTATTGGGAGTGAGATCGCGCTGTGTTTAGGAGAGCCATTACACGAAATCCCTGGCCAGGGTAATCGAGAAATACTGGTAGGTATACCAGCAGAATCTCAGGGTGTTCTGGGCTGCTCTCTGACACGACTTATATCGCTGTTGGGGGTCTGACGTTTACTGGCCCCCTAGGCCGTATATGCGATACTCATAGACGAATGTTCCGGACTGTACGGTTATTGTCACTGTCAGGCTCAGTAGGGTTTATAGATGAGTTCGCTCGTCAGCTTCCCTTCCAATCAATACATAGGCAAAACGTTACGTACAGCTTGTATCTCTGACGTGCTAGGGGTTATACCCAGTGCCAGTGTGTTGATGATGTTGGAGATAGTGCCCTCAGAGTCAATTATTAGGTCACAGGTACGTGATTGCAATGATTGATGGAGGACCTATCCCGGTAGGACAGTCTTACTCGAGATGATAGTATGCTATCTGGTTTACCTTTATCATCGTGTACTGCTTTAGGTGACCTGACAAGTCGCTATTACACGTTGATAGAGCCCCTAGGATTCTTGCTTGACCACCAGCAGTATGAGGGCGATCATATAAGTGGGAGCTGGGGTCTATAAGCATATCCTTAAATGGTCCCTAGTCGTGTGAGTTTTGAGACAGGGCATCGATACTTCATAGTAGACTAGTGTATACAGTCGAGACCCCGACGAGGGGCGGTGGCCGGTCTCACAAGCCACTGGTGTCAGTTGGATCACCTAAGATGTATACAGGTGCTCATTGGGTTATGAGTACACCGGACAGGACTCGCCGGGAACATGCTAGTTGGTCATATACCAGACGTCAGATGGCAGTTCCCTGGTGACATGTGTACAGGTTAGTTCATCGACGTGGGGATCGTCATTTGTCTCGTGTGAGTTCCCACTGTACTTTGATTACTACCCTACCACGGCTCAAAGGAGTCGTGCAAACAGGTTTTAGTTGGGTACAGTCCCGAGCCACATGGAGGCAGTGAGCGTATCTTCAGGGGTTCGTCTCTCCCGGTATTGGGGGTGAGGTCGTGCTGTGTCTAGGAGAGCCATTACACGAAGCCCTCGGCCGAGGCAAGGAGATTTACTGGTAGGTATTCCAGTAGTATCTCAGGGTGTTCTGGGCTACACTCCGACACGACTTGTACCGCTTTTGGGGGTCTGACTTTTACCAACCCCCTAGGCCCGCCATGCGATGCTCATAGACGAACGGACCGGACTGTACGGATATTGTCACTGACAGGCTCAGTAGGGAGTCAGGCTGAGTTCGCTCACAGACGTCCCTTTTGGTCAATACCTGGTAGCCCGTTATGTATTAGCTTATACCTCTAACGTGCTAGTGGTTAAATCCACAACCAAGGTGTTGATGAGTCTTTAGAGTCCCCCACATTCAGTTACTCAGCTTTCGGGCGAAAGATTGTAGAGGCCGTATGGAGATATGGCAAGGTCCGATCAGATACGTGCGGTATTGCACGGATCAGGATCGGACAGTTTGTACTATGGGCCGTATGGATATATGGCAGGGTTCGATCAGATACGTGCGGTATTGCACGGATCAGGATCGAACAGGTATTACTAGCCGGCTTTGGTATAAGCCGGATCCTAGTATAGTACAGTGTAGATTTTGTCTCATTGCATTTGTATTTCGGTCGGAATACAAATGCGGGTGTGTATGCACAGTTTCGGGGTTTTCCTGTAATTTATTACGGGACCAGTTTTCTGGAGTTGCCAGTTTGCTTTCCGTTTCGGCCGATTTCCATTGTTCCGTTCATTGGCCGAAGATTGGTGGAGGAGGGCTTATTTGCATTGTTGCAAATAGGCATTTATGGAGGGGGTCTTTTGCATATTGCCATGTCATGATCACTTGACTTTTTGACTTCATCATGGTTGCTCCATACCTTGACCTTTTGTCTTGACTTCTTGTTATGATGGCATGACTTTTGTGATCATGATTGTTGATGATGAGAGTTGGTTGTTAGTTGAGTGTGGGTTTGATTTTGTGATGATTCCTTTTGCATGATAGCCTTCTCTCTCTCTCCATTGTATTAGAGGATGGCTCCCATTATCTTTGATATACTACACTCTCTTTCTCTCTTCTTCTTCCACCATATAGTGGCCGGCCTCATAGAGGAGGAGGGGGCTGTCCAAATATTGAGGTGGGGAAATGTTGTTCATTTCATGCACCAAAATTCTCCAAGCTCCTCCATATACTTCTTGTCTTCATCCCTCCATCAAAAGGCAATTCCGATAACCCCAAATGAGACACAAGCCTCTACATTATATTCTACAGCAAATCTTGGGCACGTCGAGTAGCCGGCTTCGTGCCCGAGTTGCCTTGGCATTGAGGTGGGAGCCCGTAAAAGAAGTAGGCGATGTGGTGCACTTCCGGCGACGAGGAGGAGACGGGACATTCCGCAGGAGATCGGGACGATGATGAGAAGACCGGAGGACTTGGATCGTCGGTATATCTCTTTCCCATCTTGTGTTAGCTAGGACTAGTTAATGGTTCGATCCGGGTATTACTGCGCGGCGGTTTGCCAGTTCAAGAAAATTAAAGTTTATCACCGCTTCCGCATTTGGCCGTCAGATTGACGGCCGGGGCGCCGCCGTGCACTTACAGTGGTATCAGAGCCTCGCCATTAACTTCGTCTAGCTTCGTTTGATGTGTTTTTCAGTTCCGATCGATCAAAATTCCAAAAACCCAATTTTAGTTCACATCAGTTTTCTGTTAAGATTTTTTGGTGTCCAAAAATTTTTCAGGTTGCATAAAACTGATGTACAAGATATTATAAGACCTCTGTAAAAATTCGACACTTTCAGTCGACGACTTGAGCGCGGAACCGCGGCCAAATCCCCCCTTGGGCCGCGGTTCCGCCGCACTCTAGTGTCCTCACTGTGTCCAATTTTTCCAGTGGGCTTGTGGGCTGATTTTGTGGGTTTTGGAATATTAAATTTGGGCCCAGAATCTCTGTGAGTGCTACAGTATTGCTTTGGGGCCCACTTGTTAATTTTTGATCAATCGGAAAATTTTAAACACATTTTTCACAGTATTTACATTATATCTGCGACCGTGAATGTCACTTGATCGGTAAATCCGGTCTAACTGCTATAGCCCGGTTAGACGGATTTGCGAACGTGACTTTCACGTTGATGTTCTGTTTTTGCTGTGATATTGCGGATCGGTCGTGGGGGATAGCCTGGATGCAATGCTAGTACAGTTCTGTTGTATTATGTACATTTGATATTGCGGGGCGAGCGTCCGACATGTGGACTGCCGTCACTGCCTGTTTGTATTATTATTTTGGGGCACGGCCAGGTTGCGGTCGATGTACCCGTTGTATGTATATTTTACTTTCTGTACTAGGCTTACCCCGCGGAGGGGTGCACGGATAGCCGGGTTCTAGAGGGCAACAAGCCCGCATCTCATGGCATTGGGACGGAGGGGGCTTCGCTCTAGAATTAGCAGGCTATTCGCCGCACTCGTAGGGGGTACAGGTTGACCCAGGAGGGGTGCCCAAGTTACCGGATTCCGTGAAGTGCTGGGTGGTCCATTCATGGAGCTGAAGGGGGCTGCCTCGCTTCAGGTTTTGGCGGGTAACTTGCCGCGCTCGTAGGGGTCTAGGATTTCATTGCACAGGCTATCCACACGACCAGGGGAACGTCGGGTTTCAGCGGCTCTGTGAAACCCGGGGATCCCAGATATCTGTATTGTTTCTGTGATGCTGTACATTTTCTGTGATGTTGCATTTTATTCACGCCTTGAGCGAAATATAATATATTGGTATATATATTAGTAGATATTGTATATGTTTTACATCCGCGCTAGTCCAGTCCCCGCTCTGTCGTTAGTTAGCTAACCTAACGGGTAATGACGGGACCCAGTGGCGAATGCGGATGGCATATACGTACATCAGTATATTTTCATTCTTTTTGGTGTGATCAATTGATGGGACTGCGTTGATTCGGATCAATGCAAGTTTAAAAAACAAACCTAATCTGATGTTGTTGGAACACTTTTCAAAAAGCTGTTATTGCAAGGACGTTCACTTTTGTTTTGCATCGTGATATTCAGTTGGAATATCCTGCTCCTCAGTCGACGAGGCAAGGGCCGAGATCCCTTCACCGGGAGTGACCCCTTGGACAAAAAGTTTGCGTCAGGGCAATGACTTCACTATAGCCGATTACTTTTGCTTTGCACCGTGGTATTCAGTTGGAATATCCTGCACCTCATTCTACGGGGAAAGTGCCGAGATCCCTTCACCGGGAGTGACCTCTTTAGCGAAGGTTTTCGTCACTATATTTTTAAAAGCTATCCGTTCCTTCAACGATATCAAGTTCATTACGTTAAAGGTTTTCGCCAGAAACCATTCATAGCCCTCCGTCGTTTCAGACGGGTAGCACGTAGTATTCATGCTATGTTTGTTGGCCTTCGTCAAGGCATAGTGTATGGTAGCTGCTTGTTGCCTTTCTGCAGCATAGATAGATGCGTTGGTTTGGGACAGTCGTATAGCCTTGTTGGCCTTCGTCAAGGGCTTGTGCGGGTGGGTTCAAATCAACCTGGAGAATGACGGGTAGAACTTGACATGTGACTTATGATTTGTTGGCCTTCGTCAAGGTCATAAGAGCATGGGGTAAAAATCACATCGGGAGTTTCAAAAGAACTGAAACTTGCCAGATATGCGCATACCTTCTGGAGTGTGATGACGTGAGCGGATTCCGTCACGTTATCATGCGATGATAGTTGGATCCCGATTCCCACTGATGAGTTAGTTTACTCCTCGGGTGATCCCGACTAATTCTTCTTTCAGGTTTGGAGGAGAATTTGAGGTACAGTGGGAGGTTTCCTGATTAGATAAATTGGTAACCATTCTGATCTAGGTTAGAGTGCACGCTGAGTGTTTCTTTTCTCTCTCTCTCTTTAGCAGCGACCATTGACCCGACCCTAAGACTATGACTCAGTGACCAAGTTGACCGAACCTTCTTAACACAGGCTTTTGGATTGTCAGAGTTGCAAACCTCATTGCCACTCCTACTTTTACCCTTTTCTCCAGGACACCCCGTATTACTACGAACGTCCACTTCCATTGGACAAAACCATCGTATGGTTAGATACGAACTCGAAAGAATTTATTCGAGGATGGTTTCAGGTTCTGGAGGAAACGGATAGGATTATTCAGTTGTCTTTTCCTTTTTCCTTCTCTCAGGTTGCGAGTACTCCTTGGTTTAGGAGATAGTACACCTATTACGCAAATTGGATAGTCTTCTTCCAAACCTTAGGCTGGTGCCGACCGGTAGGGAATGAAGAAAACCAATTAGCCTAACGATGGTGTACAGAAGGTATTAAGTTCAGACAAAGCAAGGGATTAGTAAGAGGGCAAAGTAAATTGCAACAGATATTCACGACCAAACCAAATATTTCGTTACCACTCCCACATCACCTTTGTATTTCTCCAGGACACTCCGTATCACTACGAAGATCCACAGTTTATTTGGATACTCCATCGTATGGTTATATACAATCTCGAATGGAACTTGTTCCAGTTCGGGGATGGATTCTGGTCCAGGAGAAATAGGAATAAGGTTTATTCGGTTGTCTTTTATCTTCACCCTCTCTCATTGCGAGTGTTCCTAGGATTGGGACAGTACACCCATTATGCTTATTGGATAGTCTTCTTCCAAACCATAGGCTGGTGCCGAACGGTAGGGAAGGAAGAAAACCATTTGGCCTAAAGGGGTGTACAGAAGGTAAAGACTAAAGACATATGAAGGGATTTGGAGAGGTGGCAAAGAATTATACGGTTACAGTCGTGAATCTGGAAGAGGCGTTACTAGGAATACCAGAATACCCCATCGGAACATTTCAATGTTTCAGTTTCACTGTGTAATGTTAAAGGAAAACTGATTTCCCGATTAGATACTTACTCCAGGGTATGTATTTACCAGGTACGATTCTCACATCTGTATGGTTTTACAGATGATGAGTGGGAGTAGGTTATTGGGAATTGGGTGATCATCCTCATTATATCGGGATTCGTTGTAATCGGTGATATTTGAGGAAATCACCTGGGCTGTTTGCCGGTCGGCAAATATTTGGTTTTGAATATCCGCTGTTATGCACCAATTTCAAATTGATATATCTGTACGTCTATTTTCATAGAGTGAGATATACCTTTCTGAAATTATGTCTACGACATTTACCTATATCAGTGGATGGTTAGGTAAGGAGCATTAAGCAGCGGTGTAATTCTTCTTGACCATAAGTACAGTTTTCAACCTACGACACACAGTGAATGAGTTATCAGACTCAAGGGACTTATACAGAGTATTGTATGTTGTCCAGGGTCCATCAGGACATAGGGGTAGGTCCTCGTACTATATTCGGTTTACTTATGACTTCTCTAGTTTTTAGACAGGTGTTTCGTGGAAACACAGGGTCCGAATTTTGAGAAGTTATAGGTATTTGAATAGAGTAGAGAACCAAGTGTAGCAAGTATCGGGATTCTTCAAAGAGATCGAAGATGTAGATACTTGTGTACGGTATTCAGTTGATAGTAATGATTTAAGAGATCTTGCTTCTCTTTCAGGTTACTCATGATTGGAAGCATTCCTAAGTTGAGTAACGCTGATCGGCCTCCTTCCATTTAGTTGACATGCACTGGAGACAGTTGCATGATTTGGATCTGGTTCAATTAAATCAGTGCCTCTGGTTCTATATTGGATATAGAACAGTTCATATCTTAACGTTGTTAAGGTACGGGGAGTTGTCCGGTTTATGCTTAAAACCAGACACTGGACAACTCAAGGCATGTTTCTGTAATGGCTGTTTGTGGGTTGACCCAGGCTATGACGAGGGTTGACTTTCTACCATCTGGATGAACAATAGCGATATTGTTCTAGACTCGCCACAGTTTTATTAAAAATGGATTTTTTCAGAAAACAGTAGTGGGAGTATGGTGGAACTGGAAGTGATTCCAGAACCACAAACGATTACTGAAGATTTGACAGGAACCTAAAGATTCAATCTGGATTGACATTCCATTGGCCACTACGCAGATAAGGTGGGTAACTTCAGGCACCCGAGAGGTACTACGGTAGCCTCAAGGACGGTGACAGGGAAGTTCTTGTTTACCCACAATTACCATTGCTGTTGTTCCAGGCTGCGAGACCCGGTGGGAGGATGAGTATAGCGTCGTTCTAAACTAGTTTTAGAAGTGTACGTCTATATGACTCTGCCAGAGGGTTGTCGTAGTCAGTGGGAGCAGCGGAAGCATTGGTGGACAGGGAGCTTATGTCTATTTACAGACTGAAGCACCAGTAGCGGAGATAGATCATCTATTTCTGACATGACAGTCATGGGTTTGACTTCATCAGAATAGGGGATGGATCTGTTGAGAAGGTAGTAGGGTGTGATGTCCTGGTATTTGGATGACATACACAGAGTAGGAAAAGAAACTCCTATACTACAATCGGTTATACTTTGGTCGTCACACAGTAGTTTCTCCATATGGGACTTGGACATTATATCAGACAAACTGGTTACTAGATCTATGGTTTTAGATCTAGATTTGGATGGTTTCCCAATCAGGGTACTTAGACAGCATTCTAAGAGTATTTAGAATGGACGACTCCATGCACGGTAGTGTACCTGCAGAAAATGGAGTCACCCTCTCTAAAGGTGTCTTATAGACTAAAGGGGAGAGGGATGTGCATGATTGACAGATCACTTGCTTAGGCAATTGAGTCAATCATGAGATGTCAAGTACCACACCAGATGTTGTTCTTGCACTAGATGCAATAAGTTGATATTGATCCTATCCTGGAGAAACAGTCGGAAGCAGTTTTAGAACATAAATGGATGTTCTAGGGATATGATAACGACAGCCTCGTTGAGGAGACAGTTATCATTCCAGGCTTCCAAGGTGACCTGGACGACAGGGAGGTTGTCAGAGTTATAGTTTTTCCTTCTAACGAAGGGCGGTATTTTGGATAGGTGGTCCAAGGCAATACTGAGGGTGGCATGGCGCAGGATACTGATTAAGTTCAGTTGACGATACAGTCTAAGAAGTTTGGATTTGGAGTTCATTTATGAGCTAAGTCCCATCAGACATCCAGACATATTCTAAGACAGGTATTGCTCATTTCGGGAGATGGTTTTCTCCGCGAACTTGAGATATAGAGAGACATAGAAAGAAACATCAAAGCGGATCCACTCACTAAGGCTATTCCTCGAACGCAATAGTTTCGCAAACGAGCTTTGTGAGACTGACTAGTAGAGGAGTTGGATGTTCGGTATCACACGGGCTGTGAGTATGCGACATCGCAATAATTAGCCTTGAGTGCAAGTGGGAGATTGTTGGAGATAGTGCCCTCAGAGTCAATTATTAGGTCACAGGTACGTGATTGCAATGATTGATGGAGGACCTATCCCGGTAGGACAGTCTTACTCGAGATGATAGTATGCTATCTGGTTTACCTTTATCATCGTGTACTGCTTTAGGTGACCTGACAAGTCGCTATTACACGTTGATAGAGCCCCTAGGATTCTTGCTTGACCACCAGCAGTATGAGGGCGATCATATAAGTGGGAGCTGGGGTCTATAAGCATATCCTTAAATGGTCCCTAGTCGTGTGAGTTTCGAGACAGGGCATCGATACTCCATAGTAGACTAGTGTATACAGTCGAGACCCCGACGAGGGGCGGTGGCCGGTCTCACAAGCCACTGGTGTCAGTTGGATCACCTAAGATGTATACAGGTGCTCATTGGGTTATGAGTACACCGGACAGGACTCGCCGGGAACATGCTAGTTGGTCATATACCAGACGTCAGATGGCAGTTCCCTGGTGACATGTGTACAGGTTAGTTCATCGACCTGGGGATCGTCATTTGTCTCGTGTGAGTTCCTACTGTACTTTGATTACTACCCTACCACGGCTCAAAGGAGTCGTGCAAACAGGTTTTAGTTGGGTACAGTCCCGAGCCACATGGAGGCAGTGAGCATATCTTCAGGGGTTCGTCTCTCCCGGTATTGGGGGTGAGGTCGTGCTGTGTCTAGGAGAGCCATTACACGAAGCCCTCGGCCGAGGCAAGGAGATTTACTGGTAGGTATTCCAGTAGTATCTCAGGGTGTTCTGGGCTACACTCCGACACGACTTGTACCGCTTTTGGGGGTCTGACTATTACCGACCCCCTAGGCCCGCCATGCGATGCTCATAGACGAACGGACCGGACTGTACGGATATTGTCACTGACAGGCTCAGTAGGGAGTCAGGCTGAGTTCGCTCACAGACGTCCCTTTTGGTCAATACCTGGTAGCCCGTTATGTATTGGCTTATACCTCTAACGTGCTAGTGGTTAAATCCACAACCAAGGTGTTGATGAGTCTTTAGAGTCCCCCACATTCAGTTACTCAGCTTTCGGGCGAAAGGTTGTAGAGGCCGTATGGAGATATGGCAAGGTCCGATCAGATACGTGCGGTATTGCACGGATCAGGATCGGACAGTTTGTACTATGGGCCGTATGGATATATGGCAGGGTTCGATCAGATACGTGCGGTATTGCACGGATCAGGATCGAACAGGTATTACTAGCCGGCTTTGGTATAAGCCGGATCCTAGTATAGTACAGTGTAGATTTTGTCTCATTGCATTTGTATTTCGGTCGGAATACAAATGCGGGTGTGTATGCACAGTTTCGGGGTTTTCCTGTAATTTATTACGGGACCAGTTTTCTGGAGTTGCCTGTTTGCTTTCCGTTTCGGCCGATTTCCATTGTTCCGTTCATTGGCCGAAGATTGGTGGAGGAGGGCTTATTTGCATTGTTGCAAATAGGCATTTATGGAGGGGTTCTTTTGCATATTGCCATGTCATGATCACTTGACTTTTTGACTTCATCATGGTTGCTCCATACCTTGACCTTTTGTCTTGACTTCTTGTTATGATGGCATGACTTTTGTGATCATGATTGTTGATGATGAAAGTTGGTTGTTAGTTGAGTGTGGGTTTGATTTTGTGATGATTCCTTTTGCATGATAGCCTTCTCTCTCTCTCCATTGTATTAGAGGATGGCTCCCATTATCTTTGATATACTACACTCTCTTTCTCTCTTCTTCTTCCACCATATAGTGGCCGGCCTCATAGAGGAGGAGGGGGCTGTCCAAATATTGAGGTGGGGAAATGTTGTTCATTTCATGCACCAAAATTCTCCAAGCTCCTCCATATACTTCTTGTCTTCATCCCTCCATCAAAAGGCAATTCCGATAACCCCAAATGAGACACAAGCCTCTACATTATATTCTACAGCAAATCTTGGGCACGTCGAGTAGCCGGCTTCGTGCCCGAGTTGCCTCGGCATTGAGGTGGGAGCCCGTAAAAGAAGTAGGCGATGTGGTGCACTACCGGCGACGAGGAGGAGACGGGACATTCCGCAGGAGATCGGGACGATGATGAGAAGACCGGAGGACTTGGATCGTCGGTATATCTCTTTCCCATCTTGTGTTAGCTAGGACTAGTTAATGGTTCGATCCGGGTATTAGTGCGCGGCGGTTTGCCAGTTCAAGAAAATTAAAGTTTATCACCGCTTCCGCATTTGGCCGTCGGATTGACGGCCGGGGCGCCGCCGTGCACTTACAGATGAGTCATTAGATAATACTGTCGTATGGGATTATGGCAGGGTTCGGAAAATGCACGTGCGTTTTCGCACGTGTCAGTTTTCGGGCAGATAATACTGGTAGGCTTTGGTTTAAGCCGGATCCCAGTATTATACAGTGTAGATATAATATCTTTGTCTCAGTTGCATTTGTATTCGGTCGTAATACAAATGCGGGTATGTTTATACCGATACGGGGTTATCCTGAAATTCGTTTCGGGATGATTTTTGGAAGTTGCCAGTTTCCAGTTTTCTATCAGTCGTATTTTGACATTCGGTTAAATGCGGATTTATCTTTTCTTGGGATTTGTGTGGAAACTTCTAGAAGAGGTGACTAGGATGGTGACTAGGATAGTGAGGTGGCTTTGTCATTAATGGTTCATTAATGATAAAGCATGACTAGGTTAATTGTGATAGGTTTGCTTTTAATGCTAGTTGATGATTCATTCTTTCTTTAATGACTTGATAAGGTTGAAAGCTTATGGTCACCACTTGATGCTCCTACCCTCACCTCCCTCCTCTCATATATTTGGCCGGCCACTCATTGTGTGGGGGTGTGATTTTTGAATCATTTCAAATTGGCAAAAAGATTATGATACAAGTGTATGGAAATTTCATAGCCCAATTTCCATTTACCCGATTCCAATTGGCAACTTCTATAACCGTTCGTCCGTGACCTTGGACGTAACGAGACAAAGTGTTCTACTCATTCTCTACTTCATCTTGGTCATCTCTTTTAGCAAACTTGACGATCGAGTTGCTTCGGTTCATAGGCGGGAGCCCGTTTAAAGATCCGTCGACGTGGTGCCACCTGGACGACGAGACCGGAGATCGAGCAAGTTCGGATCAGTTGCAACATAGCGTGGGATGATGGTTGAAGACCGAAGGACTCGGATCATTCGGTATAACAATTCTACCCTCTTTACAATTTGTTAGTTTAGCTTTAATGGACGATCCGGGATAAAGTACGCGATAGCGCCAGTCGTAAAAGTTTTGTTCCGCATATTGGCATCTGTTAGACGGCCGGGGCGCTGCCGCGGACTTACAACATGATCCCTGACCTGATCCATAGACACGAACCAGATGCACAAACTCAGGAATTGACCATATCAGTTTTGTGACTTTTAGAGTGCCTACGGAGAATCTGGGATGACCTGGAGAAGATATAAGACAACCAAACAATACCAGAGACCAATTTTAGACCAGAGGGGACCATCATGACAAGATGAAGCCCATAGGGGCCAAGGGGGCCGGCGAGGCCGGTTTTTCATGTTTGAGGGCTCGGCCACTTGATGTGGTGTGGGGTCCAGGTTTCTGCTGTAGGCCACATAGACCCTATACATCACTATAGACCTGTTTGCTTGCCTTGTTTTGACCTAGAGTGAAGTCTGAGACCAATTTCCTACAATGTAGTATTACGACCTTGCCACGACTTAAACTTAGTATACCAAATCTTGGTTTATATATTAGATTGGTAGCCTACCTAGGATCTGGTGTGACCCTAGACACTTAATGGAAAAACTAGCAAGACCATTACCCTGTATTGACTACTAGGAGGTTTCCCTACAAACCTGGCAACCTAATTGCCTACCTTGGCCAGCGAGGCCAGAATTCTAGGGTAGGGGGCCGGCCACCTTGTAGAGTTAGGAGTCCAGGTTGCCTTCATAGCTCACGTGTACCCTGTATATCACCCTACACTTGTTTTCTTAGATTTGACTGACCTGAATCAGAATTTGGGAACACTTGTGTATGACTTAGGATATGTTTTCCGTATTTGAATGATGAGTTTTGATATTTGAACTCGTTGTTGGTTGTCGCATGTTTGTACATCGACAACAAGGGTTGTTTGCTTTATTTTGTATGTATAAGCTATAGGTTCTAACCTATAAGCAATGTGCGTGCCGTTTTGGTTTTCCGATGTGGTTTTCTTATGCTTTAGCGTTTGTGATATACTTGTAAGTACCCTACGTAATGTTGAGGCGATGAAGATAAAGGTGGCGACATCGGCATCGGCACACAAGAAGCAAAGGTGCGTAGATTTATATCTACGGGGAGAAGTCGGGTGGATGGCGTATAGCACCCCCGCAGTTCGTCGTGATGTATGCGAATACGTATACACACATATTGATTATATATATTGGTTGGGATTATTAATGTTAAAGATGGATATTTGGTGTGCTTGGATTGGTTTAGTGTTGCGAAACCCTAGAGTAGAGGTTGCACCACATACACACACACACCCATACTTGCATACATTCTTCTTTCATATGTGCGTATATGGGAAGTTATAGTTATGTGTTCACATGGGTATGGGACTATGTATTCATATACTGGATTTGAGAATAGTACTTGGGATTTGAGATGAATCGATGAGATTTGATTTGAGGCCGCAAGATCGGTGATATGGCAGAATTCGTACTTGAGATACGTCCTGATGCTATAGCGGATCTTGGATGACGATACCACGTGAATAGCGACATACATAGAATAGTTGACTTTTGATCGAGACATGAGATCAGATATGTTAAGATATTTATAATGGGTCATATTGAGCAATGTATCCTTCTTAATGATGATATGTGCTGATGACATCGGTTTGTACGAGACTGTCGATCAGTGGTCAGATCAGGATTTTATTGATGATATCTGTATTGTACTAGACGTAGGTCAGTACCCCAGATGATGATCTTGATAAAGAGGATACCAGATGAATAGTATGATGAATGTGATATTGACCCGTACCCAGATTTGGGGATGTCGTACGACGGATTTATGTACGAGCTATATATTGATGATTGATCCGCACTCTCGACTTGGGAATGTCTGATTATAGATATGGTATCGGATGTGATATTATTGAGGCAGGATCACCGACTATATATATATATGTATCGACTCAGATGTTAGGCGGTTTCCTTACCCTTCATTCAGCTTGCTAGTTCAGCCGTATAGTTTAGTGTAGTTGTTAGACCAGATTAGTTATCATTGTGTTTAGTATTCAACTCCCGCACATTATTGCGGTTCGCTCCGCGTCGCGTACTTATATTGTGATTTAGTATACCCTTATTGATATCATATTGTTAGGACACCAGCACCATTACCGATGATGCGTATGTTGTTGGAGATAATGCCCTCAGAGTCAATTATTGGATCACAGGCACGTGATTGCAATGATTGAGGGAGGACCTATCCCAGTACGACAGTCTTACTCGAGATGATAGTTTGCTATCTGGTTTACCTTTATCATCGTGTACTTGCTTTAGGTGACCTGACAGGTCGCTATTGCACGTTGATAGAGCCCCTAGGATTCTTGCTTGACTGCCAGCAGTATGAGGGCGATCATATAAGTGAGAGCTGGAGTCTATAAGCACATCCTCAAATGGTCCCTAGTCGTGGGAGTTTCGAGACAGGACATCGATTCTCCAGAGTAGACTAGTGTATACAGTCGAGACCCCGACGAGGGGCGGTGGCCGGTCTCACAAGCCACTGGTGTCAGTTGGATCACCTAAGATGTATACAGGTGCTCATTGGGTTATGAGTACACCGGACAGGACTCGCCGGGAACATGCTAGTTGGTCTTATACCTGACGTCAGATAGCAGTTCCCTGGTGACATGTGTACAGGTTAGTTCATCGACCTGGGGATCGTCATTTGTCTCGTGTGAGTTCCCACTGTACTTTGATTACTACCCTACCACGGCTCAAAGGAGTCGTGCAAACAGGTTTTAGTTGGGTACAGTCCCGAGCCACATGGAGGCAGTGAGCGGATCTTCGGGGGTTCGTCTCTCCCGGTATTGGGGATGAGGTCGCGCTGTGTCTAGGAGAGCCATTACACGAAGTCCTTGGCCAAGGCAGGAGATTTACTGGTAGGTATTCCAGTAGTATCTCAGGGTGTTCTGGGCTACACTCCGACACGACTTGTACCGCTTTTGGGGGTCTGACTTTTACCCACCCCCTAGGCCCGCCATGCGATGCTCATAGACGAACGGACCGGACTGTACGGATATTGTCACTGACAGGCTCAGTAGGGTGTCAGGATGAGTTCGCTCATCGACGTCCCTTTTGGTCAATAGCTGGTGGCCCGTTACGTATTGGCTTATACCTCTGACGTGCTAGTGGTTAAATCCACAGCCATAGTATTGACGAGTCTTTAGAGTCCACCACACTTTCAGTTACTCAGCTTTCGGGCGAAACACTGTAGAGGCCGTATGGAGATATGGCAGGGTTCGATCAGATACGTGCGGTATTGCACGGATCGTGATCGGACGGTTTTTACTAGCCGGCTTTGGCTTAAGCCGGATCTTAGTATTTGATAGTGTAGTTTTGTCTCTTTGCATTTGTATTTCGGTCGGAATACAAATGCGGGTGTGTATGCACAGTATCGGGGTTTTCCTGTAATTTATTATGGGACCAGTTTTCTGGGGTTGCCAGTTTGCATTCCGTTCCGGCCGGTTTTTTCATTGTTCCTTCACGGCCGGACTTTTCGTTGGAGGGTGTTATTTGCAGTTTGCAAATAACATTTTGTGGAGGGGGTTTATTGTGATTGTGACCTCTTCATTAAAAGAATTCTTTTTCCCCACTTGTCCTTTGGTGTGGCCGGCCACTGTTTAGAAGTATGGGAGGGGTTAATTTTTGGTGGAAAATTTCCTTCTTGCTTAATTAGTGGACCCCCCATATGTGTGTGCTGGAGTTTGGTTTTGATGTTTTGAGGGATTAATTTCTTTAAGGGAAAATGAGCTTAAATGAGTGTGCAGGGGGGGCTGATTTAATTTAAGTGGAAGCCCAAGCTATTAATTGAAGAGGCTCATTCTTTTCACAGCAAGAGAGAGAGAGGTGCTTGATTTTCATTTTTCCAGAGAGCACTATGGGCTGGCCGAGCTCATTTTAATGCATGCTCAATTTCTCCATCAAGCATCCATGAAATTCTATTGCAAAATTCCTCCAACCATGGCAACCTCATAACCCCAAAAGAGACAAGCTTCTACACTATATCTATAGCAAGTCTTGGACGTGTCGGCTAGCCAACTTCGCGCCTGAGTTGCCTCGGTATAGAGGCGGGAGCCCGTAAAAGATACAGGCGATGTGGTGCCCTTCCGGCGAGGAGGCGACGACCGGAGTTTCCGCGGGAGATCGGGACGACGACGAGAAGACCGGAGGACTCGGATCACTCGGTATATCTCTAACCCGTCTTGTTACTTTGCTAGATCTAGTTTAATGGCCCGATCCGGGGTTTAGTGCGCGGTGGTGCCGGTTTGCTAAGTTCGCAAAATTAAAGTTTATCACCGTTTCCGCATTTGGCCGTCGGATTGACGGCCGGGGCGCCGCCGTGCACTTACAGTGGTATCAGAGCCACGCCATTAACTTCGTCTAGCTTTGTTTAATGTGTTTTACATTTCCGATCGACCAAAATTCCAAAACTTGCATTTTTGTTCACATCAGTTTTCTGTTGAAATTTTTTGGTCTCGAAAAATTTTTCAGGTTGTTTCAGAATGATGTGCAGGGAGTTCTAAGAACACTGGAAAAATTCGACAACACGGTCCCTCCGTACGACCGCGGAACCGCGGCCATTACCACTCTGGAGGCCGCGGATCCGCCGCATGAATGAGGGATCATGTCATCATTTTTTTGCAGTGGGCTTGTGGGCTAAAAATAGTGGTTTTGGAATATTAAAATTGGGCCCAGAATTCCTGATCTGCTACAGTAATGCTTGGGGGCCCACTTGTTAAAATTTGATTAATCGGATATTTTAAACACATTATTTCACAGTATTTACATTATATCTGCGACCGTGAATGTCACTCGATCGGTAAATCCGGCCTAACTGCTATAGCCCGGTTAGACGGATTTGCGAACGTGACTTTCACGTTGATGTTCTGTGTTTTTGCTGTGATGTTGCGGATCGGTCGTGGGGGATAGCCTGGATGCAATGCTAGTATTGTTTCTGTTGTATTATGTACATTTGATATTGCGGGGCGAGCGTCCGACATGTGGACTGCCGTCACTGCCTGTTTGTATTATTCTTTTGGGGCACGACGTGGTTGCGGTCGATGTACCCGTTGTATGTATATTTTACTTTCTGTACTAGGGTTACCCCACGGAGGGGTGCACGGATAGCCGGGTTCTAGAGGGCAACGGGCCCGCATCTCAGGGCATTGAGACGGAGGGGGCTTCACTCCAGGATTGGCGGGCTATTCGCCGCACTCGTAGGGGGTACAGGTTGACCCAGGAGGGGTGCCCAAGTTACCGGATTCCGTGAAGTGCTGGGTGGTCCATTCACGGTACTGAAGGGGGCTGCCTCGCTTCAGGTTTTGGCGGGTGACTTGCCGCGCCCGTAAGGGTCTAGGATTTCATTGCACAGGCTATCCACACGACCAGGGGAACGTCGGGTTTCAGTAGTGGCTCTGTGAAACCCGGGGATCCCAGATATCTGTATTGTTCTGTGATGTTGTACATTTCTGTGATGTTGCATTTTTATTCACGCCTTGAGCGAAATATAATATATTGGTATATATATTAGTAGATGTTGTATATGTTTTTCATCCGCGCTAGTCCAGTCCCCGCTCTGCCGTTAGTTAGCTAACCTAACGGGTGATGACGGGACCCAGTGGCGAATGCGGATGGCATATACGTACATCAGTATATTTTCGTTCTTTGTGGTGTGATCAATTGATGGGACTGCGTTGATTCGGATCAATGCAAGTTAAACAAACCTAATCTGATGTTGTTGGAACACTTTTCAAAAAGCTGTTATTGCAAGGACGTTCACTTTTGTTTTGCATCGTGGTATTCATTTGGAATATCCTGCTCCTCAGTCGACGAGGCAAGGGCCGAGATCCCTTCACCGGGAGTGACCCCTTGGACAGAAGTTTGCGTCAGGGCATTAACTTCACTATAGCCGATTACTTTTGCTTTGCATCGTGGTATTCATTTGGAATATCCTGCACCCCATTCTACGGGGAAAGAGCCGAGATCCCTTCACCGGGAGTGACCTCTTTATTAAAGGTTTTCGTCACTATATTTTCTAAAAAGCTATCCGTTCCTTCAACGATATCAAGTTCATTACGTTAAAGGTTTTCGCCAGAAACCATTCGTAGCCCTCCGTCGTTTCATATGGGTAGTCAATAGTATTCAAGCTGTGTATGTTGGCCAAAGTCAAGGCACAGTGTTTGGTAGCTGTTGGTTATTCATATGCAGCATAGATAGATGCGTTGGTTTGGGACAGCCGTACTGCCATTTTGGCCAAAGTCAAGGGTATATACGGGTGGGCACAAATTAACCTGGAGAATGACGGGTAGAACTTGACATGTGACTTATGATATGTTGGCCAAAGTCAAGGTCATAAGAGCATGGGGTAAAAATCACATCGGGAGTTTCAAAAGAACTGAAACTTGCCAGATATGCGCATACCTTCTGGAGTGTGATACCGTGAGCGGATTCCGTCACGTTATCATGCGATGATAGTTGGATCCCGATTCCCACTGATGAGTTGGTTTACTCCTCGGGTGATCCCGACTAGTTCTTCTTTCAGGTTTGGAGGAGAATTTGAGATGACAGTGGGAGGTTTCCAGATTAGATAAATTGGTAACCATTCTGATCTAGGTTAGAGTGCACGCTGAGTGTTTCTTTTCTCTCTCTCTCGGGCAGCGACCATTGACCCGACCCTAAGACTATGACTCAGTGACCAAGTTGACCGAACCTTCTTAACACAGGCTTTTGGATTGTCAGAGTTGCAGACCTCATTGCCACTCCTACTTTTACCCTTTTCTCCAGGACACCCCGTATTACTGCGAACGTCCACTTCCATTGGACAAAGCCATCGTATGGTTAGATACGAACTCGAAGGAATTCGAGGATGGTTTCCGGTTCTGGAGAAAACGGATAGTATTATTCAGTTGTCTTTTCCTTTTTACCTTCTCTCAGGTTGCGAGTACTCCTTAGTTTAGGAGATAGTACACCTATTACGCAAATTGGATAGTCTTCTTCCAAACTTTAGGCTGGTGCCGAACAGTGTGGAATGAAGAAGACCAATTAGCCTAAACGGTGTGCAGAAGGTATTAAGATTAAGACAAAGCAAGGGATTAGTAAGAGGGCAAAGTAAATTGCGACTGATATTCACGACCAAACCAAGTATTTCTTCGCCAATCCTAAATCACCTTTGTATTTCTCCAGGACACTCCGTATCACTACGAAGATCCACAGTTTAATGGATACTCCATCGTATGGTTATATACGAACTCGAAAGGAACTTGTTCCAGTTCGGGGATGGATTCTGGTCCAGGAGAAATAGGAATAAGGTGTATTCGGTTGTCTTTTATCTTCACCTTCTCTCGCATTGCGAGTGCTCCTAGGGTTAGGACAGTACACCCATTATACTTATTGGATAGTCTTCTTCCAAACCATAGGCTGGTGCCGAACGGTAGGGAAGGAAGAAAACCAATTAGCCTAAAGGGGTGTGCAGAAGGTAATGACTAAAGACATATAAAGGGATTTGGAGAGGTGGCAAAGAACTATACGGTTATAGTTGTGAATCTGGATAATGGTAGAGGCATTACTAGGAATACCAGGATACCCCATCGAAACATTTCACTGTTTCAGTTCAACTGTGTACTGTTAAAAGAAAACTGATTTCCCGATTGGACACTTGCTCCAGGGTATGTATTTACCAGGTAAATTCTCACATCTGTATGGTTTTACAGATGATGAGTGGGAGTAAGTTATTGGGAATTGGGTGATCATCCCCATTATATCGGGATTCGTTGTAATCGGTGATATTTGAGGAGATCACCTGGGATGTTTGCCGGTCGGCAAATATTTGGTTTTGAATATCCGCTGTTGTGCACCAATTTCAAATTGATATATCTGTACGTCTATTTTCATAGAGTGAGATATACCTTTTGATATTATGTCGATGACATTTACCTATATCAGTGGATGGTTAGGTAAGGAGCATTAAACAGCAGTGTAACTCTTCTTAACCATAAGTACAGTTTTCAACCTACGACGCACAGTGAAAGAGTTGTTAGACTCAGCGGACTTATACAGAGTATTGTATACTGTCCAGTGTCCATTAAGACAGAGGGGTTGGTCCTCATACTATATTCTGTTTACTTTTAACTTCTCTAGTTCTTAGACATGTGTTTCGTAGAAACACAGGGTCTAAAGTTTTGAGGAGTTATAGGTATTTGAATAGAGTAGAGAACCAGGTGTAGCAAGTATCGGGATTCTTCAAAGTGATCGAAGATATAGATACTTGTGTATGGTATTCAGTTGATAAGTAATGATAAAGAGAACTTGCTTCTCTTTCAGGTTACTCATAATTGGAAGCATTCCTAAGTTGAGTAACGCTGATCGGCCTCTTTCCATTTAGTTGACATGCACTGGAGATAGCTGCATGATTTGAATCTGGTTAAATTAAATCAGTGCCTCTGGTTCTATATTGGATATAGTACAGTTCATATCTTAACATTGTTAAGGTACGGGGAGTTGTCCGGCTTATGATTAAAACCAGACTCTGGATAACTCAAGGCACGTTTCTGTAATGGCTGTTTGTGGGTTGACCCAGGCTATGACGAGGGTTGACTTTCTACCATAAGAAAGATCAATAGTGATATTGTTCTTGACTCGCCACAGTTTTAATAAAAATGGATTTTTTCAAAAACAGTAGTGGGAGTATGGTAGAACTGGAAGTGATTCCAGAACCGCAAACGATTACTGAAGATTTGATAAGGAACCTAAAGATTCAATCTGATTTGACATTCCATTGGCCACTCCGCAGATAAGGTGGGTAACTTCAGGCACCCGAGAGGTACTCCGGTAGCCTCAAGGACGGTGACAGGGAAGTTCTTGTTTACCCACACTTGCCATTGTTGTTGATCCCAGGCTGCGAGACCCGGCAGGAGGATGAGTATAGCGTCGTTCTAAACTAGCTTTAGAAGTGCACGTCTATATGACTCTGTTCAGAGGGTTGTCGTAGTCAGTGGGAGCAGCGGAAGCATTGGTGGACATCAGGCTTATGTCTATTTATAGACTAAAGCAGATATAGCGGAGTTAGATCATCTGTTTCTGATGTGACAGTCATAGGTTTGACGTCATCAGAATAGGGGATGGATCTGTTGAGAAGGTAGTAGGAAGTGATATTCCTATACTACGATCGGTTATATTTTGGTCGTCACACAGTGGTTTCTCCACATGGGACTTGGACATTATATCAGACATACTGGTTACTAGATCTATGGTTTTAGATCTAGATTTGGGTGGTTTCCCAATTAGGGTACTTTGACAGCATTCTAAGAGTATTTAGAATAGACGACTCCTGGCATGGTAGTGTACCTACAGGTAATGGAGTCACCCTCTCTAAAGGTGTCTTATAGACTAAAGTAGAGAGGGATGTGCATGATTGGCAGATCACTTGCTTAGGCAATTGAGTCAATCATGAGATGTCAAGTACCACACCAGATGTTGTTCTTGCACTAGATGCAATAAGTTGATATTGATCCAATCCTGGAGAAACAGTCGGAAGCAGTTTTAGAACATAAGTGGATGTTCTAGGGATATGATAACGACAGCCTTATTTGGGAGACAGTTATCATTCCAGGCTTCCAAGGTGACATGGACGACAAGGAGGTTGTCAGAGTTATAGTTTTCCTTCTGACGAGGGGCAGTGTTTTGGACAGGTGATCCAAGGCAATACTGAGGGAGGCATGGCGCAGGGTACTGATTAAGTTCAGTTGACGATACAGTCTAAGAAGTTTGGATTTGGAGTTCATTTATGAGCTTGGTCCCATCAGAGATCCAGACACTCTAAGACAGGTATTGCTCATTTCGGGAGATGGCTTTCTCCGCGAACTTGAGATATAGAGAGACATAGAAAGAAACATCAGAGCGGATCCACTCGCTGAGGATATTCCTCGAACGCAAGAGTTTCACAAACATGCTTTGTGAGACTGACTAGTAGAGGAGTTGGGTGTTCGGTATCACACGGGCTGTGAGTATGCGACATCGCAATAATTAGCCTTGAGTGCAAGTGGGAGATTGTTGGAGATAATGCCCTCAGAGTCAATTATTGGATCACAGGCACGTGATTGCAATGATTGAGGGAGGACCTATCCCAGTACGACAGTCTTACTCGAGATGATAGTTTGCTATCTGGTTTACCTTTATCATCGTGTACTGCTTTAGGTGACCTGACAGGTCGCTATTGCACGTTGATAGAGCCCCTAGGATTCTTGCTTGACTGCCAGCAGTATGAGGGCGATCATATAAGTGAGAGCTGGAGTCTATAAGCACATCCTCAAAAGGTCCCTAGTCGTGGGAGTTTCGAGACAGGGCATCGATTCTCCAGAGTAGACTAGTGTATACAGTCGAGACCCCGACGAGGGGCGGTGGCCGGTCTCACAAGCCACTGGTGTCAGTTGGATCACCTAAGATGTATACAGGTGCTCATTGGGTTATGAGTACACCGGACAGGACTCGCCGGGAACATGCTAGTTGGTCTTATACCTGACGTCAGATAGCAGTTCCCTGGTGACATGTGTACAGGTTAGTTCATCGACCTGGGGATCATCATTTGTCTCGTGTGAGTTCCCACTGTACTTTGATTACTACCCTACCACGGCTCAAAGGAGTCGTGCAAACAGGCTTTAGTTGGGTACAGTCCCGAGCCACATGGAGGCAGTGAGCGGATCTTCGGGGGTTCGTCTCTCCCGGTATTGGGGGTGAGGTCGCGCTGTGTCTAGGAGAGCCATTACACGAAGTCCTTGGCCAAGGCAGGAGATTTACTGGTAGGTATTCCAGTAGTATCTCAGGGTGTTCTGGGCTACACTCCGACACGACTTGTACCGCTTTTGGGGGTCTGACTTTTACCCACCCCCTAGGCCCGCCATGCGATGCTCATAGACGAACGGACCGGACTGTACGGATATTGTCACTGACAGGCTCAGTAGGGTGTCAGGATGAGTTCGCTCATCGACGTCCCTTTTGGTCAATAGCTGGTGGCCCGTTATGTATTGGCTTATACCTCTGACGTGCTAGTGGTTAAATCCCCAGCCATAGTATTGACGAGTCTTTAGAGTCCACCACACTTTCAGTTACTCAGCTTTCGGGCGAAACACTGTAGAGGCCGTATGGAGATATGGCAGGGTTCGATCAGATACGTGCGGTATTGCACGGATCGTGATCGGACGGTTTTTACTAGCCGGCTTTGGCTTAAGCCGGATCTTAGTATTTGATAGTGTAGTTTTGTCTCTTTGCATTTGTATTTCGGTCGGAATACAAATGCGGGTGTGTATGCACAGTATCGGGGTTTTCCTGTAATTTATTATGGGACCAGTTTTCTGGGGTTGCCAGTTTGCATTCCGTTCCGGCCGGTTTTTTCATTGTTCCTTCACGGCCGGACTTTTCGTTGGAGGGTGTTATTTGCAGTTTGCAAATAACATTTTGTGGAGGGGGTTTATTGTGATTGTGACCTCTTCATTAAAAGAATTCTTTTTCCCCACTTGTCCTTTGGTGTGGCCGGCCACTGTTTAGAAGTATGGGATGGGTTAATTTTTGGTGGAAAATTTCCTTCTTGCTTAATTAGTGGACCCCCCATATGTGTGTGCTGGAGTTTGGTTTTGATGTTTTGAGGGATTAATTTCTTTAAGTGAAAATGAGCTTAAATGAGTGTGCAGGGGGGGCTGATTTAATTTAAGTGGGAAGCCCAAGCTATTAATTGAAGAGGCTCATTCTTTTCACAGCAAGAGAGAGAGAGGTGCATGATTTTCATTTTTCCAGAGAGCACTATGGGCTGGCCGAGCTCATTTTAATGCATGCTCAATTTCTCCATCAAGCATCCATGAAATTCTAGTGCAAAATTCCTCCAACCATGGCAACCTCATAATCCCAAAAGAGACAAGCTTCTACACTATATCTATAGCAAGTCTTGGACGCGTCGGCTAGCCAACTTCGCGCCCGAGTTGCCTCGGTATAGAGGCGGGAGCCCGTAAAAGATACAGGCGATGTGGTGCCCTTCCGGCGAGGAGGCGACGACCGGAGTTTCCGCGGGAGATCGGGACGACGACGAGAAGACCGGAGGACTCGGATCACTCGGTATATCTCTAACCCATCTTGTTACTTTGCTAGATCTAGTTTAATGGCCCGATCCGGGGTTTAGTGCGCGGTGGTGCCGGTTTGCTAAGTTCGCAAAATTAAAGTTTATCACCGTTTCCGCATTTGGCCGTCGGATTGACGGCCGGGGCGCCGCCGTGCACTTACATATGTACCACGTATACTTACTTGCCGGCTCACACACCTCTTCATCGGTAATTGCCATGTCACGTACACCTTAGAAATATTATTGCTTAACTTAGTTTGTTAGCTAGTAGTGTTGACATGATGTTAGTGTATTTGCCTTATATGCCAGTTAGACATTGTAGTTATTACTTGTCACTTCATGCATACTGTTATTCATTGTCATGCCGCATTCATGGATTCTCATGCCTATATTCACTATTTTACGTGCTATAGAGGTTTTGGATTCGGATTTCCATGAGATTTTCTGGATTTGAGGGAAAACCGCAAAACTTATAGTAAATTCTTCTCTCTCTTTTTAAATAAAAGGTGCGGTTTTCCCTTGATGTACGAGTCGTCCACTATGAGTTTGCTAATGGATTTCGAGACCCGATTCGAGGAGTTGGATGAACCGTTTCGGGTACATGGTGGACCCGGTAAGGTACCCCGGGGCAAGAAGCTCGTGGTGATGACGATGAGCCTGGCAGGGGGAGATTACCTACCGGTGATTTTACCCAACGAGTCGGATATCCGGAGGATACCGTCATGGTCTTGTGATGGATGTTAGGGGCCGGTCTGGACTGACGCCGCCCTAGACGGTGAGATTGAGACATTGATATTTTGGGATATTGAGGTACTGAGATTGATGATACAGGCCATTCCGGATAGCCGGAGCCAGAGATCTTGAGACATTGAGATTTATATTTTGTGTCGATGCTTGACACTGTTTTTGCTGATTTCATTTATGATACCTCATTTTAAAAATACAGAGATCTCACTAGTTATGAAAGCAGTTTTTAGTACATGTATTCTGTTTCATGCATTCATATCTCATCCATATGATATATTACTACCTGAGGCACTGACACGGTCTCCTGGTATTACCGTTGTATAGAGGTATACCCTAGCTATGGTTTTAGGCTGTAGGTTACATTTTTTAGGATATATTATGATCGTATGACCTAGGATTGCGTTGTTCATGCGATTTCTGTTCGTAGATGTTTTTCTACTCACGAGTTGGCAACTCACCCCCGTTGTGCCACAGTTTCTTGCAGGTTTTGCCGTACAGGTTTCATTACGGTTTTGCTGGCACTACTTCCATTTCCGGGTGATTTGCTAGTAGGTGGGTTCACTTGTATCGTGACCATCGGTATATGTTGTATATTATTATTCTGTTGTATCTAGAAATTCCATCAACAAAATATGTATTTATTTCAGATTGAGACCAGTGTGGTTTATTCTTTCGACCTTAGAGTCGCGCGTTATATTTCAATGGACTTCTTGCTGGTTTGAGTTTCCTTTTCTGTTGAGATCCTCGTCTTTTGGCGTTGTATATTATATTGCTTGCGTGGTTGTGACCGTCAATTGACGAAGAGCTAGCTCCCGCTTGGGGATGCATTTTTCATTATATTTATGCTTTATCAGATTTTGTACCCGTTTAGGGTCAGTTTTTACAAAGAAAACTCTGCCGAAATTTTTAGAAAAGACTGGTGATTTTAAAATGCACATTTCGGCGTGTGTTGCAACTATTTGATTTAAAATGGTTTTCCTTCACTCTACTACTGTTCTTGGTTTGGATTTCTGGGTTTTCGGCTTACTTAGATTACGTACGCCTCGAGACGTTCGTAGTTTAAGGGCCGGTCATGTTCCGTACTTTCGGGTCGTGACAAATATGGTTCTAATTGCTAGTTTGAAAATTTCAAGAGAATGGTGTGGGTTCAAGTTAGGGTTTTATCACTTGATTATAGTTGCAATGTGTAGTTTAACATGTTAAGACTTGCAAAATCTAACCTAGTTGTTAACTTTCCAATTGTTACTTTTAATTTGCCCCAATTAAATTTCTTTGCAAACTCATTTCATGATTAGTGTGTGAATAGGTGAGATTAAAATTTAGTAAAAGTTTATGTAGCTTAATTAAGTTATTAAGTGAATAGTGTGGCCACTAGATTTGCTAAAACATCTAGATTTGAACTAAAACAGTAAATTGTTGCTTACTAGGTTTTCGGATTAAATAGGTTTTAATTAATTTTGAGGTTTTGATGATTTATTACCTATTTCCTAATGTATTTAGTGTGTTGTGAATGCGCGATTGGTGCGATCGGCTTCTAGGCTTGGTGGTTGTCACTTTTAGCGACCCTAGTTGTGGTTTGTGGCGTTGTCGCGAGCGCGTTTTGTGCACCAAGTGCATGCACGTCTAGTTAGTGCGCGTTGGTTGTCTTGTATCATTTGCTTCCACGATTATTTACATATTTATCCTCTTATCTACTTGTGTGCGATTCTAGGATCGGGTGCAGAGGCGTCGGATGTGGCGCGGAAAAGGCAAGGCTGAGATCGGATCAGATTAGCCGAGACGTCCCGGTGAGTAGATGTACACATCTATGGGGGAATCGTCTGGATGGCGCGAGACGCCCGATAGTCAGGATTACCAGTAGTGCTTATATTTATATGCGTAGTCTCCTAATCATTCATCTCATTGCATTGCATCATCTTATATATATATATATATATATATATATATATATTATCTCATAGGACACATGCACCATTACCATTGGTCCATGCCGCACGTGCACTATACATGCGAACACACACGCCTTTGGTAATTACTATGCCACGAACACTATAGAACTTGCTTAAAACAGTATCTGAAACATTTGCATTATATATGATAAGTAAACTGGTAGTTGTATATTCATTTCATCAAGATTGATACGTAGGATTGCTAGTCATGTGTATATAACTCATTGCATCATATTTCATACATAGTTTCTGGTCATACGTTGCATGGTATATATTATCGTATCATAGACATCCATTATCACCGGCATGTTTACATATGGTGATTCTTCTTGAGGATTTCAGTACTTATGAGATTTCTGGATTTTGGGGAAAACCGCAAGGATTTTAAGAACTTATTACCATTTTAAAAATGTAAGTTGTGGTTTTCTCGTGATATAATGTATGTGTCATCCACCATGAGTTTTCCTGATCTCTGTTTGTATTCGAGACCCAATTCGAGGAGTGGGATAAACCGTTTTGGGTACATGGTGGGCCCGGTAAGGTACCCCAGGGCAAGAAGCTCGAGTTGTAGATGATGAGCCTGGCAGGGGCAGACTACCTACTGGTGATGTCTGACGCGGCGGATATCCGGAAGGTACCGACGTGGTCGTGAGATTTGATGATATGAGCCGATCCGGACTGACGAAGCCCGAGATATTGAGATATTGAGACATTGAGATATTGAGATATTGAGATATTGGGATATGTATATATATTGTGTTGATATTTGACACGGATTTTCTGTTGATTTCATTGGTGATGCTTCAGTTTATTGCACAGAGGTTTTTCTAAGATAAGAATAAAGATTTTCTCGTACCAGACATGTTCAAGTTTCGGGTTTGATTTCGCATCCATGTTGCATTCATACTAGTGCATCGCATCATATTAGTATATGTAGGCTGCAACGCATTTGCGTGCATGCTTACAATAGCCTTATTAGATATTACTTACTACTCATGAGTTGGTAACTCACCCCCGTTGTGCCGTAGTATCTTGCAGGTCTGGCCCGTCAGCACAATAGCGGCGGGCGTACTTCCTCTTTTTGCTTCATTGCATCGAATTGCAGTTTTGCTCATAGGTGGGTTGCGAGGATACTTTTATTCCATCTTGTATTATTATTTGTATTTAGTGTACTCCATCTACCTTTGTATATTGGACTAGACGGTAAGACTCGTGAGACTTGTATTTGTGGTTTGGTGTCGATGCTCACTTGAGCCGACGTGGTGTTTCTCATTTCTTTCTTTCAGATACTTATTTCGCACTTTTGATATAAATATTGCATGTGGTTGTGATTCCACCTTTGGCGAAGAGCTGGCTCCCGCTTGGGGATGCTTTTATTCATTATTTATATGTATTTTCATGCGTTGTACCCGTTTGGGGGCCAGTATTTATAAAGGAGACTTTGCCGAAATTTTTGGGAAAATATGATGTTGCTTTTAAATGTTTAATGCCACTTATTTTGTTAAAACCACTTGCTTTAAAACAAGTTTTCCTTCACTCTAATTGTTAAACGGTTTAGTTTTCTGGGCGATTGGCTTACTTAGATTACGTTACGCCTTTAAATATTTCGTAATTTAAATGCCAGTCACGTTCCGTATCTTCGGGTCGTGACAATGATATATATATATAAATTGGTTTTGTATCATGGTAGATGATACATAGAATATGGGTGTATGAGAATCACACCATGACTAAAGATTATTGGGATGATTTTCTTTTTTAAGAAAAAATAGAAAATATGGAAATGAGTCATGGCTTTGAATACTTGGAGAAGCATTGAGAAGCCATGACTCATCTCCTATTTTGTTTTACTCTTAGATATTTATTCATCCCAATCTTATCTCTAGCTCATGGTTCATTCCCTCATTCACAACACCAAGTTCATCTCCTTCTTCATTCTCCTTTCTAGAATTTTCTTGTGTTGGAAAAAGAAAAGAGAAAGAGATTTCTAAGTGAGTAAATCTCTTACTTCATCAACCTACACTAATCTAGCCCATTAGTTTAGCTTGTTTGCTTCACTAATACCTTAATTAGTGAAGAGTGAGCTTGAGTGAAAGAGACTTCAAGGTGGATCATCTTCGGCTTCGAAGAGTACAAGCAAGCTCGTTCCTTTTTTCAAGTAGAGTCAAAGAAGAGTTCTAGGGACTACTACTTGGAGCTTTAAAAGTGAAGGACTTGGTCTACAAAGGTTGTAAACCCTTTTCACTTAGTGTAGAACTTGTATGGTTGCTACAAAACCTTAATTCTCTAGTTTGATTCTAGGATAATATAGCTTAGATCTCTAGATTTTTTAAAATTGCATACTCGATACTTGTAGAAACCTAGTAGAGGTGTTAAGACATACTTTCACCCAGCTCCACTAGTATGACGCCATCATAATGCTGGTAGTCAAGCAAAATCCTACGGGCTTTATCAACATGTATCCGCCATATGTGATATCGAGTATAACATATGCGGATGTTAAGATAAAGACAAACCAAAATAGTATACTACTGTATCGAGTCTTTATCAATATGTGTGAACAATATAAAGCAGCAAAAAAATACACATATTAAGACAAAGATAACTCAGATAATATACTATATACAACTGAGCAAGATTGTCCTGTACATATATATCCCTAACATCCTATACAATACAGGTCTCTAGGGCATACATATCCAACAGTATGTACCAACATACGTCATCTATATCATATCATCTGAATCGGAAAAACTCTCTGTGTGGGACTATAAAGACTTTACAACACGTTGGTAGTGATTACTAGATAAATTCATAACCAAAAACAAGTCAGTGGCACTAGCTGTACGTAACGGCTATCCAGGTATATGCCGAAAGAAAGGTCAACAATAAAGTCTGTCCATACCCTACTGAGCATAAATGTGACAATCTCCATACAGTCCAGTCTCTTCGTCTAAGAGTATCGCATACCAGGTCTACAGGGTGGATAACGTCTGACCCCTAATAATCCGATAAGTTGTCAGAGTCAAACTCATCACCAACCGAGAAACTATTGAACTATTATCAGTAAATCTCATCCATCATAGCCACGGATTTAAGGTGGTGGCTAACCGAACACGGCGCAATATCAACTCCTAATACTAGGAGAGATGAATCCCCGACAATCACTCACTGCCTCCATGTGGCTCGGGACTGTACCCAACTAAAACCTGTTTGCACGACTCCTTTGAGCCGTGGTAGGGTAATAATCTAAGTACAGTGCGAACTCGCACGAGACAAAGAACGATCTCATGTCAAAAGACTAACCTGTACTCATACCACCTAAGAACTTCCATCTAACAATAGATATAATACCATCTAGAAGTTCTCGGCGAGTCCATCCGGTATATTTACCTCCAGTGAGCACCTGTATACTATCTTAGATAACACAACACCAATGGCTTATGAGACCGGCCACCGCTTCTCGTCAGGGTCTAAAAACGTATACACTAGTCTACTCAGGAATATCGATGCCCAGTCTCGATACTCACACAACTAGGGACATTTAAGGATGTGCTTATGGACTAACCAACTCCCATGTATATGATCGCCATCATAATACTGGTAGTCAAGCAAGAATCCTACGAGCATCATCAATGATGAAGAAAAACTAAATAGCATACTATCATCTCGAGCAAGACTGTTCTATCTGTATAGGTCCTCCCTCAATTATCATAATCGTTTGCCTGCAATTACAATAATTGCCTTGAGGGTACTATATTCAACAATCTCCAACTTGCACTTAAGGCCAATTATTGCGGTATCGCATACCCACAGCTCATGTGCTACCGAATACCCAACTTTTCTACTAATCAGTTTCACAAACCGTGTTTGTGAAACTTCTGTGTTCGAGAAATAGCCTCAGTGAGTGGATCCGCTACAATGTTCCAACTTCATCTCTCTATATCTTAACTTCACGGAAATCAATAATCTCCCAAACTAAGCGATACCTCGCCCAAGAATTTGTCTGGATACTTCATGGGACCAAGTTCATAAATGAACAATTTTATCTAACAAACTTCTTGGATTGTATCCTCTGTTGAGTCATAACCAGTATCCTACACCATGCCTACCTCAGTATCCCTTTTGGATCCCTATCCAATAGACTGCTCCTCAGAAGAAGGTAAACTCAAAAATCTGACAGCATCTCTGTCATCCAGGTCACTTTGTGACAACCAAAGTTTGACCGATTGTAGTATAGGAACATCACTTCCCATCCGGAGTATGTCATCCAAATCCCAGGACAGTACTCCCTATATCCTTCTTATTAGGTTCATCTGTTATTTTGATGAAGTCAATCACCTTGACCGTTGTAGGGTTCCTAGGCACTCTAGTGAGGTCACACAAGGCATCGAACATGCCATTTTCAAAAATTCTAGGTGCCGAGAGACCCGACTACGGATCGTTGGTTAGAAAACTAGGCGAAAAGCTAACTAGTTAACACTTAACTAATAGGATATCGGAAATACAACCTTTGTAGATCTGGTGCTCCACCTCCATAGCTCCGCAATGATGTCCTCTCCGCTGTCCAAAAATAATCCGGGCTCTAGAGTCGGCTTCGTCGGAGAAAAAGCGAGCTAGGTCGTCGATGTCCATGCCGAAGATGATCTACGTCGAGGCATCGCTAAATCAAGCTCCACCTTCACCAAGCCTTAAAAACTTGTGAAGGAAACACACTCTACTACTTGGCAAGAGGTAGAGAATGAAGAAATAGGAAGTGGGTAGACTTTAGAATTGGATTTCTCACTCTTATGCTCAATATGCCATTGATGAAGACAAGCTTCTTCATGAAGAAGAAGAAGAGCAAGAAGAAGATAAATATTATGATAAGAATTAAAATAAAAGGAAAAATCCATTCTTATCATAATTCTCACCATGGTTAGGTGTAGAGAATTAACTTGAGTTAATAGAAGTGGTTAGGGTTAAGCATGAGACAAAATGGTCAAAGTCTTCATGAAGATTCATGAATGGTCAAAAGAAAGCAACCATTTTCCTCATTATCTTTTCATTTATTCATTTATCAAAAATAAATAGATAATTAAATAAGATAAATGAATAACAAATAATAAACCCTAACCATTCCTTTAACCAAGGTTTAATTCTTTATACTTAACCATTTTTGCATGCACCATCAAATATGATACAAGCAAGTGCACAAATCATATCGCATATGCAATGCGCACATCTGAGCGAGAAAATCCATTTAAAGTGAACCGATACTAGTTAATGCAAAGCAATATATCAAATATATTATTATGCATTAAATCAACACTTGATTCAATGATCCGGTCATGTCGCACATAACCGACTGGTATCAATAGTAACAACTTATCGAATCAACACTTGATCCGATAACCCGGCTATATCGCATATAACCGATCAATGTCACATCGTGAGAATCGAATACAGTATCACATACTGGTATCATTCTCGGTCCCGCACATATCTCATATGCGCTCCTATTTCGTTTCGCTTGAGCCAGGAAACCTCTGTGTAGGACTCTAAAGACTCGTCAATACGCCGGCAGCAGGTGATGATCATATCAAACACCCACAAGCCGCAAGCGGTCTGCTAAACGTAACGGCCACCCGGGTATTGAGCGATCTGAAGATCGACGAGCAAGCCCGCTCACACTTCAGTGAATCCAACCAGTAACACTACCGTACAGTCCGGTCTGATCGTCTGATATGTCGCATATCTCGCCTAGGGGTGGTAAACGTCAGACCCCAATAGCTCAATAAGTCGTGTCGATATGAGGTCTATAACTGTTCGAGAAACTACTGGTAACACTTACCAGTAAATCTCAGCAACCCTGGCCAGGGATTTCCTGTTATAGCCAATCGAACACAGCGCAACATCAACCCCCTATACCGGGAGAGACGAATCCCCTCCTATCGCTCATTGCCTCCATGTGACTCGGGACTGTACCCAAAAACCACCGTTTTGCACGCCCTCTTGGACATGGTAAGATGGAAATCAAAGCACAGTGGGAACCACACAAGACTCTATGACGATCTCGGGTCAACAGACTACTCTGTACCAGTGTCACCAGAGAACTGCCATCTGACGTGAGGTATAATACCATCTGGGAGTTCTCGGCGAGTCCGTCCAGTGTACCCAGTCTCTACTGAGCACCCGTATATCATCTCTGATGTCAAACACCAATGGATATGGGATCATCCATCGCCCATCTGTATGGGTCGAGAAGGTATACGCTAGTCTACTCTGGTATATCGATGCCCCGTCTCGATACACCCACGACTAGGGACTTTGAAGGATGTACTTATGGACTACCATGTCCCCACTAGTATGATCCGCATCATAGTCCAGGTAGTCAAGTACAGATCCTAAGGGCTTTACCAACATGTAACAGAGAGACAATCAGTATACACGTTAAGGTAAAGTTCAACCAGATAGCATACTATCATGTCGAGCAAGAAAGTCCTCCCTATATACGTCCCAGCATCCACTACAATATACATCCTATGTACAGTAATGGCCTCTAGGGCATACATATAACTAACAATCTCCCACTTGCACTAGGGCCATCTGATAGCAGTGGTTGTAGTATCTCATACTCAACCATCCCATAAAAGTCTCTCTCTGGGAACAGGCCTTTGTGAGTGGATCCGCTGTGTTGTCCTCTGAGTCTACTCTCCTAACCTCGATCACTCTGGAGATCAACCATCTCCATGATCAGGTGATACTGCCTTAGAATATGTTTGGATCACTGATGGGACAGACGTTCCTTGGCATAAGCCATAACTCCATTGTCACACAATGGCAGGAACTAAGTTCATCTCATGAACCAATATACACCCAAACGGCCTCTTTGGTAGCATCTTCTGTAGCGATGTATCCTGCCTTTATCGTCTAGTATGTCACGGTATCTAGCTTGGAACTTTTCCAACATACCGTCCCTTTACTGAGGGTAAAGACAATGCCTGCGACTGACACTCAGTCGTCATTATCACTCTGGAACCCTTCCAGTGATTCTCCCCAGGATCGGTTGATACCGTCTCACTACAACTAGTGAGAGTCCTAACATCCAATTAGATCTATCTCATAGATCCAAAATCCAGGATTTAGTAGGTATCACTTTGATCCTATGTGGAGAATCATTGTGATAAGCGGAGATTGATCGATCGTAGCATAGGAAACTCCTTCCCTATCAAGAGTATGTCATCCACGTACTCTACGAGGATCGTCACCATACTCCCTACTACCTTTTTGTCTATACAAGGTTCATCTACCATTTTGATGATATCAAACTCTTTGACTACTTCATCAAAACAGATGTTCCATCTCCGCGATGCCTGCTTTATCCTATAAAACATCTTGCACACGTTTCCGCTGCTCCCACTGTCTACGAAGCCCTCTGGCTGTGTACTTATAGACGCTCTCTTCCAAATCATCATTTAGAAAAGCAGTCAAGACACCCAACCACCAGATATCGTAGTCATGGTATGTAGCCGTGGTAAGTAGGATCTGGATGGACTTAAGCATAGATCCTTAGAAAAGGTTTCATCATAATCCACGCCTGGTCAATGACGAAAACCTTTAACAAGTCTAGCTTTGAAAGTCTCAACTTTTCCATCTACACCAAGTAATCTTCTCAAGATATACTTGCTCCTGATGGGGATTTAACCCTTCAGATATAGCAACCAAAGTCCATACTTTGTTGGTGTATAAGGATTCCATCTCAGATCGCTAAGCATCCAGCCATTCTTACAGAGTCTTACTCCTGATGGCCAGCTCGAAACTAGTTGGGTCATCATCTCATGATGTAATCCTCGCTCCCACTGTCATAGAGAAACCGAAGTATCTCTCAGGTGGGTGAGGAACCCTACTAGATCGGCGGAGAGGCTGAGGTTCGTTGGAATCTACTGAATCCATTGGCTCTATCAAATCATCTGCTGCATTTTGTATAGCTGGAACATTTCCAGTTCTACATAACAGACCTTGCCTCGAGCTTGTCCGGATTTTGCTTTTAGATATTGGCCGGACAACCCCAAATCTTAACTAACTTAAGACATGGGCTCCTCCCTTTCCATATCTCATATGGAGTGGTAGGCAACTGATTTGATTCGAATCCTATTCAATAGGTATGCAGCTTCTTAAGTGCATAACACCCTAAAGGAAATAGGTAACTCAGTAATACTCATCATAGAGCACACCATATCATATAGGGTGTGATTGCTCTGCCCCGATATACCATCGTGCTATGGTGTATTCGGAGGAGTAATTCTGAGAAAGAATCTCATTCTCCTTTAGAATAATCCAGGATTTCCGTGCTCAAGTATTCTCCTCCTTGATCACATCAAAGGACATAATACTTGTACCCTTATTGGTTCTTTACTTCTATCTTATATTTTGTGAATATCTCAAAAGGTTCAGACTTGTGTTTCAACAAGAACATACGTCTGAATCTTGAGAGATTATCAGAGAACGTAATGAAGTATAAAGAACCAGTCCTGGCATGTGTAGACAGGGGACTTACATACATCATCATGTATCATCCCAAGAGTTCACTAACTCTTTCTCTGTTTCCAATAAACAGAGCTGTGGTCATCTTATCTCTGTGACATGACTGGCAAGTTTCACAAGATGTAAATTCAAACAGATTTAAATATGCATCTATATGGAACTTAGCTTGTCGGGTCGCATTGATATGACCTAGTCTACAATACCTCAAGAAGAATTCGTTCATTTCTGAACTCTTCCTCTTGTGTGTGTTCCGTATACTAAGAACTGTAGTTTGATTTAGAACATTAATGCTTTTAGATAACGTGCCTGAACCGATCAACTTTTGATATAGGAAATGTTCAAAACATTATCCAACAATACAAAATTTTATCATTTCTTTACTAATAAAGAGACTGATATGATTTTGTATATCAGGTTCGGTATCTATTAACATTCGTTCAGAATCAATGTATTGGTAATACAGGGTGACAGTGACCAACAGACTTGGCTGCAACTGTTGCCCCGTTTTCTGCCTTATGAAACTTATCACCCGTTCTCAGTTCTCTACCTTTCTGTAGCCCTATGTAACAGATTACATAACTGGAATCCTGATCTGGTATCATATACCCAGGACGTAAAGGACATTGAGAAACAGTTCTGTATAATGAACACACCCGAAGATGATGCATCAGCATGCACTCTCTTCGTTTGGGCGGCACGGGAAATCTGGTATTCCCCAATTTCCTGCTCTGTCTTATAACAATTATAAGTTGGAGCAGGACCAACGTTCCCCAGCTCAGAATAACAAGCGGGTTCGGTCAATAATCCGTATTATTATCTTGATTAAGGCGTGATATGGTCGCTACCTGGAGAGAGAGAGAAGAAAACACTCAGCGTGCGCTCTGTCAAGAATAGATTGGTTATTATTTTATCTAATCAGGATGGCTCCCACTGCTTTTTATCAAATCTTCCTTCAAACCCTAAAAGGAAAGACTAGCCGGGATTAATTACACACTACAAGTTCGCCAATCTTTCAGCCAGGCCAGTGTCGGTACTTTGAGGGAGGTCCCCCGTGCTTTCGCACGAACCTAATTAATGTAAACCTCGTTTTCCCAGAGGCGTAACCCCGTTGACACCTTTCTAGACACCTACTTGATCGGCTAATTGTAATGTATAAAACTCTCCCAGGAGTAACTCTTACTCGCAGCGGGTATCGGGATCCAACTATCTCATAGAAGGTATGCAATCTCATTGCAAATCTCAACACTTGAAATTCCCGATAATATTTTACCCCTAGCGTCCTATGACCTTGACGCAGGCCAACAAACCATAGTCCGCTAGTCAAGTTCAACCCTTCATTTCCTGATTGAATTAAACCCACCCGCACGACCCTTGACGCAGGCCAACAAAGTCGCACGACTACCCTAATCCAATCACATCATATGCTTATGCAGATAAGCACCAGTTAGCTACCGCACACTACGCCTTGACGCAGGCCAACAAACGTAGCACGAATACTAACTACTACTTATCTGAAATGAAGGAGGGCTACGACAGGTTTTTCTGAAAACCTATTGCGTAATGAACTTGATATCGTTGTAGAATCAAATGAATTTTTGAAATGGAGTATTTTTTAGGCTTTTCTAGTTTTGCTAAAGGAGTCACTCCCGGTGAAGGGATCGTCGGTCCTTTCCTCGTCGAATGAGGTGCGGGATATATCATATATATCACTGTGCAAAGCAAAAACACTTAAAAAGCTATCAAAAGACAAACCGAGTGTGTAGCATCTGCCAGTTATTGCTAAAGGAGTCACTCCCGGTGAAGGGATCTCGGTCCTTTCCTCATCGAATAAGGTGCAGGATATATCATATATACCTCTGTGCAAAGCAAGAACTGTAGCTACCTGTTTTATTTTGAAATTCGATTCTACAACATCTTAGGTTTCTTTTATTTCATTAATCACATTAATGAAGTCCCATCATTTAAATACCTAAACATCACAGATAAATACGACGTACACTTATGCCATCCGCATTCGCCTCGATGTCCCCTCGTGCACCGTTAGGTTGGGTAACTAACGGCAGAGCGGGGCAGGGCTAGCGCGGGTGTAAAACATAAGTAACGTCTATATAATATATCATATATACTATGTTGGAGATGGTGCCCTCAGAGTCAATTATTGGATCACAGGCACGTGATTGCAATGATTGAGGGAGGACCTATCCCGGTACGACAGTCTTACTCGAGATGATAGTATGCTATCTGGTTTACCTTTATCATCGTGTACTGCTTTAGGTGACCTGACATGTCACTATTGCACGTTGATAGAGCCCCTAGGATTCTTGCTTGACTGCCAGCAGTATGAGGGCGATCATATAAGTGAGAGCTGGAGTCTATAAGCACATCCTTAAAAAGTCCCTAGTCGTGGGAGTTTCGAGATAGGGCATCGATTCTCCAGAGTAGACTAGTGTATACAGTCGAGACCCCGACGAGGGGCGGTGGCCGGTCTCACAAGCCACTGGTGTCAGTTGGTTCACCTAAGATGTATACAGGTGCTCATTGGGTTATGAGTACACCGGACAGGACTCGCCGGGAACATGCTAGTTGGTCTTATACCTAACGTCAGATAGCAGTTCCCAGGTGATATGTGTACAGGTTAGTTCATCGACCTGGGGATCGTCATTTGTCTCGTGTGAGTTCCCACTGTGCTTTGATTACTACCCTACCACGGCTCAAAGGAGTCGTGCAAACAGGTTTTAGTTGGGTACAGTCCCGAGCCACATGGAGGCAGTGAGCGGATCTTCGGGGGTTCGTCTCTCCCGGTATTGGGGGTGAGGTCGCGCTGTGTCTAGGAGAGCCATTACACGAAGTCCTTGGCCAAGGCAGGAGATTTACTGGTAGGTATTCCAGTAGTATCTCAGGGTGTTCTGGGCTACACTCCGACACGACTTGTACCGCTTTTGGGGGTCTGACTTTTACCAACCCCCTAGGCCCGACATGCGATGCTCATAGACGAACGGACCGGACTGTACGGATATTGTCACTGACAGGCTCAGTAGGGTGTCAGGATGAGCTCGCTCATCGACGTCCCTTTTGGTCAATAGCTGGTGGCCCGTTACGTATTGGCTTATACCTCTGACGTGCTAGTGGTTAAATCCACAGCCATAGTATTGACGAGTCTTTAGAGTCCACCACACTTTCAGTTACTCAGCTTTCAGGCGAAACGCTGTAGAGGCCGTATGGAGATATGGCAGGGTCCGATCAGATACGTGCGGTATTGCACGGATCAGGATCGGACAGTTTGTACTAGAGGCCGTATGGTTATATGGCAGCGTTCGATCAAATACGTGCGGTATTGCACGGATCAGGATCGGACGGATATTACTAGCCGGCTTTGGTTTAAGCCGGATCCTAGTATAGTACAGTGTAGATTTTGTCTCATTGCATTTGTATCCGGACGGAATACAGATGCGGGTGTGTATGCACAGTATGGGGGTTTTCCTGTAATTTATTACGGGACCAGTTTTCTGGAGTTGCCAGTTTGCATTCCGTTCCGGCCGGTTTTCCTTTGTTCTTTCCCAGCCGGACTTTTCCGATGGAGGGACTAATTTGCATTTGTGCAAATTGGTATTTGTAGAGGGGTTTTCTTGCAATTGTGGGGCTTCATGATGGTTCATAATCATGAGATGCTTTCTTAGTCTTTTCCTTGCTTTTTGGTGATAAGAAAGGATTAGAGGTTGATGTGAATTTGTTATGATGATGTTTTTGGATGTGGTCACCACTTGTGCTCCTACCATCACCTCCCTTCATGCTTCATATTCTTTCCTCCACCATTTTCTATAGAGAGAAGTTTTTCTTCATACTTGAGAGAAGAAGAAGAGAGGATCATTTTCAAGAGGGAAAAATTTGTTCATCTCATTTTCATGTTAAGAAAAATGCAAGCACCATTTTTCTTATCTTGTTTCCTCCATCATTTTCAAATGGCAACGAACCCAAATGAGACATAGCCTCTACACTACACTTCCTACAGCAAATCTTGGACGCGTCGACTCGCCAGCTTCGCGCCCGAGTTGCCTCGGTATTGAGGTGGGAGCCCGTAAAAGATGCAGGCGATGTGGTGCCCTTCCGGCGAAGAGGCGACAACGAGGAGATGACGGACGAAGCATCCGCGGGAGATCGGAGTGGAGACAAAGACCGGAGGACTCGGATCAGTCGGTATATCTCTTCCCTTTCTTCTAGTTAGCTAGGACAAGTTTAATGGTTACGATCCGGGTGTTTAGTGCGCGGTGGTGCCGGTTTGCTAAGTCCGCAAAATTAAAGTTTATCACCGCTTCCGCATTTGGCCGTCGGATTGACGGCCGGGGCGCCGCCGTGCACTTACAGTGGTATCAGAGCCTCGCCATTAACTTCGTCTAGCTTCGTTTGATGTGTTTTGCATTTCCGATCGACCAAAATTCCAAAATCTACATTTTCCTTCGCATCAGTTTTCTGTCGAATTTTTCCTGTCCCTAAAAATTTTTCAGGTTGTAGAAAACTGATGTACAAGAAATTCTAAGCATACTGGAAAAGTTCGACACAGTCAGTCGACCACTGTAGCGCGGAACCGCGGCCAAACCCCCCCTTGGGCCGCGGTTCCGCCGCACATTGGTGTCCTCACTGTGTACAAATTTTCCAGTGGGCTTCTGGGCTGTTTGAAGGGGTTTTGGAATATTAAAATTGGGCCAATTATTTCTGTGAGTGCTACAGTATTGCTTGGGGGCCCACTTGTTAATTATTTGATCGATCGGATATTTTAAACACATTTTTCACAGTATTTACATTATATCTGCGACCGTGAATGTCACTCGATCGGTAAATCCGGTCTAACTGCTATAGCCCGGTTAGACGGATTTGCGAACGTGACTTTCACGTTGATGTTCTGTTTTTGCTGTGATGTTGCGGATCGGTCGTTGGGATAGCCTGGATGCAATGCTAGTACAGTTGTGGTTGTATTATGTACATTTGTTATTGCGGGGCGAGCGTCCGACATGTGGACTGCCGTCACTGCCTGTTTGTATTATTCTTTTGGGGCACGACCAGGTTGCGGTCGATGTACCCGTTGTATGTATATTTTACTTTCTGTACTAGGATTACCCCGCGGAGGGGTGCACGGATAGCCGGGTTCTAGAAGGCAACAAGCCCGCATCTCATGGCATTGGGACGGAGGGGGCTTCACTCCAGGATTGGCTGGCTATTCGCCGCACTCGTAGGGGGTATAGGTTTTCATTGCACAGGCTATCCACACGACCAGGGGAACGTCGGGTTTCAGTAGTGGCTCTGTGAAACCCGGGGATCCCAGATATCTGTATTGTTCTGTGATGCTGTACATTTCTGTGATGTTGCATTTTATTCACGCCTTGAGCGAATATAATATATTGGTATATATATTAGTAGATGTTGTATATGTTTTTCATCCGCGCTAGTCCAGTCCCCGCTCTGCCGTTAGTTAGCTAACCTAACGGGTGATGACGGGACCCAGTGGCGAATGCGGATGGCATATACGTACGTCAGTATATTTTCGTTCTTTATGGTGTGATCAATTGATGGGACTGCGTTGATTCGGATCAATGCAAGTTAAAACAAACATTTTCTGATGTTGTTGGAACACTTTTCAAAAAGCTGTTATTGCAAGGACGTTCACTTTTGTTTTGCATCGTGGTATTCATTTGGAATATCCTGCTCCTCAGTCGACGAGGCAAGGGCCGAGATCCCTTCACCGGGAATGACCCCTTGGACAGAAGTTTGCGTCAGGGCATTGACTTCACTATAGCCGATTACTTTTGCTTTGCACCGTGGTATTCAGTTGGAATATCCTGCACCTCATTCTACGGGGAAAGAGCCGAGATCCCTTCACCGGGAGTGACCTCTTTAGTAAAGGTTTTCGTCACTATATTTTCTAAAAAGCTATCCGTTCCTTCAACGATATCAAGTTCATTACGTTAAAGGTTTTCGCCAGAAACCATTCGTAGCCCTCCGTCGTTTCATATGGATAGTCAATAGTATTCAAGCTGTGTATGTTGGCCAAAGTCAAGGCACAGTGTTTGGTAGCTGTTGGTTATTCATATGCAGCATAGATAGATGTCTTGGTTTGGGGCAGTCGTACTGCCATTTTGGCCGAAGTCAAGGGTATGTACGGGTGGGCTCAAATTAACCTGGAGAATGACGGGTTGAACTTGACATGTGACTTATGATATGTTGGCCAAAGTCAAGGTCATAAGAGCATGGGGTAGAAATTCACATCGGGAGTTTCAAAAGTACTGAAACTTGCCAGATATGTGCATACCTTCTGGAGTGTGATAGGGTGAGCGGATTCCGTCACGTTATCATGCGATGATAGTTGGATCCCGATTCCCACTGATGAGTTAGTTTACTCCTCGGGTGACCCCGACTAATTCTTCTTTCAGGTTTGGAGGAGAATTTGAGGTACAGTGGGAGGTTTCCAAATTAGATAAATTGGTAACCATTCTGATCTTGGTTAGAGTGCACGCTGAGTGTTTCTTTTCTCTCTCTCTTTGGCAGCGACCATTGACCCGACCCTAGACTATGACTCAGAGACCAAGTTGACCGAACCTTCTTTACACTGGCTTTTGGATTGTCAGAGTTGCAGACCTCATTGCCACTCCTACTTTTACCCTTTTCTCCAGGACACCCCGTATTACTGCGAACGTCCACTTCCATTGGACAAAACCATCGTATGGTTAGATACGAACTCCAAGGAATTCGAGGATGGTTTCCGATTCTGGAGAAAACGGATAGGATTATTCAGCTGTCTTTTCCCTTTTACCTTCTCTCAAGTTATGAGTACTCCTTGGTTTAGGAGATAGTACACCTATTACGCAAATTGGATAGTCTTCTTCCAAACTTTAGGCTGGTGCCGAACAGTGGGGAATGAGGAAAACCAATTAGCATAACCATGGTGTGCAGAAGGTATTAAGATTAAGACAAAGTAAGGGATTAGTAAGAGGGCAAAGTAAATTGCGACTGATATTCACGACCAAACCAAGTATTTCTTCGCCAATCCTAAATCACCTTTGTATTTCTCCAGGACACTTCGTATCACTACGAAGATCCACAGTTTATTGGATACTCCATCGTATGGTTATATACGAACTCGAAAGGAACTTGTTCCAGTTCGGGGATGGATTCTGGTCCAGGAGAAATAGGAATAAGGTTTATTCGGTTGTCTTTTATCTTCACCTTCTCTCGCATTGCGAGTGCTCCTAGGGTTAGGACAGTACACCCATTATGCTTATTGGATAGTCTTCTTCCAAACCATAGGCTGGTGCCGAACGGTAGGGAAGGAAGAAAACCATTTGGCCTAAGGGGTGTGCAGAAGGTAACGACTAAAGACATATAAAGGAATTTGGAGAAGTGGCAAAGAATTATACAGTTATAATTGTGAATCTGGATAATGGTAGAGGCATTACTAAGAATACCAGGATACCCCATCGAAACATTTCAATGTTTCAGTTCAACCGTGTACTGTTAAAAGAAAACTGATTTCCTGATTAGACACTTGCTCCAGGGTATGTATTTACCAGGTTTGATTCTCACATCTATATGGTTTTACAGATGATGAGTGGGAGTAAGTTATTAGGAATTGGGTGATCATCCTCATTATATCGGGATTCGTTGTAATCGGTGATATTTGAGGAGATCACCTGGGCTGTTTGCCGGTCGGCAAATGTTCGGTTTTGAATATCCGCTGTTGTGCACCAATTTCAAATTGATATATCTGTACGTCTATTTTCATAGAGTGAGATATACCTTTTGTCATTATGTCGATGACATTTACCTATATCAGTGGATGGTTAAGTAAGGAGCATTAAACAGCGGTGTAATTCTTCTTAACCATAAGTACAGTTTTCAACCTACGACACATAGTGAAAGAGTTGTTAGACTCGGCGGACTTATACAGAGTATTGTATGTTGTCCAGTGTCCATTAGGACAGAGGGGTTGGTCCTCATACTATATTCTGTTTACTTTTAACTTCTCTAGTTCTTAGACATGTGTTTCGTAGAAACACAGGGTCTAAGTTTTGAGGAGTTATAGGTATTTGAATAGAGTAGAGAACCAGGTGTAGCAAGTATCGGGATTCTTCAAAGTGATCAAAGATGTAGATACTTGTGTATGGTATTCAGTTGATAGTAATGATAAAGAGAAATTGCTTCTCTTTCAGGTTACTTATAATTGGAAGCATTCCTAAGTTGAGTAACGCTGATCGGCCTCTCTCCATTTAGTTGACATGCACTGGACACAGCTGCATGATTTGAATCTGGTTCAATTAAATCAGTGCCTCTGGTTCTATATTGGATATAGTACAGTTCATATCTTAACATTGTTAAGGTACGGGGAGTTGTCCGGCTTATGATTAAAACCAGACTCTGGATAACTCAAGGCACGTTTCTGTAATGGCTGTTTGTGGGTTGACCCAGGCTATGACGAGGGTTGATTTTCTACCATCTGGCAGATCAATAGAAATATTGTTCTGGACTCGCCACAGTTTTATTAAAAATATTTTTTTTTCAAAAACAGTAGTGGGAGTATGGTAGAACTGGAAGTGATTCCAGAACCGCAAACGATTACTGAAGATTTGATAAGGAACCTAAAGATTCAATCTGTTTTGACATTCCATTGGCCACTCCGCAGATAAGATGGGTAACTTCAGGCACCCGAGAGGTACTCCGGTAGCCTCAAGGACGGTGACAGGGAAGTTCTTGTTTACCCACACTTGCCATTGTTGTTGTTCCAGGCTGCGAGACCCGGCAGGAGGATGAGTATAGCGTCGTTCTAAACTAGATTTAGAAGTGCACGTCTATATGATTCTGCCAGAGGGTTGTCGTAGTCAGTGGGAGCAGCGGAAGCATTGGTGGACATCTGGCTTATGTCTATTTATAGACTAAAGCAGATAGAGCGGAGATAGATCATCTATTTCTGATGATGACAGTCATGGGTTTGACGTCATCAGAATAGGGGATGGATCTGTTGAGAAGGTAGTAGGGTGTGATATCCGGGTTTTGGATGACATACACAAAGTAGGAAGTGACATTCCTATACTACGATCGGTTTTACTTTGGTCGTCACACAGTGGTTTCTCCACAAAGGACTTGAATATTATATCAGACATACTGGTTACTAGATCTATGGTTTTAGGTCTAGATTTGGATGGTTTCCCAATCAGGGTACTTTGACAGCATTCTATGAGTATTTAGAATGGACGACTCCTGGCACGGTAGTGTACCTGCAGGTGATGGAGTCACCCTCTCTAAAGGTGTCTTCTAGACTAAAGTAGAGAGGGATATGCATGATTGGCAGATCACTTGCTTAGGCAATTGAGTCAATCATGAGATGTCAAGTACCACACCAGATGTTGTTCTTGCACTAGATGCAATAAGTTGACATTGATCCAATCCTGGAGAAACAGTCGGAAGCAGTTTTAGAACATAAGTGGATGTTCTAGGGATATGATAACGACAGCCTCATCGGGGGACAGTTATCATTCCAGGCTTCCAAGGTGACATGGACGACAAGGAGGTTGTCAGAGTTATAGTTTTCCTTCTGACGAGGGGCAGTATTCTGGACAGGTGATCCAAGGCAATACTGAGGGAGGCATGGCGCAGGATACTGATTAAGCTCAGTTGACGATACAGTCTAAGAAGTTTGGATTTGGAGTTCATTTATGAGCTAGGTCCCATCAGACATCCAGACATTCTAAGACAGGTATTGCTCATTTCGGGAGATGGCTTTCTCCGCGAACTTGAGATATAGAGAGAGACATAGAAAGAAACTTCAGAGCGGATCCACTCGCTGAGGCTATTCCTCGAACGCAATAGTCTCGCAAACGAGCTTTGTGAGACTGACTTGTAGAGGAGTTGGGTGTTCGGTATCACACGGGCTGTGAGTATGCGACATCGCAATAATTAGCCTTGAGTGCAAGTGGGAGATTGTTGGAGATGGTGCCCTCAGAGTCAATTATTGGATCACAGGCACGTGATTGCAATGATTGAGGGAGGACCTATCCCGGTACGACAGTCTTACTCGAGATGATAGTATGCTATCTGGTTTACCTTTATCATCGTGTACAGCTTTAGGTGACCTGACATGTCACTATTGCACGTTGATAGAGCCCCTAGGATTCTTGCTTGACTGCCAGCAGTATGAGGGCGATCATATAAGTGAGAGCTGGAGTCTATAAGCACATCCTTAAAAAGTCCCTAGTCGTGGGAGTTTCGAGATAGGGCATCGATTCTCCAGAGTAGATTAGTGTATACAGTCGAGACCCCGATGAGGGGCGGTGGCCGGTCTCACAAGCCACTGGTGTCAGTTGGTTCACCTAAGATGTATACAGGTGCTCATTGGGTTATGAGTACACCGGACAGGACTCGCCGGGAACATGCTAGTTGGTCTTATACCTAACGTCAGATAGCAGTTCCCAGGTGACATGTGTACAGGTTAGTTCATCGACCTGGGGATCGTCATTTGTCTCGTGTGAGTTCCCACTGTGCTTTGATTACTACCCTACCACGGCTCAAAGGAGTCGTGCAAACAGGTTTTAGTTGGGTACAGTCCCGAGCCACATGGAGGCAGTGAGCGGATCTTCGGGGGTTCGTCTCTCCCGGTATTGGGGGTGAGGTCGCGCTGTGTCTAGGAGAGCCATTACACGAAGTCCTTGGCCAAGGCAGGAGATTTACTGGTAGGTATTCCAGTAGTATCTCAGGGTGTTCTGGGCTACACTCCGACACGACTTGTACCGCTTTTGGGGGTCTGACTTTTACCAACCCCCTAGGCCCGACATGCGATGCTCATAGACGAACGGACCGGACTGTACGGATATTGTCACTGACAGGCTCAGTAGGGTGTCAGGATGAGCTCGCTCATCGACGTCCCTTTTGGTCAATAGCTGGTGGCCCGTTACGTATTGGCTTATACCTCTGACGTGCTAGTGGTTAAATCCACAGCCATAGTATTGACGAGTCTTTAGAGTCCACCACACTTTCAGTTACTCAGCTTTCGGGCGAAACGCTGTAGAGGCCGTATGGAGATATGGCAGGGTCCGATCAGATACGTGCGGTATTGCACGGATCAGGATCGGACAGTTTGTACTAGAGGCCGTATGGTTATATGGCAGCGTTCGATCAGATACGTGCGGTATTGCACGGATCAGGATCGGACGGATATTACTAGCCGGCTTTGGTTTAAGCCGGATCCTAGTATAGTACAGTGTAGATTTTGTCTCATTGCATTTGTATCCGGACGGAATACAGATGCGGGTGTGTATGCACAGTATGGGGGTTTTCCTGTAATTTATTACGGGACCAGTTTTCTGGAGTTGCCAGTTTGCATTCCGTTCCGGCCGGTTTTCCTTTGTTCTTTCCCGGCCGGACTTTTCCGATGGAGGGACTAATTTGCATTTGTGCAAATTGGTATTTGTAGAGGGGTTTTCTTGCAATTGTGGGGCTTCATGATGGTTCATAATCATGAGATGCTTTCTTAGTCTTTTCCTTGCTTTTTGGTGATAAGAAAGGATTAGAGGTTGATGTGAATTTGTTATGATGATGTTTTTGGATGTGGTCACCACTTGTTCTCCTGCCATCACCTCCCTTCATGCTTCATATTCTTTCCTCCACCATTTTCTATAGAGAGAAGTTTTTCTTCATACTTGAGAGAAGAAGAAGAGAGAATCATTTTCAAGAGGGAAAATTTTGTTCATCTCATTTTCATGTTAAGAAAAATGCAAGCACCATTTTTCTTATCTTTTTTCCTCCATCATTTTCAAATGGCAACGAACCCAAATGAGACATAGCCTCTACACTACACTTCCTACAGCAAATCTTGGACGCGTCGACTCGCCAGCTTCGCGCCCGAGTTGCCTCGGTATTGAGGTGGGAGCCCGTAAAAGATGCAGGCGATGTGGTGCCCTTCCGGCGAAGAGGCGACAACGAGGAGATGACGGACGAAGCATCCGCGGGAGATCGGAGTGGAGACAAAGACCGGAGGACTCGGATCAGTCGGTATATCTCTTCCCTTTCTTCTAGTTAGCTAGGACAAGTTTAATGGTTACGATCCGGGTGTTTAGTGCGCGGTGGTGCCGGTTTGCTAAGTCCGCAAAATTAAAGTTTATCACCGCTTCCGCATTTGGCCGTCGGATTGACGGCCGGGGCGCCGCCGTGCACTTACATACTATATACTGTATCTATCACAGAACATCACATGATCACATCACAGATATCGCAGCAGAAGAAACATATGAAATATTGGATATACTAGGACGTCCGTGTTTTCAATACGAGCCAGTATAAAACACGGATTCCACGGTCGTGATGAATAGCCAAACCCACACCCCTAGACCCCTACGAGAGCGGCAAGCAACCCTACCAATTCTAGAGTTAGGAGACCCGGACTCGACTCCTCGAGTTTGTCTCCCACTGGACTCCAGAACCCGGTTACTTGTGCCCTCCTCCTTGGGTCTATCCTAGTGCGGAAAAGTAAATAATATACAAGAGGTGGCAACTTCCGCAACCTGGAAGCGCCCCAATAAAAGAATATTACATACAAGTTTTTACATGAATGAAAATGAAAAACACTCATCTCACATAAAAACCCCCGGCTATTCAAACACGACGATCCAATATAACATATCCAGCAACACATAACATCACATGTCATCAACGTAAGTAAATATGCGCATCCCAATTGTCGTTGACATATAGCAACGAAACCGGCGATATCACATATTACACTTACGGTCACAGAAAAGAAAGTGTAAAACTACAACAGTTGGAATCCGCAACCTCCTCAGACATCGCATGCCTGACCAAATGAATTACTTAGACATCGCATGCCTAACAATTATAAACCCCGCATTTTAGTCTCAAAATCGAAAACACTTTTCAATATCAAGTCGGGTAATTCAACAAGATTCCCGACATCCTGATCGAATGCTCGTCGCAAACTTCAGTAGACGGCCGCACCCCCGATACCGTCGACGAAGTGCACCAAGGCGGAACACCGCTACCGCGAGCACCCGGACGGATGCTTTCGGCGACGGGGTTCTCCTACAGTCACTTGGTCGGGGCTATGGAGTGAGGCTGTCTATTAAGTTTACCCGGCGAGTATCCGCGTACACTACGTGATTGCGACGGACTTTTGATCGCATCAAAATTCCGTGGCAACCGATCAAGTGAGACTAAACTGCTACGTTTATAATATTCATTCCGTTATCTCATAACAATTTGTGAATTCCAATTATTGTATCACATTCCAGATAATTAGAAAATGTTAAACTTTCCGATCGAACAATCGAACACCCAAGTTTTCCCGAAACTGATCAACACATGAAACAAGTATAACAACATTCCGTTCGTGCCTCAGTACCAACGGTCCAGCCGTAGAAGGGTCAAGCCAACGCCTCACATGTGGCACGCCGTACTGCCCCAAACCCGAAGGTTCAAAGGGCAGTTCAAGACGGTCACATAATCGAGTTAAGGTTTGTTGTCTTCTAGAGGGACCATCGCGTTACTTGCACTACTTAGAACGTCGTTAAACTACGGAAAAATCCAACACTTGGAAATTTTCCGACAGGGGAAAAATTGGGTATTTATATCCGGTCGAACTTTTTAACATATTCTAAAAACTATCCGGAAAGCCACACAGACAAAATTTGATACTCCGATCGAAACACCGAATCCCCAAAACAACTGCAGAAAAATTCAACTCTTGAAAAATTATTAAAAATACCCAGAAAGTCCAGCACTATCTATTAGGAGTTACTGTGTAAGATTCGCTGACCAATGATGCAGTACGGCCGCGGAACCGCCGCACGAGCCATGCTCGTGCCGCGGATCCGCGGCAGGTTGATGGAGTTAGACAGTCGAACTTCACAGTATCTCTTAAAATTGCCTGCTGATTTTTCTGCATATTTTTAATTCACAAAAATCCTTGTTTTTAGAAAAAGGACAGAGAGCATGTATAGGTTTGGGTTTTCGGGTCGTTCGGACTTCAAATTCCGTCTGGACTTCGCCTAAGGCTCTAGCTAGGCTCTGATACCACTGTAGGGTTCCTAGGCACTCTAGTGAGGTCACACAAGGCATCGAACATGCCATTTTCAAAAATTCTAGGTGCCGAGAGACCCGACTACGGATCGTTGGCTAGAAAACTAGGCGAAAAGCTAACTAGTTAACACTTAACTAATGGGATATCGGAAATACAACCTTTGTAGATCCGGTGCTCCACCTCCATAGCTCCGCAATGAAGTCCTCTCCGCTGTCCAAAAATAATCCGGGCTCTAGAGTCGGCTTCGTCGGAGAAAAAGCGAGCTAGGTCGTCGATGTCCATGCCGAAGATGATCTACGTCGAGGCATCGCTAAATCAAGCTCCACCTTCACCAAGCCCTAAAAACTTGTGAAGGAAACACACTCTACTACTTGGCAAGAGGTAGAGGATGAAGAAATAGGAAGTGGGTAGACTTTAGAATTGGATTTCTCACTCTTATGCTCAATATGCCATTGATGAAGACAAGCTTCTTCATGAAGAAGAAGAAGAGCAAGAAGAAGATAAATATTATGATAAGAATTAAAATAAAAGGAAAAATCCATTCTTATCATAATTCTCACCATGGTTAGGTGTAGAGAATTAACTTGAGTTAATAGAAGTGGTTAGGGTTAAGCATGAGACAAAATGGTCAAAGTCTTCATGAAGATTCATGAATGGTCAAAAGAAAGCAACCATTTTCCTCATTATCTTTTCATTTATTCATTTATCAAAAATAAATAGATAATTAAATAAGATAAATGAATAACAAATAATAAACCCTAACCATTCCTTTAACCAAGGTTTAATTCTTTATACTTAACCATTTTTGCATGCACCATCAAATATGATACAAGCAAGTGCACAAATCATATCGCATATGCAATGCGCACATCTGAGCGAGAAAATCCATTTAAAGTGAACCGATACTAGTTAATGCAAAGCAATATATCAAATATATTATTATGCATTAAATCATTAAATCAACACTTGATTCAATGATCCGGTCATGTCGCACATAACCGACTGGTATCAATAGTAACAACTTATCGAATCAACACTTGATCCGATAACCCGGCTATATCGCATATAACCGATCAATGTCACATCGCGAGAATCGAATAAGTATCATATACTGGTATCATTCTCGGTCCCGCACATATCTCATATGCGCTCCTATTTCGTTTCGCTTGAGCCAGGAAACCTCTGTGTAGGACTCTAAAGACTCGTCAATACGCCGGCAGCAGGTGATGATCATATCAAACACCCACAAGCCGCAAGCGGTCTGCTAAACGTAACGGCCACCCGGGTATTGAGCGATCTGAAGATCGACGAGCAAGCCCGCTCACACTCCAGTGAATCCAACCAGTAACACTACCGTACAGTCCAGTCTGATCGTCTGATATGTCGCATATCTCGCCTATGGGTGGTAAACGTCAGACCCCAATAGCTCAATAAGTCGTGTCGATATGAGGTCTATAACTGTTCGAGAAACTACTGGTAACACTTACCAGTAAATCTCAGCAACCCTGGCCAGGGATTTCCTGTTATAGCCAATCGAACACAGCGCAACATCAACCCCCTATACCGGGAGAGACGAATCCCCTCCTATCGCTCATTGCCTCCATGTGACTCGGGACTGTACCCAAAAACCACCGTTTTGCACGCCCTCTTGGACGTGGTCAGATGGAAATCAAAGCACAGTGGGAACCACACAAGACTCTATGACGATCTCGGGTCAACAGACTACTCTGTACCAGTGTCACCAGAGAACTGCCATCTGACGTGAGGTATAATACCATCTGGGAGTTCTCGGCGAGTCCGTCCAGTGTACCCAGTCTCTACTGAGCACCCGTATATCATCTCTGATGTCAAACACCAATGGATATGGGATCATCCATCGCCCATCTGTATGGGTCGAGAAGGTATACGCTAGTCTACTCTGGTATATCGATGCCCCGTCTCGATACACCCACGACTAGGGACTTTGAAGGATGTACTTATGGACTACCATGTCCTCACTAGTATGATCCGCATCATAGTCCAGGTAGTCAAGTACAGATCCTAAGGGCTTTACCAACATGTAACAGAGAGACAATCAGTATACACGTTAAGGTAAAGTTCAACCAGATAGCATACTATCATGTCGAGCAAGAAAGTCCTCCCTATATACGTCCCAGCATCCACTACAATATACATCCTATGTACAGTAATGGCCTCTAGGGCATACATATAACTAACAACCGTCACATCAAAACAGATGATCCATCTCCATTATACTTGCTTTAAGTCTACGAATAGACTTAAGCAACTTGCACACCTTCCACTACTCTCACTGACTACGATAACCCTCTGGTAGAGTCATATACACGTGCACTTCTAAATTCCCATTTAGAAAAGCATTATAGTCATCTACCTGCCAGATATCATAGTCAAGAACAGTAGAAGTACCAAGTCATATCCGTATGGATTTTAGTATAAATATTGAAGTAAAAGTCTCATCATAATCCACAACGGGTATTTGATGAGAATCTTTACAACAAATCTAGCCATATTAGATTAATACCTTTCCACCTACACATATCTCGAATGATCTAGTTACTTCTAATAGGTTTTACCCCTTCAGGAGCACCAGCAAATTCCATAATTTGCTGAAGTGTGTGGAGTCCAAGTTGAATATGATACATCTGGTCACCTGGAAGTTATCGCTTCCCATGACCTTCTGATAACTAGTAAGGCCATCATCACCATGATGCTAACCTCTCTGTCACCGTCTACAAGAAAACCAAAGTATCTGTCAGATGGCTGAAATCATCTACTAAATCTGCGGAGTGGCTGTGGTTTGTCGAGTCCAATTGAATCTTCAGATTCTACTAAATTTTCAGTAACCGTTTGTAGTTCTGAAATCATTTCTAGTTTTACCGTACTCCCAATAGTTTCTTTTACAAAAAGATTATTTTTATAAAAAGGTGATGGGTCAAGAACAAACTAATTTTTTATCTTGAAAATAATAGAAGCAAAACCCTAGCGAATGCTTGGGATAATCCATAAACTGCCATTACCGAAGCGTGCCTTGATTTTTCTGAATTATGCTTTTAAACAAAAACCGGATAACTCCATATCTTAACAATCTTAAGATATGCAACAATTCTATATCCATATAGAATCAAATGCACTAATTTAGATAGAACTAGATTCAAATGTTATGCAGTTGTTTCCAGTGCATGTCACTTAAATGGAAAAAGTCCAATACAACATTACTCATCAAGGAGTACATCCACGGATTAGAACATGTGCGAGAAGCAAGTTCTCATTATTACTTTGTATGAGAATAATAATGCAACTAGCATATATAATAGGTAATCGAAATGCAAGCGTATAAAAAGGTTAATCTAATCATAATGTGAATAATCGTTAAACGTAGCTAACTTTTATGAGCCATACCGTTATAATTTAAAATAAAACGAAACATTATTTTACAAATAAGGAGGCTGCATTGTTTTTGAAATAGATATTCATTTGAAATTTGTAGTATATCCTTGACATTACCATTTAAATGTAGGAAACAGATCGTTAGTTTTTAAAAGAGTATAGCTCAACAATCATAACAGTATCCCAATCGGGATATAGCAAGACTCTGCGAGTCAAATACATATCGGCCGTATCCGGCAATCTATATACTAACTTAGTTATAAAATAAATTATCTAACACAACACTATAGCCTAGATATATAGTATAGATATTCTAATTAATTGGTTGCGGGGGTGATATACGCTATCCATCCGACTTTCCCCGTTGATATAAATATACTCACATACTCACATAAACACGCCTCATCCTAGTCGAAGCCAACGGATGCCTTGTCCTTCTTCATCGTCCCGGAAGTTCCCGCGATCATACCTATAATCGAAACCATATCGAATCGCATAAAAATCCATATCAAAACTGATACGATGAGCGAAACGCACATAGATATGAACGTATAGTCAACGCGTGCTAAAACGATAAAATACCCCCCCCCCCCGACATCGACGTACAAACGTCGAACGACCGAGTCAAGACATAAAAATACGAAATCCAAGTTGCAAAGCTCGCAAAATATCGTTAAAAGTTAAGTAAAACAACTTCAGATTTTTATTAAGGGAATCTGGGACAATTTAGCAAATAAACTAAGCTTAGTTATCAAGTGAGTGAGTTACAGAACAAACTCCAAACCCTAACTCCACAATTTGGCCGCAAATTGCAGCCCAACCCATTAAATCTATGGTTTTGCTTTGGGGATAGGGGCTCGGGCTTCTACGGTGGTCTTCTACTGGTCCAAGCATCTCACAGTATTCTTTATATATTTTTCAGAAAACCCAAGTTGCTCCGGATTCAATTCAAATATCAAAAACCCAATGGAAACCTTATTTTAAAACCTCAAAACTCATTCGAACCAAAGATACATGCACGAAAACACTCTCATCTATCACTAAATATATCGGTTGTGTTCACTAACTAGCCCTCTACTATACCACCACTACCAATTGTGTCCACAAAAACTCACTTTAGAAAACTCAAGTCTATAAAACATACACATGAGCTCTAAATTTAGATTGTGAAGGCAAGTATTGTAAAAACATGATTAAAGAAAGCAATTTTACCTTTCGATAAAGATTTAGGAAAGTTCTAAACTAGTAAAAGGCCTCAAAGTGGAGACTTGATCTCCATATCATATTTAGGTTGATGATAGGAATATTTTTTGTGAAGGCTTCAATGTGTTTTGAATAAGTTTGTAGGGTTGTTTGGGGTTGAAGTTAATGGCGGAGGAGGTGGAGAAGGAGGAGAAGAAGAGAAAGAAAGGAGACGAAAATGATATGAGGATAGAAACATTTTTTGTGAAGGCTTGAATGTGTTTTGAAGAAGTTTGTGGGGTTGTTTAGGGTTGAAGTTAATGATGGAGGAGGTGGAGAAGGAGGAGAAGAAGAAGAAGAGGAAGAAGGAGATGAAGATGATAGGAAGAAAAAGATATGGTTGTCAAGCCATGCAGTAACACCCCCTCCCATACCTCATTTTTAAATAACCACAGTTGCGTCTTTGTCTCCATCTCTTCATATTATTTTCTTTTCTAAATAAAACAATTAAAAACCACCATATAAATCATAAATTAAATATTACCCCCTCATTATCATGGCATGGCACTATAAGCATGATTAACAAATAATTTTGGTTTAATGCGGAAAATACTAATTAAGTTTAACATTAAACTTGGATGGATATATTTATGTGCTAATTTATGAAAATCCCATTTAAATAAATACTTTCATAAATAATAATTCATTTTAATTTCTAATTTTTTCCAAAATAGATGTATATAATTATACAAATCTACGAAAACTCAAATCCATACCCGGTATATATCCGTAAAATCCAAAATATTATTATTTAATTTCCAAAATAATATTTACTATTTTTCTGAAATGTTACATCTGGAATCTCATATGAAAAGGAACAAAATACAAAGCTCATCTAGCAGCTAAGGGCTACATTCAAAAGGAGTGAGGCGATTACAACGAGATATTGATTCTCCGTTGTGAGGCATACAAAAGAGTATTATAAACAATGCGATCATCAACACCCCTATAGCAGAGATTGCTAATCATGTTGCACAAAACCTTAGGATCAATGGAGCCTTTGCAATTTCTGACTGCACAGCCTTAGTTGCTGCTTCTGATATTTCTGGTCCTTAGATTTTTTTATTCAGATGCCCTCGCATGATATTAATTTTGATAAATCAATGCTTACAAACTATTTTATAATTCCCTCATCATACATTCATACTACTAACTTTAGTATATGCCTTGCAGTAATCAGTATGGTGGTATTACACCTTGCTCTCATCCTTCTAGCAATCTTACTCTATCATCTATATTTATATGTGTCCAAACTAACAATGAATTTTCTGTCTGTTATTCAAATTTTCGATTCTGGTCGTGCCACCACATTCTCATCCACTACTTATATTATGCAGGATTTGCATATCATTCGGAAGATTGGAACGGGTCATAGAGTGAATAGCCTATATCAGTTGGAGAACCTTCGTTTGCCTACCTCGAACAAAATTGGTGTTGGCTTCGCTACTCCAAATATGTGGCATCGTCCATCTAGGTCGCTAGCAATTAAAAATAGAATGTTAGTCTTAGTGTCCAATTGAAATGCTGGTATTAAATTTTAAAAATTCTTTATATAAAATTATAATAAAAATATTAATTAATTTTTTAATCTCAATGGAGTCTCTGCAATTTCTGACTGCACAGCCTTCGTTGCTACTTCTGGTATTTCCGTTCCTTTGAATTTTTTATTGAGATGCCTCTTATGATATGAATTTTGATAAATCAATGCTTACAAACTATTTTATAATTCCCTCGTCATATATTCATACTACTAATGGTTTATCCCTCGCACTCTATCATCTATATTTATATGTGTCCAAACTAACAATGAATTTTCTATCTGTTATTCAAATTTCGGATCCTGGATGAACCACCATATTCTCATCCACTGCTTATATTGTGCAGGATTTGCGCGTCGGTCAAAAGATTGGAACGGATCATGGAGTGAATGGCATATATCAATCGGAGAACCTTCCTCAGCCTACCTCAAACAAAATTGGTGTTGGCTTCGCTACTTCAAACCTGTGGCATCGTTGTCTAGGTCGCTTGCAATTAAAATTAGAATGTCAGTTGTAGTTGTACATTTGAAATGCTAGAATTAATTTCTTAAAATTCTTCATATAAAATTATAATAAAAATATTAGTTAAATTTTGAATCTCAAACTCACTTGCACCTCAAACGTCTATGCCCACAACCATCTCCTCGGGCAACCAACAACACTCTACCGACAACCACCGCCTGAGGTCGACGACCGGACGCCTTCGTTCATCTCCAGCAACCGTCGACTGCCGCCGTCGTTGTTTTCCTTAGGCAACTGCTCAGAAACTGCCCGCCAACAACTGACAACCGTCCGCCGCAGGCCGTCACCAATAACAACCGCTTTCCGTCGACAACCGACCGCCGTAGCTCGTTGAATGCCGCAGTGCATCGACCGCCGCCAACAACCAACAACCGTCCGCCAACGACCGGCCATTGACGACCATCTCTAGCAACCGCTTGCCTGCGATTGTCATCAGCAACTGTCCATCGATGGACGACGACCGCTCTCTGCCATAGAATGGCGACCGCCCGTCGATGACCATTGCAGTCCGACACCCAACCACCGTAGACCGCCGACAAACAACCACTGCAGTCCTATGCTAAACGTCGACCGTCCTCTTCTTCCGACTACTGTCGTCGTCCGCCAACTGCCGATTACTGTCCAACTGTTGATTACTGTCAGCAACTATCCGTCGACAACAATAGTATCCGTCGACAACAATAGTCCGTCGAGACTTGTAGCATGCAACAGCTTGTTAACCATTGTTGTCAATTGGCAACTGCCCACCGACAATGACCGCCTCCATCCATATACGACTGAGCGTCAACACCACCTGTCGAGAACGGCTGTTCGCCGATGACTGCCGCCGGTCAAGGATCACCTTGCCAAGAACCCTCCACCAATGACCACCTTCACGAAACCGCCCTCCATAGAGTCACCGCTGCAACCACCATCGAAAATCTTCATTTAATCAATGCCCAAATCGTCGACCAATGACTATTACAGGTAGTCATTAGTTGATCGACGCTGATCGTCAACCGTCAACGTCCTTTCCGCTATCGGTTTTCTGTATACCGACGTCTAGTCTAGATTAACTTTAAATTATTTACTTGAAAGTCATATGAATTTCTAAATCAAAGGACTGGTATTTTGAAATGAAAAGATATTCTATTAAAAGGATTATCGTTTGATTTTGAAATGAAATTCAAGATTCGGATCAACACCCCTTAATTATATCTAATAGTAATTACCAATGAGCTATAGTTCAGCCGGTACGGGCACTTCTCTCTTGGGGAGAGTACGGAGTTCCAACCTCAAGAGGAGAAATGACCACAAATTAACGCTTTCGGTGCAAATTCACCGATTCCTTGAATGCGTGTGTTGTGTGCTTGCGTGTGACATGTGTGTGGGTGTGTTGTGTGTATAGGTCAGGACTTACGGGCCATACCAAAATAAAAATAAAAAATCTAATAGTAATTATAGTAATTGTAAATCTGCATGTATTTAGGGTAGTTGAAAAGTTCAAAAACTTAATAACCCATAGGTTGGGAGGCAAGAAAGAAGAATTATCGATCCTGTGAATCAAAAATTTCCTATTTATTAAATAAAATAGAACCGGTTTGCAAGCCCTTAATTACCAACATTGCACACTAGTTTTCAGATTACAAAACACAAATTACTGCTGTGTTCAACAATGCAAGGTCCTTGCTTTTTCTCATGCTCTGCAAGGGGCTGTTTGGTTGCAGGATTATGGAATTTGGATTCCAAAAATAGTACGGTTGAAATTTCTGGATTTGGTAATTTGTTGTTTGGTTGGTTTTGGATTTCTAGTATTGGATTTGTAGATCCTTGTAATCTTTGTTTGGTTGTTGGAAAAAAAATGGGATTTGGATTTGAGGATTTTAGAGAGAGATAGAGAGAGAGAGGATTGTTAAATAAATAAAGTGCATGGGCCCATCTAAAAGTACAATGAATAGTGCCAAATCCTTGAGAATCCTTGAAAATTTTTAGGATTCATGAATCCTTCTTTTGTGGTGGGCCCCTATATAAAACAAAGGAATCCTAGAAATCCTAATCTTGCAACCAAACACAAAATTGTGGCATCCTAAGATCCCACAATCCAAAATCCAAATCCAAACCCATAATCCTGCAACCAAACAGGCCCCAAGACAAATATTGGAAAGGACACGCCGTAGACAATAATGCTCCACCTCAGAAAAATCCAAGGAAATCATGATTTCTGACACAGCTTAAATTTAGAGTACAAATAATAAATATACGTAATAAAAAGCATAAAAAAATAATTTTGGAAGACAAAAATATTCTTGAGCCGTCATAGCGTAGGCCTCTGGCCCTTAGACGAAGCTGAGATAACCTCTTACTGCTCCATATCTAATATTGGCCATAAACCATTTCGATATATTCACGGAATAATAATATATAGCATGTACTTTATAATTTGAACACTCATTTGTAGTAAAAATTTTCCCCAACGACGGAACATAATTTACCAGTTCTAAGATTGTCAAAAGGATAAAAAAAAAGATTTAAAAAAAACGCAATTCACCTCTGATATACTTACATTACAGGTACCATTTTTATGTGTTTCCTATTCTTCGTTTCTTCAACCTTCTTCTAAAAGAAAATGTGTTTCAATTTTGTATATCAACATTTGCCCACCCTTTTGGGGTAATAAAATACATTTGGCCCAAGAATTGGTAACTAATTCCAAAAAACTAATAAATACTTTGCTTGGTCACAGAAAACTACCAAATTCTTTCAAAATTAGAAACACCGATCATGGTTAAATTTTTTATAAGTTTTTCTTGCAGCTTCTTGCAATTTATTGTTAACGTGGCACCTTAGTTTTTAAAAGTTGTGATAGTTTCATGTAGTTTTTAAAAGTTTTGTGGTAGTTTATTATGTAATTAACAAAAACTGAAAAACTTGGTAGTTTCTCGTAATTAGAGCAAAGAATTTGATAGTTTTTTGAAATTAAACCTTAATTTAAACGCATGTTCATTATTATCCCAAAAAATTAAAATATAGGGCAACTAAATCTTCTATCAGGACTAAAAAAGAAAAAGAGAAAATAATCCTAATTGCAGTTTGATTTCCCGACTCAATTAACTATCCTAGCTACAAGAAAGAAAGAAAAATGAGAAAAAAAATGAGATTCATTCATACATGGTATTAATTTGTAGAACATACTATTTTTTCATGAGATGTCTTTGTGTTGTTCCTAATTGACTGAAAACTTTGAGCTTTCTATACAAGCTCTGATAAGAAGAGAGATTATAGTTACATAACTAACAAATATGAATCAAAATTGCACATCGCCACAGCCACCGCATAATATATCACTTGCTTGGTATTTTTATGTCTGTACTGTGCACAAAACTCAGCAGTGATCCCTTGCACTTCTGAAGCAGCTTCATTCATAATTCTTCAATGGAGTACTCTTGCTCATATCCAAGATAACAGTCTGAAACCACAATCAGCTTTGTGTCCTGCACAAAATATGAACACATTAAGGGAAGTAAACACTAGACAGCTGAAGTAAAGAATACACAACGAAAAGAAATTCATATCATTTTCCATTGTATTCCGAGAGTTAATCGGTCAAGGGGTAATATAACTGGGAGCAGATGGTGACTGGAGGTGTGATGGAAATCTATTTATCAAAATAACATATTCAAGTTATCAAAATATATTACTGCACACTAAACTAGCGAAATTGAGGTTGCCTTTGTGATCAACGTTACGATTTTATTTTCGCTATACTTATGCCATAACCTGTACATAATTCTCTATAAATAAAAATAAAAAATAAAACTAAATGTCTATGGCCTTTTCTTCTGAACTATGAGAATCTAAAGAATGCCAACCAATTATTTAGCATTATGGCCACGAATTCGACATAATTAAGAGATCGACGACATCAAATGGACAGCTGGTCATAAAACTTTTTCAAACCATTCACCGAGCCTTGCTTTACAGCCAACACCATTTTGAAGGGAAAGGGCTCTAGAGGGTTATGATGGTGATTTGTGGTTATATGTCAACGGCTTCATAAATTCAAATAAAAACAACCTCTCTTGATTTATTTATTTGGGATATATGGTACTAAATTTATGCAGAATAAATGTTAAGGGACTATGTGACAGAGTGATCCCTAGCTCAGAACAAAAAACCAATAAGTATAGTGGAAGGAAAGGTTTCATACAGCGCCAACGCAGGAACCTAATTATATTTGAAACTAGAAATTGATCCCTAGACAAAAAATCCTCTTCTCTTCGGGACATGATAGCCCTGTTGACCATCAAATCTGCCCATGCATAATGCGTGGGATTCATACTGAATTCAATATATATTTCTATATAAAATTTGAGCAGATTGATAAGTAATATTGATTCATATTAATAAAAAGTAAGGTGATACTCACTTTTTACTTTAAAAAATCATTAAAAAAACATTGTAAATTCCAATGTATATACAATTTGTTACTTTACTTCTGCATAAGCCAATAAATCAATCCCAACATATTACAAAAAGAAGCAAAAGATTTCTTGGGTGCCTAATTTTAAATCAGTATTAAATTAACTTTATAAAAGATATCCTTGCTCTCTGAAACAACTAAACCTTTATTTTAAAATAAAAAAGAAGCTAATTAACGAAATAGAAAGAAAACCAAAACTTTCGTGTAGAAAAAAATTTGATACAGTTCCATTCAGAATTTTATAGCTATAAAACAACTGAAAATAACTTACCTTCGATCCAACCATGAACAACCATCACAGCACAAGTAGAAGTATAAAAATAAAAAAGAAATTCTTGATAAATTATGAAGAAGACAAATTTCTAAGTGAGGAAAACAATTCTCATAGCAAAATCCTTCCAAAAATCCAAAGAAAAAGAAAAAGAAATGTTATACTTTTCAACCTTTTCATTGAAAACCGGGAACAAAAAAAGTTATATCTACCTTTGTCATAAGAGAACTTCTGTTTTCTTCTTGCCCATTTATCTATTATTTTTTGGGGGACTTGGTCTAGTTGTAAAAATAAAAAGAGTGTAGAAGACTTTATCTTGATAAGAGAATCCCAGAACTTACCCATCTATATGTTGTTGGACTCCACGTAAACAACATAGAACAAAGTGCTTTTATCTTTTGAAATAAAGAAAACTTAAAACCCATAGTTCCATTCAAGAAATATTAATAGGGAAAACTAAGGGCAAATCTAGAAAACCATGACAAAAAGTGTGCTTTTGTCCTAGGCACCCCAACTTTGTATGAGCCTATAGATAGATAGTCACTAAGAGTGACAATGTCGCAAGAAAAGAGGACAGCAGCCACCGGGAAATGAGCGTTAACGTCAATCTATCTTTCTCTTAAGCCAATTCTATGGTGAAAGTAACCTAAAGCTTTGATTTAACTATAACTGACATACAACGGTTTGAATATTTCAGAGGTGGCATGCACTATGTTTATGGTTCATGTTGTTGTGTGAGTGACTTGCATTAATATATGAAGAAAATAAAGATTATGAGACCTATGAGTTATAAGCAATCATGAGAAAAAATTAATTAAGAAACAAAAAATTGACCATAAAAATGCAGAGTATGAATCGAGTTTTGAAAATTTAAATTGCTTAATACTGTGGACTTTTACGAATTTCATGTGCGCAATATGCTTTCATTTTCTTTACATGGAAGAGCCTTCGTTTTACAGCAAGTGTTATTTGTTTTTAATTGGGCCCTATTCACTTCCTTATTCATTGTTTTACAGTTGGATCTCACAACCTTACAACATTAATCATTAATACCTTAATGTTCCAGGATCTAATAGCCCTTCTTCCTACATTAAATATCAAGATTATAATTACTAAGTACAATATAACGCCTTTTGAATAACATAAAGAGAAAAGACTAAACTGGTAAACAAATGAATGACGAAGCTAGTTAAGAGACAAGTCTGTCCTTCCATGGAACCCCACCCCCCACCCCCACCCCAAAAAATGTATATATATATCATTCCATAAGATGGAACTCCAAATATAGTTTAATTGCTCATCTGTTCGCAATTAAACTGGTAAACAAATGAATGACGAAGCTAGTTAAGAGACAAGTCTGTCCTTCCATGGAACCCCACCCCCCACCCCCCACCCCCCACCCCAAAAAAATGTATATATATATCATTCCATAAGATGGAACTCCAAATATAGTTTAATTGCTCATCTGTTCGCAATTAACTCAATCAGGAAAAAGGGTTTTTTCTTTTCTTTTCTCTTTTTTGTGTGTGCTGCGCTGGAGTAGGAAAATTTGTCACCCACCCCCACCACCCGGGTTGGGAAGGCGTTCCATTGAATGCTAAAATTTAAAACAGACCAGAATGTGATGGCAGTTTGGGTGCTCAATTCATCTACCAATTGGTCTTTAAAATGCAGTGGCATATAGAAAGAAGCCAAAGGCGGACAAGCGTGCAAAGAAATTGTTTTCAAAAGAAGCCGCTATAGTGCAATCCTAGAGCATTTCTACCAAGAAAAGGAACCGCAACTTGGAATATGATCACCAATAATCCATTGTCTCGGTTGTTGTAAATAAAAGCTGAAGTTTATATTTAGGTCCACCCTGAATCTCTATTTGTGCATATACAATTTATAAGGTTTTTATCTGAGCATTCACTCTCATGAACGTACATACATATGCAAATTATGCCATGTGGTATAGTTTGGATTTTGGAATAATTAACGTAGAACTCTCAGGACTCACCACATTATCCTTTATCAGAGGGGAAATAAGTGAGTTATATCGGAAAACATAGGGTATAGTGTCATCATATTTTCCAAACTTATATCACATGGTCTGAATTCTGAACTCTCAAGCGCCTTTATTATAAATGCTCCCTAAATATTGAACATATAATAGCTTTTTGACATACTCTAATACACATTTCTAAAACTTTAACTGCTAGAGTAAACCAGTTGCATATAAAATATTTAACTATCAACGCTCAATAGCAAAGATTTTTCTGCAATCTAGTTCGAAAATGTTTCTTTCAACTGAAAAATGGAGATGCAAATGTACAAAATCGTACAAGGATGCAACATCTGTTAAGTTCATTACTCTTGTTTCATAAAATTATATGTGTACCATTTATTTAGTCCGCATGCAGAACACTACTGTTAAATTAAACAATTTAAGGCAAATCATCTTGAAGACGCGGCAAAAATGGTTGTTTATAGTGCCACTATTTACACAAACAGAAAATAACATTTTGGAGGTTTATTCATTACAAATAATTCAAGTACCTAATACAGGAGTGGATAGGTATAGCTTCTTACAGGCTAGTTGTTCGTTATGTACAGAAAGACTTATAGCCTTTTCAGGTGGTTTTACTTAACTAATTAAATAGGCCCAAGAGAGAAATGTGGCCACAAAAGCTAGCATTTTCAAAAATATCACATGATTTTTTGAGTGATACCTGATATACATCGTCAGACCTCAACCAAACAAGCTTGTGGGTAAAGTGGTCCTTAACATGGTACCATGGCGCCAGGTTTAAAAAGGTCCAGACTTCGAACCTCATAGAGTTCATTATGAATCTATTCTGGTTCTACAGCGTTTCTATTTGAGTCAAACATTTCCCAAAGGCACACATGACAGGGAGAGTTGAGAGTAACGCAAGCTTGATATACATTTTTAGCCACGTAGCTTAAGCTTTAGGGTAAACCGGTTCTTGAAAATTTCAAATTTAAATGGTATTAAAACAAAGTGAATTTTCTTCATTCAGTTGCTCGTGGAGTAAGAACTAAGGACATAATGTGAATTAAGTCTCAGCAACATGCCTCTATCCTAAGTGCATAAATACTAAATTCTGTGATTGGAAAAACCACTAGGATAATCATTCCCATGATATATCATCACAACTTAAGGCCACAAGCATATATGACAATCAACTATACTGCTCATGAAGAAAATCATGACACCCCCTTGCATGGTTGGTCATTCTTAAAACTGCTCAAGAAGGAAACCTAACACCCCCTTGCACACTTCTCACAGCACTATTATGAGTTCATAAATTTTAGTAAATACCGAAACTGAAATAACGACTTGTATAATCATTCCTTTGCTAACAAATTAATACTATTTCAACCAAGCATCTAATCATATTATACAGTATTCAAGCTTCTTTGGTTCCTCCAACTCTTCTAGGTCCTATCCTCTGGATTTACATTTTCTGTATGAATCCATCCATGTTGGATACAAAATGTCGAACCAAGTAACAATGACATAAGGGTGCCTTGCAGATATCGGCATTCAGCAGCATAGGAAATGAGACAATCAAGGATCTAAAAGGAGAGGAAAAGAAAAAACAAGATTACCAAATTATCATGTGCTCACCTGAAGACTGATTGGTGTTGATGGTAATTCCATGTGAGTAACTGTCCGATCAGCAAAACTAACTCTTTTAAGCGTGTATAATTCTGAATTAATGACATTTCCCAGTATTAGCCACCATGCTTCGTCTTTCACCTGTGAAATACATCTTCATGTTCAAGAAATATATTTTGTTGAAAGAAGATGCCCGAGCAACCAGTAGGAAAAGGACAATTTTTTGGAATAAACCAAATTAAATTAATAGTATTAAAAATAAACAACTTTCAAAAGATATTAAAAAAGTAGGCCACTTTCTTCCACAGGGCGCCACGTCAGTGCTGGCGTGTAAAATTTGTTTTAAGGGGACGCAGTTTGAAACTGCGCCATTACAATTATTATAAGCGAATTGAACTTTCTTTCACAAAAAAATCAGTATACAGAGAGGCTCTTTTTATAGCCTTGTTATACGAGTATAGGAAGATATGAGGAAAACAATAAAATAAGAAAGTTACAAACAAATTCTGTTACAAATAGATTCTGTTACAAACAGATTCTAACAGATTTTGTTACAAACAGCTTCTAACTAATCTGAAAAATATCTTACTGTTGACTATTTCCAACACTCCCCCTCAAGTTGGTGTGTAGAGATGTACATCATGCCCAACTTGCTTATGAGTCCCTCGAACACTGCTTTGAATAGTCCCTTTGTAAAGATATCTGCAGTTTGTTCTTTTGTCGGAATGTAGGGGATACAGATGGTACCGGCATCCAGTTTTTCCTTGATGAAGTGACGGTCGACTTCAATATGCTTCGTTCTGTCATGCTGTACGGGATTATGTGTTATGCTGATGGCAGTTTTGTTGTCGCAGTATAGTTTTAGTGGCCGAGTTATAGGCTACTTTATTTCCTGTAGTACCCGTTGAACCCACAGAACTTCACAAATACCGTTGGCCATGGCTCGAAATTCTGCCTCCGCACTTGCCACGACACTTTGTTTCTTACTCCGCCATGTAACTAGATTGCCCCACACGTACATACAATATCCTGAAGTTGACTTCTTGTCTACGATGGAACATGTCCAATCCGCGTCAGTGAATACTTCGACGCTGCGAGTCTCACCTTTTTTGAAAAATAAATCTCTTCCTGGTGCGCCCTTTAAATACTTCAAAACTCTATATGTTGCATCAAGGTGTTCTTTCTTGAGGTGAGTGCATAAATTGGCTTATCATACTCACTGCAAAGATGATATCGGGACGTGTGTGAGAGATAGATCAATTTTCCCACTAACTCTGATATTGTGGAATGTCCACTGACGGGCTCTATGTAAATTCTCCAAGCTTTTTATTCGGATGTATCGGTGTCTCCGCAGATTTGCAGTTAGTCATCCCTATTTCTTTGAGAAGATCGAGAACATACTTCCATTGAGACACGACAATGCCTTTCTTACTTCGAGCAATTTCCATACCCAAGAAATACTTCAATTCTCCCTAATCTTTTATTTCGAACTTCTTGGCGAGACTTCCTTTTAACCGGTTGACATCTTCCTCGTCATCTCCTGTAACAATGATGTCATCAACGTAAACAATTAGTATTGCAATTTTTCCATGTCTCGAGACTCTGTAGAACATGGTGTGATCTGCCTGAGCCTGATTGTATTCTTGCCCTTTCAGAAACTGATGGAAACGTTCAAACCAAGCTCGTGGAGATTGTTTAAGACCGTAAAGTGATCTTTTCAATCTGCACACTTTGGAGCCGAACCCTTTTTCAAACCCCGGCGGAGGTTCCATGTACACTTCTTTGTCCAGGTCTCCATTCAAAAACACGTTCTTCACATCTAGTTGTTGAAGTCGCCAATCGAGATTTACTGCAACTGACAGCAAGATCCGAATCGTGTTTAGCTTAGACACAAGTGCAAAAGTCTCCGTGTAGTCGATCCCGTATGTTTGAGTGAACCCTTTAGCAATGAGCCCCGCCTTATATCGTTCTAGGGTTCTATCTGCACGAAACTTTGGTGTGAATACCTATTTGCATCCTACGGTCTTCTTTCCTCTCGGCAGCTCTTCCATATTCCAAGTCTGATTTTTCTCAAGTGCATTCATCTCCTCAAAAATCGCCTTTCTCCACTCTGGAGCTCTCAGAGCATCCTGTACAGTTTTTGGAATCTCCACAGCAGACACATTAGAGGTAAAGACTGAAAAACTGGGTGGGATTATTTGAGGACGCAAATTTTGACATTGGATACAAGGGACGACTAGTACATGACCTTGTGGACTTTCGGAGGGCTATGGGAAGATCCAGCTCACTGTGATCCGGTTCTGTTCTCGAGTCGGATTCTTGATAGGGCTGGACAGAGTCGGCATTTGCTTCTGGAGAAGGATCTATCTCAATTAAATGCTCATGTTGCGTTTTTTCCAGACCTGTTTCACGTTATTTCCTTTTGTAAGTTTTAATTTCCACATCAGCTTCTGGCGGATTTAAATCCACGGGGCAAGTTGTTTTATGGGTCGGTGGTGTGTTCCTATTTTTATGGGATTTTTCCGGATTTTCTAATAAAGCAACCGAGTCTTCAACTGACATATTTTCTAAGTTTTCAAGCACCTTTTTTTGAGTGTCCAGTGAATTTTCACTGTTTTGGTTTGCCAGGTGTTCAAAAAACTGGTCTAAAATGTCTTGATTTAAAAAATCTAGATCTTGTGAATTTGTATGTGGGATTAAGTTGGGTATTTTTGGGAGACTCTTTTTTATGGAAACCGAGTCTTCACTATTTGTTTCCCCCTGAAGAGGAGACTTAAAAAAAGATTTATTTTCAAAGAACACATCCATTGTGATAAATATTTTATTTGATAAAAGATCAAAGCATTTATACCTTCTTTGATTTGTGGCGTAGCCAATGAAAACGCATTTTTTCGATTTTGGATCAAGTTTACCCCTAATGGGGTTGTGTCGTGAACAAATACGGTACAACCAAAAAATTTCAACGGCAGATCTGAGATTGCAAGGCGGCTTTGAGGGTAAAGGGATTTTAACAAGGTAACAGGTTTTTTAAAATTGAGAATTTTCGAGGGCATTCTATTAATAAGATAGGTCGCTGTTAAAATTGCTTCATTCCATAATGTTTTTGAAACATGGTTGGTGAATAATAATACCCTAGCAATTTCAAGAATGTGTTTATTTTTTCTTTCAGCCACACCGTTTTGTTGCGGTGTGTTAATGCAAGAACTTTGGTGAATGATGCCTTTCTTTGCAAAAAAATCTCCCAAGGTTTCGTTAAAAAATTCTCGCCCATTGTCACTTCGAAAATTCTGAATCTGTGTTAAACTGTGTTTCAACCATAGCATAAAAGGTTTTGAAAACTTGTTCAACTTCTGATTTCTTCTTTAGCAAAAACATCCAAAGGACTCTAGTATGATTATCAATAAACGAAACAAACCATTTTTTCCCGAAGACAGATAAAACGCGGGATGGTCCCCAAATGTCACTATGGATTAAGGCAAACGGTGCTGAAGGTTTCTAGGGTCGAGGTGGATAAATTGTCCTTTTGTGTTTGGCAAAAGCACATACTTCACATTGAAATTGAGAAGGATTTTTATTCCAAAACAACTTTGAAAACAAATATTGCATATAATGGAAACTAGGATGACCTAGACAAAAATGTAACATAATTAATTCATTGTCACGAGAAACAAACATGGACTGAGAACACAAACTAGATGCAGACTTATTGAGATGCGATCCTTCTTCAAGCAAGTAGAGACCTCCACTGGTCCTAGCATTGCCAATCATCATTCCCGAGTCAAGAACCTGAATTTCACAATGAAAAGACATGAATTTAACTTGACACTTAAGGTCTTGAGTTAGCTTTATAATGGAAATCAGATTGCAGGAAACCTTTAGAACATGTAAAACATTAAGAAAGGTTAAGGAAGGAGAGATTGTGATGGTTCCTTGGCCGGCTATGGCAGAATACGAGCCATCTGCAATTTTGACCCTTTTGTTTCCTACACAGGGTGTGTAAGTTGAAAATAATGTGAAGCAACCAGTCATGTGATCAGTTGCTTCAGAGTCAAGAATCCAAGGAAGTTGATTGATACATGAAAAAGAGATAGGGTGATTGTTACCGATTTGGGCTAAAAAACAGGAGGGTTGTGTTGACGGGTCTGCGGTGGAGTTAAAGAACTTGTACAGGTGCTCCAGTTGTTCCTTTGTGAATGGAGGCGATCCTGAGTTGATTCTCGACTCTTGAGAACTATCGGACTCGATCTGCAAAGCCTGTTTTTGTAAAGGACTCTGGATGGTGTTCTGATGCCCTTGTGTTCTGGACCTGTATATTGGTTGATATACGAAGGATACTTCAGTCTCTGTGGTGGAGAATATTATGGCTGGAAAAAAAGGAACTGAGATTTCTTTTGATTGAGGAAAAATGGTGATTTTTTATTTTTGGAGAAAATTTTACTGCTCTGATACCATATAAGCGAATTGAACTTTATTTCACAAAAATTCAGTATACAGAGAGGCTCTTTTTATAGTCTTGTTACACGCGTATAGGAAGATATGAGGAAAACAATAAAATAAGGAAGTTACAAACAAATTCTGTTACAAATGGATTCTGTTACAAACAGATTCTAACAGATTTTGTTACAAACAGATTCTAACTAATCTGAGAAATATCTTACTGTTGACTATTTCCAACAATTATCAATGAGCGCACTTTCAAAGTGCGCCTATATATTTTCATGAAAATCAATAGGACGCGCTTAGAAAGTGCGCCCCATTCCCCAACTTAAGTTTAAATAGATGTGATCTATTTTTTCTCCTCATTCCTCTCTCATCTCTCTCTCATCTCTCTCTCTGCTCGGTGTCCCCTCTCTCTCTCAAGTACTCTCTCTGCTCTCTCAATATCTCCCTCTCTGCTTTCTCGATTTCTCTCTACTCTCTCATCTCTCTTCCCTCCCCACATCGTTCCCGATCTCTCCTACTCGATGTCTCTCTCATCTCTCTAAATCTCCCCCTCTCTCTCGATCTCTCCCTCTCTCATATTTATTCCTCAGTCCGATCTCACATTCTCTCTAGTGCAGATTTAGGTGGAAATTCAACTTCACCCTCACCATCATCATCACCACCGTGAGCATCAAAAAGGTTAGGAAAACCCTAATTTTCTTCAAAAACCAATCCTAAAAATATTTGGTTAAAATTTAGTATTGGGAAAGCATTTCGAAAAAATTGGATACATATTAGGGGTTATCCCCGATTTTACTTATGACGGATTAATGAGTAGGATACAAGTTCTTGCAACTTATTACATGCTAGAAATATGGATTTTATTGTAAGTTTATATAACTAGACAAATATAAATATGAAGATAAATAAGTAGGTTATTTGATAAGAACTCTCAAAGCATACGTCAATTTTTCTGACAGGTGGAAAAATGACGGATAATTAAATCCATCTAATTTTCTATTTCGGTGGCCAATTATCGATTGGAAAAAATAATATATTCCTGAATATGTTGGAGAAAAACTATGATAACTAGAGTCAAGAAATATAACACATACAACGATCTGTGCCAAGTAATGTATAAAGCTATCAAAATTAATCCGTAAGAGTTCAATATATTCTTAATATGCAAATGGCCAACGAAACATGAATATACCGCCATTGAAGTAATCAATGACGAGAATACACAAGTCATGCTTGCATCGGAATCAAAATCGATCGAGCTGTTTGTGAAGAAGAAGATATTGATATCGGCTTAACTGCCCGAACCTTCTTCTGAAGTGTCTGATCCTTCTTTTCAAGCATCCGAGCATTACCCGCAAAGAGAAATGACACGCATGCTCAATATGAATGCTGATTCTACCGGATTTATGTCTTCCACAAATGATAAACGGTATAGAGATCAAAATTACACAAGTGAAGGCACATCAAGCAGCACGCCGGTGAGTTGGCAGTTTACAAAGTATTACCTTGCATATTTTATACCGTATATACGTTTAGCGGAACACTATTTATTGAGAGTGGAGGTATGCTATAGTTACTAAGTAATCATAAATTTGTGTGCAGCTTTTATGTACCGCCGGTCGGTTATAATTGCATGTCACCGCCAAACTTCGATTTTACTTGCATACCAACGCCAAGTTTCGGCTTCAATATTCTGCTCCAAAATACCGAGCATATACAGTCATACAATACGGGATGGACACCATTTGCAGACGATAAGTCATGATTTCGTCGGTATGAAACCGGAACATCAAATACCATGCAAGTTCCTAATGTTGGTTCCGCACATCCAACCGATGTACCTACTACGGATCCAATGATGTTAGAACATAATGGAGATGGAAGTGATGATGATGATGTTTGTGATGACAAGATTCAAGCACAAGATAGCATGTAAATTAACATGCGCTTGATAATGAGAATGATAGGCAGTGGATTGCTAATTCATATGTTAATAATGATTTCGTTGCGTTTGAAGATCCACTTGCCAATAACATGACAGATGCTCACATGTTATCTACAGCGGTAATGAAGAATGTTAACTTTCGTGCTGATGGCCTTTCGGCAGTCGATATTGAAAGTGGGTTGAAGGTCGACAATTTGTTCGAGAATAAGAACAAATTAATTCAGGCAGTCAACGTATAGTCAATTAAATACGGAGTTTTTTTAAAACCAACCAAGACCACCACGACCAAGTACATCGTCGTTTGTAAAACAGACGCGAATTGCCCGTGGAGGTTTCATGTATATATCTCGAAGAAATCACCGACAAGACATTGACAGATAAAGAAGTATGTGGATAATCATACTTGTGTGAATTCTGTAGTGAATTCAAATTATAAACATGTCACTTCTACATTCTTATGTATCAGGATCATGCCTTTCGTAAAAGCAGATGATTTCACCCCCAAAAAGTTCAAGTGCTTATAAAGGATACATTATTCATTGAAATAAATTATATGAAAGCATGAAATACATTGAACAAAGTATTGTCTAAAATATACGAAGATTGGAAAGATTCATATGAACATTTTTCATGATACCTTGCCGCCATCAAATCTGCTAATTCCGGGACTGTCTTCAAGATAACCAACACATCAATGTCAGAAAGAATGGGATATTTTACCGGTGCATTTTGGGCTTTTGGACCTGCCATTGATGGTTTCGCTTATTGTTCATATTCTCGGTATTGATGGGACACACTTATACGGCAGATATAAAGGGACTTTGATCATTGCTTTCGATGCTAATGCAAATGATGGCCTTTATCCTTTAGCCTATGCTGTAGTTGGAGGTGAAACCACAGAAAATTGGGAGTGGTTCATTGCATGCATTCATCTCTGCATTCTATTCGTGCGAGGAAGACACGTTACTTTCATATCTTACTGGATGAAAGGGATTCCGACTTCACTAAGAAATTCAAAGCCGGAACCTCATAGTCATCGTTATTGTATGCAATATATCAGAGCCAACTTCTCAACTGTTGAATTTAGTGGCAAAACCTTGCAGAGTTTGTTCTCTCAAATTGTATTTGTACCAAATGACTTGACATATACAGAGCTGAAAGAGAAAGTTAAACATATATGTCCAAGAGCAGGTGCTTGGATTGAAAGTAGTCTTAAAAATGAAGAAAAAGATGGAAACTTTCGTAAGATGGTGGTAGGTGATTTTGCAAGATGACTACGAATGCTTCAGAAAACTTTAACGGGGTCTTAAAAGGATCTCGATATTTGCCTATTCAGGCCTTAGTAGCATGACTTTAAAATCATATCCTAAGTTCGAATAATTAATAACAAAAAGGATTACTGATACTAGGCATGCTTGGCTCGTGAGGTTCAGTCAGTCCGAATGGCAAGTGACCGACAAAGATGGGAAAAAATTATGTCGTAGTCATCAATGGTAGGAACTGCAGTTTTACGTGCTATATACCTAAGTTGCAAAAGTTTCCTTGTTCATATGTAATTTTAGCATGTACACGAGCAGAAGGTGGGGGAATATTGCACATCACGATCTTGCTTTGAAGTGGTATTCTGTCTTCAAATACAAAACTGCTTATACTCTGTTGTTCTATCCTGAACCTGCTAGCCGATATTGAGAGGCGTACAACGATCCATTGATATTATCACCTATCGGTATGAGACAAACAGGACGACCACGTTCTACTCGTATCAAAGATGTTATGGATAATTCATAAGAAAGACGTAGGCAAAATAGATGCAACATCTGCAACGAGTATGATCATAACAAGACACGATGCAAATATACTCCAGCACCACGTCGCCATTGGTAATCACCGTCTATACTTTGAAATACACACACATGCATATACGCACACATACACACGTTCAAACACAAAAAACATACATATACACACATGTTATTTGTTATACATGCTCATTTTTTCAAAGATAATATAACTCAAGCTTTTCATTGTGCAGATATGCTTATGGAGTCTGGACCTATAGATACATGTATTCTGTACTTGCAGGCTGACCACAGGTCAGCCAACGCCGCATTAATACAGGAAAAACTTTGTAACTTTATTTTCACCAATTACATATGTTATCTATATGTTACTGATACAAGTCCTCTTATTATAATTGGCAGAGTGATCAGGTGATTACATACATTGACCACTCAGTCGAGAGCAGCAAGATCCTATCTGGAGATGCCCGTATGCAGGCTGAGCTGCAACGAGCAGGCTTTCATTTTCTATCCAGATTAGAGTATATACGTCCGGATAGAGACTTGATTATGGCTTTGGTAGATAGATGGAGACCAGAAACCTCCACATTTCATTTTAGAGTTGGTGAGATGACTATCACCTTACAGATGTCGTTGTGCTGCTTGGTCTACCTATAGATGAACATGTGGTTGCTGTGGAGTACAACAACGATTGATCAGATTTGTGTCCCAGGTTGTTGCGTAGGATTTCGCATGTTGGACAGAGAAAAGGCATTATCATTAACTTGAGTTGGCTGCGGGAGGCGTTTAGTGTTGAGCCTACCATGGATGCTACACTTGCAGCGATCGAGCAGCACGCACGAGCCTACATTTTACATCAGATAGGAGTTTGGTTATTCCCGGATAGAAGTAAGAGCAGAGTTGGTCTTACATGGTTGCCACTTTTAGCCGATCTCGACCAGTGTGCCAATTTATCATGGAGGAGTGCAGTTCTATCATTCCTCTATAGCAAGCTGAGGATGGCTGCACTGATGGAGCAGAAGAGTTTTAGAAGTTGTTTGACGCTTCTTCAGATATAAGATATACTTAAACCCGCATTCTACTAATTTTGCGTAATTAAATTGATATTCAATGTAAATCATATTTTATTTCAGATATAGTCATGACCATATCTTTCTATTAGTCGTCCAACCATTACGACCCAATTCGCTTTAGATGGCCAAAGGTCATATGGTTGCCAATAAATAATTGAATTATGCGCATATTTCAAATTTGATGTTTTTTGGAATATTAACTTGTGTAATCTCTATGCAGAAAGAATATGGCCAGGTCATAGGATGTGACACCGGATCGCAGCGCTTCTACCACAACGAGTTTGATGTCATGAAGGAGTCGGTTACATGGACACCATACACACCTGACCTGTTCGGCACTCTGCATCCATTATGCTTAACAGGCGTCGGTTTTTGGCGTGCGCGGACGACGATCGTCTGCAGTGATATTATTCAGATGCACGTGACAGACCGTGTCTTTCGCCAGTTCGGCTTGACGCAGCACATACCAGGCGCGGTAGAGCGGACACCGCGTCAAGGTGGAACGCCAGCTGGAGATGCTTGGCTCGTTCAGTATCATATTTGGGTGGGTCAATGGTAAGGTCGGGTAAACCATATAACCGATGAGATACACTCAAATATACTGATAGACCGGTATCTTACCTCGTATTGGATGATTACCTGCAGATTTTTCATCACAGACGCCCCTCCGCCCACCTCATATACGTCTCGAGGACCGATAAAGAGAGATTTGGTAACTTTATATCAAACCTTATAAAACTATAATCTTATTTTTTAGAAATTCATTATCTTATTTACCATCAATATAGGTCCAAACCATTTACGCGTTAGAGGATATAGCTGATGAGGGGATTAGTGGCACTTGGGACTCAGCGAGCTGCTTTATAAACATACCCTCATCAGGACTGTGATGACGAGACAGATTCACGTGTCTATCGGCCGTGCCTGCACTACGAGTGTCCGCACCAGCCATTCCTATCACATATGCACGAGCAAGACTTAGACGAGCACAGGCAAAGCCGTCTCAGCATCCTGATAAGTACGAGCATAGACCATCACAGTCAAAACTATTTCATCCACCTGCCGCCGACGAAGCCGGATAGTCACAGCCTCGACGTCCTGTAGTGAAAAAGAGGACACCAGGGATGTTGCGACGAATTCATTAGATTGCACGAAATATTGTGCTGTATTGTGTTGTAGTCGAACTCGTGTCGAGTCGGCATAACTTTATTTATTTTACAGTGTTTATTGTTTTCAGCTTATTGGTCTTCAGCCTTTGGGCGTCGTATATATTGCATGGATTGTGTCTCCGCTGTTTGAGCGTTGAGTTAGCGCCGTTTGTGGATGCTATTATATTGCTATTCTTGTACATGAATTTTATTCAAAATTTACGGAGGTGCTATCCAATTTTCAAACATAATTCCTTACAAAAAAACACTTTAGTTCATTTTAATTCAAACGTTAATTCTCTCTCACATAAACACATGTTCATACACAATATATTACACATATAGTACACACATCCACAATACACAATATATTACACATATAGTACACACATCCACAACATACATGCAAATGTCGCAAACAAAATAAATAGCAAGAACAGTAAAAACATCATAATTCTACACTATAATTTTAGAAATAAATCATCTTCAGTACTGAGCTCCTCGGCAACTAAATTGATCGACTCTGCAATAGCATCAATGCCCTCATCACCTACCGCGGAATCTCGAGTGAGTTCGAGATGGTTCAAAGTCCGACGATACATAAAGATGCGGTAAAGAGAGCTTGCAAAGTACTCGATATTGCGACCAGAAAGAAGACTCATAGAATAAAAGAAGTGGAGACGACAATTTGCTTCCCCATGGTGGTCATGGGTTAATTCTTCAGCAGGAGATAGGAGCGCATCTAATACGGCTAAATGCAAGGCCGCAGGATTTCATGATCGATCTTCATCGGTCAATTCATATCCCCTGTAATCGATAGAGAATGCCATCGTAACTAAGTCTATTCTCGTATATACAGATTTTATGACGGTGTAAGGGATGCACCTCTTAATTTTATCGATTGATGGTAATCATGCATATGAAGATCCCGACATTGAGAGAAAGCGAGACTGAGACCTGAGAGAGAGAAAGATAGAGATGGAGATGAGATCTGAGAGAGAGGGGGCGCGACACAGAGAGTGAGATCTGAGATAGAGAAAGAGATCGAAATCTTCATATAAGAAACATAATCATTCACGGGTATGCGTTTTTTGAATGATTGTGTTACTTTTTTAGGTGCACTTGCAAACTGCACCATAAAAAGACACAAACCCGTAAATGAGTATGTTTCTTTTTGGGGCGCAGTTTGCAACTGCGCCCAAAAAAAGTCCCAACAATAAAAATAGTGTATTAAAGTGCGTCCAATGAAAATCAATGAGCGCACTTTGAAAGTGCGCCCATTGATAAAAATAATTGGCACGCCCATTAATAATTCATATTTTTTGCTTTTTTTTATTGGGCGCAGTTTGAAACTGTCAAACTGCGCCCCTTAAAAAAATTTACACGCCCACGCCAGCGTCGGCGCTGAGCTGGCACTTACATGGCAAAAAATGACCTACTTTTGTAATTTCTTTTAAAAGTGGTTTATTTTTAATAATATTAATATAAATTGCTTTATTAAATTGTCCGTAGAAAATAGGTTCCGGGAGAAAAAAATCGAAGTAACAAGTTTGACAGAGGTAATATTCATTGAGACAGCTGGTTAAGTGTGTTATAACCTTAGTATCAATTATCAACTATCAATCATTTAAAAAGACTCTGTACTGTAATGTTTGTCTCACTTTTTTGTATTACAATCTACCAGTTCAATCTTTTTTTAACACAACATTACCCTACTTCCATTTTTACAAGTTTTCTGCGGCATGTGACAATGGCATCCAAGTGTCGTGACATGGCCCCAGGTAACACATAAACCTTTTAGGCTGGATAGTTGGGAAGGTAGGACCTACTTTTTTCTTTTTTGCCACATAATTATCATCAATTAGCGAGTAATCCTCCAAATTCAATTGTTTGTGATAGAGTTGACAAAAATGACATCTCGAAGGCCAAGAGAAACACCAAAAAACCAATTTTAAACTATGGAATTCCAAACAATTTATTAGTCAAACAATTAAATTCAGATTATATGTTGAATTTATCAAATGATGTATAAAATAGAAACAAGTTTAGGTTACCTTGGGGAATTGGGGGCAAAATGCCCTAGACGTGGATTTCTTATTGATCTTTTCCAATTTAATTGCAAGGACTGAAGAACTTGTCCCATCAGCATCCCTCTTCTCAATCTTCAATTTCACCTGAACACGCGGAAAGTACTCGAGTTCCTGCAGATACGGAAAATTTTTAAAAAAATTATGAAAAAGGAAAAAATTATGGCAGTATCATTGGGAAAACAATACATCTGTTAGCCACACACACACATGGGAGTGATCCATTGCAAACCGGTCCACGTTTTTTAATATCGGGAACTCTCGGTCTATGGAATATTTTAACCATCCGATCCGTTTAAGTTGATCACCCTACCCTCAAATATATGTGTGTGAAAAATCAAAGGATTTGAAGACCTCTAACATATGCATATGATGAAGTTTATGTTGCATTATCGAATGACGATCATTTTTGCACCCATCGATGCATAGGCTAAAAGTCTTCAAATCCTTTGATTTTTCATACATATACATTGGAGGGTAGGACGATCAACTTGAACGGATCGGATCGTTAAAATATGCCGTAGATCGAGAGTTCCCATTTTTAAATAATGTGGACCGGTTTGTAATGGAGCACCACCCTTACACACACACACACACACATATATATGGAAGTGATTGCACAATAAGCAAATCGTGAACTCCTAAACTACACGAGATTTGAATGATCCGAACCGTTCATCGTCTAATCCATACCTTATTACGTCCATGTATGAAAAATCAAAACATTTGGAGCCTTCTAACCCATGAACCTAATTATTGAAAAGACGTTCAATTTTTGCACCCATTTGATGCATGAATTAGAGGCTCAAAATGTTCTGATCTTTCATACAGCTATATTAAGTTCATACAGCTATATTAAGGATTGGATTAAACAATGAACGATTCGTATTTGTTTAAGTCTCGCGTGGTTTAGGAGTTCACGCTTTTCTTATTGTACAACCCGGATTGCAATGAATCACTTCCCTATTATTATATACTATAGAAAGCCGTATCCAAGCCCCCAGAATCCGGAAATTTTTCGTCGTTTCTGTGGAAAATTAGCCTTAGGCCCCTGGGTTTTGAGGTAATTCGCATGTGGCCCTTCAAGATTTGGAAACGTAGCAAAGATCCCCAGGAATTTTGGTCAACCCCCCGGATTTCATGTAAAGTTGCTTTTGGTCCTTTTTTGGCCCAACTTATCTCTGTAGAAATTTCACTTAGCCCCCTGCATTTCTAGGAAATTGCCGTTCACCCCACACATGTGCGTGGGACACCTTGCTAGTGCGTGTGTGTAAGGGTAAGGCTAATTTACTTCGAAAGCATAACCAGCTTAGTTATTCTCAGTGCATAATTACTTTCTTTACCCCTCATGTATGGATAAAGGAGGGGTATTTTTTGTAATTTACAAGGAGAGAAAAAGAGAGAATTGATTATTACAAGGAGAAAAAATCTCATAGGATCTTTACAAGATTTTCAACTTTCTCCCTCCTTGAATATGACAAAAAGTGCCCCTTCTTTATCAATACATGATGAACAAATGATGTAATTATCCACAGGGCTTAACCAAGCTAGTTATGCCCTAAGAATAAATTATCCTTTCCCAAAACACACAAATGTACGCAACCACAGAATTAATGGGTACATATTGATATATATTAATACTGCACATGTGAAATAAGAGCACCCATTCCACTAGGAAATTTATTTATTCTGCATAAGGTACACTCGGTATAAGTATACGCTAAAATCACGTAATATATAAACAAGAAAAAGTTGAAGAAATAAGGGGTATAATTTAGGCTCGAAGGTATATACCCATAAAATCCTGCAAAGGATCACCTTTGTCGGTAATTGTATCATCTGATGTGCAACTATAAATAACACTTCCAACATTAAATAATAATAAATAAATAAATAAAAACAAAAAGGGGGCTCCATATTGTAATCATTTGAAAATGTGGTTAAAATAACGCAAGCAGTCCTTTAAAATCCACTAAACATGTCGCTGCAAGTACAGCTGCCTTGAATATGTGACTTCTTCCGTTGCAAACAAGTGTTTTAGGAATAGGCAAAGTATCCGACCTGAGGTATACATGTATAGGTTAATTGGTTCATTATTTTGGAGAACAAACCCACTACAAAAAAGGATGATAGGGTTAACATTTATAATGTATATATTAAGATATATGAGGGAATATTCTCGCATCTGCGTTCGATGTATATGGTGGAAAAATATGATTTGCCATCTACTTTAATATCTTGCTCCATGTGGGCCATGGAAAATTTTGATTGGGTCTCTCCTTAAATATCTCACTCCTTTATCTCGCTCCAACTAGGCTTATATGGTTGAAAATTATGATAGCCCCCTCTTTCAATATATCTCTTCCCCTTCCCGCTTCAATTTGATTGGCAAAATTTAGTTTAGTCTTTCCTTATTTATCTCCCCCCTCTAAAATTTCCATTGTCCTATTTGTTGAAACTTTTAGTTGGAAACCATCATCATAATATAAAATTACCACGTAAATCATTTAATCCACTCTCCTCGAAGGATCTAATAGAATTCCAATTTGACATTTTGGGTAGAACCAGGTTATCCTCTATCCATGGTGTAATCAACTTACGATAGAAAGGAGAAATATCCTTAAAATAGGATTTATTTTTCTTTCAATCTAAGCCGTCCATACATTACACCATGGGCGGTGGATTAACCCGCTTATATATAACAATTTGAAATGAGAATTCTACAGGAATCTTGTCCATTGAACTCAACTAGTAAAAAGTCGTGATCAATTACTATATGTTGGAATATGGGCCGTGTCTGTCCATACCCATCCGAGTGAGTGGGCAGACGGATTGGGTCGGCTATTGGGCCAACCCTAACCGACCCAGTATCTACAGAGAGGTGGCCCCTTGAGCATGCCAAGGAGATTGCTTCTAAAGCAAACCAAGGAGATAGCTTCTTGAACAAGCCAAGAATATAGCAACCAAGATGGCTTCTTGGGCAAGCCAAGGGGATGATTCCTTCCCCTATAAATTGGCATGCATGGTCGCTCTTGTACAACTATCCAAAAAAAATAACACAACGACATACATAGCCTCCATTGTAAGGCCGTCGACTTCTCTTTTTTCTTCTCCATCTCCTCGTTGAAAGTTGGTAGCGAAGTGATAAACGAGGGGTCTCCCGCCGATAAATGTGTGATTACGCTCCGGCCGTGCGGCGAAGTATGGATCGCAAACAGAACGTGATGTGTGCAAAAGAAGATCTCACAATTAGGTTGAGGTATAACGATCTAAACTTGCATGTGCGACATTGGTATCAAAGCTGGTGTGCACACATTCGTTTCTTTTACTTAACTTTGTGTTTTGGCAATCGAGATCGAGTTTTTATCAATCTAAATTTAGATCGATTTGATTTCTTTATATGCATCATGTTGTATATATATTGATTAGTTGTTTATTGTGAATCTGCGATGTATTTATTAGTAGTTTCAAGGGGAGATTTTAGGAGACACGAGTTTAGATTCACCTATCTAATCTACTCCGTTTCATTGAAATCTTTACTATATTTTCAATTATTTTAGGACAATTTTAAATTTTGCACTTTTAAAAATCTTGGTTGAAGCCTTCGCCTTTCTTCTCTTTCTTCGGGGTCTGAGTTAATTATTGTCTCTAGAATGAATTGAAAATGGAATATTCTTTCGGTAAGAACAATACTCCAAGTAAATGCCTAAAATATTAATACATCCATAAAAAAATATCTTTTGTTGAACAAATGGCTACCAAGAATGTTATTGCCGATTTCACCAGGATGAGAAGCCTAATGGCGAAAACCATTTCGACTAGCATTGAAAGATTCAATACCTCCTCAATAAGCAGGAAATCCTGGATTGTACAAAGATGAAGATGGTCATATTAGCAGCACCGCAAAAACACTGAGCTGTATAGGATATGGACTTAAAAGGATTGTTCAGCGTGGTTCACGATATTAGCCTCTATAAGAAACAATCTTGTTAGTGATTTTGAACATTATCCAACAACGAAGAATCTCTGGGATGCTCTTAACGATAGGTGTCGACATGTTTCACCGCCAAGGATCTATATGCTCACGATCAAGTTGGATCCATACAAGATTACTACAGGACAGGACATCAAGTTCCATCTTCGTGTGATGGCTTCCATGAACAGGGATCTTGGAATTGTTGGAGCTGTCCTGAGCCAGGAGCAACAGATTCAAACCGTTATACGAGTTTTACCTGAATCTTGGGATGACATGAAGCTCTTTTGAACATTAAGACATTCAAGGACGTTCGAACAAAAGTAGCTAAAGGCGGAGAGCCATGACCTCACTCTCGCAAAATGCAAGACGCTTAAACCCAAAACGATGTCATCCTTTACTATGGGAGCAGAAGGCTTGAGACGCAAGGCAAAGAGGCCAAAGAGTAAAGGGTACAAAAAGGAATCGAAAGATGGAAAATCCTAAGCTAAAGAGTCCCGCGAAGCGTGGAACGAAGGCGACGGACAAGAGCAAAGCAACGTGTTTCAATTGCAGGAAAATTGTTAACTTCGATGTGACTGCAAGAAACCAAGAAAGGTACTCCCTCCCCCTTCTCTTGATATAACATATATTGCTAGTTCAGTATTTGGCTGACTCTACAAATTTATGGATTAGGAACTTAGGAGCCAGCGACCATATCTCTCGAGATAGATAAGTGTTCATAGAGTTTAGAAGAGCATCCGCCGAGAACCGGAAGTTATACTTATGGAACCAGTCTTATATTATTGTTTCTGAAAAGTTAGTTTTGCATAACTCTCTTATTTATGTTGAACGCCAAGCTGATGGCCTTCTGGTTCTAGTATGCAACCTTATTATTGAAAATAATAATAGTTTATTATCTGCAATCGTGTTGTAAATAATTCTATTGATGAACCTGTGTTATAGCATAGGAGACTAGGTCACATTAGGCAAGATGACTAGGTTAGCCAAGGGCAGCCTTCTTATCACTCTTGTCAAAGTCGATCTGTCCACATGTGAGTATTGTCTTGCAGGCAACGCCAGTAGAAAGCCATTTGGTAAGGCAAAGAGAGCAAATGCTCTATTGCAACTTATACACTTTGACATATGCAGACTGCTTAATATGAAGGACGTGGTGGTGTCCTACTTTATCACCTTCATAGACGATTTGTCCCGATACGGATGTGTATTTGATTTCACACTGGTAAGAAGCTTTGGATTGTTTCAAGCGCTTTGGAGCGAGGTCGAAAGTCAATTAAGCATAAGGATTAAGTCTTTGCGCACGGACCGAGGTAAATAATATATGTCGGATTGGTTCAGCGAATTGTGCAAAGAGAAAGGGATAGTCAAGAATTGTGTGAAGAGGACAGGAAGTCAAACCATGAACAATACCATACATTCATAAAAAAAATGGTGTTGCAGAGCGGCGAAATAAGTTGCTGGATATGGTTAAGAGCATAATGGCTTATGCCAGTCTTCTCATATTATTTTGGGGAGATACGCTATTGACAGCGCCTTATGTTCTAAACTGAGTGCCCTCTAAGTTGGTTCAGTCAACATCCTATGAGTTATGGATGGGCAATAAACCAGTGTTGGATCATCTACGTCCATGAGGATGTGCCGCCTTTAAACACACTTCTCATCGGTATGGAAAGTTAAGCTTTAGAGGGAAAAAGTGCATATTCATACACTATTCCAAGCACTCTAAGGTTGTGCCCGAGATTGAGTCATGGGCTATGAAGCACGGATACTCCAAATAGCCTCATGAATCGTCCGCAAATGCTTATCGAATATCGATACTCTCGAAAACTCTCAGAAACACGACTCGAAAACACGAATCCTCTATTTTTGATTTAAATAAATTAAAAAATATTTAGAAACTTTAGGAAACTTCTCAATTTGCGAATCAGATACTTCGTGCGGTTCAAGATGGCTATTTTTTCAATTCGAGACTGATATTTGACCCCAATTACTTTTACCTTTGACTCCAATACCTCTAGGGTTTTAAAATATCGACAAATTCTAGAAGTGGTCATGCGTCCCTCTTGGATCTGAGACCCCATCGGAGATCGCACGGGACTTGAGACCTCGCCGCAGGCCCACAGCCTCCCCTAATCGGTTCAAATCAATTATCTCTAGTTTATGGCTAGATTTACGATTTAATGTTATGATGCCATATTTTCAATTGTTCAATTGAAAGTAATTGAATGTTATTTAAGAGAATAAGTATATGATGGTGATCGAATTGGTATTTGAAATCAAAACCTTTTGAAATAGAACATGATAAATGAGAATACTACAATTGTTTTCTTGGAATAGCATGCTAGTGTTAATGGAATATATATGATGTAATCTTACCCTTCTATTTATTTATATATTAAAAATAAACATAACTAATTATATATTGTTAAAGTTAAAGTATATTTAAAGTTGAGCGAGTGATGGGCATTTTAATAGTTACACATAGGCCTTGATATAAGTGGGTTCCAACAATAAGACTCAAGCCTTGTCGAGATGGGTCTCTTTCTTCCTCCTCTTGATCGGCTGGATCTTGGAGAAAAGAGGGTGAGACTTAAAGGTCTCCCTTTTTGAAATCTAATGGAAGATCCGAGCTCCCCTTTATAGGTTTTGTGGTGAAAAACTATTTAGTTTTTGAAAAAGGAGAGTAATACTCTTGATTTAATTCAAAAGAAAGAAGAAGGTTTAGAACCTTGAGGAAGGAGAAGAAGGAGGCACAAACCCTTGAGTTTTAGAGAAATTAAAAGTGTATGCTTTTGTTCATCATTATGTTGCCTTATATGGGCTTACACATTTACATATAGCCCCTTGGGGTTTACAAAATGGCATTTTGCCCATCTCATACCTCATGTGCTCATTTCTTTTGCACATAAGCCATGGGCTTTACAAAAAATTTGGCTTTATGCCCATTGTGCTTACATTCATGCACAAAAAATTACATCAAAATTGTTTGTTACATGATTTTTATTTTGGCATGGGGAGGCCGGCCGTGGGGCTTGACTTGGGCATGGGCCCACTTGACCTAGGCTTGGGCCCACCTGGCTTGGGGTTGACTTAGACTTTGACTTGGTCAACCAAGGTGCAATTTTTGACCTCAACACCCCTCAGATGCATCCATCACTTTTTTCTTTGGTATGGTCACGTGGAAAGTACAACACTTGGTAGTATTGTCGAGTCAAATTTAGATCGAGCTATTGGCTCTGATACCATATTAAAATTAAAGTTTATTTAAAGTTGAGAGAGTGATGGGCTTTTTAATAGGTACACATGGGCTTTTGATATAAATGAATCTAACAATAAGACTCAAGCTTTATTAAGGTGTGACCCATTTTATATTTTATACACATGTGTTTCTTTTGTTATTTCTAATGTGGGACTACCTTTAAGTCCCATAATTTGGTTTTTTTTACATTCAACATATATATTTAATTAGAAAAATTCAATATAAGACGTATCCCGTATCCTAAGTTTTTTGAAAATTGCATTTCCGCGTATCCGCATCGTATTGTATCATATACTCGTACTCGTTTCCGTGCTTCATAGGTCGTGGGATGCAAAGTTCGTCAAGAACTTTCTACAAAGAAGGGAAGTTGTAATGATTTGTGATCCCATGAGATCAAGAAGACCATTGATCAACCGACAATGGAAGAGGAATCGTTTTCTATGCTGGCTGGGGACAGTGATTCTATGCTGGCTGGGGACAGTGAAGTGAGATACCAATAGATGACTCGAAGACATCTATGGAGTCTCAACTGCCTCGAAGATCGTACCGTGGACAAGTACCCCGATGTCATTTTGAGACCGAATGGGAAGCGTTCATGGTAGCACCGTATGATGTTGTGAAACCCAAATCATATGACGCTATTTCAAGGTCCGACTTCCCCAAAGCTTCCGATGGCACAGCCGAGACAACGACGGGTTCTTTGCGCCTGCGCAGCAAATGAGTGGAAGATATCGATGGATGAGCAACTCAAATCGATGAGGAAGAATCATGTCTGGGGCTTAGTGGATCTTCCGGCCAGATGCAAGGCTATTGAAAACAAGTGGATTTTCAAGGTCAAGTGAAAAGTAGATGTGACAATTGAGTGGTTCAAGGCACGCTTGATAGCGAAAGGATACACCGAAAGGAGTGAGGTGGATTATGAGGAAACATTTTCCCTAGTGGTGAAAATCGTCTATGTTCGTCTTATATTAGCATTGGTAGCGCATATGGATCTTGAACTAGTCCAAATGGACGTCAAGATAACTTTTCTCTATGGAGAACTGGAAAAGAAAATCTATATGGATCAACCGACCGGTTTCAAAGCAGGACTTGAGCACAAGGTGTGCAAATTGAGAAAGTCAATTTATGGCTTGACACAATCGTCCCGGGTGTGGCATTTTTAATTTTATCAAACCATACTAGGTTATAGAAGATTGATCACGATAATTGTGTCTATCTAAGAAAACCTAATTCAAGATCTTATCGTTATATGTCAACGATATCATGCTGGCAGGGAACAACATGGAAACGATAAATATTGGTGAAGTTTTTTTAATTATTTAAAGTTGCGGGGGGAGTATATATTTTTATTTATGAGTATATACCGGCTTTTGATATAAATGGGATCCAACAATAAGACTTAAGCCTTATTGAGTTTTGTCCCATCTTATATGTTATACCCATGTGTCTCTCATAATTTTTTAAATGTGGGCCTAGTTTAGTCTCTCACATCTGAACACTCCACCTCACGTGCAACCATCACTTTTTCTAGGTGTGGTTGTCACGTAGACTGCACAACACTTGTAGAGCTAGATCTCTCAGAGGCACTTATTATACTTGTAGCCTGCTTCTCTCAGAGGTATTGTCGAGATTTTGGATTGAGCCATTGGCTATGATTCTGTTGAAAGTAAAAAAACACAAATGATGGGACTTTAAAAACAGTCCTACATTGGAAACAATAAAAGAAACACATGGGTATAAAATATAGAATGGATCACATCTGAACAAGGCTTGAGTTTTATTGTTGGAACCCACTTATATCAAAAGCCTATGTGTATCTATAAAAAAAACCATCACTCTCTCAACTTTAAATGCTCTAAACTCCAACATGGTATTAGAGCCAATGGTTCAATCCAAACTCGACTCAACAATACTACCAGGTATTGTACTTTCTACGTGACGACCACACTAAAAAAAAAGTGATGGTTGCACGTGAGGGGGGTGTTGAAAGTATAAAAAAAACCAAATGATGGGAATTTAAAGATAGTCCCACATTGGTAACAACAAAAGAAACATATGAATATAAAATATAAAATTGGCCACATCTCAACAAAACTTGAGTCTTATTGTTGGAACCCACTTATATCAAAGGCATGCGTGTACCTATAAAAAACCCATCACTCTCTCAACTTTAAATACTCTAAACTCTGACAGAGACCATGAAAAAAATTTTTATATTTATATTAAAGAATGAGTGGGCGAGTATATATTTTTATTTATGAGTGTACACGGGCTTTTGATATAAGTGAGATTCTACAATAAGGCTTAAGCCTTGTTGAGTTTTGTCCCGTCTTATATCTTATACACATGTTCCTTTTATAATTTTTCCAATATGGGACTATTTTAGTTTCTCACATCTCAACAAATATCGTGTGGAGTTGGTTGTCCTCTATTTTTGAGGACATCGCCAATGTCTAGTTCAGGCTAGATATTAAGATTCTGAAGAACAGTTCTAAGAAAAACCCCAGGTTTATCTCAAAAGACTTACATTAGGAAAATCATGAAACGGTTCGGCATGAATGGTTGCAAACCCATTGGAACTTCAATTGCGAAGAATCATGCATCAAGCCTACAACAGTAGTGTCCCAAGACTGAAACAGAGAAGAAGCAAATGCAAAATGTTTCTTCAAAAAGTGTTATCAACGGTCTCATGTATGCTATGGTATATACAAGACCTAATATATCCTTTGGTGTAGAATTGATGAGCAAGTATCAGTCCAACCCTGGTATTCCTCATTGGAAGGGGGTAAAGCAGATCTTACGCTACTTGAGAGGGACGGCCCACTATACCTTGCTATGTCAGATCGACACTCGTTTTCGAGGTTATTCAGATCCCGACTGTGCCGGCGATCTGTATGAGCAAGCGTCCACGATGGGATGTCTTCTTACTCAATGGCGGGGCAATTTCTTGGTGTAGCAAGAAGCATGAATGCATATCCCTTTTTCACCATAGAGGAAGAATATGTGGCGACTTGCATTGCGGCACAAGAGGAGGTCTGGTTACGAGACTCTTAGAGAGTCTAAGCAGTATGCCACATGCAGAAGATAAGGCGATCTACTACGACAGCATGTTATCCATTGGATACTCGAAAGACCTGACGTACCACGGAAAATCGAAGCACATGCAGATCCGGTAGCATTTTATAAAGAAGCAAGAGAAAGAGGAGGTTGTGTTGCAGTATGTCCCTATGGGTTAGATGACCGCGGATCTACTGACGAAAGGTATAGCCAAGGAGCGATTCGTGCAGCATATTAGAGGTTTAAGGCTACATCCTTGGTTCGCGCAGCATACTAGAGGTTTAGGGCTACATCCTTGGTGACGTTTACATGTTTTAGACCGTCTTTTAATTGTATTTTATGTTTTGATATTGTTATAGATGATGGCGTTTATGGATATAAAATAAATGTCTATATTTGTTTGACTGTTTTGACATGTAGTATATATACATAAAGTGTACAAGGTACACCAAGTGCACAAGGTGTACATATATTAAGTCGGCATGTAGGAACTTAGGAATTCTCCCTTACACAAGATATCCACTTCGACAATGTGGCAGCAGGCGAAGGTGAGACTAAGTGTTGTTAGTCATTTGCTGGAGCAATGACTGCATTGTCATATTATTGGGTACAATGACAGTAGGTGCACTTAATAAGTCGTCTTGACTCAGTGAGGATAAGGTTACGGCGTTCATGCGTCAAGAGACCGAAGTGGTAATCCCACGACCACTTTCCATGTTTATTAATAGCCAGACTAAAGGTCAGACTTGACGCACGAGGCGCGGCTTGTCGGGAGACCTCAGGCATATCACGGGACGATATGGCTGGACAAGTCAATCATGGGGTCCTATAGCTTGGGTATGTGCAGTATCACTTTAATGACGTATGCTCTTAGGGAGAATACTTATACTGTAACATGCTACCATACAATGTGTGCTAAGACTATGTATATAAAAAGGTTGGAAGGGATAGATCCTATCTCCCTCATAGTGTGAGCCCTTATTGACAACCTTCAGAATGAAGAGCAGTCACTGTACCTCTAGTTACACTGGGCTTTCTGGGTAGATTTGTTGTGAGTGTCACCTACTTTGGATGTTGTTTACTGCTGCGATAACATATATACCACACATACAGGGTGGTGTCAGGAAAGCAAATGAATAAAAGACCTAACTATTTAGGACTGGAAGAAGATCGATTGGCATGTCTATTAATTGCATCGCATGGCCAACTCTCATTAACGCCAAAAGCAAAGATTAAGAGTGATGAATCGAGTGTTTATTGCAGTGTTCAAGTACGCTTTAGAGGGATCGTTGGGCAGACATGACTGAGAAGATCTAAGGTACAAGATATCGCGAGCTTAACATTTTAAAAATTCTTCTTTGACAGGGAGTCCTTTGTGCTGGTCCTAACAGATTTGGCTACAAGGCTACAAAGCTACTCGCTTGTAGAATCTTAACGGTCCACGTTGCACCAACATGTATGGACGGGGATGAAGAAACGGAGAAGATTCTCAGAAAAATTGACTCAGGGAGCCAGTTCAGCGAACTATGGAAGGCACCCACTCATTTGAACGAGTAGGAGTATGTTGAAATATGGGTCATGTCGGCCCATACTCGCCTAAGTGAGTGGGCGAGCGGATCAGGCCGGAAATTGGGCCGACGCTAACCGACCCGGTTTTTAAAAAGAAGTGACCCTTTGAGCCAAAGAGATGGCTTCTAGGCAAGCTAAAGTGGTGAATCCCTCCCCTATTAATTGGCTTGCATGGTTGCTCTTTTACAACTATCCAAAAAAATAACTACAATATACATAGCCTCCATTATAAAGTCCTCGGTTTCTCCTTCTTCATCTTCTCGTTGATGGTTAACAAAGAAGTGATAAGCGGTGGGTCTCTCGACGATTAAGGTGTAGTTATCCTCCGGCTATTGCGGCGAAGTACTGATCAGAAACGGAACATGATGTGTTCAAAAGAAGATCAAATGATTAGATAGAGATATATCGATCTAAACTAGCATGTGCGAGGCTAGATTTTAAATACTTCTACAATGGTTCCATAACACTATGAAGGAAAAAACTTATCACTTGGTAGGTTGTTTGAATTTGCAACGTGATTTCAATGATTTCAAGCTGTACTTTAGTAGGATCTTTGACGATGCGTTGCAAAATAGTATCAACTACACATCTGCCAAAGCGTTCGTTATATGAGGACATGGATAAATAGACTATGGAAAAAAGTTTTTCCATTGTTTAGCACAAAGACGAGAATCAGAGATAAAATAAGTTTCTTTGGCAATTTGCATGGAGAAGACATTTACATGGGTAATTCGATTTTCTTTAAGAAAAAGCCGCAAAAAATCATGTGGCAGAGATATTGTTTTGAGAAAAAATATTACCGTTTCATTAATAACTATATTCTTAAAATTTTATTTCATCAATTAAAATCTAATTAAATTTAAAAATTAGTTGCGTTTGCGGGATTCTACCCAGTATTAAACCATATTGATCGGTGTAACTAACAAGTTTCAGTATTGATAAGGAAATATATTTACTTTCTAAGCTTGAAATTGAAGTTATTTTAAAATTTCAAATAATATTAAGACTTATAGGAGACCAAATCGACTAGTTTCTTTTATTAACTTTTAAGAAAAACAATTTGGTCCAATACATTGATTACAAACATGTAAAAAAAGTACTCTCTGTTCACATTTACTTGTCTTTTTAGAAAGTTGTCCTAAATTACTTGTCCTTTTATTATATAAAGGTGAATAGTATAGAATTTCTCACAACATTCATATTTTGTTTTTGTAAAATATCTAAACTAATTCCATTTAAAAAGTATTGGTGCAGGACTCCAAAGAAATTTTTAAAAAATCAGAAGACAGTGTTCATTTAATATGTGCACTGACAAAGAACTTTATTCTCTCACAGGTTACTCATCCGTGGGTGCGCTTTTTGATGAGTAATGTTGTATTGGCCTTTTTTTTTACATTTGGGATATGCACAGGAAACAGCTACATAATTTTTGTATCCGATTCCATCTAAATTAATGCCTTTGATTCTATATGAACATAGAATGGTTGCATATCTTGAGGATGTTAAGATATAGAGTTATCGGGTTTCTGTTTAAAAACAAAATCCGGACAAACTCGAGGCACGTTTTAGTAATGGCAGTTTGTGGGTTATCCCAAGTATTTACTAGGGTTTTACTTCTACCATTTGCAAGATCAAAGGTTGATTTGTTCTTGACTCGCCATCTTTTTATAAAAAATGTCTTCTTTGTAAAAGAAAAAAATCGGAGTATGGTAGAACTGGAAGTGATTCCAGAACCACAACGATTACTAAAAATTTAAAAGAACCTGTAGATTCAATTGGAACTGACAAATCTTAGCTACTCCATATATATTAGTAGATGACCTCAGCCGCCCGAGAGATACTTCAGTTTTCTCGTAGACGGTGACAGGGATGTCAGCATCATGGTGATGATGGCCCAACTAATTATCAGCAGGTCATAGGAAATGGTAATTTCAAGATGACCAGATGCAATATATCCAAGATGGACTCCACGCACTTCAGTAAATTATGGATTTTTGACTTTGCTGGATGCTCCTGAAGGGATAAAACTCATTAAGAGCAAGTAGATCTTTCGAGAACTGTGCAGATGAAAAAGTATTAACCTAATAAAGCTAGACTTATTGTAAAGTTTTTTATCAAATACCCGGTGTAGATTGTGATGGGACTTTTGCTTCAGCGTCTACGCTGAAGTCCATACGGATATGATTTGCCACTGTTGCTATTCAAGACCATAATATTTTGCAAAAGAATGACTGTAACATCTTTCTAAATGAGAATTTGGTTGTGCACGTGTATATGACTGCCAGAGGGTTATCGTAGTCAGTGGAAGCAGCAGAAAGTGTGCAAGTTGCTTATGTCTATTCGTAGACTAAAACATGCATAGCGGAGACGGATCATCTGTTATGATATGACAGTCAAGATGATTGACTTTATTAAAACAACAAATGAACCTAATAAGAAGGATGTAGGGAGTTATATCCTACGATTTCGATGACATACTCCTGATAGGAAGTGATATTCATATACTACAATCGGTCAAACTTTAGCTGTCACAAGTTGTTTCTCCACATAGGATATTGAGAATATATCAAGGATTCTGGTAATTAGATCTATGTCGTTAAATCTAGATTTGGGAAGTGTCCCAATTTGGGTATTTGGACACCATTCTAAAGGATTTTAGAATGAAGGACTCATGGCATGGTGGTATACCCGCAGGTGATAGAGTCACTCTTTCTAAAGAAATGTCTTCTAGACTGATGATGAGAGGGACTCGCATGAATAACATATCACTTGTTTAGGCAATTGAGTCAATCATGTGATGTCATATACCAGACTAGATATTGTATTTACACTTGTGTAGTAAGCAGATATTAATCCAATCCTGAAGAAATAAAGGAAAGCAGTAAGGAACATTTTATAATGTTCTTGGTATATGGTAACGACGGTCTCCTCCAGGAGGCGGTTATCGGTTCAAGCTTCCATGGTGACATGAATAACAGAGATGCTGTCAGAGTTTTGAGTTTACCCTCTTCTGAGGAGCAGTATATTGGATAGGGATACTGAGGTCGGCATGATGCAGAATGCTGGTTATAACTCAACGAAGGATACAACCTAAGAAGTTTGTTGGATAAAATTGTTCATTTATGAACTTGGTCCCATCATGTATTTAGAAAAATTCTTGTGGCGGGGTATCGCTCAATTCGGGAGATTGTTGATCTCCGCGAAGTTGAGGCATAGAGAGATGAAGTTGGACCATTGTAGCGGATCCACTCACTAAGGCTATTTCTTGAACACGGATATTTCTCATACACGATTTGAGAAACTGACTAGTAGAGAAATTAGGTGTTCGGTAGCATACGGAATGTGGGTATGTGATACCGCAATAATTGGCCTTAAGTGAAAGTGGGAGATTGTTGGATATAATGCCCAAAAGGAAATTATTGTAATTGCAGGCAGACGATTATGATAATTGGAGAACCTATACAGGTAGAACAGTCTTACTCGAGATGATAGTATGCTATCTGGTTTGTTTTTATCATTGATGTGTATACGTTTTATTGGTTATTACGCGTCGCTAATACATAATGATAAATCTCGTAGGATTCTTGCTTGACTATCAGTATTATGATGGCGATCATATACGTGGGAGCTGGGTAGTCCATAGACACATCATTAAATGTCCCTGGTCGAAGGGGTATCGAGACTACGCATCGATATTCCGGAGTAGACTAGTATATACATTTCTAGACCACGACGAGGGGCGGTGGCCGGTCTCATAAGCCACTGGCATTGTGTCACCTAAGATAGTATACAGGTGCTCACTGGAGGTGAGTACACCAGACGGACTCATCGAGAACTTGTAGATGGTATTATAGCTATCGTCAGATTGACGATCTCAGGTGACATGAGTACATGTTAGTTTTTTGATCTGAGATTGTCATTTGTCTCATGTGAGTTCCCACTGTATTTTGATTACTACTCTACCACGGCTCAAAAGAGTCGTGCAAACAAGTTTAGTTGGATACAGTCCCGAACCATATGGAGACAGTGAGAAATCATCAGGGATTCGTCTCTTCTAGTATTAGGAGTCGATGTCACGTTGTGTTTGGTTAGCTATCACCATAAATTTTTGGCCAAGGTGGATGAGATTTACTGATGGGATATCAGTAGTTTCTCAGTGGGTGATGAGCTTCAGACCGGCACGACTTATCGGGTTATCAGGAGTCTGACGTTATCCACCCTTTTGACCCGATATGTGATACTCTTAGACGAAGAGACCGGACTGTACGGAGATTATCACAGACAGGCTACGTATGGGTACGGATAAGTTTGCTCGCCGGCCTTCCTTTCGTTCAATACCGGGGTAGCCGTTATGTACAGCTAGTGCCGCTAACGTGCTTGTGGTTAAACTCATTGCTAGCGTATTGACGAGTCATTAGAGTCCCACACAGAGCGTTTTCCCGGTTCAAACGAAATGTAGTGGCTGTATATTGATACTTGCAGGATTTCGATTAAGTATGTGTACTAGCTACACGGATTTTAATCGGACGGATGATAATACTAACCGGCTTAGGATTAACCCGGATTATTAAATCAAGTTTTGATTTAATAATTTACATATATATATTTCGATATGTATATTCTAGTATTATGTTCATTGTATTTTTCTATCTCTTGGGTATTCGTATTTTGATACGAGTACGGGCATGTATTTGCGGGGACGTATTCTTGTATTCATATAAAAATACTTCTAGAAGGAGAACACCTCATTTCTAGAAATTTCTTGAAGGAAGAAATGGTGGAGGGTATGGCCAAATGAATTCTTTTATTTGGTTATACTATTCAAGCATGGTTGCTTTTTATATTTAGAAAATATCTTTTAACAAAAGAAAAAGATTATGCTTGAATTTGTGAAGGTTATTCATTACACCATTTAGCTTCACCCTCCTAAAAGAGCTCCTCCTTCTTCATTATCTTCTACCCTCTCATAACTTGAGGATCATGAAAATAAAAAGAGAAAGAAAAATACTAGAACATTTACACAACATTCCTAAGCTTCACTTCTTAGCAAGTTGTGAACCATAGTTACTTCACTCGGATATTTTGGTGTGAAGCTAGGGGTTTGGACAAGGTTCCCTCAAGTGGGCGAAGGAGGACCGACTTGCAAGCTCGATCCAGAAGTCTCGAAGAGCTAAGGAAGTATAAAGAAAACGAAGGACACGACTACAAAGGTCGTAATCGAAAACCGAATAGTTAAACTCCTTTGCTTGCTAGTTTAGTGTATGATGCCGATCCTTGTTTTTCATGCTCTCTAGATTTTTATTAACCCATTTCCTTTTCTTAAAATCATCACATAGAGTGCATGGAATCCCAACACCATAGATCTATACTCAGCCTCGGCAGAAAAACGAGCCACTACATTCTGCTTCTTGCTCCTCTAAATTTCCTCCCAAGAAGACACGGTAGCCACTAGTAGAACGACGATCATCAATGGATCCAACAAAGTCAGCATCCGCAAAAGCTGTGAGCGATAACGTAGATGATGGTTTGTAAAGAAGACCTTATCCTGGAGAACTTTTGATGAATCTGAGAATATGCTCAACTGCATTAAGGTGAGAGGTCAAAGGATTCTGCATACAGACTCATTATGCAAACGGCAAAGGAAATGTCAAGCCGAGTGACAGTGAGGTAAATAAGTTTCTCAACCAGACGTCGATATCGTCCTGGGTCAGGTAATGGAGGATCCGAAGGAGAGCTCAATCTAGACAGCTTGACTGAAGAATTTATAGGAGTGTATGCTGATCTGCATCCCAGAAATCATGTCTCAGATAGAAGATCAAGTGCATACTTGCGCTGAGAGAGCTGTAATCTACCAGAATTCCATGATATTTCAATTCCAAAGAAGTATCTAAATGGCCCAAGATCCTTGGTATGAAAGTGTGAAACCAAATGTTCTTTCACCTTAGAGATGCCAGCAGAATCATCTCCAATAATGATTATATTAACATACACCAGCACAATTACCTTGCCCTGAAGATGATTATGTGTAAAAAGATATGTGTCGATGTGACTGCGTTTGAAGCCAATTTGTCGTAAAATCATACTAAACTTTTCAAACCAGGCACGCGATGACTGCTTCAATCCGTATAACGATTTTTGTAGAAGACAAACCATAGAGTCCGCCGATCGCTCAATGCCAGGAGGCTGCTACATATAAATAGTCTCCGAAAGATCGCCATTAAGAAAAGCATTCTTCACATCAAGCTGATGAAGAGACCATATCTTAGAAACGGCCAAGGATATAACACGAACCGAGATCAATTTGGAAACTGGCGAAAAAGTTTCAATATAATCCAAACCATACTGCCGAGTAAAACCTTTGGCCACTAATCGAGCTTTGAAACGGTCAATCGCCCCATCTGGATTACACTTGACAGAAAAAACCCATCGGCAGCCGACAATCTTCTTATCGGAAGGAGGATGTACCAATTTCCAAGTCTGATTAGAGCGCAGTGCGGCAGTCTCCTTCAATATAGCTGCATGCCAACCTAGGTGCTGAAGAGCTGAACAGAGAAAGAAAGAGTGATGGAAGACAAGGAAGAATAAAATGACAAGCAGATGGTGTCAGTCGATGATAGGAAATAAAGTTAAAAATTGAATGTGCAGTAGTACAGGAACGCTTACCCTTCATTAAGCAAAAGGAAGAGAGATCTTCATTTCAAGGCGGCGGCGGTGGAGAATTAAGAACAGTGGATTGCATAGTACCTGCAGAAGAATCGTTAGAAGTATCATTGGTAGGAGGGGTTGGAAACTTTCTTACGACGGTGATACGCGTGTGGATAAGGGGCTATAGACTGAAAGCTAGGGAGCACAGGTTGAACAGATGAATCAAGCTCTGAAAAAGATAGGTGGGGAACATGAATAATAGGAGTGAGGTCCTTAACGGAAGGTGGAAATAGGCTTAATCTTCTAAGGTTGGAGAGGGGGCAGGAAGATTCGTAGAGGACTGAGGAGGGTGTTGGAGGGTTCGACGGCGGCTGTAAGGGGATGGAGGGGAGATCGAAGGCTGGAAAGGGGGCAAGAGGGTTCGTATAGGACTGGGAAGGGTGTTGGAGGGGTCAACGGTAGATGGAAAAGGGCTGGAGGGGAGATCAAAGGAAGAAGAGGGTGCTGGAGAGGTCGACAGCGGCTGGAGGGGGCTTGAGGGGAGATCGAACGCAGGAGAGATTACTGGAGAGGGGTGAAAGGGGTGCTGGCGAGGGGCCAAAGGGCCCGGGAAGGAGCAGAGGGGATTGAGGGTGGTGGAGCGATGACGGCTGAGAAGGGGAAATTAAGGTTAGGGTAGGGTTGGGAAATTATGATTTTTTTCTCAATTCTTTTCAAAAAAGCTCAGGTACCATGAAAAAAATCAAAAGGAAAATTTTATTGGATTGAGAAATTATGAGTCTCTACATACAAATATATATGGAGGGTTATAGAACACCTCTACAATAATAGCCGATGCGGGACTAAACATAATAGCTAATATCTAATAATTAATTATATATTCATAACAAGGGTTATTTAGGAAAATTTATCAGGATGACAATATAATAATATATCTTTCAAATAGACTTTGAGTTATATCTTAATCGCCGTGCAAAAGGCTAAAAGGGCAAGTAATTGTGAACAGATGGAGTAATTGATATAAACATATAAAACTATAAATAAAAATAATCTGCTTCTTTAATTAATTTAATTTCCGACTTTGATTATTGATACAAACATTAGATCCTAAACTTGAAGATCTAATTTAAGTGAGAAAATGACTTTTTTGACAAATTTATGAACCAAAATACAGAAGTTTATAAGATGTGTTGGGGTAAAAATTTACACCCCGGTTGACCAAGTCAAAATCAAAGTCAACCCCAAGCTAAGTGGGCCCAAGCCCAGATCCAGTGGGCCCATGCCCGGGTCGAGCCCGAACATGAAGCGGCCGGCCTCCCCCCATGCCATGATAAAAATTTTGTAATAAATAATTTTGTTGTATTTCTTTTATTTTATTTTCGGATAAATGTAAGAAAAATAGGCATAAAGCCAAATTTTTGTAAAGCCCATGGCTTATGTGCAAAAAGAAATGGCACATGAACCATGGGATAGGCAAAATGCCATTTTGTGAAGCCCAAGGGGCTATGTGTAAAATGAATGGCCTATAAAGGCAAGAATAATGAAATATCCCAACAACTTTTTCTCTCTCCAAAAAAAAAGTTTCAGAGCTGAGCTCTTTCTTCCTTCTTCAAGGTTCCAAAACCTTCTTCTTTCTTTTGAATTAAATCAAGAGTTTTACTCTTCCTTTTTCAAAACTAAATTAGTTTTCACCACAAAACCCATCAAGGGGAACTCAGATCTTCCATCAGATCTCAAAAAGAAAAGATTTTGAAATCCCACATCTCTTGATCTTCAAGATCCAGCTAACAGAGGAGGAAGGAGAAGAACATCTTTCACTAAACCCTCAAAAAAAAAGAAGAAAAACACATTCAGGAGTCCAACTCCTCTCTGATTTCTCTTCTGAGAAATTTTTTTCAGGCTAAAAGCCTCTTGTGCCTCTCCGGCGCGCAGCGCAAGTGCGCAAGGCGCCAGCGTGCCGACATGTGGCGCGCGCGCTTGCGCACCTGCGCGCTTGCGCAAGTGCGCAAGGCGCCCACGTGCCGACACGTGGCGTGCGCGCTTGCGCACCTGCGCGCTTGCGCAAGTGCGCAAGGCGCCCGCGTGCCGACACGTGGCACGCGCGCTTGCGCAAGTGCGCAAGGCGCCCGCGCGCCGACACGTGGCGCGCGCGCTTGCGCACCTGCGCAAGTGCGCAAGGCGCCCGCGTGCCGACACGTGGCCCCCACGCATCCCTTGGATGCCTTTTCCCTCTCTTTTTATGTACATACATATACACATACATATGTATACAAATTCACACATATACATACTCCGCCACATTCTCCCCCTCCAAAAAATTTTCGGGCCGGGGCGCTGCCCCGAACCCCGCAAGGGGGCTGCTAGCCCCCTTGACCCCTAGCCCGCTATCCGGGTAGCGGGACCCCCGTAAAAAACTCTGCGTGGCTCCCGATATATCCAAAAACCCCTTTCAAAACACACGCACACTGCACATTGAGTTCGCATGACCAGTTTAACCCGTTAATCGGAGGTTCCCTCGCCCCAAAGGCGATGGGTAATTAACGGCAGCTTAGTCCGCGGCTGCCGGAGATTCGGATCCCCACAATCATTAAACCCCGGCCTACCCTAGGCCAGGGGAATCTGTAGTACGCCTGACAAGCGCGCGCGTATTCCCATCTCACTGGGGTGACGAAAAACACCCTACAGATTCTGGCACGCCCGGTGGGACAATCTCTCCTCCCATATTTCGGGTTAAACGTTCATGCGAGCTCAATCAATATACATACCTGTATTTATACTAAAAATAATGCTTTTTCATGCAGATTTTCAAGCAATCAACCTTCGACGACAATGTCTCCCCAGACGAATTCAGCTTCCAACGGCACCCCGATTCTGTACGTGGTCAAGATCAACGCTCGTGTGGTTCTCCCCGCAAGCCTCAGTCGACAGTGGGAGGAACCGCCCCGCCAGTTCGGCTCCGTCATCATCTACCCTGCCGGAAGCGCTCATCTGGCGGAGATCCCGGCGGAACAGGTGGCCAAGCCGGTCTCAAGGGGAAAGAGGCCGAATGTCGTGATCGCCAAGGCACCACAACCGAAACTCAAGACGCTATCTGAACGACTCCCTGGCGCTCTAGCTGGGGGCAAGACTTCCGATGCGAAGGGCAACATCAAATGTCGCGGACGAGCTCAGGCGATGACTCTAACAAATGCACAATCGGGCGTATCTCCAAGGCCCTCCATCAACCGGTCTGCGGCATCTTCCCAAAAAGCCGAAGTCTGCCAGGTGCTTAGAACAGAAAAGTTAAGGCAGAAGCTGCTCAGGTATCTAGCCAACAAGAGGGCCAAGGCTTCGGCCAAATGGAATCGTGTGAAGTTCCAAGTGCAGGGTTGCCCGGCGACAACGGCCGAGTCGGACGTAAGAATCAGCAATTCCTTCGAGCCTCTGAAGTGGGTTCAGAAAAACGCCATGACCACCAAAATCAAGAAGACAGCAGTCCGAACAGTGCCACAAAGAGACGTGTCCCGGCCCCAACAGAAAAAGTATGACACTGTCTCTTCAAGAGTCTATCAAGCACTCTGTGCCGCGCGAAAGCAGCGGGGCAAACCCAGAAAAGAAGCGCTAGCACCATTCAAGAACCTGGTTAGGCCAGCCGCCTTTAATCGACTACCAGCTACCGAAGCAAGGGGGTCAAGACAACGATCCGTGAAATCAGCCGCCAATGATAGAAAGACGGCCGGATATATCACCCATACGGTCTATATGGCGGGCGGGCGCCCTAGCGACAACCTTCGCAGCAAAAGCAAGGACGGGGCCACCACATCCCAAGCCCAATCTAGCCTGAATGTGGTTGCCGCCGCCCAAGAACAGACGCCCCCGCTGGATGAAGAAAACCCTCTCGATGAGGATGATAGGCAGAAAGACCCCTCGATCCATGCAGAGTCAAGCTCGGACAGCGAGGAAGAGCCGACTTTCCGCCCCAGGACTGCGGAGCAAGAGCTGCTTCAGGAGCTTCGAAAACAGCTCAGGAGCAAAGATAAAGAGATGGCCAAGCTCTATTCAAAGATTGACGACTTAACGAACGTGGTGATGCAGCTTACGGCTCAAATTGCTCGAGCGCCTCCCAATCAGACACAAACCGCTACTAATCAGCCGGGTGATGACAATCCGAGGCAGCCAATGCCTGTTCCTTTGGGACCAAGACTGGTCGAGCCGCATGAAAGCCGGCCGCATTCCGCTTCTGGGGACGCCTTGGCCCCAGATAGCACCATCCCGCTAACACAGGATCGGATAATGGATTTGGTCACCAGCAAGGTTAAAACATTGGTGGCCGAAGCTGAAGCTCAGAAAGAAATCGGCAGTAGTGGGCGGCCATATCCCGCGCAGTACGATCTGATTGAGTTCCCAAGCGGCTACGTCATTCCTAAGTTCGGAAGATTTGATGGAACGGGGAATGCAAATCAACACGTCGCCCACTTCAAAGCATCGTGCGGAAATACAGGGGGCAATGACGCGCTCCTTCTTCGTCAGTTTGTCAACAGCCTGACCGGCGTCGCTTTCGACTGGTATGCGAGTATACCGGACGGGTCCGTCATTACCTTTGCCCAAATGGAGTCTCTGTTCCGGCAAAGATTCATGAGTGTCAGTGATAAAATCTCCATTGCCGACCTTGTGAGGACCAAGCCGGGGAAGAATGAAAGCAACACCGACTTTATCGCCCGATGGCGTAATCTTACAGTCAAGTGCGAACCGCCGCTGGAGCAGGACCAGTCCGTCAGCCTTCTCATTGGGAACCTCAGCAATTGGATGGTCCCATTCTTGTGTACAGCGGGCCTCAAGACATTTCAGGAGCTAACCAAGAAAGTCCAAATGCTTGAACGCTCGAAGCAAGAGTCCCCGCCGGACTCTCAGAGAGACAAAACCTGGAAAAGCAAGCGGGACGACAACCGTAGAAGCGGGAGTTCCAGCAGTACCAATGTCTTCAATGCCTCCGACAATGAAGAAAAGCGAAGGGCGGGCGAATCCAAAACCAACCGGTCTCGAAAGCCATTGATGGGAGGAGATGGGCCTTCCCTAGAGGAGAAAAAGAACAAGGTTTACTCTTTCAGAAGGGACAAGGTCCGCAAGATATTTAAAGATGCCTTGAACAATGGCCTACAATTGCCGGAGTCGAAAAGACCCCAAGAAGCAAAAATGACCGACAATCCTCTGTATTGCCCGTACCACCGAGTAGTGAGCCATGCGATCGAGGATTGCTATATCTTCAAAGACTGGGTCGAGAAGCAGTACAAGGCTGGAGAGATCGAGCTGTCCAAAAGCGTGTTGGTGAACAATCAAGTTGCAACCGCCAACTTTGTGCAGACAGAAGTTGAAGCCTTCTGGGAGCAGACAGCTGAACCCGCTGCCCTGAGAAATGAAACGGACTCATCGCGGCCTCCATGGAGTACGCACATATCTAATAAGACGAAGAAGATGATAAAGCTACTTCGGAAAGAACCCAGGATGGAATGGGAAGGACAGAAGAAGCCTACCAGTCCAGCTGCCAATGCGGCTCCATCAGACTCAAAATCCAAGAAGCTCAAGAAGAAGAAAAGTGCAGCTCGGCGCGAAAAAGAGTCTGCAGGGAGATCGACCATTCAAAAGTATATCGATTCCCTCGAAGAATATGAGCAAAAGGAAAGAACATTGATTCAATTGAAGGAGTTCTTCCCTGTACAAGCGGCTGAAATTCTGGAGGAGTTAGAAGAAGACTCCAATGAAGAAATTCCAGTAGTGACCTGCTACGCCATCCATCTTGGCAGCGACTCTGAGGATGATCTCTGTTTTCCGGAAGAGGACGAGGAGCTCACCACAAAGGCCAATCAAATCCAGCTCAGAAGCGGCAGGGCTCTACCGCAAAATCAGGGCAACGCCCCAAAAGGGAAGGAAAAACAAGTCGCTAATGAAGAAGATGGCAGAGAACCGGCAGATGAAAACATAAGTCCTTCCTCGGTGGACTATAATGTCTTGGCGCATCTCCGGAAGCTTCCGTCTCTCCTGAGCATCTACGACGCCTTGGTCCTATCTAAGGAGCTTAGAGATGTTCTCATCCACGCTCTGCAAAACCCCGAGCGGTATCAGGCTCACTTTGCGGAAATTAACATGAAAGAAGCCCAGCATGCTTTGTATGCCGCCGCAGTCACATTTAAGGATGAAGACTTGCTACTGGGAACGGCTGAGCATAATCGGCCGCTTTACGTGACCGGGTACAGCGACGGAGATCGAATTAATCGCATATTGATTGATCCGGGGTCCTCAGTGAACATCATGAACTTGCGAACTCTGAAGAGTTTGTCAATGGACGTCCGACACCTGTCAAGGGAAAGGATTGTCATTCAAGGCTTTAACCAAAATTGCCAGCAAGTTCTGGGGTCTATAGCTCTGCCAATCAAATTTGGGGATCTGCAAACTGAAGCTAAGATATACGTGATCGACGCCGACACGGCTTATAAGATTCTCTTGGGGCGGCCGTGGCTCCATGATTACGGCATCATTCCGTCAACTCTCCATCAATGCATGAAGTACACTAAAAATGGCGAAGAAAGACGCATTGACGGAGACATCCAGCCGTTCGGTGTGCATGAAGTCCGATATGAAGATTCTCGGTACTTTACGAACCACCAAAATGCCAAGCCACAACTGACCGAGGATAGAACGGCCCCAAGACTCAAAAGCAAATCTGCGCCGGCTATCACTTTCAAAAGCAAAAATGCCCAAGTGCGCCCGCATTTCGGCAGCGACTCTGATGAGTCCGACGCTGGAAGCCCGTCCTTCCGCAAAACTCGCCCTCATTTCGGCAGCGATACGGACGAATCTGTTACTGAAGGCCCATCTAGCAGCAAAGTCCGCCCTCATCTTGGCAGTGACACTGAAGAGTCAGAGGAGGAGGACCTGTCGTGCAACAGCGGTGCAGATTGGACCCCCACGCAACAAGCGAAACTACGAGAGACCTTCGAAGTTGCAGAAGGGTCCCTAGCCGTTACAAGGATACCAGAGCAAATGTGCAAAGAGCTCGATGCATTATCAATCTCCACCGTGGACCAGCTGAAAACTTTCTACGTTCCCGGGAGGAAAAGTGGACAGAAGGGCATCTTGTTTTATGGGTCAAACCCCGTTGTGCACCCGGACGACCTTTCTGTCGCGTGCCTTCCCTATGAGAGAGGGATAAGAGCCGTCCTCAATCTCAGATACTATGCGCCCGAGATGCGGGAATACTTTAAGAAGTGCGGATGCCGGTTATATCAAACGGAGTTCGAAGCAAAGTTTTACGAAGGGCTATGGTATCCGCCCCAGGTCCGAGCACTCATCGATGGACGGATTCCAGATAGACGGGGCATAGGCTACATTCAACCTGATTCCAAAGCGTGCTACATGATCCATGTTGGTGAGACCAGCGAAAGATCAAATGATGATGACGAGATAGCCGAGCCAGAAGAAGCTCCTCAAGAGCTCGAAGATGGCGGACAAGCAACCTTTGATGAGCTAACCGAGATTGACTTAGGAACGCCCGATAATCCAAGGCCGACCTACATCAGCTCACTCTTGTCAGAGGAAATGAAAGAGCAGATAATTGCCCTGCTGCGTGAGTTCGTCGACTGCTTCGTGTGGACGTACAAAGAAATGCCTGGCCTTTCCCCTGAGGTAGCCGTGCATAAGCTGGCTATATCTCCCGATGCTAGGCCAGTCAAACAAGCTCCTCGAAGAATGAGAAGGGAGTTGGAAGAAAAGGTCATCGAGGAAACCAGGAAGCTCATCGATGCCGGCTTCATCAGGGAAGAGAAATATGCAGACTGGATCGCATGCAATAGTCCCAGTGAAGAAGAAAAATAGGCAGATCCGAGTTTGTGTCGATTTCAGGGACCTCAATAAGGCATGTCCTAAAGACGACTTCCCGCTACCGGTCATGGAAATGATGGTCGATGACACCTCAAATTACGAACTGTTCACCTTTATGGATGGCTCGTCTGGATATAATCAGATCAAGATGTCGCCTGAGGATGAGAAGCACACAGCATTTCGAACCCCGATCGGAATATATTGCTACAAGGTAATGCCATTCGGACTGAAGAACGCAGGTGCTACATATCAAAGGGCGATGACTAATATCTTTGATGACCTAATCCATAAAGTCGTTGAATGCTATGTTGATGATCTGGTCGTCAAGACTAAAGCCAAGGCCGATCATATCCAAGATCTCAGGACCGTTCTCACCAGACTGAGGGAATACGATCTGAAGATGAATCCGCTGAAGTGCGCTTTTGGCGTGTCATCGGGAAAATTCCTGGGCTTCATAGTCCGACATCGAGGGATCGAAGTTGACCCATCAAAGATAAAGGCCATCATGGAGATGCCCCCTCCGAAGAGTCTGACGCAGCTAAGATCTTTTCAAGGCAAGCTTGCTTATATACGGAGGTTTATCTCAAATTTATCAGGGAGATGTAGGCCCTTCTCAAAGCTCATGAAGAAAGGAGCTCCTTTTATCTGGGATGCCGAATGTCGAGCAGCGTTCGAAAGCATTAAACAATACTTGTTGCACCCTCCAGTGCTGGCCGCTCCCATTCCGAATAAACCGCTGATTCTCTACACTGCCGCGCTGGACGAGTCACTCGGTGCGCTCCTTGCCCAGAATAATGAGGAAGGAAAAGAAAATGCCCTCTACTACCTCAGTCGAACTCTAGTCGGGGCGGAACACAACTACTCCCCAATCGAAAAGCAATGCCTGGCTCTGATATTTGCTGTGAAGAAGCTGAGGCACTATCTGCTCGCTCATCGGGTTATGCTGATCTCCAAGGTCGACCCGCTCAAACACTTGATGACCAAAGCAAGCCTAGCCGGCAGAATGGCAAGATGGGCTGTCATGCTACTTGAGTTTGACATAGTTTACACTCCTCAGAAAGCAGTAAAAGGGCAAGCTCTTGCAGACTTTCTCGCTGCTCATCCCATACCAGAAGGGTCGCCACTAAATTGTGAGTTACCCGACGAACAAGTGCTGCATCTCGAGAATGACGAGCCATGTTGGGAGCTCTACTTCGATGGGGCCTCATCGATAAGAACCTCCAGTAAATCAAGCGTCCCGGAGATAAAAGCAGGGATAGGATTGGTGTTCATCACACCATCAATGGGAACCCTACGGCGTTCTTTTGCTCTCACCGAGCCTCGGACAAACAATGAAGCTGAGTATGAAGCTCTGATAGCTGGTTTGGAGCTCGCCATAGAAATGGAAATCCGTCGGCTACGAGTTTACGGTGACTCCCAGCTCGTCGTCAACCAAGTAAGCGGCGACTATAAGATATACAAACCCGAGTTAGCTCGGTACAGAGGTCGAGTGGTGGAACTCATGAAACGGTTCACTCATATTGAACTAACGAGAGTCCCTAGAGCGTTGAACGGAAAGGCTGATGTACTCGCTCGCTTGGCCAAGGAGCTGGCTGATCTTGACATGGACGAAATTCTGATCACAGTCAGGAGCCGGCAAATCCTACCCCCTGTCTCTCTACGAGAAGAGGAAAGCACGGAACAGAAGAGCAATCCCACCGAAGAAGCTTCGATCGTCCAAGACGAGCCCGATTGGAGAGAACCCTTCATAGAGTACCTCCGATATGACAAGCTGCCCGAAGAAAAATCTACGAGGATTCAGCTGAAGAAAAGAGCTCTCCGATACGTGTTTGTAAATGACACGTTATACCGCAGGTCATATGACCAACTCTGGCTCAGGTGTCTGTCATTGGCCGAAGCCCAAAAGGTCATGAAAGATGTCCACTCAGGCGTTTGTGGTGCTCACCAATCTGGCCCCAAGATGCGACTTCAAATCAAACGGCTTGGGTATTACTGGCCCACCATGATACGGGATTGCGGAGAGCATGCAAAGAAATGTTATATCTGCCAAATTCACGGTGATTTTATTCATAAGCATCCCAACCCATTGCATCCTACAGTGGCGTCGTGGCCCTTCGAAGTTTGGGGCACCGACATTGTTGGCCCAATTGATCCTCCGTCATCTAAAGGCCACCGGTTCATACTGGCCGCGACAGACTACTTCTCCAGGTGGGCTGAAGCTGTCCCGCTAAAAGAAGTCAAGACAAAGGATATTCTGACATTCTTCCAGCATAATATTCTATACCGCTTCGGTACACCAAGAAGAATCATTTCTGACAACGGGCCTTCTTTCAAGAGCTTCAATGTCTCAAGATTCGCTACCCAGCACAAGATAGACTGGAGGTATTCCTCCATCTATAATCCAAAGCCAATGGGCTAGCCGAAGCCTTCAATAAGACTCTATGCAAGCTTCTGAGGAAAAATGCTTCAGCCAACAAGAGAGACTGGAATCTCAAGCTTCACGAGGCATTGTGGGCATATCGTACCACGCACCGTACTCCAACTCAGTCCACTCCATACTCATTGCTCTTCGGAGTGGAGGCGGTCCTCCCCCTCGAAGTTGAAGTTCCGAGCTTAAGAATGGCCGTCCAACATGAGTTGACGGAGGAAGAAAACGTGCTCCTTCGACTTGAAGAACTCGATGCCCTCGAAGAAAAGAGGCTCGCGGTGCAACAAAATCTGGAGCTATACCGAGCCCAAATGTCACGGGCTTATGACAAGATAACCCGTCTCCGCGCCTTCAAGAAAGGTGAATTGGTGTTGGTCCTCAAAAGACCGATTATCCCCAATCGACATGCCAAGGGAAAATTCGAGCCAAACTGGGAAGGACCATACGTCATCAAGAAAGTGTTTGACGGAGGATCCTACCAACTAATAAGTGCCGAGGGAGAAAGGCCCATGCCACCCATCAATGGCCGATATCTCAAGAAATACTACACGTGAATGCTCCAAGTCGCAGGCGAATTGAGCACATCAGCCCTACGATCTGGATCAGACATCCTGCAAAACCGTATACAATCCACGGGCGTAAATGACCCCTATTTCTCCCAAATCCTGCCGGTGAGACTACTTTAAAGTCCCACCAGCGGCCCAAAAAAAAAAAAACGGTATGTCCACAAGCAAAACAGGCACTGATGAAAACCCGAAAGGGCTCCGTGAGTAAAAACAGCAGGACTACCGGTGAGTCTGTGAAAACCCGAAAGGGCGCAAACTCGTAAAAAGGAAAGGAGGTGAAATACACTCACAAAGTCCTCTCGACCTTATGAGGAGAAAACCCCTGCGTGAGATCCTTATGACTCACAAAGGAGCAACACACTTAGGAATCCTCACGATTCCTAAGGAGAAAATACACCTACGAGATCCTTTCGACTCGTAGGGAGAAAATGCTTTTATGGGACCCTCACGGCCCATAAAATTGAAAAGCCTTAGGTGGTAGGGACCCAAACCTAACTCCTAAGCTATCGTTCCCCAACGGGCAACGGCAAATGATGATTCGCTCCTGGCATCTCGCTTCAGTGTTAGCGGTGCTGATGCCGACCAAAAACCCAAATCCCAAGTCCTTCTAAGGCAAATGATGAGTTGCTCCTGGCATTATTCCAGTGCAGCAATGCTGATGCCAAACAAGATCCAAATTCCAAGTCCCCAAACGGCGAATGATGAGTCGCTCCTGGTACCATATTCCAGTGCAGCGATGCAGACGCCAACCAAAATCCAATTTCTCAAAATTCTCCCGGCCCTACGGTGGGTCCCCAAATTGACCATCGTATACAATCCACGGGCTCAAATAATTCTCATCATACCCATGCCCCACCGTAACCACCAGTTACGCGGCCGGTCTCCGCTTTGGGAATGATGCTCCATTGATAAGACCCACTCATGTGTCCTCACGATATATGAGGAGAACAAACCTTTGTGGGATCCTTACGACTCATAAAGGAAAAACACACTTAGGAGTCCTCACGACTCCTAAGGAGAAAATACACCTGCAGGATCCTTACGACTCGTAGGGAGAAAATGCTTTTATGGGACCCTCACGGCCCATAAAATTGAAAAGCCTTAGGCGATAGGGATCTAAACCTGTCTCCTAAGCCATCGCTCCCCAATCCCCAAATGGCGAATGATAAGTCGCTCCTGGTACCATATTCCAGTGCAGCGATGCAGACGCCAAATAAATTCTAAATCCCATACCCCAACGGCGAATGATGAGTCGCTCCTGGTACCATATTCCAGTGCAGCGATGCAGACGCCGACAAAGTCCCGAAAATTTTCCAGCCCTACGGTCTGGATCATACATCCTGCAAAACCGTATACAATCCACGGGCGTAAAACAATCCCAATTTCTCCCAAATCCTCTCGGGGCAAATGATGAGTTGCTCCTGGCATTATTCCAGTGTAGCAATGCAGATGCCAAACAAAAACCAAAATCCCAAAATCCTCTCCATGACAGATGATGATTCGCTCCTGGTACCATATTCCAGTATAGCGATGCCGATGTCAACCCAAATCAAAATCAACAAGTCAACTTCCACTCCGACACCGCAAGAAGCGGAGCAAGTCAAGTCTACCCGTGACATTGCAAGAAGCGGAGCAAGTCAAATCAAGCACCGACCGTCCACGTCGCTAAAAGGGCAGCACCGACCGTCCACGTCGCTAAAAGGGCAGCACCGACCGTCCAAGTCGCAAAAATGGCAGCAACGACCGTCCACGTAGCTAAAAGGGCAGAACCGACCGTCCAAGTCGTAAAAAGGGCAGCATCGACCGTCCAAGTCGCAAAAAGGGCAGCATCGACCGTCCACGTCGCTAAAAGGGCAGCACCGACCGTCCAAGTCGCAAAAATGGCAGCACCGACCGTCCACGTCGCTAAAAGGGCAGAACCGACCGTCCAAGTCGCTAAAAGGGCAGCACTGACCGTCCAAGTCGCTAAAAGGGCAGCATCGACCGTCCATGTCGCTAAAAGGGCAGCGCATGATTCCTACAAAGCGGGAACCAGATAACTCCGGGCCAGGGAAAACGTCTATCACGGACACTCCGTTTCGGAGACATGTCAAGCAACGACCGTCCATGTCGTAAAAAGGGCAGTGCCAGCTTCCCAAAAAGCGGGAACCAAATCAAGTCGCCTCCACGTGAAAGAAGATCCATCAATTTCATGCACACGACCCACATATGTGGTGTGCATTTATTGATGGGGGGCAATTTGTTGGGGTAAAAATTTACACCCCGGTTGACCAAGTCAAAATCAAAGTCAACCCCAAACTAAGTGGGCCCAAGCCCAGATCCAGTAGGCCCATGCCCGGGTCGAGCCCGAACATGAAGCGGCCGGCCTCCCCCCCATGCCAAGATAAAAATTTTGTAATAAATAATTTTGTTGTATTTCTTTTATTTTATTTTCGGATAAATGTAAGAAAAATAGGCATAAAGCCAAATTTTTGTAAAGCCCATGGCTTATGTGCAAAAAGAAATGGCACATGAACCATGGGATAGGCAAAATGCCATTTTGTGAAGCCCAAGGGGCTATGTGTAAAATGAATGGCCTATAAAGGCAAGAATAATGAAATATCCCAACAACTTTTTCTCTCTCCAAAAAAAAAGTTTCAGAGCTGAGCTCTTTCTTCCTTCTTCAAGGTTCCAAAACCTTCTTCTTTCTTTTGAATTAAATCAAGAGTTTTACTCTTCCTTTTTCAAAACTAAATTAGTTTTCACCACAAAACCCATCAAGGGGAACTCAGATCTTCCATCAGATCTCAAAAAGAAAAGATTTTGAAATCCCACATCTCTTGATCTTCAAGATCCAGCTAACAGAGGAGGAAGGAGAAGAACATCTTTCACTAAACCCTCAAAAAAAAAGAAGAAAAACACATTCAGGAGTCCAACTCCTCTCTGATTTCTCTTCTGAGAAATTTTTTTCAGGCTAAAAGCCTCTTGTGCCTCTCCGGCGCGCAGCGCAAGTGCGCAAGGCGCCAGCGTGCCGACACGTGGCGCGCGCGCTTGCGCACCTGCGCGCTTGCGCACGTGCGCAAGGCGCCCACGTGCCGACACGTGGCGTGCGCGCTTGCGCAAGTGCGCAAGGCGCCCGCGTGCCGACACGTGGCGCACGCGCTTGCGCACCTGCGCAGGTGCGCAAGGCGCCCGCGCGCCGACACGTGGCGCGCGCGCTTGCGCACCTGCGCAGGTGCGCAAGGCGCCGGCGGGCCGACACGTGGCGCGCGCGCTTGCGCACCTGCGCAGGTGCGCAAGGCGCCCGCGTGCCGACACGTGGCCCCCACGCATCCCTTGGATGCCTTTTCCCTCTCTTTTTATGTACATACATATACACATACATATGTATACAAATTCACACATATACATACTCCGCCACATTCTCCCCCTCCAAAAAATTTTCGGGCCGGGGCGCTGCCCCGAACCCCGCAAGGGGGCTGCTAGCCCCCTTGACCCCCAGCCCGCTATCCGGGTAGCGGGACCCCCGTAAAAAACTCTGCGTGGCTCCCGATATATCCAAAACCCCCTTTCAAAACACACGCACACTGCACATTGAGTTCGCATGACCAGTTTAACCCGTTAATCGGAGGTTCCCTCGCCCCAAAGGCGATGGGTAATTAACGGCAGCTTAGTCCGCGGCTGCCGGAGATTCGGATCCCCACAATCATTGAACCCCGGCCTACCCTAGGCAGGGGGAATCTGTAGTACGCCTGACAAGCGCGCGCGTATTCCCATCTCACTGGGGTGACGAAAAACACCCTACAAGATGACAAGAAAAGTTTATGTCGAAGAACCATATAATTACAATTCAGCTTTAATTTAGAAGTTGAGATGACTCTCTCTCTATACACACACACACACACACATATATATATGGTACCATAGGATAGAATTTCCTCCTATGACACCGAAAAAATACACCATCCATAATTTTTTTCGATAATAGGCACCCATCATCTTCATCTTTATCATGTAAGATGTGGATACACTAAATTTCATGTGATTTCATCACTTTTTCACCGTTGATTTAGAGGGTGCCAAATTAACGGTTAAATGACAATATAACTTTACATTATTAATTCAACGATGAAAAATTTGGGGAATCACATGAAATTTGGTTTATCCACATCTTACATGATAAAGATGATGATGATGGATGCCGATCATCGAAAAAAATCATGGAGGATGTAGATTTTTTACGCCACCTAACGAAAAAGCCTCCTGGGGGCTCTTTTCTTCGTTATTCTCATATATATGTGTGTGTGTGTGTGAGAGGATAATGAAGTAAATGTGCCATAGGAGGGAATTTCTTCCTATAGCGTCAAAAAAATACACCCTCCACGGTTTTTTTCGACAATTGGCACCCATCATCATCATCTTTATCGTGTAAGATGTGCATACACCAAATTTCATGTGATTCCTTCACTTTTTCACCGTTGATTTAGTGGGTGCAAAATTAACGGTATACCAACAATAGAAATTTTTAAATTGCTAATTCAACTATAAAAAAAGTGGTGGAATCATATGAAATTTGCTATATCGATATCTTACATGATAAAGATGATGAAGTGTGCCGATTGTCGAAAAAAACGTGGATGAAAGAGATATTTGGCGCCACCTAACGAAAAAACTTCTCAACGCCTTTTTTATTTATTATTCTATATATATATATATATATATATATATATATATATATATATATATATATAAGTGGTCCTAAGGTGACTCCTTAGGGTGCAACCTAAGGAGTCACTCATTATGTACTTAATAATTGCCTTCAGCTCATAAATGCATGCGCCTTCATTAATTACATTGGCATTTATTTATGAGATAGGGCCTCTCATGAAGTACCACGTAAGCTACACTTAGGTTGCACCCTAAGATGTCGCCTTAGAAACATTTTTACACACACATCAATGTTGAAAAAAACTCGTTACGTAATTTGTTATTTTGGCATAACCCAACATATTTGCTACATAACTCAATCAAATAACTTACGTTATTTTACGTTATTTCTAAAAAAACCCTTATGTTATTCTACGAATTGATAGCAATAGCATAGTCTATGTTTGTAAATAAGATTTTGCATACGAATTTTTGTTATTATATTGTATTTGAACTTCAATAGATCAAGGAAATCTAGTAAATTATGTATTAAAACTAATACTTTGAATACCTAACTATGAATGTAATTGAAAATTAGAAATTCTATTATGTTAATTCTAGTAGGTGTTGCATTTGTTGTTGTTGTTGTTAAAAAAAGTGTAATCTATTTTCTAATTTTAAAACTAATTTACAAAAATTTAATATTTAAAATGAATAAATATAATTATTAAAATTAATTGATAATAATCCATGTAACTTACGCTTTGCGTAACGCTACTTGAGCTTTTCGCTTTTAGAAACGGAACGCTATACTTTACGATGTCGTTATTTTCAACACACATAAATATATATATATTGGATAACGATAGGATGAGATGGTGAGATGAGATTCTTAAAGTGAGATGGAAAAATCAGACCATCATCCATCAATCAAAACGACGATCGGCTCCATACATCTTGTTCTGCATGTCAATCAGCATATGTGTACAAAAATTTAAACGATTTAAACGCTTCTAAGCTATGGATATCACGGTCGCAAAATGGATTGTTGTTAAAACATCGTAAAAGTTGCATACATTGCATACCCTTGATGCATGACTTACAGGCCTCCATATCATCTAATTTTTTATACACATACATATTTTGACGTGTAGAACATGATGCAAAAATCCGATCGTCGATCCAACGGCCGGACTTTTCCATCTCACTTTAAGAATCACATCTCACCATCTCACCCTAAGAATCACATCTCATCCTATCACTACCCTGTATGCATGTGGGGGGGGGGAGCTATCCTCTAGAGATTTTTTGGACGACAATGAAAAATTCAAGTATCCGTAGCTTCTGCAATGCATGATCCTTGCTTAAGCTAATTTCTTGAACTACTATGTGCATAAGCACAGAGGGCTCTTGCTAGTATCATGGCAAAAATATATAAAGTAACTAAATGGCTCATGCTAGGTTCTACTTACCGTATATTGTCTGCCTCCAAGGTTAGGCTAATGTCCTAGACAGGGTACAGAAGGCCCAGTACTGGGCTACTTGCCTCAACACTCGACAGAATAATAACCAGATTTGCATCACCTGTAACTATACTATTGTGAAAATCATTCATTATTTTACGAATTTCAGACCATATTAGAAAAGCTGGAACCAGCTACAGAAGCATGTGATTGGCAGAATATAAAGCATGAATAAAAGTTGGGCCTGCCAACCACCATAGAGTCGGAGGCTGCTCCATACCCAGACCTAACCAGGCAACCAATCCATAACCCAACAGGCTCAATAATCAAGAGAATATCCCAGGGTAGATACACTCATCAAGCATTATTTCTATTCATGCATGTCATGTACGGTACTAAAAGACAATAACCTTCCATAGCCATCTCTAAGAGAGGAAGAATAGGAGAATACCTGGTACAACTGGGAAGAAGGAATCAGTTGGAGCAACATACGCAGCTTCCTACTAGAAAGATTGAGCAACTCTTGCAAGGAGAATACACCATTTCCGTTAAGGAAACTTAGAAGATTGTCAGACATGCATGGAAACATCCATAAGGATGAATCTTTCCCATACCATAAGCCCTGGAAATGCATGGAAATTATGGGTGAGTATCTAGAAAAATATGGAAATTATGGGTGAGTGTCTAGAAAAATATCATATTTCGCATAATTTTATCTTTTCTCGGTCTTCATTATAGTATATAAAAACTTAGGCCAGAGAAGCAAACATGGTAGATGACTATCAGTCCAATTTCATGATTTTTCAGTCATTAAATTCGATTAGAGTAAGAAGTAGATTGTGCAACAGCTGTAATAAAAGAACGAGGAAGCGACTACAACAGAAAACCAGGATAATTCAACACAGTCATTAATATGTGATTAAAAAGATATGCTAGATTTCAAAGTGTTTAGCAGTTGAACCAGAACATTAGAAAAAGGTAACCGAGTCCTGACAAAAAGGGAAGAAGACGAAAATATCATCCAGAATATTTAAGTGTTTATGCAGGTTCTAAATACATTCAAAACATTCATATGATATGCTCTCAATAGATACAAACCGATAAAGATCCTATGTACATCATCTTGTGCAATGCAAAATGCATAGTCTGATATTTTCAAGGAGCATCATGTCCTGCAGTTTAAACACGCATGCAGGAGCACACATGTCCGCACGCACACAAGCCACACAATCATTAATTATAATAGGAGTACACAATTGATAGGACCTACATCCCACTTACACTAGTTTCATCCAACAGAACAAGGTCATAAACACAAATATGGTTATCAGCACATGCATACAAAATAAATAAACAATGTTGGTGATAATTGAAAAACAGGGTATTTGAGAGAAATAACTCGAGTGTGAAGAGGATCTCTCTCTCCACCCTCCCCCCCCCCCCTGCCCCAAAAATCCAAAAAGAAAAATTAATATATATAATTAGGGTTTTATATATTACATAAAATCATTATACTACCCTTTTGTTCTTAATACCTAAGCAACCTTTTTCTTGACTACCAAGTAATCATAAATATTTTTACAATTATAATACATCCATACAGTACCCTTAGAAGATAATTGACACAGGACGGAATTGAAGAGCTAGAGCAAAATAATTGTGCGATGCAAACCGACGCAGGACAAGCCCTTCTATTGTGTTCTTTGGGCTTTTCAATTGTCAACATTGAATAAATTGCTGTGATACCAACATTGAATAGCAATTGACGACGCTTTGATACCAATTTGATTAGGACAGATAGAAGGGCAATGTACAGTGTGATGCATATGACGGAATGTAATCGCTTTAAAACCATAAATAATATTTTGATGAGACTATACCTACTGCTATAATGTGAGAACTGCTGGATGCTGCACCAAGATATCAACTTCTGCTATAATGCAAGAACCGTTGTATGCTGCTGCAGCTGGATATCAACTTTAAGCCTATGACTAAACTCTACTTGATTCGGTGTCATTGACCACCATGCCCAGCATATCCTTATATTTGGCGCTCCATCATGGGCCATCAACAGGAACGACAGAACTTCTAGAATACTTTCATAGAAAGGTACTCAATCAAAAGTTCAAAACATACTAGATAGGGAAGAAGAGTGCAAGTCCAACGAAGGAGGTCCAGGGTTTCTTAATTTAAGGAATACGGATATAGCATTCCTTGGAAGTTGGAAGATGTGGTGAAGATTCTGTTAATTTCCTCATGCAAGCTAGTTAAAAATAGAAGGCTATCATAAAGGAGTTATCAATGCTAATATTTGGGTAAAAGATCATCAAACTCAGGAAGCCATCTTCTCAACAACCACTTGCATTGTAAGTAATGGACCGGACGTCAACTTTTGAAGGGCGTCGTGTGGTAACATCCCTCTGTATAATATAATTCCAAAACTATTTGCAGGCATAGGAAGAAACCATGGTTGCATAGACACGAACACAAAACAATGCGATACGGCCTCACGAGAAAATCCTAGAATATACGATACATGGACACGGCTATACATACACTCATTCATAGATATAATTATAATTTTAAAAGAAATAAAATATCAAATTATGACATAAAACAAGAAAATGTTACAAGTCTAACATTTAAATAGACACATCATAATAATAGCATACAACTATATGTCATATTTCCAATATAACACCGAATATCCAAAATATAAATGACAAGGCAAGTGATTAAAAGTTATTTCATAAAATGTAGAACATTAAAAAACACATTATAACAATATGCAGATAACATACTAAATACATGAATAAGACACATAAGTAACGTAAAGAGTTTCGGGTAGTTAAAAATGAGAGAGTGATGGGCTTTTACATATGGGCCTTTGATATAAGTGGGTTCCAACAATAAAACTCAAGTCTTGTTGAGTTTTGGCACATCTTATATCTTATACTCATGTGTTTCTTTTGTTGTTTCTAATGTGAGACTATTTTTAATGTCCCATCATTTGGTTTTATTTTCAACACTCCTCCTTATATCCAACCATCACTTTTTCTTGGTGCGGTTGTCACGTGGAAAGTACGAGTAGACTTACGTGCAACCATCTTTTTTTCGTGTGGTTGTCACGTAGACAATTGAGCCATTGATTCTGATACCATGTAAAGAGTTTCAAGTAGTTAAAGTTGAGAGAGTGATGGTATTTTACACATAGGCATTTGAAATAAATGGATTCCAACAATAAGACTCAAACCTTGTTGAGGTTTAACACATCTTATATTTTATATCCGTATGTTTCTTTTGTTGTTTCTAATGTGGGACTATCTTTAAAGTCCCATCATTTGGTTTTACTTTCCATGGATAACACATAGGACATATAATACGTATATGACACGAATGAAGTGTGCCGATTTGTGTCATATAAGTGTCGGTATCCGATACATGTCAGACACGAACTCGGATGTTGAATGTGATGTAAATTTGGTTCATGAGCTTCTTTTGTTGACCAAGTGATATCAGCCCATGTGATATAGCACATCTCATGTGTGGTTAAGGAAGTCTTGGGGTCTAAGAACCTAAAGTCCAAAAGGCTAGCATAGCTTTGTAGATAAATGAATTTAATGTAAGCTAGAAGCTTGCTGTGGATGTTGACAAAGGAAGCATGGCTTTGTCTACTTAAAGAGTAGGTTGCTGCATATATTTTGAGAGGAAGTAAAGTGTGAGCTTCATTCTTCAAAGAACTTTGAGTGGGAACTACAAAGAGAGTTGAAGAGTTGGTTTCAAGAGTTGTTCTGCTTTCTGCTTTTCTTTTGTTTGAGTTGCTCTTTGTTTTGGGTATTTCCTTTTGTGAGTGCTCTTTGCAGGAGTAGGTCGAGTTGGGGACTAAACCGAGGTATATGTTGTGTTACTGGTTGCTTGGTGTGCTCTTTTCGAGTAGTTTGATTATCTTTTTCATTCAATCCCGAATCGTCGGATCCTGTTTTGATTCGGCTGTGCTGTATTATTTGTTTGTTGGGTCGTGCCTGTGTGGCTCTTTTCCAGGATCACTAAGCATGTTTACAGTTTGTACAACAAATAGTACAAAAGCATTAAGGCACGGTGTCCTTTAGAGTGTTAGGAAGATGACGTCGATAAACTACAAGATCTAAAAGTTCGACGCGTGAAATAACTTTAGCCCATAAGGGATGAAAATGATGGTCTTATTGAAGCAACTGGGTGTGCACAAGGTTGTCTTTAAGTTTCGGTGATGACCACAGCAGCAGAGTAAGAAGCGATGGAGGACAAAACTTTCAGTTCGATCCAGCTTCATTTAGCCGACGAAGTTCTTTGCGAAGTTGCACAACAAACTGCGGCTACGAAATCATGGAGCAAGTTAGAGGCTCTGTACATAAAGAAATCTCTTACAAAATTTCTCTATCTAAAGAAACGATTATACACCTTGAAGATGGAAAGACATCGATCAAAGATCATCTAGACGAGCTCAACAAGATCGTGATGGACTTGAGTAATATGAAGGTATGCATAGAGGACAAGAATCAAACCATGATCCTACTCTATTCTTTAACCCCTAGTTATGGCCAGTTCGTGAAATCGATGGTGTATATCCAAGACAAACTCTCGTTAGAGGATGTCAAGACGAGTTTGCATAGTGAGGTGTTGAGTGAGAAGGTGTGTGACAAGAAGTGTCACGGGATGCGCTGTCCGTTCAAGACCATTTCGAAAAGCGGTCATTTGGTGGTTCCTAGGGCAAGTCCAGAAGCCAAAACGATGACAGGTTCTTATTGTCATATGGAGGCAAAGAAAGTGGAGGATCTGTTTATTCTTCAGGGTCAGACTGTCATAGAAAATGAGCTGGTGTAGCTGTTACTAGCACGAGTGTTTCAAACTCGGTTTGATTCAAGGATTCATGGTTCGCAAGAAGCAGTTCCCCGGAGATGTAGCGCTCGACAAGCAAGATTTCTGTCATGACTGTGTTCCAGGGAAGAAGTTCGGTGGGGTTTGGGACGATGTTTTTTTCTTTCACACCAACATTTGGGGTCCAACACAAGTTCTTTCTCGAGTTGGAGCCAGTTATGTTTCCTTTATCATTGGCTTCTTAGAGAAGCCATGTGTGTGTTTTCTCGAGTCTATATCCTAGACTGTCGAAATGTTCATGTTGCAGGAGACCAAGCGACCGGAAAACGCGTAAAGGTTCGTCAGTCCTATTTTGGCGAAGTGTGTTCTTTGCAAGAGTCCACAGAATTTATGAAGGCAGAGGAGATCGTGCATCTTACACGACTCTGGTGATCCCCTGGCGAATAACGTTGCAAAGAGGGTGTTTCGGACAGTGAGTGAAGGACAGTTTCTTTACGGCTTACGGCTAGATTTCCGAGACGGGTTTCGGGCTGGTACCTCATCGAGTGCTCACCATCGAAAGCCGTAAATATGAAAATTCCTGAGGAAGTGTGGACTGGAAGGAGTAGATTACTTAGGGTTTCGTGTTCAAAGATAAATTGAGGGGCCGAGAGAGTCGATTGTTCATGTAGAGCCAAGAGGTGCAAGTCGTGGTGTCTTGACACCATTGTAGTCAGCCAATTTATTATCGATGAGTCTGCGATCGTTCGAAGAAAACAGACTCGGATGGATGGTGAATAGAGTACAATTATACCACCAAGCGCGGTGGAGTTCAAAGTTTTTGATGTTTTTTATTCCAATTTTGACTAAGCGCGATGGAGTCCAGATTTCGATTATGAGGTCGTCGGTACTCCGATTCAAGTGGAGAGTCCAGCACAGCCCGTGATACAAAGGCCTACAAGAGTTGGACGTACATGAGTGGCTAAGAACGAGTTTCTAAAGAAAAGGGATCGAGAGTTCAAAAAGGAAGTATGCACGTTTGATTCTTGACATGGAGAATGCCATGAATAGTAAGTGGCATCGATTGCAGTTGTGTATTGAGCAGGTTCTAACTCGGTATGAAAGGGAAAAGACTAAGCCCATGTTTACTCTGCTAGAGGTGCACTTTAATTTTTCGACGATGTTATCATTGACTACTGGTTACAAGGAAAGATGGAGGTCGAGGACGGGTTATGTTGGATATTGACGCAATGCCAGAAGATCGACGCTTCAGTTTGTTATCTCATCAACAATGGAGGCAGTTTGAAAATCATCTTTGAGACGGTTATGGAGGACGTCTATTTGTAAAGATTGTCAGATATTTTGGGTGTTCCGCAGAAGATATTGTTCATGAAAGATGAGAAGGTGCATGCTATTACAAATATGGATACTCATGGAGAGTTCGACTGAAGCAGAGGTGGATCTGGATTTCAAGTCAAGCAATACTTGAACTTGGCTTGCCTAATTGATTGTTGAGGGGTCATGGGACGACGAGAACAAAGTTCCAAGGTTATGAGAAAGTGTCGAGATTTTGGCGAATTTACATCGAAGTGGAGATTGTTGAATGTGATGTAAATTTGGCTCAAGAGCTTCTTTTGTTGACCAAGTGATAACAGCCTGTGTGCTATAGCACATCTCATGTGTCGTTAACGAAGTCTTGGAGCCTAAGAACCTAGAGTCCAAAAGGCTAGTATAGATTTGCAAAGAAATGAATTTAGTGTAAACTAGAAACTTGTTGTGGATGTTGACAAAGGAGACATGGTTTTGTCTACTTAAAGAGTAGGTTGATGCATACATTTTGAGATGAAGTGAAGTCTCCAATGCACTTTGAGAAGGAAACTACAGAGAGAGTTGAAGAGTTTATTTCAATAGTTGTTCTGCGCTCTTCTCTTCTTTTGTTTGCGCTGCTCTTTGTTTTGGGTATTTGCGTTTGTGAGTGTTCTCTTTGTAATGAGACTTGTGAATGGGAGAGCGTGTATGATCTCATATAATTCTTTCTCTAATGGAAGTTTCTCGTCACGGTTGCATGAGTAGGTTCAGTTGGGGCCGAATCTGGATATATCTTGCGTTTCTAGTTGCTTGGTGTGCTCTTTTCTGAGTAGTTTGATTAGCCGTCAATTATATCTTTTTCATTCAATCCTGAAACATCGAATCCTATTTCGATTCCACTGTGCTATATCATTTGTTTGTTGGGTTGTGTCTATGTGGCTCTTTTCAAGGATCACCACACGGTACAGCAGTTTGTACGTCAACCCATAACAAGTGTCTATGCAACCTAGGAAGATACCGATCTACTTGACAAAACAAAATAATAGATACAGATAGAGAGACCTAGGATTAATTTTCTTAATGAATCGTGCCATAGAGAAATGGAGGCGCTTGTTCTATATCTTCGAAGTTGGAACCTATAAGTAAATAGATTGTACATCAGACTAGATGGTTATGAGAAGGTAGTGCTAGCTACGAGTTCCTTTTACAAGATTTTGAATAATGGACTTGAATCCATCACGGCAAAGTTTTCATGGACTTATAGAGGTTAAGGCGCCTCTAAAGGTTAGAGCATTCATATACTTGGCTAGTTGCTTCTAAGAATGTGATTATTACAAGGGGTGAATTTACTAATAGTAAAAAAATAGACCTCGGGATAGTGTTTGTTAGAATATACTATGATATTTTACAGTATTATATACGTGATTAGAAAAATATAATTAGAGATGGATGGATAGATAAACGTCACTGAACTTGAGCGGGAACCACAATAGTGTCCAAATTTATATGAAGAAGGTTAAAGTGAGAATCTAATAATCCATCTCACTCACACACACAAACACACGCACATAAATAATATTATCATATCAAAGTCATCCATCTCGACCCAACGCTAAATCTCAACTATCAATCTAACCAACCCTAGATCTCATCTTCAAGGTCCAAGATCATCACCGATGCTGCCGACACCTCATCACCACCCTCGGATCATCATCGACCCCTCACCACGACGTCGATCTTGCCTCCTGGACCTCAGAACTACAGTCGACGCCTCACCACGATTTCGGATCTGAGATCGATCTTGACTCTCCAAGCCTCATATCTATCGCTGGTGCCTCTTCAAGCCTTCGATCTCGCTCAACTTCTATATCCAACCTCGACCTTGGCTTATCTTGTAGATATGAGTGTTTCTCTTTCAGATCCAAGCTTTTCCACCCTAGATCATGCGTATCAGACACCTCCAAGCCTTGATCTCGAGTTCTATGGCATCTTTACACATATCAAGGGTCCACTTCCTTTCGATCGTGATGACATCATCGCTATCCTTCTATTAAGTATATCACACCGATTAAAATATGAATCATGGTGGTGTTTTTGTAAAAGTCTACACTATGGCTTGTGTTGTCGAAGTGACTGGGCTGTCAAATCTCGAGATCAGATCCGCTTTTGTGTTTTGAGGAGTTTGTTGTTGTGTGATTTATGGATGGATTTTGGAAGATCAATCTAAATCCTTATTGGATCTTTTTGACTGGTTGTTGATCAAATCTCTGGGAGATTCTTTTTCTTGACTTTTTTGTCTGGTTGTTGATCAAATCTCTGGGAGATCGATCATTGAGTGTTGATTGCTCATGCTGATTAAAAGACCGGTTTAAGAAGATGGAGAGTAAACCTGTTACTTTGATGGAGGTTGTTAGGATTAAAATGGTCGATTTCAAGTTTAATGAGGATGACTTCCATAGTTGGAAGAGAATGGTTGAGATGTATATCGATAGAAGAGTCAAAAGCGACCATCTTACGAGCGCACCTCCTTCTCTTATGACCCTTGAATGGAAGAGGACGATGCCCAACTCCGTCATATGATGTTGAGTTCTATAAAGAGAGCGGTCATAGAGTTGGTGATCAGCTTAAAGATCGTGAAGGATATCTAGGATTCTCTAGCCGATTTATACTCAAGGCAACAAAATTCTCATGCATTTGACCTCGTACAGACTTTATATAGGATGAAGCAAGATACCTACTCTCTCCATCAATTCTATTCAAACTTTAATATTGGGGATATTGTGGAGATAAGACACGAGACTTTACTCGTGATTGTGTTTCTTAAAGGTTTAAGGCTCGAGTTTGCGACTGCAGGACTACAGCTTCTAGAGAATATCCTACGTTGATGAAGATCTTTCCTACTCAGGTTACCGGGGAACAGAGAAATGCAGGAGAGCGCTCTTCTCTCAAGTCTGAGAATGTATCGATCTAGCAGTCACGTTGGGGTAGAAGGGGAGCTACTCGTAGAGGTAAAAGAGGTGGTAGAGACGGAAGAGAGGCGTTTCTGCAATTATTGTCGGCAAACGGGGCATGTTCTAGATGCTTACTAGGAGCTGCATGGAAAGCCCCGCTTCTATCTCGTGAAGCACATATTAATTCAGCTTCCTCTACTGCTTCAGGATCTGTTGCATCCAGTGACAACTTCTTCCTCCAAGATCTCTTTAATGGAGGATGAGATATCACAGCTCTGTTGCCTTCTGACCTTTTCGGACTCTACAATCTCCTCTTCGTCAACACCTCAAGTTTTTTTGACATAAAGGCCTACCTTCTGTCGCCATTATGTATAGAGGTAATATATAGCTTGTCTTTCTTCTACACTTGTTTCACACTTAGGTCATTGACTTGGATGCTATGGATCATATGACTGGGATGTCGGGTATACTTCTTACCATTCAACATCTATAATATAGTATGGTCACTTTAGATAATGGATCTACCTCGTTGGTTCAGCTACACTGACATAATACTTTATGTTCAACCCTGTATTTATCTCGCTTTTCATTTAATCTATTTTTTGTTAGTCAATTGACTCGAACCTTAAACCGTAACATCACTTTCTTTCTTGATGGTTGCATTATGCAAGATCTTGAGATATAATAGACGATTGGCACAAGTATTGAGCCTACTGGGTTATAACACCTGGACATAGCATCAACGCCCTTTCACATGACCCGGTACCACATTAGCTTACGATGCTTATTGTTGGTTTGGTCATCTGTCATTGCATGCCTTGAAGAGGAATATCCCCTCTGTTGCTCTTTATCTTCGTTAGCGTATGAGTCTGAGATGGATAAACATCATCGTTCAAGCTATACATCTAGTGTCAAGTAAAAAGTTGAGAAACATTTTGCTTTAGTTCATTCTGATATATAAGGACCTTGCCTATTAGTAGCTCAAGATGGATTTTGTTATTCTTTTTTACGTTATTGATGACTTTTTATGCATGACTTGATTGCTTTTCATGAAATCTCGAAATCAAGACTTGTCAATCTTCCAACCTTTTGTGCTAAAACTAGATCGATATGAAACTTCTATTAGTTGTTTGCATAATGATAATGCATGAGAGTAATTTAGTTCACCCTTTACGGAGTACATATAGAAATATGATATTATCCATGAATCGGCATTTTCTTACACATCTCAATAAAATTAGATGGCAAAAAAAGGAAAATGGTTTTAAAGATTATTTGTATCCTCCTTTTTCACATGCGAGTTCATAAGTCTTTATAGGAAGATGAAGCTCTTAATGCATTGCATGTCATTTGATAACTCATATGCCTTCTCCATGCGGATCGGTGAGGTTCCTCATTCTAATTCCCTAAAGGCCTCCTCTTTCATTACCTCCTCAGTTGTTTGGATGTAACAATTTTGTTCACGATCACCAAATCGTTGTCGGAAGCATGGTGTCATACAGGGTGGAAAGCATCTATGAATAAGGAGATGTTAACTATTGAACCTCAGGACTTGGTTCCTCTTCCTATTAGGAAGAAATTTATGCGATGATGATGGCTCTATGCAATTAACTCAATCCAGATGGTTCTCTTGCATTCTTTAAAGCTCGTTTAGTAGCTAAGGGTATTCAAAAACTCATGAGATTGGTTATCAGGAGAAATTCTTCCCGATGGCCAAAATGACCTCAATTCACTTGCTTATTTCTCTGGCAGTTACTAATCATTGGCCTTTTTATCAGCTAGATATGAAGAATGCATTTTTTCATTATAGCTTGGCGAAGGAGATCTATATGGAGAAAACATTTGGTTTCTTGCTTGGGTTAAATCTGGCCTAGTTTGTCACCTTAAAAGTCATTGTATGGCTTGAAGCAATCTCTCCGATCTTAGTTTAGGAGATTTACAAAGGTGGTCACTTAATTTGGCCTTGGTCGCTATGTTCAAGATCACTCCATCTTTTATTATTACCGTCATGATTTACACATCTTCTTGGTGGGTATATGTCGACACTATGAACAGGGGAGACAATAGCACTGGCAGTGCAAAGTTTATACACCATCTCTAAACTCAGTGTCAAAACAATAACCTTGGAAGTCTCTGTATTTCTTAGGCATTGAATTTGCTCGATCTAAAAGGAAAATTTATATTTCCCAGCAAAAGTACATGACTGACATGTTATCTAAGGACAAAATGTTAAGTTGTACATCCGTAAAGACTCCTATGATTCCTAAGACCAAACTGCTTCTAGGACAAGATGATCTGTTAGAAGATCCCATAGATACAGCCAGTGGGTAAGCTGAATTACCATACAATTTCTCGACCTAATATCGCTTATACGATCGGTGTAGTGAGCCAATTTATGGCAAATCTTAGGGTCGCTCATTAGGATGCGACAGTTCGAATACTGCGATATTTGAAGAGTATTCCAGGTAAAGGTCTATTATATTCAAATAATGAACACTCTCGATTAGCAAGATTTACCGATACCAATTAGGCCAGGTATCCTTTGGATCAGAAAGATCTACCACAAGATATTGTGAATTTGTTGGCAACAATTTGGTAACTTGAAAGAGAAGCAAGGGTTTGTATTTCGTTCCACCACAAAGTCATGATAGAGTTATAACGAATACCACTTGTAAGTTGTTACAGATCGGTCTTTTGCTTAAAGAGCTTGGTCTTCGACTCACTTCTATGTTATTATATTGTGACAACAAAATTATCATTTACATTGTCTCAAATCCAGTCTTTCATGATAGCACCAAACATATTGAGGATCATTGTCAATTTGTTCGAGAGATGGTAGAAGATAGAATTATTGATACATATCATGTAAAATTTGTTAATCAATTAGTAACTGATTTCACCAAACCTTCACGAAGGACAAGAGTGAGCTTATCTTTGACAAGCTGGGTATGAACAATATATATGATACAACTTGAAAGAGAGGGTTAGAAAACACTACGGTATTCTAGAGTATTCAATATGTGAATAGTCAAAGGTAATTAGAAAGGGGGTATAAATGACCAAATCTATATAAAACAGGTTAGAGAGATCTTTAACAATCCAAAATCATTTCCTAAACCCCCCAAATAATATCAGTGTTATTTCTAGAAAAGAAAATAAATGACAATCGGTTAATGCTATAGTATGATTTCAGAATGTTTTCGATTAGTTCTTTTGTTGCATTAGTAACCCTATGTTATTACTTTCTTTTTCCACTATTGTTATGTCTTACTTCGCTTCTTTTCGCCAATTAACATTGATAGGCAGCACCCGGGGTTTTTCTTATTGGGGGAGGTGGTTGGGGAGGGCCTATGGGGTGTTATTCTTGTTGTTTTCCCTTTAGTATTACTATAAAGTAACGTCATAGAAAGGATGGGTAATACAATTTATGTTGAACGAATTCGTTGTGAAGGAGAAATCGTAACCGATTCGCCAAGGATACTTGTGGAACTCTTTTCAGCGCAAACTAAAATTTATGTTGTTTTACATGTATGAAATTAAAAAACAACTGTCTATGCAAGGGCACTAATAATTTGTGTGTTTTTATTTTAGATTCGCTAATATAATAAGTTATGTTACCATGTATACATATTTATACAACAAATACTTAACATATCCCATCGAATTGTATGTGATTAGCATATATAATTCCATTTTATATCGCCTATTTCTATCACATTTGTATATAAGTGTTATTAACCTATGACTGCTATATAAGTACAAGAGGCAAGTTCTAAGGAGCTAGAGACGGATTTCAGATAAAAAAGAATGCACTTGAAGAAAAATACGGATTTCAGAATATGACTCAAAGTGCTGTCAAAGTCTCTATGGTTTTCAGCATCCCAAAAATACCTCAGAGAACACAAGCATCATCTACATAAAATAACAAGACTGTGCACCAAAATTGGCCACATTCCATTACAACAAAGCCGCCGAAACGCGGATAATAGACAGCGTTTCCACAGCCATGTCGTAACGAACTCGGCTAAATTTTGGCCTACGGTCTCGTTATTTTATTCCAAGCCTGCTCAAGCCTTCAGATTGTATCGGGAAAACTATAATATAGAACATATCACTGCAGAATTGGGGATCTAGATTTAGTTTAGGATTTGTTTTCTTCTTCTTCGTTGGTTGCTAGCTCTCTAGCTTTCAACCATTGGCGGAGAACTAGGTTAGCTTCAATTCAAATTTTGTAATTTCTTTTCTTTTTCATTTCTTTTGTAATTGGAATTGCAAGTAATATGGTTTGCTTTCTTCGATCCTCTTCTTGTTTTCTTTTGATTTTTCTTTGGTGATCTCCATTGTTGCAAGTTACTACCATGTACTTTCTCTTTCTTGATTTTCCATTTTCTTTTGTAATGGTTTGTGAGTAATTCCCTTATCTAGGATATGGGGAGGTTAGATGCTTGATGGTTAGCATCAACCTAGCTTCTCTCATGATTTGAATTCATCCTTGAATCAATTAGCTAGAATTTCCCAAAATTGAGACATCTCATCCTCTAGTGCTCATTGCGAGGCTAGCATGATGACTTGCTCTCATGAGGGAAGTATTCAAACTAGTTGGTTCAAGGGCTAGTGCAATGTTAGAGAATGGATGGATTCGGAGATGCAAGGCGATGGACCTTATTGATTATGGCATTGCCTCATCTCAAGCCATTCCGTCAAAGCTCTCTAAATCCAACATTTGCTCACATTGTTACTAATTTTGATTCCCTCTCTGTTTGCTTGCAAGATGAATGCTCATATTGACGGATCATGCTCCATCTCCCTCGTGGTGGTGTTTGATGGTCAATGCGCTTCGCACTTGTATTGCAGGTAAAAAGAGGAATGCAATCCATTATTAGCAAATGTGTTGGTATTAATAGATTATGCTCCTAACCCCTTTGTGGCTAGGTTTGATAGTCAGTATTCCTCACAATGATAATTGCAAGAATCAAGAGAGATGTTGGTTTGATGTTAGTACTCAATCTCTAGCTACTCTAGTCCTATGTAATCTTCTTCTTATTCTATTTTCATCTTTTCTAGTTCGTGACAAACCCCTCTCCTCAAACCATTCTTGTTTGGCTCGCCTTGGTACAAAACTCAACCGCATTCTCCTTGTGGATCGACCCGCACTCCTACGATTGGCTACATCACGACTCCGTCAATTGCGGATAAATACATTAAAAGACTACGCTACAACATTCTTATCATCATCAAGATATTTGGAAAAGTACGAATCAGCGAATACAACACCTAGTTTATTCGTATCCGTATTCGGATCAATGCTACTTAGAATACAACATCTGGTGATAGTCAACCTAAATTGCAATAATATGACCATCATTTTTCAAAGTATTATAAAGAAATTTTATTTCGTTAATTAGTGGATAATTATCCAACAAGGTTAAAACCACAAGAATATGCATATGAATATATGAAAAGATAGAAATAGGAATAAGATAAAATTTCCTGCAGAAAAACTAAAAAATCGTACACAATGAGGAGATTGAATGGTTGCTACAAACAAATTGATTCAACAAATGTTCATACTAGGGAATTGGTTGGCTTATTCTATCAGATGAAGAGGTTTTAAACAGGTAGAAGAGAAAGAAGCTTTTCACGTCCAAAAGTCCAACTTTTGAAAAGTATTTAATCATTAGTTACCTGATACTGAGAGTTCTAAAAATCAATAATATGTAAGAAATATAAGCACTTCAGAGATTAAAAAAAATCTTTCCACCACATTAAGTTAAAGTCAAACGTCACTTTAATTTCAAGCAATTGTTTCCATAATATTAAGCGGAACACACTAAATGATGGAACATCATAATACACCTGCATCTATAGACAAATTTATCTCATAGTTTATATATTTAAAGGAAGGAAAGTATTGCCTGCATGACCATTTGAAGAAGATGCATGCAGGTCATTGTGCTTGAAAGCCATCCGCTATTGGCACATATGTCAATCATAGCCTGGATAATACGTATGCTTTGATCAAGAACTGATTTCAAGTCAGTGATGTAGTCACTAATAGGCAGTTCTAGACGTGAGAAGTGTGCCTGCAAGAGGAAAAGTAACAAAGAAGTAAAAGTTACAGAAAAAAGCTGAAAATTCACATAGACGGATCAAAATAAGCAAGCAGTACTTTGATGGATGCATACCACCAATCTGGAACAATAAATGGTGACAAACCTGGAAGAGCAAATTTGCTTTCACATGCGGGTCATCAAGGCGGTGTTCATCAACCATATGTGGGACCCTTTTGGATAATGCTCCATTCAAGTTATCCTGTTGATAAACAACAACAATAAACAGGAATTCAAACGATAACAAAAGTAAGAAATGATTGAGGAACTGACAATCGTTATATATCCCAAGCATTGCTCAATGCAAGAGAGTATAATAAGATAACCGCTGATGAAACCTTGATGTCTAAGATCTAGAGCTGGCTAGAGTAGAACTAATTTAAGAAAGAAATATAAATGCTTCCAGATTATAGGAGCTAGTTAAATGGCCTGATTAATATGAGAAGATAAAGAGCCGGATAACTAATGCATGCAGCCACAACTTCTAAGTAGGTAGGGGTACATTTGGATTTTCTTTAAACTTTTGCTTGAGTTACAAGGTAAGGTGTGGGACCCACCCCCTCCTCTGGATAAATTTGTTCTCTCCTCTCCTCTCCGTTGGTTGCCTGCCTTGAACTGTAACCTACAATTACACATCACAATTCTAAAGTACTACCATCTCTCCCACCCCCTTTGGAGCGTCTTTTCCTTTATTTCAATCCTTCAAAGACATGATTTAGCTGTTTGAGTTTGACAGTTTTGAGCCTTGTTTTAATAGTCCATCGCATGAGGGTATATGGATAGAAAAGAACAATGTAAAGTATCTGATTTTCAACAATAAACCACATTATGCATCCCATCCTATATCTTCTCAAGCCAAACATCTCAGGTCAGATCACAGATAGGTTTACAAGCCAAGCCGGCAGTATCCTTAAAGAGAAAAGTAAGGACTAGACAAATTGAGATTTGACTAGTATTAGAATAATTGGGATCTGTTTTGCTAGTTGTTTTAGAATACTTCCGATTAGTTGTTTAACCTGACATCTAATTTGTTGAGTTGATTTACATTGGCTAATAGCAATGTTACAGAATGTCGAGCGCTTGAAGACCGCATAAGCGGATTATGCATTGCATATGTGGACGCATGCGATTTACATATTGAAAAGAAAAGGTATAAAAAATTATATATTAGTGACAAATAAGAGAGAAATATGGAAACATATTAAACTTGTGTTTATAATATTAAGAATATCCATAATGTCAATATAATGGAGAAAAAAGAACTTGCTCCAGCTGTCCACCTACTAAGGCATCATCTTTACAGAGTTTTCACCGAAGATATGAGAAATTGTAAGACCAAACCCTAATTTTAGATGAGAGGAAAGAAAGAGGAGAAAGGAGTAGAGGAGAGAATTCTTTTGCATTGGAACGGGATTTATACCTTTTAGGTATTGATACAGGTATATTAGAACCAAGCCCATAAATGTTATACGCGTTTTATGCAGCTGCATATGCAATGTGTCCACATAACGGTTGCATATTTGAATTATGCGGTCACATAATGACTTTTGTGTACTAATACTTGTTTCTATAATGCATATTGCAAAAATACCCCAATTTTTATGTGCAAAGAGGGTGCTAGGAATATGCAAGCACATGTGTCCGCATATTTTGCACTTTTCAACATTGGCTAATAAGTTAATCTAAAGTTTAGTTGATTAGGGTTGAGTTCGCATATAATTAGGAGTCAAGATGTGTTGGATAGAAGTTAATCACCATTATCATCATTTTGGGTAACTAGAGGAAAAGACTGTTATCTTTTTATATAAAAAAATTCTTATTGTGTATTGTATTTAATTTCTTGGAAAGTAACAAAGATGTCTGTAGTAGATTCTTTCTTTCGTTAATGAGAATATTTGCAATGGAACACATTGAGATAAAAACATAATAATCCGTGTTTGATATTATACAACTTTTCAAGTTAAATATGGTTAGCTTGAAAGCATTGAAAAGTGTGATGAGAACGGGCGAAAATATGTGTATCAAATAAAACATTTTCAATACATATTAAAAAAACGAATGTAAAAATGAACAACACAATTTAATACGCATGAAAAATTGAATATAACTAACAAACGGCACATAAAACTAATTTCTAATACACATCAGACATCACAAAACAAGAAATATATTAAGTATAGCGAAAACTATTTTAAGGAATAATGAATTCTAATAAAAGATATAAACATACAGAAATTGTTAAGAAAGAGTATCAAATCATGGGAAGAAGATGTCTCCTGCCTAATGTTCTAAATATTTCCGATATATAATATATATATCGGACGATATATCGGTTTTGTAGAGGAAATGATATGATATATTGAACTTATATCTTTTTTAGTATTGGGTAAAAATCATCCGATATATCGTAATATCATCCGATATACCGGATTTGATATATATGTTTAAATAACGCGATATTTTTCTAATTTTATTTGGGTTATATTTTTAAGTAACATTAGTAAGCAATCCAACCGAACCTGTGATGAAGAAAGGGATCCATTGAGCAGGGGGAGCACATGCCCTCATTTGAAATTTCGGGAAATAGATATTAATATATGTTATATACGATTTTTTGAAATTTGTGAATATCTATTATATATGTTTGTAGTATAAATAGAGCACAATGATACTTTAGTCCATGTATTGATGTGTTTTGTTTTTCAACAAAACATCTTAGGTTCAACTCACATTACCTACATTAATTTTGGGATTATATTTATGAAGGTATGAATATCAATGTCTTTTTTCTTTAAAAAAATAGTTTCTATATTTGTAACTAAATTGATTTAAAATATTGTTTTAAATTTTCTGAAGATTTTCATATAACATTTAGTATAATTATTTAACAGAACCTTGCTCTTTTTGGTGTCTATGCTAATGAAAATTCCTGGATCTGTCCTTGTAATGAAGGATAAGTTAAAATTAAAACCGCTAAATAAAGACCTAGAATCCATATCAACTTTTCTTCTCTCTAGATTCATATATGGTTATTTATATTTAACATCGTATCTCCTCAAAAAAGATTTGAACCTACAACCAATCATTTTATATGACCGCTCTACCACTGAGATATTGAGGAAAAATTAAGGTTTGAAAACTCGGTTTCGGTATCGGTCTTTTCAAATTTTGTGAGTATTAGTGGGTTTCGATTTAATTCGTTGGTCTAGAATCAAGTTTCGATTTCGGTTCCAATAATATATGTACACAAATAATTTATCTATATACATATCATATCGCATGCATGTGATGTATTTATGCATATTTTACATATGTTTTGTATGAGTGTGTTTATATCTACATGCATACATACACGCACATACATGTTTACATTTATATACATATATAAACAATATGTAATATTAGTATATTAGATGCCTACCTAATATTTAATATAGCATTTTGTTTAAAATGAAAGAAAACAAAAAAAATTAAAGAATGAAAGGATTTATTTGGATTATTCTAATATTCTATTTAATTTGTAATCTAATGATTATGGTTTTCTTGCAAGTTTCTAAAAATATTATTGATATCATGACTAAGAAATGATATAGTTAATAATAATTCCACTAACTTTGCTTCTTTCCAAAATTATTTTTAAAACTCACATTAATTTAGCTTCTTTCCAAGCAATTGAAAATGCCATTAATCTAATTACTTTCCAATGAATTGTCATTAGTTTCCATTAGAAATAGTTATTATTACTTAGGTATATAAAACGTTTAATAACTTCTATTAATATGTATTTTTTATTTTCTTCTTTCTTCCTCATTTTACAAGAGAAACTTCTCATGAAAAATACAATTGATCACATATTTGGCAACATTCTAAGTTATCGAAGGCTAGCTCCAAGTTTATTCCTAGTAAGTATTGTTCTATATCATATCTAGCTAGCATTCTTAAATAAATTCTTCTTTTTATCTTCTTCCTCCTTTTCTATATTTTACTCAAATTTTAGTTTAAAAAAGTTGAGATTTAGCTAAACTTGATTGTAATGGTAAAGAAAAGAGGCTAAACTTGACTATGTCGGTCAAGTTTTGGCCAAAATTTTATTGTATCGGTCATGTTTCGGCCGAAACTTGACCAATACTATTAGATTTCAGCCGAAAACAGATTACACCAAGGATTTTGGATCGGTCTTCTCCGAGACCGATCTGAAACGGCCGAAGCCAATGGGTTTCGGCCAAGTTCCCGATCCTTGGAAAAACACATTTAAAAAAGTTGATTATTTGTATTAAGTTTCGTTTATGGAATTTATGATACAAAATCCGATTATGGAGACGAAAGCAGGGGTTAATGCCAAATTGGAATTATGGAGGCAAATATTGGAATCTCGGGGATTCAGATTGAGCAGTTCCAAGACAGCATATATGCATTGCAAATTTAGTAACCAGCGAAGTCAAAACCATATTGGTATAACATTGGAAGGACGAGATATCACCGAGCGACCAGTTTAGATATCTAGGTTCCATCATCCAAAAGAATTGGGAGATCGATAATGATGTTAATCAAAGAATCCAAGCTGGTTGGTTGAAATGGAGAAGTGCAACAGGGATTTTGTGTGATCGTAACTTTCCGTTAAAATTGAAAGGGAAGTTTTATCGGAGCGCTATTCGGCCTGTCTTATTATATGGTACAGAATGCTGGGCTCCTAAGAAGCATCATACACAGAAGATGCACGTAGCGGATATGCGCATGCTTCGTTGGATGTGCGGTAACACTAGAAAAGATAAGGTGCGAAATGAGTATATTCGTGCAAAAGTTGGTGTAGCACCTGTGGAGGAGAAGATACGGGAAAACCGGCTAAGATGGTTTGGTCATGTGTGACGCAGACCTATGGAAGCACCGGATCGACGAGTAGATACTCTCGATATGAGCAATGGCAAAAGGGCAAAAGGGAGACCGAAGAAAACATGGATGGAGGTGATACGAAACGATATGGTTGCCAAAAGACTCAATGAAAGTATATTGTTCGATAGGAGTGAGTGGAGGCGGAGGATTCATGTGCTGGACCCGGCGTGATTCTCATGTTGGTTCATGTAGCCTACCCCATATGCTTGGGATAAAAGGCTCAGTTGTTATTGTTGTATGATACAAAATCCGATATAAAAATCTTTGAACCAATACGATATCGATATCTGATATTTAGAACATTGCTTCTTCAAATTTCTATCTAGTGTAGAAGAAAATTTAAAGGATGTCATGTCATTTACAATTTATGGAAAGTCCTAAAGTTTCTTTAACAGCAAATTTAGGACTACTACAAAAAGGGTTAGGTCAAAGAGACAACAATCGTAGTACCTTGTCATCTCTTTCATGGAGCTTTGCTTCATAGTCAAACCCATGATAAGGTTATGGCTAAATTGCATATAAATACTCATTATTTCACCCAAATAGAAAATACATGTCTATCTTTGAAATTATTGCACTTTAATACTTGAAGTTTGCTTTTTGGTACTTTGTTACCTATCTATTATTTAAAAATATGTAAATTCCTTCTATATTTTAAAATTTAAAGAAAAATCTACAAAAATCATGTGAGAAACAGATGGAGATCAAGAAGAGTATTTACACATTTTCGGAGAACGGATAGTTAGCAAAGTAATAAAAATCAAAACTTCATGTATTAAGGTACAACATTTTGAAACATAGGTGTTTATATGCTATTTGGATAAGACAATAGTCTTTATATGACATTTAGCCAAAGGTTATCGATATGAAACTCGACCTCTTTAACTTGGTAACAAAATTTTATAAATAAGGTGTCAATATGAAATTCTTTCTCTAAAGAGTAATCAACTATAGCTTTCAATGGGACTTTCTACAAATCATACAGAGATACTAAGTGAGCGAGAAGCCAAACCTAATGCCTCATGCAACCAAGGGTAAGGGGAAAAAGTGAAAGAATTAAAAAAAAACTTTTCATGATATTGCATTCGAGTGCAAATGACAAGGGAACATCAATGCCGGTGCAAATTATTTGTTTTTATTAGTGAGTTGTAAAATCTAAAAACCATGTTTGCACTTATCGAAGTTACATGTTCAGAGTTATGAATGTCAGGAGTCAGGTATTAATTAAATTTTAGATTTGAATTCCAGATGTATGCAACAGCTTTATTCTGACTTGTTTCCTTAAATGAAAAATAAGCTTTGATTCAGAAATTTTCTTAAGTGTTCGATACATCTATATTTTTCTATTGAGGTTGAAATATCCCACTGTGATTAGAACTTCCATCTCCCAATTAACCTTAAAAAAAATTTAATTTTTCAATAACCTGGTCACTCACCTTGCAGCAAACCCACATTCAGATTAACATCGACAATCAAATGCTATAGTCCTCTCAATTGATGCAAGACCATAGTTACAACTGTTTTCGTCTAACTTATCCAAGCCTGAGTACGAATTGGTATCATTTGCTTGAAGTCTCATAAGAATTAAGATTGCTCCAAGTTTTGACCAGCACAAAACCACCTTCTATGATAGTTCAATGTTTCGAAGAAACGTTGTTTGATGTTATAGGAAAACACGGTATTACTATTATATGATGTGGATGCTAATTGCTTGAAGATATGATCTTTGCTATAAGTTTAAGATAAATTTTAGGAAGCATGGACACTTCTATTTGTTTGTCGTGTTCGTTTCCGACACGTATTGCACGCTCTGTCCGATACATTTAGACCACATCGGGTCCAATTTAGACGTGTCCGCAATTCTGCATAGCTTGAGAAATAAAAATATGGAATATGTGTGGACATCTTTGATACTACAAGTGTTCAAGAATATTCATATTTCAAATCTTATAATTGATTAGAGCTGAACAAAGTAAAAGTCCTAATTGTTGTAAATGAGAAAGTCGGGTTTAAAAATGAATTAATATTTTCTTTGTTTTAAGTCCTGTGGATTGTATTCTTATGTGCTTTATTTTTAATTTTCTATATTATTTGTTTGTGTACATAAAAACTTATGAATTTGGATAAATTTCGAGCTTGATTTTAATTTTATGGTACCGGTGCAAAAAATTTCTCTTCATTTATTATATTTTGTTTAATATATATATATATATATATATATATATATATACATATATATATATACATATATATAGTTAAAAGGCTCATACAATGTTCTTATATAGTGCACCCTACAGTGGAGCATATGTAGCATGTATTTATTGGGCTTTGCATGATACTTTTACATTTAAGTGCAAGACCCATTAAAAAAGGGGAAAGACTTAAGTGCAAAACCACCATGCAAAGTCGAATGCAAGCATGCTCCCTATAAGGTACACCCTACAACGACACTCCAAGGCACATCTACTATATATATACATCTACATGTATATACATCTACATATACATGAACATGGGTCCCCATGTCCTTTTTACAAATTTGTATGTCCCGTGTCCATGACAGTGGCAGCATCCGTGTCCATATATATGCTTCATACGGTAAGGAAGCATTGAAGTTGAGGTAAAGACATGAAAGATATATAATCTCCAATATGAGATTAGATGTAAGGTTTCAAACACAACAAAGTTCTGTGTTCTTTTGGCTTCTCATTCATCGAGTAATATCGTATTTAATTGGGTTGTGGTTTAGTTAGTAGAAACCTGGATTAGAAAATTAAATTGGTTATTAAGTTTCAATAAATATTAATCTTTTAGAATTCCATATCTATATATTTTATTTCAAGTTTGAAGTTCATAGATGTAAATGGATTTTCTACAAAAGTTGTTTAGTACATTTGCATTGAAGGTACAATCAAATATAATCACAAAAGCGAGTTTTTGAGTTCTGAATTTCAATTTTGAATATTATGCCTTAAGTTATAATTGTTTAGTTATCAGAAATTATTAGCTCTTGTAACCCGTGTATTAATTATTTAATTATAATTTACGTCTTTCATCTTACGACTAATGATTTCATTTAGGATGTCTATCAGAGTTGCACATGCATCATCAATGGTTGCCTTCATCTTCCGCACAAACAGTTAATAAGCCCGACAATTTTGTTTTTACCCCACTAATGTAAATCATAACGTGAAAAGACCAAATGCAGCCATTCTCAATGACCTCAAAAGCCCTAGAATGTTTTCAAAACATGAAGCTCTATATATCATACGAAGTATAAGCATGTCATGCAAACATGTAAAAACTAACGAAAAAAATCTAACTACATAATAGTTTGTAAAGTTTCATGCTTATCTATAAGGCTTAAATCCAAAAAACTACCAAAAAATTTACCCCCGTGGTAACAAACTACCACAAACTCTCAAAATTACAATAAATACCATGTTTTGAAAGTTTTGTTATGGTTTCTTACAATTATTGTTGATGTGGCACCTTAGTCATGGTAATTTTTGAATTTTTTGAAAGTTTTGTGGTAGTTTCTTGTAATTTTTGAAAGTTTTATGGAAGTTTCTTGTACATTTAAAAATTATTTGGTAGTTTGTTCCCTTAGGGTTAAAGTTTTTGGTAGTTTATTGGATTTAAGCTCATATATAAATCTCAGTATCAATTAAATTTTAGAATTGAATTCTAAATGCATGTAACAGCTATATTAAGGCTTATTTCCTTAAATAAAAAATAATCTTTGATTAAGAAATTTTCTTAGATGTTTGTTACATCTTTGTTTTTCTATTGAGGTGAAATATCCCACTGCGGTTGGAACCTCCATCTTCCAATTATGCTCAAAAAAATTCAATTTTTCAATAATCTTCACTCACTGAGCAACAAACCCACATTCAGATTAACATCAACATTTAATTGCCGTGGCCCTCTTAATCGATGCAAGACCATGGTTACAACTGTTTTCATCTAACTTATCCAAGCATGAGTACGGGTTGGTATCCATTGCTTGATGTCTCTTGAGAATTGAGATTGCTTCAAGTTTCGATCAGCACCAAACCACCTTCTATGATAGTTCGAGATTTTGAAGAACTGTTGTTTCATGTTATAGGACAATATGATATTATTGCTATATGGTTATGAATGCTAATTTCTTGAAGATATGATATATATTAGAAGTTTAAAGCAAATTCTAGGAAGCATGAACACTTCTACTTGCTTGTCGTGTCCGTTTCCGACACGTATTGCACACTCTGTCCGACACATTTCGGCCACGTCAGGCCAATTTGGACGTGTCCACAATTCTGCATAACCTAGGTAGTTGATAAATAAAAGTATGAAATATGTGTAGACATCTTTGATACTTAAAGGGTTCAAGAATATACATACTTCAAATCTTATAATTGATTAGAGATGAACAGAGTAAAGGTCCTAATTGTTGAAAATGATAAAGTCGGGTCTAAAAAGGATTAATATTTTCATTGTTTCAAGTCTTATGGACTGTATTCTTGTGCGTTTTATTTTTAATTTTCTATATTATTTGTTTGTGTACATCAAAGCTTATGAATCTAGATGAAATTTCGACCTTGATTTTAATTTTATTGTACTAGTGCAAATTTCTTCTCGTCGTTTATTATATTTTGTTTAATATATATATCTTTAGTTAAAAAGCTCCTGCAATGTTCTCATAGGATGCACCCTACAGTGTCGAGCATGTGGCAAATATTTATTGGGTTTTGCATGATAATTTTGTATTTAAGTGCAAGACCCAATAAAAAGGAGGAAACACTTAAAGTGCAAAAGCACCATGCACAGTCCAATGCAAGGATGCGAGTATGCTCCATTGTTGGGTGCACCCTACATCAACACTCCAGGACCCGTCTACTACACACGGTGCAGGGCTACTAGGCACTCACAAGGTCCTACAAGGCATCAACCATACCCGATTTAAAATTTAGACGTGCCGAACAACCCTAACCAAGATCTTTAAACTAGAGATTATGCGAAACAAAGCATGTTAAATACTTTAACACTAAGAGTTTGGGATTACAACCTTTGTAGTCCGATCCTTCACTTCTAAAACTCCGTGTTGAGGTCCTTTCGCTGCGATCATCGAGTACCCGGACTCTAAAGAGGCTCCACGAATTGAAAGATGTAAACTTACTTCCGATCTTCGATAACTAAGATTATCTACCTTGAAATTTCTTTAACACAAGCTCTCACTCACTAAATGAAATGAACACCCTAATCTAAATGGCTAGGATAGATTAGGATGATGAAGTAGGATTTTAGCTCTCATTTATTTTCATTAACTCACTCATTTTCATCACTTCATAAAAAGCTAGAAAGCTTTCAAGGAAGAAGAAGAAGAATCAATTTACTTTGTGATGAATAATGAATTGTGGTGAGGTTAGAATTGCAACCATGGGTTAAGTATGACAACTTAACCCATGTAGAGACTTAACCATGGTCATGGGTTGGGTTAATAAATATCATAACAAATATCTTTACAAATATCTTTAGCAAGAAACAAAAGAAAAACCTTCTAGAAGTTTCTAGAAAATATTAACTCAAATCAAACCTTAATCATGTTTAATCTCTACTAATCACGTTGCATTAATAAGCTTAACATGTTACAATATTATATATCACATATACAATATTTATTGTAACAAAATAAAATAATACAATTAACATATATCGCATATATATCAATGTATTACCCGAGTGAGAAAAAGAATCTTTTAGTGAGTTTATATTAGTTAATGTAATTTAATATATCAAACATATAATTATACATTAAATTATCGAATCAACACTTGATCCGATAATCCGGCTATTTCACAAATAACCGACTAATATTATCTGTATCAGTTCATCGAATCAACACTTGATCCGATGACCCGGCTATATCACATATACCCGGCCGATATCTCATATCGCGAGAATTTAATACGATATCACATACACGTATTGTTCTCGGTCCCGCACATATCACATATGTGCTCCTACTCCGTTTTGCCTGAGCCAAGAAACCTCTGTGTAGGACTCTAAAGAATCGTCAATACGCCGGCAGTAGGTGATGATCATATCAAACACCCACAAGCTGCAAGCGGTCAGCTAAACGTAACAGCCACTCAGGTATTGAGCGATCAGAAGATCAACAAGCAAGCATGTACATTCTCCTGCGAATCCAGTCGGTAACACTCCCGTACAGTCCGGTCTCTCCGTCTGATATGTCGCATATCTCGTTTAGGGGTGGTAAACGTCAGACCCCAGTAGCTTGATAAGTCGTGTCGATATGAGGTCTATAACAGTTCGAGAAACTACTGATAACACTTACCAGTAAATCTCAGCAACCCTGGCCAGGGATTTCCAGTTATAACCAATCGAACACAGCGCAACATCAACTCCCTATACCGGGAGAGACGAATCCCCTCCTATCGCTCATTGTCTCCATGTGATTCTGGACTGTACCCAAAGGCCACTTTTTTGCACGCCCTCTTGGACGTGGTATGATCGAAATCAAAGCACAGTGGGAATCACACAAGACTCTATAACGATCTCGGGTCTACAGACTAATCTGTACCAGTGTCACCAGAGAACTGCCATCTGACGTGAGGTATAATACCATCTGGGAGTTCTCGGCGAATCCATCCAGTGTACCCAGTCTCTACTGAGCACCCGTACACCATCCTTGATGTCAAACACCGATGGATATGGGATCATCCATCGCCCATCATATGGGTCAAGATACATATACTCTAGTCTACTCTGGTGTATCGATACCCTATCTCGATACACCCTCGACTAGAAACAGTTATAGGATATACTCGTCGACTACCGTGGCCCTACTAGTATGATCTCATCATAGTCCCAGTGGTCGAGTACAATCCTAAGGGCTTTATCAACATGTAACATAAAGACAATCAGAGTACATGTTAAGATAAAGAGCAACCAGATAGCGTACTATCATATCGAACAAGAAAGTCCTCCATATATATGTCCAAGCATCCACTACAATATACATCGTATGTACAGTAATGGCCTCTAGGGCATACATATAACTAACAATCTCCCACTTGCACTAGGGCCATCTATTGTGGTATCGCATACCCAACAATCGGCTGTGGTTGAAGTATCTCATACTCAACCATCCCATAAAAAGTCTCTACTGGGAAATAGGCCTTTATGAGTGGATCCGCGCTGTTGTCCTCTGTGTCTACTCTCCTAATCTCGATCTCCCTGGAGATCAACCATCTCCATGATCAGGTGATACTGCCTAAGAATTATATCTGGATTTCAGATGGGACGGGGGTTTCTTGGCATAAGCCACAACTCCATTGTCACATAATGGTAGGAACGAAATTCATCTCATAAACTCATATATATCCAGACTGTCTCTTTGGCAGCATTTTTGGTAACGATGTATCTTGCCTTTAATCGTCTAGTAAGTCACGGTATCTAGTTTGGAACTCTTCCAACATACCGTCCCTCCACTGAGGGTAAAGACAATGCTTGCGACTGACATTCAGTCGTCCTTATCACCCTGGAACCTTTCCAGTGATTCTCCCCAGGATCGATTAATACCATCTCACTACAACTAGTGAGAATCATAACATCCAAATAGATCTATCTCATAGATCCATAACCCAGGATTTAGGAGGTATCACCTTGATCCTATATGGAGAATCCTTGTGATAAGCGGAGATTGACCGAGCGTAGCATAGGAAACTCCTTCCCTATTAAGAGTATGTCATCCTCGTACTCTACGAGGATCATCACTATACTCTCTACTACCTTTTTGTATATACAAGGTTCATCTACCATTTTGATGAAGTCAAACTCTTTGACTACCACATCAAAACAGATGTTCTAATTCCGCGATGCCTGATTTATCACATAAAACATCTTGCACACGTTTCCGCTGCTCCCACTGTCTACGAAACCCTCTGGCTGTGTACTTATAGACGCTCTCTTCCAAATCATCATTTAGAAAAACAGTCATGACACCCAACCGCCAGATATCGTAGTCATGGTATGTAGCCGTGGCAAGTAGGATCTGGATGGACTTTAAGCATGGCTTTGAAAGTCTCAACTTTTCCATGTACACCAAGTAATCTTCTCAAGATATACTTGCTCCTGATGGGGATTTACCCTTCAGATAAAGCAACCAAAGTCCATACTTTGTTGGTGTATAAGGATTCCATCTCATATCGCTAAGCATCCAGCCATTCTTACAGAGTCCCACTCCTGATGGCCAGATCGAAACTAGTTGGGTCATCATCTCATGATGCAATCCTCGCTCCCACTGTCATAGAGAAAACCGAAGTATCTCTCAGGTGGGTGAGGAACCCTACTAGATCGTCGGAGAGGCAGAGGTTCGTTGGAAACTATTGAATTCTTTGGTTCTACCAAATCATCAGCTGCAGTTTGTATAGCTGGAACTATTTCCAGTTCTACCTCATGACCACTAATTTCTTCACAAGAAATTCCTTTTCACAAAGGTGGCATGTTGAGAAACAAAACATCTTTTGTTCCTCGGTTAGATAGAAGATATTCCCTTGCGAATGCTTGGGATATCCAACAAAGTTCTACAGAACTGACTTTGTCTCGAGCTTGTCCGGATTATGCTTTTAGACATAGGCTGGACAACCCCAAATCTTAACATACTTAAGATATGGGCTCTTCCCATTCCATATCACATATGAAGTGGTAGGCAACTGATTTGATTGGAACCCTATTCAATAGGTATGCAGCTTCTCAAGTGCATAACTCCCAAAAGGAAATAGGAAACTCAATAGTACTCATCATAGAGCGCACCATATCTAATAGGGTGTGATTGCTCCGTCCCGATACACCTACGTGCTGTGGTGTATACGGAGGAGTAATGCTGAGAGAGAATCTCATTCTCCTTTAGAATAGTCCAAGATTTCCGTGCTCAAGTATTCTCCTCTTTGATCTCATCAAAGGACATAATACTTATACCCGTTTTTGGTTCTCTACTTCTAACTTATATTCTGTGATTATCTCAAAAGTTTCGGACTTGTGTTTCAACAGGAACATATGTTTGAATCTTGAGAGATCATCAGTGAATGTAATGAAGTACAAAGAACCAGTCCTGGCATGTGTAGACAGAGGACTCACATACATCATCATGTATCAATCCCAAGAGTTCACTAACTCTTTCTCTGTTTCCAATAAACAGAGTTGTGGTCATTATATCTTTGTGATATGACCGGCAAGTTTCACAAGATGTAAATTCAAACAAATTTAAATATGCATCTAAATGTAACTTCAGCTAGTCGGGTCGCATTGATATGACCTAGTCTACAATGCCTCAAGAAGGATTCGTTCATTTCTGAACTTTTCCTCTTATGTGTGTTCTGTATACTAAGAACTGTATTTTGATTTAGAACGTCAATGCTTTTAGATAACGTGCCTGAACCGATCAACTCTTGATATAGGAAATGTTCAAAACATTATCCAACAATACAAAATTATATCCTTCTTTACTAATAAAGAGACTGATATGATGTATATCAGGTTCGGTATCTAATAACATTCGTTCAGAATCAATGTATTCTGGTAATACAGGATGATAACTACCAACAGACTTGGCTGCAACACTTGCACCGTTTCTATCTCATGAAATTTATCACCCGTTCTCAGTTCTCTACCTATCTGTAGCCCATGTAATAAATTACATATGTGGGATCCTGATCCAGTATCAAATACCCAGGACGTAAAGGATATTGAGAAACAGTTCTGTGTAATGAACACACCCGAAGAAGATGCATCAACATGCACCTTCTTCGTTTGGGCGGCACGGGAATTCTGGTAATCCCCTATTTCCTGCTCTGTTTTATAACAATTACAAGTTGGAGCGGGACCTACTGTAGGGTGTTTTTCGTCACCCCATTGAGATGGGAATACGCGCGTGCTTGTCAGGCGCATTACAAATTCCCCCTGCCTAAGGTAGGCCGGGGTTTAATGATGGGGATCCGAATCTCCGGCAGCCGCGGACTAAGCTGCCATTAATTACTCCTCGCCTTTGGAGCGAGAGAACCTCCGATTGACGGGTTAAACTGGTCATGCGAACTCAATGTGCAGTGTTGTGTTTTGAAGGGGTTTTGAATATATCGGGAGCCCTACAAGGCATCAACCATGCCCGATTTAAAATTTAGACGTGCCGAACAACCCTAACCAAGATCTTTAAACTAGACATTAGGCGAAACAAAGCATGTTAAACAATTTAACATTAAGAGTTTGGGATTACAACCTTTATAGTCCGGTCCTTCACTTCTAAAGCTCCGTGTTGAGGTCCCTTCGCTGCGATCATCGAATACCCGGACTCTAGAGAGGCTCCACGAAGAGAAAAATGTAAGCTTACTTCCGATCTTCGATAACTAAGATGATCTACCTTGAAGTTTCTTTAACACAAGCTCTCACTCACTAAATGAAGTGAACACCCTAATCTAAATGGCTAGGATAGATTAGGATGATGAAATAGGATTTTAGCTCTCATTTATTTTCATTAACTCACTCATTTTCATCACTTCATAAAAAGCTAGAAAGCTTTCAAAGAAGAAGAAGAAGAATCAATTTACTTTGTGATGAATAATGAATTGTGGTGAGGTTAGAATTGCAACCATGGGTTAAATATGATAACTTAACCCATGTAGAGACTTAACCATGGTCATGGGTTGGGTTAATAAACATCATAACAAATATCTTTACAAATATCTTTAGCAAGAAACAAAAGAAAAACCTTCTAGAAGTTTCTAGAAAATATTAACTCAAATCAAACCTTAATCATGTTTAATCTCTACTAATCACGTTGCATTAATAACCCTAACATGTTACAATATTATATATCACATATACAATATTTATTGTAACAAAATAAAATAATACAATTAACATATATCGCATATATATCAATGTATTACCCGAGTGAGAAAAAGAATCTTTTAGTGAGTTTATATTAGTTAATGTAATTTAATATATCAAATATATAATTATACATTAAATTATCGAATCAACACTTGATTCGATAATCCGGCTATTTCACAAATAACCGACTAATATTATCTGTATCAGTTCATCGAATCAACACTTGATCCGATGACCCGGCTATATCACATATACCCGGCCGATATCTCATATCGCGAGAATCTAATACGGTATCACATACACGTATTGTTCTCGGTCCCGCAAATATCACATATGTGCTCCTACTCCGTTTTGCCTGAGCCAAGAAACCTCTGTGTAGGACTCTAAAGAATCGTCAATACGCCGGCAGTAGGTAATGATCATATCAAACACCCACAAGCTGCAAGCGGTCAGCTAAACGTAACAGCCACCCAGGTATTGAGCGATCAGAAGATCAACAAGCAAGCCTGTACATTCTCCTGCGAATCCAGTCAGTAACACTCTCGTACAGTCCGGTCTCTCCGTCTGATATGTCGCATATCTCGCTTAGGGGTGGTAAACGTCAGACCCCAATAGCTTGATAAGTCGTGTCGATATGAGGTCTATAACAGTTCGAGAAACTACTGATAACACTTAACAGTAAATCTCAGCAACCCTGGTCAGGGATTTCCAGTTATAGCCGATCGAACACAGCGCAACATCAACCCCCAATACCGGGAGAGACGAATCCCCTCCTATCGCTCATTGTCTCCATGTGATTCGGGACTGTACCCAAAAGCCACCTTTTTGCACGCCCTCTTGGACGTGGTATGATGGAAATCAAAGCACAGTGGGAATCACACAAGCCTCTATGACGATCTCGGGTCTACAGACTAACATGTACCAGTGTCACCAGAGAACTGCCATCTAACGTGAGGTATAATACCATCTGGGAGTTCTCGGCGAGTCCGTCCAGTGTACCCAGTCTCTACTGAGCACCCGTACACCATCCTTGATGTCAAACACCGATGGATATGGGATCATCCATCGCCCATCATATGGGTCAAGATGCGTATACGCTAGTCTACTCTGATGTATCGATGCCCTGTCTCGATACACCCTCAACTAGGAACAGTTATAGGATGTACTCGTCGACTACCATGGCCCCACTAGTATGATCTCATCATAGTCCCAGTAGTCGAGTACAATCCTAAGGGCTTTATCAACATGTAACATAGAGACAATCAGAGTACATGTTAAGATAAAGAGCAACCAGATAGCGTACTATCATGTCGAGCAAGAAAGTCCTCCCTATATATGTCCAAGCATCCACTACAATATATATCGTATGTACAGTAATGGCCTCTAGGGAATACATATAACTAACACACGGATCCCCATGCCCTTTTTACAACTTTGCAATGTCTCGTGTCCATGTCAGTGGCAGTATCCTTGTCCGTGAATATGCTTCATAGGGTAACAGGAAGCATTGAAGTTGAGATGAAGACATGAAGGATATATAAATCTCTTTTGGCCAGAATATGCAATATGAGATTAGATGTAAGGTTCCAGACAGAACAATTCTGTGTTCGTAATATCGTGTTTACATGGGTTGTGGTTTAGTTAGTAGAAACTTGGATTGAAAATTAAATTGGCAATTAAGTTTCGATGAATATTTAACATCTCTTAGAATTCCCGATCTATATATTTTATTTCAAGTTTGAAGTTCATGTGTAAATGGATTTTCTACAAAAGTAGTTTAGTACATCTGCATTGAAGGAACAGTCAAATATAATCACAAAAGCGTGTATTTGAGTTCTGAATTTCAATTTTGAATATTATTCCTCAAGTTACAATTGTCTAGTTAACAGATTTATTAGCTTTTGAAACTATTGTATATTAATTATAAGAAAAATACTTAACCTACCAACTTGAAATCCTACCACAATCTACCCAAAAGACAAATATCATGGGCTCACTTGTTTCACACTAGTATCTAAGTGTTATGGGTCCATCACTTTATCTTTTGGGTAGATTATGGTAGGAATTCAAGCCTGGTAGGTAAAGTATTACTCTAATTATAATTTACATTTTCCATCCTGCAACTTATGATATCATCTAGGATGTCTGTCAGAGTTGCACATGCATCATCAATGGTTGCCCCTTCATCTTCCGCACAAATAGTTAATAAGCCCGACAATTGTCTTACCCCACTAAGATACATCATAAGGTAAAAAGACCAAACTTAGCACACTTTCAATGACCTCAAAAGCCCTAGAATGTTTTCAAAACATGAAAATCGATATATTATATGAAGCACAAGCATGTTATGCAAACATGTAAAAGCTAACGAAAAAGAATCTAAACTACAAAATAGTTGGTGAAGTTCCATGCTTATCTATAAGAAGGTGTTAGTCCCAAGTAATTTGCAAATCAAACAATAAGAATTTGTTGGAATTTGAAATAGAATGTTAGTCCTATGTCATTTGAATCTATCATTTCACAATAGAGTGTTAGTCGTAGATTATTATAAAAATCCTAGAATTTAATTTTTAAAATTCATCTAAAATCATAATAGAAACATAAACAAAACTTTGACTCTCAAATTCATCAACACCCCCTTGATTTCTAAAATTCTCAAGACCTTTGACTCACAAACACTAACAGCCAACAACCGATAAACCGGCGATAGATCGCCGACAACCAACCGAAAATCGACGATCGTCGGCCTGCAATAGACAGGCGCCGCGACTGTCGGCTGGCGATAGACCATCGCCGACAGCCGCCGCCGCCATCGGTGATAGGACATTGAAAACCTTCCATTGAAGACAGTTCACAACCGGTAAACAGCCGATAGACCGCCGGTGACCGGTGGCATGACCTACCGCCGGCGACTGGTAGCATAACCAATGGACAGCGGCCGGCAACCGGCAACAGACCGCCATCTGTAAACCGGTGATGGACCGACAAACAAGTGACCGGTCGCTACGACCACCGTCGTGACTGGTGACCGACCAACGATCAACTATCGTCAATCGACACACCGACGACCGTTGCTAGCCTTCGAGTAATCATCACCGACCACCAGCGACGATGAACCTTCAATGACAAACCAACGACTACATCGTTAAGCCATTAAATTAAATGAGCAGGACATGTTCACCTAATTGTTTAAGCCAAAAGTTCCATTCCCAATGAACACAAATTCATTTCAAAAATAAATATTACTATAATAATATAATTTTGAAAAACATTCCTCAAAACATCCGTCGACAAGATTTTTATGTATTCATGGGAATGAACTATACTTATTCTCATCAACATGAGAATGTCGGATTCTATCTAGACATCCATTGTCCACATAAATGTATTTAGGCAGCTCGGTATTTTAGATTTGTTATTCATGTCAAACGACAAGTACTATCATATCAAAATGTACTTAAATGACAGATCGAGAACAACAATGTCATCAAGCCAATGAGATTATGTAACTTTTTAAATTCTATCTCATAGGTGTCATCCTAGAGAATTAAATGTGATCTTGTACTACATGTATCACAATACGTGCTCATGACATACACCTGGAGAATCTCCATTCTCAATGATTGAGACATATCACCACATCTAAAATATCGGTATCATGCATGATAGCCTATTATAAAGCTAGCTATCACATATTAGTTATAGGCTAAGTACTCATTTATGAAATTACTAGATTAGACCATGTCTTCATACAAGTGACACATAATTGTGCATAATCAAATAATATGATTTCTAACGATATTATAACAATTATAAATACATATGACTCAGATAACCAATCACAATTAGTGCAACTATAAAATCATATTAATATTCAACAACAATTACAAGAATGGTATTGAATGTGTAAAGGCACAGGCAACTACTCTAGCAATCTCCCACTTGCCCTCACATCCAATCGGGTATAATAATAACTTTTATTTATTTCTATCTTGTCAAAAACCATTAAAGATAATAACTAAGTTTATCATTTGTTTATGTTGTTTTGTAGCCATCTTTTATATCATTATATAAAAATATCCCAAAATAGATTTTCTACAATTTGGATACAATCTTAAATTTCATCTAATAAAATCATGCCAAGTTTATCAACAAACTTATTTGCCTAAACTTTCTTTTTTGTCATTCACTTCCGCTACGCACTATGCTTCGAATGTGGAAATCTCATAATATTTTATTTCCCACGTTTATAATTAAATATGCCATTATAAACTATTCTACATGTTTCAAAATAGACTTTCTATTTTCAAAATCGGATTGGAAATAAAAATCAGAGCATTCTTCAATACTCAGAAATATTGGCATCATAACTAAACAATAGTTTTAATTTGATGTCTAAATATGGTTTTTACTTTAATCCAATATTCTTCTTTAGGGTTGGATTACAATCTACTTATAAAGCTCCATCATATCATGTATGTAGAATCTTCTAATGATCTTATCCATATAAGTAGATTTCGATAATCGTACAAGTCTCTACTCTATCTTTAAATAAAGTATGATATTCAAACATAGAATATTTGATCAAGATCTTTCATAAAGAATTTGTCTAAAAACCATAACATAAATGATGTCATTGTACCTACATCATTCTAAATGAGAATTATATCAGGAACATAATAGAATCATTTTGTTGCTTATATGCACATAACTTTTATGGATTTTGGATGAAATCAAATTTCTTAATCATTTTCATCAAAATGAATACTCCAATTCCTAAAAGTTTGTTTAACTCTATATATTGAACAATTCAATTCACTTCACGTTTTTTTTAATTTACACAATAAAATCATTCGATTATTGCATGTAAATATCTTCGCTAAAATATCGTTCGAGAAAACGGCCATCTCATCTATTTGCCGTATTTCATAGTCAAAATATGTTGTTATGGCTAATAAGATTTTAATAGACTTCATTATTACAACAGGAGACGAAGTTTACTCATAATTGATAACCACTAAGCAATTTATAAATGTTTATATATTTAATAAGCTTCAAATCTAGAATAGATATCCATTTACATCCGATGGATTTTACTTCATCAGATACCAAGGTCCAAAACTTGTTATAATATATGAAGTCTATTTCCGCTTTCATGATATCAATCTACTTACTAGACTTCATGTCAAACATAGATCTTTCGTAAATTTATATTGAATCATTATTCTTATAAATACTACTCATCAAATATGATATTATCAAGACAACTGTACTTTATCATAAATGAATAATCTTACTTAATCTCCTTGTTGCAATCAATGCATCAACAACAATCTCTAGTGATACTTCAGTATCTCCACTATTACTTGAACCTTCCACTGAATTATTGAATCTCCACTATTACTTAATGATTTATTATGTAGGTATTCTTATTTATTTATAATTGTTATTATATTCTTAGAAATTATATTGTTAGATCATGCATTGTGATGTGTCACTTGTATGGAGATATGATCTAATCAAGTTCTTAAATGATGTACTTAAACCACAACCAGTATAGAATAGCTAGAGTGTTGCAGGTTATCATGCATGACACTGACATATGAAATGTGATGTGTCTCAATCACTGAGAATAGAGATTCTCTAGATGTATATCATGAGCGTATATAACGATATATATAGTGCAGGACCACGTTTGAATTCTCTAGGATGTCACCTATGAAGATGGAAAATTCAAATGGTTACATAGTTCCTTTGACTTGATGATATTATAGCTTTCGATTTGTTGACAAATAAGCTTTGATATGATGGTCAGTCTTATCGATTATCGATTAGACAACAACAAACATGAAATACTGGGCTGCTTTAATACATTTAGGAAAACTGTGGATGTCTGGAAAGGATCAGACATTCTTCTATTGATGAGAACAAGTTTACTGTTCAATCCCACGAAAGCATCAAATCATGTACAGGTATTTTGGAAATTGTTTTTCAAAATTATACCAAACACCGCCAATCGGCGATCAGAACTGAACATCGACCGAACGCCACTGCCGATGACTCTTTTACCGTCATCAATTATCTTCATATTATCGAATCTTTATTCACTAATTATAATATTATTTCAAATTCTACATGGATTTAGGAATCAAATGACTAGCAATTTGAAATGAGAGCAAATTACTCCAAATGACTCGTTATTTGATTTAGAAATTGAGTATTTTTAAATGATTTGGGACCTGCACACTCTATTTCAAATTCCAACAAATTCTTGTCATTTGATTTGGAAATTAATTAAGACCAACACCATGTGACAACAAACTATCAAAATTACAAAAAACTACCATGCTTTGAAAGTTGTGGTAGTTTCTTACAATTATTGCTAATGTGGCACCTTAGTCATGGTAATTTTTTGAAGTTTTTGAAAGTTTTGAGGTAGTTTCTTGTAGTTTTTGAAAGTTCTATGGTAATTTCTCATACATTTAAAAAGTATTTGGTAGTTTGTTGCCATAGTGTTAAAGTTTTTGGTAGTTTTTTGGATTTAAGCATATATATAAATGTTGGCAAACTGACAAACTCGATGAACCATGAGCATACCTCATTGTGCCGCACAGGAAGCTCATCATATTCAGAAGCACCAGAGAGGATGTGCACAAAGACCTATGAACAGAATCAAAGATTAGTAGTCATAGAATCTCCGGGGTAAACACTAAAAAACTAATGTGGGACTTACTTCTAGTGAAGTATTTGGACCTATGTTTGAACCGAACATTGATACTGTCATGTAACTGAGGTAATACTGAGATGCTAAAGAACCTAGCATCAATGGCTCCACAGAGTTTTCTGTCACCTTGACGCAGCCACTGTCTTCCAAATCCTCGAATGCAGATTCTACTAACCTGTTTGAAACAAATCCAAATGTCTACGCGTTCTAGGGAACCACAAGAGGAAAAAAAGACATGTATCATCTTTGAGCAACGAAGACAAAAAAAAAATGCTATACAATGATACAGCTACCTAGACAGATAAGAATTTAGAGTCTTGCTTTCAGTATCCTCCAGTCCATAATAAGCTGGATTCTTAACCTGCAAATAGAGATGATCATAGCATCATGGGCGATGTATGTGAAACAATGCCAATTATCATATGATATGAAAAGAGAGAATGTCCCTGGAATTGGAGGTGCACCAGCATCTGCTACAGCCCAAAACCGAACTTTATTATGCTTATTTAACTGAAAATGGTCCTAACTCCCAAACTTTGAATTTCATAGCAGCAAAATGCAGAAAAGTTGTACGGATAATGCTGCAACTATACGAGGTGCAGAAAATGCAGAAGATATTTATTGGCAAGATCCTTAGATAATTCCAAAAAAGCCAACCCACGTGAGAAACTCGTTAGTTGAGAAAATTGAGTCAAATAACTTCACTTCTCATCAAAACTACAAAAAAATCTCATAAACAAATACTAAATTTTAAAAGCCACCTTGTATTTCTTCCAATTAAGATTATGGTTATTTTAATAAAATACGAGTTTTAGTATAAATTTTGAGTAGGCTTAGGATATTTTGTGGAGCTATCTGCTTTCGAAAGGTTTTTAATTTGAACTTCAATTTTAATCGTTTAAAAAGAATTGAATTTTAATATAGATAGGTTTAAGTTTAATTAATGTTATGTTTTCCTTTCTGATTTCTCCTATAATATGGCATTAATGTAATCAAGAATCTTTTTGCAGATGAATGGTAAAGATTACTAAGAAATTATTTGAGTAACTGGATTCTCTGCGGTCTCAGTTTTCTACTTTCTTATCTCAAAAGATGTTTTCACCCTCGCAGTTCTTTTAACTTCTCCGACACTTTCCTCAAAGGACTTATTTCTCTTTGCCTTTTACTTTTCTCCTTCACCGCATCCTACATCATTAGGCACTACAGATAAAGTCCCCATCACAAGCACTTAATACTTGGGTTAGTTTTTTAAGAAATCCGCAGCAAAGTGTCAAGACTCGATGAGCAATGCTACCCATCCTCGTCACCATGACTGGTATTAGTATTAGAAATGCAGGGTAAAGTATGTTTCAATTAATCACATGGAACCTGTTAGAATCTGCAATCATCCCTCAACCCTCGCCACAAGATCGGGGTTTTGATGAAGTGGCTGAAATTTTCAGACGGTATCACGGCAACCCAGGTTCATATAATGACAGACACAGATTTGAAGTAAAGACGGAACAAAAAATCCTCTTGTGCAAAAGCCCAGCCCATGAAGAAAAGGGCACCCCACCAGGGGAGGCATGCTAGAATATAAAAATAGGCATCACTGAACTGCCCTAAGTTTTCAGCATAGTTTTCACTTAAACACCATGATGTTAATAAGATAATAAACTGAACCTCGCAAATTGCAAATAAATCCTTAAAAAGCTTTCAATTTATACCCTAAATTGTTTACAATCAAATGACAAAACAGTGTCGCAAATAAAACGCTCTCACAATAAAAAGGACATAAGGTAAAGTGAAAACTCTGAAAACAGTTTACAAAATAATAAGATTTGGGCATTTATTTGTAATTGATAAACATCCAGGATGTGATGTCGAAAATTGCTAAAATTAGGGTATTTTAGTGAAATTTACCCTGTAGATATGTATTCCTGAATCCTCATAACAAATTCAAAGTTCTGTTGCTACAGTGACAGCCTGGCAGGGGCATGAAGAGTCCCAATATGAACACTACCGTCCACATGCACCAGTAAAATGTTCTATTCTTCTATTAAGGATACCCTTGCTTCATATATCTTCGATGTAGATATGATACATTGTCAGGATCACATATGATTATAGGTGGAATCTCTCTCATGTGTGTGTTTACGAGCGCGTGTGTGTGCACACTTGCGTGGGTGCATGTGTCCACATATACATATACATATATGTATATGTATATATGTATATGTACATGTATATACATATATGTGTGTGTATGGGAAAAATGTTCCTATGGTGACTCCTTAGGGTGCAACCTAAATAGTCACCCATTGGCACTTCATGAAAGGCTTTAACTCATAAATATATGCTAATGAAATTAATGAAGGTATGTGTGTGTTAAGGATGCGAAGTATAAAGTGGCACTGTAGGAAATTTCCTACCGTGCCACTTTATACTCCGGTGTCTTGTATGTATGTATGTGTATGTATACATGTGTATGTGCATACACACACGTGTATGTATGTCTGCATACACGTGTTATACATGTGTGTATGTAGATATATGTATGTGTGCATGGTATGTGTATGTACATGCAAATGGTTCTTGTTGCTAGAGAGAGACTTTTGATAGGTTAAAGCTTTGGATGTTGAAGAAACTTGAAGGAAAATAGGTTGAAGAAGAAGATGAAAGAGGACTCCTCCTTTGTTGTGAAAGAATTAATAATACAAACTATCCCAAGTAGCCAGCTGTCTCTCAAGACCTAGGGAATTAAAAGCCAATTAAAATAGCCTCCTCATTTAATGCAATGAGATGCATGGGGAAAGGACAAAAACAAAATAATAAACAAAAGTTTGAACAAAAACAGGTCTTTTCCTAGTCAAATGCTTAGGAAATTGAGCTCCAATACATGCCATGCCCTGTTTAAATATTTCAAACGGCTGGAATATTCAACATTCGGTTCGGTTTTAACCAAATTTTTTTTATCAAACCGAACCGAACAGACCTGACACTAAGAACCGAACCAAATCGGTCGGTTCGGTTCGGTTCAGTGTTTTCTTGCTCACCCCTAGTTATAACTACAACTCTAAGGGTACCCTGAAAATTGAAATTTGGCTTGAATTATAGCTCCACATGGCCGTACCAATTAAAAAACGAGCAATTACAGCTGAGGAATCACTTAGGATATAACAAAAATTACATCTACATGCCCCTCATTGTCTTTTTATTTTATCTACCACAGTTGTTCTCTTTTTAAACCGCGTTAGTTGATTTTTTCTAACCTCATTAGCTATGTGGGACCCAACGTAAATCAATTCCTATTACGTATGTTATTTTCTTTTGATAATATATTAATATCATGTATGTCATTAGGTTGAGGGTTCAGGGTGTGTAATCTAATTAGATGTCTGCATCTTATATGCATTTTTAGTATTTAAATTACATTTTATATCATTCCTTATACACAATGCATAGTATTTGTATACAAGTGCTGAAGTGCATAGTATTTGTATGCAATCTCTCTCTCTCTCTCTCTCTCTCTCTCTCTCTGTGTGTGTGTGTGTGTGTGTGTGAAGATTGCATTCCAGACTAAATAGCAGATTAGAAAACACCATACCAATCGACGAAATAGATAGGTCCAAGTAAGATAGTGTACAGCATCCTCCTTATGGCAGATTGTACCAGAAACAATTTCTGCATTGATGTGATCATGCAAGTGCTCCCTCAGATTACTTTCAACAGGGAAAGGTTCATAAAGAAACTGCAAAGTGATGAAAGATGACATTCAGCAACTTTATAAGGATAAATTCGGCGAGTCAAATAGTGTTCAATCTACACCTTCTTGTAGAAGCTCTTTTTAGGTTCATGAACAAGAATAACGGCCTTTCCATGCTGATCATATTGTGGTCGACCTGCACGGCCCATCATCTGCAAGATGTCTGTAATAGGAAAATCAACATACCTCTTGGCTTTTCCGTCATAATATTCTGTTCCCTGCAATAGAAATAGGAAAAACTTAAAAATGCCAAGATTCAGATAACGACTGAACTCCGGACAATGGAAAAATGCTTCATCCAACCTTTATGATGACTAGATGAGCTGGAAGGTTAACACCCCATGCCAATGTGCTGGTACATACCAAGACCTGTTAAATGCATAACAAGCTACACTTGTAAGCATAGTATTTACTGTTTAATAAGGAAATATAATAGTCATCCAAAAATCAGAGATAGAAATGGATCCAGAGGAAAATATAATCCAAAAAAAAAAAATATTTACCTGGATTTTGTTGTTCGCAAAAAGTTCCTCGGCCAGAGATCTATCTTTGTCATTCAGTCCTGCATGATGCAGTCCAATTCCAAATTGCAGAGTATGCCTTAAGTTTTTATCCGTAACCTGTGAAAGGACCATATCTATTTCTTCTTCTGATATATTCAGAAACTGCCTAGGGTGTTCATCAGATGCTGCAAGCTGTGGTTCCATACATACATAATAACATAATAAGAAACAGTCAGTTTTACTATTTACCATTGTTGCCTGCAGAGAAATATCACCTGAATGAGATCCAGAGCCGTAAGTCTAGTTTGACGACGAGATGAAACAAAAATGAGAACTGGTTTTGAAGGTGAATGGGTACAGATGGCAGCATATGCAGGTTTGTTCATGCTATTCATTCTTGGACAGTAGAATTTCCCTGGATATCCCTGTTCATCAAAATAAAGCGACTGTATCTCAAAATCTATTAAATCATGACAAATTAAAACACTATCAGAAAGTGAAATTAGAAATATAATTTTAACTAAATGCTCACAGAAAAGGTAGGGAATGGCATTAACACCTTGTGGCAAACCTAACCTATGGACATACAAACCTTCATGACACATACTTAAACTTTAATTCTACAGAGTATAGACAATTATGATATGCAAAACTGACACTGCTGACATAATACATGGGGAACAGACTTATGTATTCATTAAAGGAGCTGTATGCACCATCTTTAGTCAAGGAAGTTGAGATGATAACAACTAGTGTTGCTTTCCTTTCTTGGACAGCTTAACATGAAGAATCTTTTGTGTGGCTCATGTCAAGATATACAGAAGACACAGGTGAGAGATCAATCACGAAACGAAGTTAACTTTCCTGTATGTGAACTTCGAGAGGTACAGGCCGAACACTAGGCTTGAAATTGAATAGTCCAACATCTCCAACCCCCAACCAATCAGCTAGATCTCTGAAAAAAGGAGAACGAGAAATCAAAGCTAGCAATTTAAGAAAAATTCCAACTAACCCAATATACAAATAAGTGATAGGGATGCAAAACCAAAGGTGGCTACCATGCATGCAATGAGAACTTGAGAACGAAAGTAATTATAACCAATGTACATATGCTACCAACTATTTGGAACAACGAAGCAAGGACACTTATCCTGATGTCATATCTGCATCATACGTAAGGCAAAAGAAATTCTTGACAGTCCTCGGAAATAGTACTAATGTCCATGCTCACTTGCTTACTGTTTCATTATATTGATTTGTATAATAGTGCTTAGCGAACAGTCATTAAATGGATTTATACCATGCTTAGAGTTCAATTGCCAAAATACGGGATAGTTTCTAGTGTGCATGGTGTAATGTTGTGTTGCCCGGTTTCTGCCCAGACGTCTGTACCATGCGTAAGAGTTGGTTATTAATATACTTATTCTTGTTGGCAACTATATTTTTTGTTGTTATACAATGTTTAACTGCTAATGTCTTGGTTAGGGCTTATAACTTAGTTTTACTTGTATTTTAGGCTGATATCAAACCTCTTCCTCTTTGAATTGCTCATCAGGAATTAAATAGCAAAATAACACCATTCTGGCAACCATATGTTGATTTTATTAGTTTTCTGCAGGTTGATGTGAAAAGCTAGATGATAATAGAGGAATAATCTTTTGGAAATCAACTAATTGGTAATTACCTCCATAGAATTGCAAATGATGCGGAAGGACTAAATGATAATAGCTCAATTGGTACAACCTGAGTTCCCTCTATAGAACTGTAAATGACTTAGAGAAGGTAAAATTTCACGAAGATACTTTTGCAAGGTGGGTTAAAGCTAGAAGACAAACTAAATGAGTATGAGTAGAGGAAACTCCCACTCTGGCTCTGTCTCTTTCGCTACGGAAACAAAGAGTTGCTCATTTGTAGCTTGGGTTTCATTTTTCTCTTGTTTGCTCTAACTAGTCTCTAGTTTGCTCTAGGTTGTAATCGAATTTTATAATTGATGTTCTTTGATAATGTTGATCTGCCTACAATTGACTGTTTTTATGCTGACGTTATGCTTTCCAGGTTGACTATTCTACTGCTGGTGTATAATCTGATATTTTTTACTATCCGGTTCTGTGCTTGTCATTGCAGGCTTTGTATGTTCTGAGGGATGGTGCTTGTCTGAGTAGGCTCTTTGTGGCTCAATGGTAATGGGTAAGACTTGGGTAAACTTCATTTTCGGATTACTCGTAATATTTAGTTATTCTGGGTTTTTTGGTGCTTTCTGGGTGGGACTGCACATTCTGGGTATCTGATTTGCCGCTAACATGTGTACTTTCTAAGATTGTCTCTCTAGGTTTGTGCTTTGTTGCTCGGTTGCAGGACTTGTGTGGTCTTTGATCAGTGTCTTGCTTCAGTGTTTCATATTTTTCCTGCTATTAACTATATGCAGTTTGCCACAATTATTTTTTGTTATTCTGTGGCTCACAGTTACGGACTCCTATTGTTTATGTTTTAGAGCATGTTTGGCCCCTGTTGGTGATTCAAGATGGTGTTTGGTCCTTAGATTTCCTCTCAACCTACAACAAAAAAATCCATTTATTAATTACTATTCATTGCCTATTTTTCTCATAATTTAAAAAATGAGAAAACCTATCAAAATGTCATTATTATTACGTATATGCTGATGTGGCAGTGGTAAAGCAAATTTCCATAGTATAGTTGGGGACTAGGGGTACACAGATTTTAACTGCAGTTGCAAAAGCAAGTTCTGGAACCCCCAAAATAAATGGCAACTATGTCTTGGGATCCAAAATAGACGACCAAACTTAGGTCTTGGTTTGCATTGCAGTTTGAGACAACTGCAGGCAACCAAACACACCGATTTTTTATTTCAAATCTGTGAAGTTTAAAGTTATTTTGAGACCACAGGAGTACTTCATTATTTGTGTATTTGTTATTGTCACCCTTCTACAGATTGCTTATTTCAGCAGAATTCAGATTCATTCCTCCAAATCTCTTTTCTTATCTTATCTCAATCACACGACCCTAACCCTAGATCTCTACATAAATGATGGTGTTATAAAATGCACTTAAATTTTATTCAGTACAATTCGAGATTAACATTTTTCACATAAAAATGCCAATATTAATTTTCTATAAAATGGGAATAACAACAAATTTTCCACATAAGAATGCCACTATTGTCCTCTTTTATTTTTCAACAATTAATTAGTTTATGTCACCAATGAGCAATAGCTCAGTTGGTATGGACACTTCTCTCTTGGGAAGAGTGCGGGGTTCGAACCCCAGGAACCCCAAAAGGGGAAGTGGCCACAAATTAACGCTTTCGGGGCAAATTCGTGGGTCCCCTTAGTGTGTGTTGTTTGCTTGTGCGTAGTGTGTGTGGGTGAATTGTGTGTGTTGTGTGCATAGGTTAGGGGTTACGGACCATTGCCACCGAAAAAAATTAGTTCATGTCCCTATTGTTTCACATCTTTACTGGACGGAGTTTCCAAACATCTTGTCTTGTTGCCCCATCCTATTTGTTCTTACTTCATGGAAATAAGAAGTTAGTAGAATTTACATTCCAAGAGTAAACTTTATTAATTTCTATGCTGATTCTAATTAAAACGGGAGGCTAGCAACCCCACCAGACTGCCGTTCCTGATTGATTCATTTACTGCTTTCTTCATCCTCTCGCTTTCAGGCATTTAAGTCCATTGATTTTATACAATTTAACTATTTAAGGTTTGGGACTGAACAATATGAATCGTGCTGATAAAATTTTGGTACATCAATCTATGTCAAAGCTAGACATCCTTTTACCCCCAACTATATCATAGCAACATGCAGAAGAACGTGTCTAAAAGTTCATATATGAAACATAAAAACATGCTTCATGGAGACAGATTAATGGGTCTAACAAGCAATCATAAACATTAACAACCATGCAAGATGGAAGCATAAGATATGTTATGCTTATATCTGCAATAGAGACTTGGAAACGCCAAATAGTGGCAACATGGCCTGATGGCTGTAACTATAGTTATATGCAATCTAAGTGCCTTAAAATAATATTAATCAGTGGATGGAAAGGTAAATGGATGCTTTGGTAGAATCAATAAATAAATTAAATCTTGTTATCCTCGCAAGACGGGAGCATAAGTATGATACGCTACAAGTAGAAGATTCAGATATATTTCAATAAATTCCTAATATATGAAGCCAATATGCAACAAGAAATATTAGGCATAACCTACAAGCAACATTGGATAGAATGCTAGAATACATATGGCAAATCAAGCAATGATTTTTTAAGCCAACTCACCGGGCATTTGCTAATGCCGTTGATAGACCTATAAATCGTATTGAACGCTCCGTTTGTGAGGATATGTATCTCATCCTAGACACAATAACCTGAAAAAAGTAATTGTTGATATAAGCACAACTAAATACTTCCAATATGAAAGTGCACCCGTCCATCATATACATTTAAACTACAAATTATTAGTACAAGCATTATTTTCAATTTAAACAATCCTTATTCATTATCTGGCATAAATACCCAATTCTCTGTGGTCGTATAATTTCCCATTTAAATAATTCATAGTTACTGGACTATAAATTTCAAGGCTGAGAAGAAGATTATTTAATGAAAGTATGTATCAGAAGAAAACTGCTGAAATAAACATCAAGGGTTTACAGCTAGAAGAGCATGCAGACTGTTGTGTATTACATTTTTTAATACAAAGTTAAAGATCCAACAGGATACCTCAAGAATGGGTCCACGATCAGCACCTAGTAAATGAATCTCGTCCAGTATCATAAGCCCAACCTAATAGTTTACAGAATATGTTAGAACAGTTTAATCGGAATTACATTAATTGTGAACAGCAAACAACCATAAAAAACCGTCTTTGAAGTATAAATAGGGCCTTATAATAAGTGAAACAATGAAACTACTCACCTTCATTACATAGCTTCTGCTGTGCCAGTTGCGACTGATGCCATCCCACTTTTCAGGAGTGGAAATAATAATGTCCGCTGACAACAATGCCATTAGATCTGGAGTAAAATCTCCCGTCATCTCAACCTGGCATCATTAGTTGCTTTAGTAATTAGTATATGTTGAGATGTGAGAAACTAAAATAGTCTCACATTGGAAAAACTATGAGAGATACATAGGCATAATATATAAGTTGGGACAAACCTCAACAAGGCTTGAGTCTTATTGTTGGAACCCACTTATATCAAAAGTCCGTGTACACTCATAAATAATATATATATATATATATATATATATATATATATATATATATATATAATCGCCCCGCCCCCCCTCGTTCTTAAATATAAAAAAAATTAATATGGTATCAGAGCCAATGGCTCAATCCAAAAAACCCGAACAAGCACCAAAAAATAATGACCCTGCACGTGGGGGAGTGTTGAGATGTGAGAGACTAAAATAGTCCCGCATTGGAAAAACTAGATGGGTACATGGGTATAAGATATAAGTTGGGACAAACCTTAACAAGGCTTGAGTCTTATTGTCGGACCCACTTATATCAAAAGCCCGTTTACACTCATAAATAATATAGAGAGAATAATGAAGGAAAGAGACCCTAGGAGGCTTTTTCGTCAGGTGGCGTCAAAAAACTACACCCTCCACCGTATTATTCGACGATCGGCACCCATCATCTTCATCTTTATCATCTAAAATGTGGATACACCGAATTTCATGTGATGTCACCACTTTTTCATAGTTGAATTAGTGGGTGCAAAATTAATGGTTTACCGACAATAGAACTTTTTACATTGCTTATTCAACGGTGAAAAAGTAGTAAAATCACATAAAATTCGGTGTATCCACATCTTAGATGATAAAGATGAAGATGATGGGTGCCGATCGTCGAATAAAACGGTGGGGGTGAAGTTTTTTGACGCCGCCTGACGACAAAGCCTCCTAGGGCCTCTTTCTTCCATTATACACACACACACACACACACAGAGAGAGAGAGAGAGAGAGAGAGTTCGACTAGGATCCTATCGGAAGGATTTGGAACCAAACCCTTCCCACTTTTTCACCATTAGATTAGTTTTGGGATGTGTGCTAACAATTATGAATAAAAGCTTTCATTTATTACCAAAATAACATTCCCACTTTTTCACCATTAGATTAGTTTTGGGATGTGTGCTAACAATTATGAATAAAAGCTTTCATTTATTACCAAAATAACATAATTGAATGCACAAATCTGATAGGATCCTAGTCGAACTATATATATATAATCCCCCCCCCCCGTTCTTAAATATATTTTAAAAAATCTAACAGTATATAGACAAGCATTTTCTATGTTAGTTAATCGAGTACATATATATGTCGTACCATCTTTTTTCCAAGATGAGAAACTAGACGTTTTCTCCAGTCATTCATTCTTTCTCGGACAATAGCTTTAAGTGGTGCTATGTAAATTACCTGTAAGTATATGATAGGTCAAACAGAGAATCAGAAGCAACACTATTCTAAACATTAATAAAATAACCTTCATGTCCGGTTCAGTGTTGAACAAATGCAGCATTGCTAGCTCCGCAGATATTGTTTTGCCACTTCCAGTTGGAGCTCCTAATAGAACATTGCTATCTGTGTGATACAAGATGTGAAATATCTGCAAAAACCAAGGCAATGTTATACATTAATCAGGCAAAAGAAATAGAAGAATGAAACGGTTGGAAGGAGAAACTGGACGAAAATTAGGAAGAAAGCAAAAAAAATTGCACCTGTGTTTGAATTGGATTGAAGTGTGAAAACTTGTACAAGTTTTCATAAGCGTCATTCCCAAGAGAACTCACAGGAAGAGGTTTCAAATCTAGAAGCTCTGTGTGTGAAATTTGAGTCTAAACAAAAATGTCAACATAATTAAGTGAATACTTGAGAGTGAAAAATTATCAAACAACATCAGGACATTTATTAAATTGCAACTAGAGTTTCTAATCCAAACCTCCGGCAATGTCAAATTATGGAAAGATACAGTGTAAAGTGATTCTGCATATAGCCATGAATCCGAGACAGCACGAATATAATACTGTGGTGGATGTGGCTCAAATATCGGTACAGTAAAAGAAATCTTCTGGGATTCCCCCCTTGCCATCCGTTTAGTCAATGTGAAGAGCTCAGAATGGTAAATGTGGTCATTCTCGGAATCCTGCTCCGAAACAGGAGAAATGAACAGGTCAAACTCAACAAACAGCATTTACATATGTGAACACAGTTTTCATGTTGAAATAAAACAAACTAGACTGTTGCGAGGAAAAGGAGGAGGAGGAGGAGATCTAAGATCACAAAATAGCACATACAAATAGTGCAAAAGTAACCAGGTAAACCAGTTTTCCAACAGGAATACTACAGTGTCCTAAATAAAGGCAGGATATTATGGTAGAGAAGGCCTGACCATAATGACTTGCTTTATCTATATATAATACTTGCTCTTCCTGCATCTTCAATATCAAATTTAATAATTGTATGGAGTATAATAACTTCAGCTTTGATCTTGAAGAATATTACAATTTCCAACGTACAATGTATTTACTATTCTAGTCTGCTGATCCTTATGTCTTCTTGCTTATCTTCACATCATTAACTTAAAGCCTGGTCCATGGAGGTGCACCATTTGGTTCTCATACCATACATTTCAGCATCCTTCAAGTGCTTTGTTTGCTTCTACCGAGCCATGGCATACACAACTCCCCAATGAGCATTAACATCTTAGGTACTTTGGTGCTTTCTCAATCTGAAAAAAGGTATGTATCTCTCTGATGACGCTGTATCGTAATGCTAATTCACAAGACGACATTACATTTGCAGGCTGACAAACCTGCTTTGGTTTGTAGACAGACAAGAGCAACACAGACACATGCCAGACATGGCAATGATCCAACATCTAGATGTGGACACAGCTATATTTGTTTGCTCTTCCAAAAACGCCGTCCCTACCCTTCTCTCACAAAGGGAATCAAATGAGCCATGGTCTAGTAAAATATTCCAAAAAAACTTATCGACGTCCCATTTTTTATTTCTAGGCTCACATCCAGTGGGCATAAAGAATATTATTTATTTTATTTGCATATATATATATATATATATATATATATATATATATATATATATATATATATATAGTGTTCTTATTATTGAATAACATATTAGGACTCAGTCTATGAGTGTTTTAGTGGATTGATGAAGAATATTATAGAAATGTGAAGAATAGTGAATGAATATAAATAAGGCAGCCTTTATGAAAGACTTGTTTATTTGCATTCAACCCTTTCTGTTGAAATATCTCGTAGGTTCCCAGCTGGCCCTTATTTACCTTATTGATAATCATATGAATTATGAAGTCCAATGAGGACCACTAAAACGGACGTCAACACAATAAGTTCTTATCAATCATACTAAATTTAACAACTATAGTGTCAACTTTTTGGATGATATAAACAAAGAACAGGCATAAGGATCAGCCAAGAAATTGTGGTGATATTAAGTTTAATCATTCAGGTGGCAATAGAAATCTGAATAATTCATCCAACTGAATTGAGCATACTCACCTCAACAAGTATCCACCAGCGTTCAGTAGTACCATGGAAGCGATCCTTCCAGACGAAGTTGGGGGTTATGAGCAAATCCACCTAGAGACCGCCCCCAACCCAAAAAGAAAAAAGAAAAAAAGAAGAAAAAAGCCAATGGTATTGTCACTGCATAATAATACCAAGCTATTTAAGAATTAAATGCTTGATTGCTTTATGTTTTAAGAATCATCACTTGGACAACATAATGTACCTTGAGGACAGTTCTGGTAATTGGGCTCACGTTGGCGGACAAATTTATATTTGGGAAATAACTAAGATATTGTTTGACCAGCTTCAAAGGCAGAAGTAAATTAGTAACAAGAATCACAGCTTCCAATTAAACATTCTAAAATTCTAATATCATTAGTGCAGATGATAAGCCTACCTTTCCTCCAGGAGCAAAACGAATTAGAGCACCAATATCTTTCTCCTCCATATCAACGAGATGGTCTAAGTCAGCTCCTCTATCTTCAAGTTTTCTCAGAATCTGAAATTGTAGAATTTGCATATGCAAAAGGTCCCAACTTTAACAATGATAAAGCTACTAGGAATTTAGAAATACTGGTCAAACCTCGGCTGAAAGGTCCCTATCGAACTGCCTGAGTGGATGCTGATGGGGCCAAATTTGGCGATCCACAGCCTTGCAATATTGCAAAATAAAAGATGTCATTTCACACCACCCTCTCCGCAAGCAGATTTCAAATAAAGCACGCATGATGCGGGCCAAGCTTGCACTAATGTATGCTGCATCAGAAATTAAAGAGAAGCTATCTATCGATCCTCGTGATATGTAAACCTGCAATGGTAGAAAATTTTCCATTTTATTATGAAATCTTGTATTGCTTTTCCAATCATACTCAAATGAAACAATACAAAACGAAAAAAATTCAACGACTCAAGGACAAATAGATTTAGAAGGTGCTCAAGGTTAAGAACACACCTGAATGAGAATTGAAATTTTCCCATATTTATCATTTGGTCCACCCTTCACTTCTAATGGGCAGAAATTTCTGATCAACGATTCTAGCTCATCTAGCTCTTCGTCTCGGACAATAATATTTTCAAACTCAGAAGAATGGGCCACCATGTTAATTAGCTGTCATAGAGAGCAACAGTGTAATGATAAGATTGCATGCATAAATTTGCGTGAATAAATGAAGAATAGTGTTACTTGCCTCGCTCTCATTCATGTGCCGCTTAAGCATTTCATTGTATGTTTCAACACTCGAGTACTGAAGGTAAAAGTGGCTGGCAATGCGGCCCAGCTCTGTACAGTAGAAATTGCCACTTTTCATATCATATCGCATCATCTTTGCTTTGTCTAGAGAACGTGCAGCATCAATTATAAGAGATCTTTGCTTTGAAATTAAGTTAGGATCTGCAATGACCTAAAAGGGACCGAAATGGAAAGATATGCAACATAAAGTTAATGGAAGATATAGATATTTTGAAAAATAGGTACAAACTCCTCATTGGTAGATCTATTGGAAAATACATGAACAATATTGATCACTAAGAAGGTTTAGGTTGGATCTACACGAAATCAAAAAATATAATTACCGCATCATATATCTAGGAATGATTAAGGGCTTCCCAATCATGCAATGCACCACAAAGAGCAAACCATAGCACAATTAACAAAAGTGATATGAAAAATATCCTTGCAGCCAAGTGAATTCCTTTAACAATGCTTTAAAGCATTGTTTATAAGAACCAGAAACAAGTAAACGAAAGTTTGGGCAAGGTGATCAATTTAAATAATTTATATTTTTTTTTTAAACCATGAAGCAGTATGACAGCAACAAAGTGGTGGAACCATGGAGTTACATTATTTGTAGAGTGAGGATTGGCTGTAGAAAAGAAAATCAAATTTTGAGGAAAAAAACAGAAGTGTAATAAAAGGAATGAGTATTGACAGGAAAGATCTGAAAACTATCAGAGAAGGGATAGAATAGGATCACGGCATGAACAAAAATTACAACTGGATGAGAGAAAAAAGAAAGGATTGCAGCATAAAAGTAGTTCAGCGGTCAGCACCAAGGCCCTGTATGTTGTGAAGGGATTATATCAAGCACAGGGTCAGGCACAGCTAGAAAGTAAAACAAAAGGCATATTGGGAGGGGGGAATAGATGAAGAAAACAAGTGATCGAAGCTAGTGATCCAGGTACATAACAACTGATCTAATGTGCTAAAATTATAAATAAATTTTAAATCAGATTTATTTAAGCAATGGCTTAATTTGACTACAGTTCCAAACACTACACTGGATTTTTGACTAAACTACCAAATGGTTCAAATACTACAAGTTGCTAACGAAAGGTTTTTCATTAAACATTTTCCCTCTGACGCATTAACAAAAACGTAAAATAACGTTCTTGGTTTTTATCTATTTCTTCCTCCTTCATTTTCAGTTTTTCCTTTCTTCTTCAAATGCTAATTACGGAGCAAATCAAGCTGAAGCCTGTAAAAACCCAAAACAACTCAAAGAAAACTCGACAGCTAAAGGTATTCATGGGGTTTTTCATGGGTCTACACTCTATGAAGATGATGAAGTTGGTACTTAGTACCTATCATAACTAGTACGTATCAAAAGCCTTAAGAAATAAAGAGAGGATTCATAAGGCCAAGGTATTCATATGCAATTTACAAAAGTTTACATTCAGAAAGTTTAAACCCGTCAAAATTTTGAACCCTTTAATTCTATATTCTCCAAAAATTAGTTGGTTTTTTTGTTTTTTGGCAAAATTTGAAACAAAGATGAAGGAAAATCAAATTGAAAACCCCACCAATCCAAAATAATCATCCATCAAACTAGGAGTTGAAATTTTGGGGGAAATGACGAGGAAGATGATGGTAGATTAATGAAATTAATTCAAGGGCAATTTTGGGGATTTATGGGAACATGTTATGCATGTGACAGAAAGTTAACGGAGGTTGAAGGGTGGATTTTGTGTAATTAGATTTTTTAGAAACTAATAATTTTGAGTTCTTAAGGTAGTTTAGTGAAAAATGGTATGGATTTGGCAGTTTAGTGACATCAAGCCTTAAATCAGTCAGTGATCAGATATGGAATCAAGTATCAACCAATAGTACAAAAATGACAAGAACCATTTAGCTGGGTGGGCTAAGGTTATTTGCATTAAACTCAAATTTCCATAATTTCATATACAAATATCGGATAGTGTGGCCTCAAACAAACTCTGTAAGAGGACAGAAATCTGATTTTATTAGACAAAACCAACAAAAGAAACTAAAGTAGAATCAAGAGAACCTATGGATATTTTAGAATAGGACAAAACAAGATGCAGTCCAGTAAAAACAAATCCAGGCATTTCAGTACACTCCTAAGAAAGCATGACATTGAGTGGAGAGACAGCTAAAAGTACCAAGCATGAATAGAAAAGAAATAACTAAATATTTAATGTAATACCTCATCCCATGAAATTCCATAAACCAAAGGATTTGTCCTCATTCTTATAAATAGATATGTATATCCAAGCCACGCGGAAGCTTCTTTGAGATTTGTCACGGTTCCCAAAGCCACCTCAGCATTCAAATTGTCCTTCAATGAGGTGATAAACTGCACAAAACAATAAAGGGCGAGGGATCATGTAGATGAAAACAATATGCATCTGAAGTCAAAATGGTATATAACAATATAACCAGTTAATTTTCTTGTTTCCATTTTCTCTTTTGATAAAACTCAAAATGAACACCAGCTTATGTATGAAAATATATAATACATTAATTAGTACGGATTGGAATATTAGAAATGAAAACAAACCCGAGAAGGAAGGACCAAGGAAATCATAAGAGGTCGGATGCAAGTGAAATTAGTTAGCGAGGCAAAAACTTTAAGGCCTAAGCAAAAAACAAACAATTACTGAAGTCCTGTAAGAAAAGAATATTCCTGAATTTATTATATAGTTAGTCAATTGCAAGATTAAACAATTAAATAGTTAAGACAGTAAGGAACTGGTAAATTTGTCAAGCATTCAATTTTCTATAAGTAATGATAGAACCCATCTTTCAGGATAATATAGAAGATAAGTCATTGCTAACAAATCAACTACTCGAAATGAAAATTTAAACATATATAATGGATGACATTCTGGTTAGCAGTCTATCACAGGTTACAATACTGCTAGGCTAAATAGGACAAAAATGAAGGAATTTTAGAAATATAAGTGTAACACGAGTAAAAGTATATGCAGTAACTAATCAAATATCACAGCAAAACCAGCAAGGCAAGCAAGTCACAGAAAACATAAAGTCGAAGTAATTACAATTCAATTGAGAATCAAGAAAGAGCTTTTACCTGGCTTTCTATTGGGAGTTGACTCGTCAACAATCTTAAATAAAATGCTAATTTATCATGTGTTGTGATAATTATTCCTTCTCCGCTTTTGTCAAATTGTGGCCTTCCAGCACGACCAAATATCTAAAATGATAGCAGCAGAGAGAAAGACAAAATAAGCCCGCTCACAAACCATGCTGTAAAAAAATATTACCAGTTACAACACTACTCATATTGATTTTCTACCTGCATAACATCTAGCATACCAAGATCCTTCCATCCACCAGCCTTTGGATCATAAAGTTGGGTGCCCTGTAATAATTGCATGAGCTCAGTTGTATGAAAAGCATAGCATGGACAAGGATGTGAATGATACTGTCAGAAACAGATCGATAAGTTGCTGTTCTTCACATAGAAGGAAGGGGATATTATGTCGTATAAGGCGTATGTGACCATATCAGAGCTGGCTAAGTCATATGAAATTAACGAATCCGTATCCATTTCTTCACCAGTCTCGTGCTTCTATAATTAACTTCATGTTATTTTGATGTAATGATGAGCAGGTAAAGCAACCCTAACAATACACACTAATGTGTTGCAGTTAACAGTCTTAAACTTGTAAAAGAGAAGGCCAGATAGAAAAACAGAGACTAGATGAATATGCACTTTATGGAGCGTGCATGCTAGCATTGCATAGCTGCCACCGCCACCAGCAATAACTTGACCGGCAGAGAGGTGCAATAAAAGGGAGCATTGTCCAACTTAAAATACAGGAACATTTTCATATATAAAGGCCTCGAAATTTTCAAAATATTGTAGTGAACAGCCAGGAAACATATACATTACTGCAATAAGAGATGGCACTTCAGAGAGTGCATGATTTCTTGCAGGTGTTCATACAGTGGCACAATAGATCAGATTAATTAGATGGATCGTAAGAACTAAATCTATCCTACATCTTACCTTGATGACAACTGTGTGAGCAGGAAGATTCACTCCCCAGGCCAAAGTTGCAGTGCATACAAGGACCTAAAAAAATGGCAGAACTGAGAAACGCTGCAGTGCCATCATAAAGATTGACGCATTTAAAGAGAAGATGCAAACTTTAAGAAGCCCTTTAGAAAACAGGCGCTCAGTAAGTCCTCTATCAGCTCTCAGCATCCCAGCATGATGGATACCAAAACCATGTTCAAATAATTCAGCGACCTCCCGGTTTCTGGACTTACCAACTTCCATCTGTAATGATTGCAAAAGGCAAACAAACATAAATTAGTACGAAAGAACCAATGCAGGCAACCTAGAACATATTTGATTATACCTTCATTACAGAAAATTGGGGATCATCGGTTGTAAATGACTCCAACTCCCCAGCTAGCTGGGCTTTTTCGATCTGCATCCACAAGAAATTCACAAAAAATAAATCAAAGCACTTGAAGGAACTGAGAGCACTAATTTTGGAGAGAAAATCGTTGACATGATGAATAAATTACTTCACGTATTGAATGATCTGAAGATGAGCATATTTAAATAACAAGATACAATAGATTTATGGGTCCTTCATAAAATTAGATAGATAAGTCTTTTTCTTCCAATCAGCGTTAGCAAGGAGAATCTCATGAATTAAACTGACAATTTAATATATGTTCCTGACTCAACATATCTTGTTATAATTGGCAACTAACATATTCAAATAACAAAAATGCAAAATTGAATTATGATTTCAGCAGCTACAACAAGACAACAACTATAAGAACTGGTCTTTATGGGGGACCAGCTACATGAATCATTTTCTTGCATTCAGCGCTGCCTCCTCATTCAACTAAAAACTAACATGTTCTTTTAACTTCCTCCATCTCATGCTTTCCGTCTCCAAAATTTACTGACTGGTTTTCCATTGGAAAAAACAATGTGCGCTGCAAGTTAGGGCCTCTCAACCGAATGACAATGTTGCCTCGGCTGCAAGCAGAAACAAGACGCCATCAAATCCGAAAACGAAGCCTAATACGTGTTGACCTTAGGGCTCACAATCAGGGGCAGATCCACATCCAACTCAATGGGGGCACATGTCCCCCGCTGAGATTTTCCGGAAAAAAGAATTATATATCGATCTATTGATACAATATTCTATTACGAGTGCATATTATATATATTGGGTTCGTAAACACAACACAATTGCATTTGTCCTTGGGAGGTGCATAATATTAACTAGCAAGAAGTTGCAGGTTCAATTCCCACCATTGACATAATTATTTTTTTCATTTTGATTATATTAACTATGGATCCTTTTCTGTAATTTTTGTAAACAAAAACGTTTGATTTCAATGAAAATTTATAAGATAGAAATTTTTAAGCAATATCTCGATGAAAGTGTGCTACATATTGTACCCCCTCTCATCAAAATTCCTGGATCCGCCAGTACTTGCAATAAGGCCTATACCTTTGCCTTCTGCCCAAGCCCACTTTGTTTTAGAATCAGGTTTGACATTAAGGCCCGGTCCGGATCCATATTAAAACTAAAAAATATTCCATCATGATGCAACAGTACGAAGTGTAGGGAAAAGGTAAATCGATAGGCTGAAGACATGCCAACAAGTGTGGTGCAGTCCATGGGATGACACAATCTAACAAAACATCTACACACTCATAACATCCACTGGGCCCATAACTCCAGCAATATCAGCACATTCTCGCCAGGCTTTCTAAAGGTTGTTCTTCTCCAATAGACAAACCTAGCGGGTATTGTACTCTCTTAACCGTAGAGTTCTCAAATGGAAGAAACGAAAGTTGTTAAATTGGGATATGTATTGTGTATCATGTTTCATGTTTATCATATCTTATAAGTATCATAAATAGTTATTCGATTAACTAAACAATTATCTTTCTTTAATACAAGAAAATTAAAATATACAATTACGCAACTGGAAAGAGTGCAAAAATGTTGTACTGCAAATGTAAAGTATAAATTACAGAATCTTTATCACTTTAAAAATAAACCATAAGAAAAACAAAAGATATTATCATTACATAAAATAATAATATAGAAAAACACATTACATGAGACGAAAAATCTATGATACCATAAATATCAACATAAGTGGATGCTATTTATTTAAATAATCCAATGGCCATAGACTATTACCTGAAATACTACATTCTACAAAGAGAAAAGAAGATAGAATAATAGAAGATTCAAGAAACCACTCTTCAATAATATTTACTATGTTCAAACATATAGAGATTAGAAACATATTATTTATCAATGAAAGATTAAGAAACATGCTTATCATTCATATCAGAAGAAGAAAAACAAAGATACCGACAATGAAATGATGATCAAATATAAAATATTTACTTATTCAAATAATAATTAACTCATAAAATAGTGTAAAGGTATAGAAACAAAGAAATGAGAGAGAAATGCTTTTCCATGACTTTCAAAGCATTTGTTGATATCTTTTTTCAGTGAAGATCGTTTTTGTAAGGTTTAAAAACTACGGCTTAGAGTTGAATGGATTCTAAATGGAGCTGGTAGTTGTTGCGTTTTCAATATTGTGAACATGAAGAAAACTGAGCATGTTGATTGTTCCATCAGTATATGTTCTACCAACAAAATAGGGTACCACAGGTATGTATCATTTCATAGGTTAAAAGATTAGATCTCTTCAATTCATATACCCCATAAGTAAACTTTGGTAAATTGCTTGCATTTAGTTCAAACACAATTGTCTTCCAAAACAAGTCTAAAATGCTAATGGAGCAGAATCCCTATATAATGATATTTAATAATTTAATGTTTTTTCCAAAAAAAAAAAAAATAGGGTGTTCATCATAGAAGTTATGCTTGTACACACAAAAATTGCTCACACCCCACAACAAGATTTTGCTCACGCCCCATCAAAATGGTGTTGATGAACACAACTACATAAGCATCTACATTTACTTGATGTAGGTAGGGCACTTCCTTTCAAGCTAACTTTCCATTTTTGGGGGTGATTCTGTCCTTGCTGCAACTTACCTCATCAAGAAAACGCCAACAAAGGTACTAAGGAAAATTACCTTGTAAATCTTAATAGGGGTCTGACCTGCTTATTCTATCTTTAAGTTCCTTTAGCGTGTCTTTCCTTGCTTGGAAGAACATTTATTTGTGGTGAAAAAAGTTATAAAAATTTTTATAGGCTTTAATCCCAAAAACTACCAAAAAGTTTGGACGTTTGGTAATAAACTACCAAAAGGTTTGTAAAATATGAAAAACTAAAATGACTAACAGTCAACAATGGTCAACACTTAACGATGATAATTGGGCATTTAAATGATATGTTTCCATTTTTATAAACAAATTGATTAAATTAAATAATTGTTAATTGCTTTATTAAGAATTTTATAATTGTTAAGTATATATTATTTAAGAATGGACAGTGAGAGCGACAGTGACGGAAGGTGGAAGAAGGCGGATGGGTGGGGGAGGCGGAGGGGAGGAGATGGAAGCGGATGGAAGGGGAGATGGAGGTGGGTATGGAGAAGTGGATGAATAGAGAGGAGGGAGGAGATGGAGATAGAGGTGGGTGGAGGAAGTGGGCAGGTGCGATGGGAGAGAAGATGGAGGCAGTGGAAGTTTAGAATAGGGTTAGGGAAGGAGGAGGATGGCAACCAAAGTGGAGGGCACTAGGGCAGCGGTGGAGCAGGTGTAGGATAGGGTTAGGGAAGGAGGGTGGCGGTGGAAATTGCCGGTGGAGGGAGGAGGTGTAGGGTTAGGTTAGGTCAGGGTTAGGGAGGGAGGATGAAGAAGAGAGATATATTGGACTTGTGGTATTGTTGTGGGGTGACGTGGCAACTTAAGTGACAATTTTGACGTAGGACTGACATGGGACTGTTAGTAGTAACTTACCACTGTTAGTCATGGTAGTTTCATTTACAAACCTTTGGTAGTATGTTTTCTAACACCCAAGCCTTTGGTAATTTTTAAGATTTAAGCCCTCGGACCACTTATGCCTCACACAATGTTATTTTTCATGAAAATACTTTCCTATTTTGCAGTGTATCACCTCCACCATATTATCTAGTATTACTCAAACTTGCAGAAGATTTGCCTTCACCTTTTCATTTTCCACAACCTACTACTTTTTCCACCATACACCATCCCCGTCAACTAACGTTCCTCATCTACTTCTTCCCTTATCCCGGTTCGTACATCTCATGATGGTGCAACTTTCCCACCAATTCCTAATTCAGTGTTTTTCATTGTCGTGCCTCTTGATTCTTCTTTCGATTCACCTTGACCACAACCAGTTCATCGAATTATTCTTCATCTTCAGATGATTCTCATCTTTTGCCCCCGCGTAAAAAAAACCTCAGCAAGATCACCGCCGGCCACAATGGATGCAAGATTACAGATTTTTTTTAGGCTATCATGCCACTACCTGCATCATCATCTTCATCTACTCACTCAAGTACTCATCACCTGAATATGGTTTTCACCTTTTGATCATTTTTCTTCAACACCAAGCCTTTCTTATGGAAGTTGATTTAAGCTCCTCTAAGGATGAATAAGGACCAAAATTGGACAAATGCACCTAGAAGATAACCAAACTTGGGCTCTCCTCTTTACCCCGGCAAGTGTAAATGGGTGTATAACATAATCTGCAGGTCTAATGTCAACTTAAGCCGGTAGTGATAGATGAGCGTATATAAATTTCCACAGTGTACCCCCAGATCACTGAGCTTATGCTCCCCGCAGAAACTTGCTGAAATCTCTAGTCAATTTAATGGAACATGCACTGCGATAAGGATTCTACATTTAAGTTTCAAAGTAAGCAATGTGATTCAGACTAAATGCACCATCCATACACCACCACCACCACCACCACCACCCCCCCCCCACCCCCGACAAGATTAAAAAGAAATTGTTAGGTGCTAAAAATAAGTCAAAAATTATAATGCATATAAACATCCCTGATTGGCAAGCAGCAATATTAGAACTCATAAACCATACTTTCTGAAACAGAAAAAAAATTATCCAACTAACTAAGCTTGATAATTTGCATGGGAAACTCCATGAATGAAAAAATTACCAACAGCCTTGCAGTTTTCACTGTGTCCTTTCGAGAATGAACAAAAACCATAGTTTGATATCCTTGCTTCACTGAATCAACCACCTGATTAGATGATAAGCGTGTATTGGGATGAATGCTGCCTTCAAGTAATTACAAATATGAAATTGTATTTATCAATTACGTCAACACTACCTTGTCATAGCATTTCTGGTTGAATAACTCCGTCCTTTTTATATAGTCCTTCTCGTTAATCCCAATGTATTGCTGGGCCAAAGGAACTGGTCGGTAGCTCGAATCAAAAAAGAACAATCCAGTTGCTGGATTTACCCTTAAGAATTGAGCAACCTAATTGGTGAAAAAACAAACTTGTAACATCGAAAAAATTAAAAATTAAAATGATAGGATCAACATCATTTTTCTTATTTTAAAAAACCTCTTTATAATTGGGCAGAGTAGCAGATAAGCCGACGATGCGTATCATTGACTGTGTTGACTCTACCTGTCAGAATATAAAATATTTATATAGTGAACAAAAGGATGAAACTAGTTGCAGTAATAAATATACTAAAATTCTAAAAGATAAGAAAAGGCCTTGTTCAGCAATATTTGTGAGATATGAAGTTAAAGAATATAGCTACATATATGACACATTACAATTCCCAAATAAATTGCAGAGTACAAGAAATTAGTGAGCCCACGATAATAAAACAGGAGAACCATGCAGACGAGAGAGAGAATGATTTATAGGCTATAAGAAGCAGCTAACATCAGCTTCACTTATTATTATTAAGGCTTAATTCCAAAAAACTACCAAATAATTTGGCCTATTACGAGAAACTATCAAATTCTTGTTAAATATACAAGAAACTACCACAAAACTTTCAAAACTACATGAAACTACCACAAAACTTACAAATACGAAAAACTACCATAAATAAGGTGCCACATCAACAATAATTGCAAAAAAAACTACCAAAAATTTTCAACGCATAGTAGTTTCTCGTGATTTTGAAAGAAATTGGTAGTTTCTCGTAATTGAGAGAATTCGGTAGTTTCTTTTTTTATTAAGCCTATTGTTAATACGGAAAATATAATCAGATCATATGTCCAAGCAGTTACAAACATAAATTAGCACTTTTACTTGGCTCCTCTTTAATCCTTGCCTGCTAGCACCACACCTGCTTGGGTAACTACCAAGGCTTATTCAGGTGCCCAATGGATCAAATTGAAACACATTAACACGGCCATGGAATTAATTCGTCAGACCTTGAACAGAAAGAACTGAAATGTCAAATCCTTCGAAAAGGAATTTCATGGGTCACAAGATGAACGACCTCAAGACGTCCAAATTCTTCCTACTGTTATGAGAATGTCATACAATCAGGAGTATCTTCCAAGGAATTCAATCATTGGATACAAAAATAAGTTACAAGGTCGAAAATTGAGGAGATGGATGAGCAAATTGTGCCAAAATAGTATTTACAAGCTACCTCCCGTCTCCACCTTAATGTCCAACAAGTAGAACAGGAATGCAACTGTGCTTCTCTTATAAACTTACTTGTCGGAGAGTCCGAGCAACTAATGCTTCAATTACAGGACCCCTATCATCATTCAACAGGTGCACTTCATCAATAATTAGGAGCTTAACTAGCATTGACAATGCCATGTCACTGCTCTTGCGAGTAATCACATCCCACTTCTCGGGAGTTGTAACTATCATCTGAGTAGAATAAGACGAGGGTAAACATCAGTTAAAACGGTACATCACCATAAACAAACAAGATTTCAGCAAACTCAGACCTGGGTTTCCTCAAGCTCGTTTTTAGAAAGCTGCATGTCACCAGTGAGTTCTTTCACAGTAAGAGTTAGAGGAGATAACCGATGACTAAATGTCGATGTCACCTCTGCTGCTAAGGCCTGTAGAATGCAGATATTAGAACGTTGCTAAACCACAGACTTAAATTGCAACAAGGATCAAAAATACACCTTCATTGGAGCAACATATACAATTTTAAATTCATCCTTGTGCAAAATGCCATCCCTGAAGTGCTGCTTAATCTGCAATATAAGCATCATTTACCTCATTGGTTATCTAAAAGAAAACTAACATGAGAAGGCTATTTGTAAAAGCTTGTTTAAGAGAGCAGAACAAGGCTAGATAGATAAGTATTAAAGTTAATAAAGAAGATGGAAAAAGAATATAAGTTCAATCGGAAGGACGCATCAAATGTAGTACTTTTTTGTTTTCAAAAAAAATCACCTCATGAAGAACAGCTATCATAGCAATATTTGTCTTTCCAGCACCTGTTGGAGCACAAACCTGCAAATATGTAAACATTTATACAATAAAAAGAATATTCTTCATTTTGTTGATCGGATAACATGCACAGAAACAAAAGAAAAAAGAAAACTCAAGTAATGTAATATGAAATGCCAAATCATAATGTGTAAAAAGAATAGAAAACATTACTAGAATATTCTCATTTGAGTGATAAGTCGTCGGATATATACAACTCTGAATCCGGTTGAGGGTCTTGTATCCATGGAAAGCGGTTTGAGCAAACTCATCTAACTCTTTTATCTCAATCTAGTAAAAAGAGCAACACCCTAATTGTTAGTCAGAATAAGCTATATGCAGGAAGCAAACTAATTAATGGTTGTTCTGTTTGCTCAAAGAAATGCGACAGTTGTTGCATCTGGCATCTGTTGCAAGTGGTGTAAAGTTCTTTTATAAGAATAATGTGGCACGTATTAATTAGAATTTACGACCTTACAAAATATTTATTTATCAAATAAAACGACAATGAGGCATGGCATGGAATAGATTACCATGCAGCAAGCAAAATCTGCATTTTGCAGCATATGCTGCAAAACTGAATCAAACCAATTAGTGGAAGTGGAATTGCAACAGCAATGCAACTGCAGCTCTGAAACAAACAATCCCTAATATGATATTCTCTACGCAGACAATTACAAAAACAAACACGAAAAAGAAAAGAAGTATATATCTACATTTACAAAAATAAGCCGCGTTAGATGTAATACAAGAGGGGTAAATATGTAAAGTGGCCTTATACATATAAAGGGGATTAGAGAGAGAGATCTTGTCATCCAATATCATTTTTCTCCTAATCTTTCATCTCTCCAAAACACTGATACATTTTATCATGGTATCAGAGCCGCCGCCATCAACCCCACTCCATTGACCATTCATCGCCAAAGCCCTCATCTCCCTCATCTCTGCTGAAGCCCACAGGGCCACTGCCCATGAACCGCTGAAGCCCACCAATCAAAGCCGCCAACCCTCATCTCTCTCAGATCACAGAGGCCTCCTCATCTCTCTCAAATCAAAGCCCTTCGATCAGAGCCGCCTCCCTCATCTCTCTTCGATCAGAGCCGTCTTCCAACATGTATCTCGTATATATGAACATCATGTCTATAATAATCACAACAGTGGCTCTACTCAACGCCTACCACCTTCTACCTCCTTGGGTGGCTACACCTTGACCTCCATGGCCTCCTTGCTGCTGATAAGACTGTCCATGGTCCGATCTAAGGGAAGAGCTGCCTCCCTCACCTCTCTCATATCCGAGCCACCTCCCTCATCTCTCTCAGATCTCCGTCGAAGCCCTCTCCTTTATTCGTCGAAGCCCTTCAATCTCCATCGAAGCCCTCTCCTTTCTCTCCTTCAAAGCCCTCTCCTTTCTCTCCTTTGAAACCCTTCAATCTCCATCAAAGCCCTCTCTTCGGATCTAGTCAACTTCATTCAAGGCCTTTCCGACTCCAATCAAGATCTCTATCAAAGCCCACACAACCACTAAGTCTCTTCAACTCAATTTCATGAGATCCGAAGCTGATCTCATCTCACTAAAGTTCTCATCAAGATGACGAGTTTAAAGAAAGGTGATATGATTGTTGCTTGTGCTATGGCTTATACTATCATGGTGATTGAATCATCGGACATCAACTTTGCGTCCAAGTTTGTGTTTTGAGAAAATTGGAGTTGTTTGATTTGTGATTAGATCTTGAGAGATCAATCACTATTTTTGTCGCTAGAGGTTGCTTTGTGTGGTTGATCACATCTCAGTGAACATCAAATCCTTTGTAAACAGCTGCAGGGGCAAAATAATCCAAGATATATCACGTGCAAGGCATGTGGGCATCATAAAAGGAATATTTTGACAGTTGGCTAAGGGCAGGTACTTAAGTGCAAACGGAACAAAACGTTGGGTATTTATCTGCTACTCACATAAATTTTGGTATTTATTTGTCAAAAGGGTGAAATCTTGGGTATTTACGTGCAATTTAGCCTAGTATAATTAAGGAAAGTGGGCGTATATACTAGAAAACATGTGACGATCCATTCTGACTTCAAGTAAATCATATTTTATCATCCATGAAATTTATGAGCTTCTTTGATCTGAACTGTCAATTTATTGGCCAACTAAATAACTTGCATCTTAAGCTAATTAAAGGCTCAAAAAATGATTTTTACAAATCAATGTAGTCGCGTTACGTGCATGAACAGATAAATAAATACCAATAATGTGTCAGTCTAATAGTATTCACAAGACATGCACAAGGAACATACTGTTCTTTCTGCACGCATACCCTCTTGATATGCTTTCGGTTCAATTGTATGCTAGGTGGAAGATTGAATAATATTAAGAAGAAAAATATGCCACTTATATAGTCTTCAGAGTGGAGACTTATTTATTTGGGCACTGGCAATAAACATTAGATATGGAATAGTGTATTAACTATTGAGCATATGTAAATACCAGCTTCTCATCTGGGCTCAAAGGTGCTGTCGGAGTGGGTGGAACTCTGATTTCCTCATAATTTTTCAGCACTAACCTCGTTGTTCCTTGAGGAAGGGCAGATGACTTCAACCCTTCACCAGTACCAATCAAATCATCAAACGGTTGTTTTTTCTCACTTGCTAATAGCAAAGAAGAGAAACTCTCCCCAGCCATATCATGTCCACTCGCGTAGTGTGCCCCACGTATATTACGTTTTTCCTCCTTCCGCCTAAGTTTATCCATTAGGCGCTCAGATTCTGTCTGTATAGTAACCTGAAATAAAATGAGCAAAAAATAATGAGTGACAAGTTTCCACCATGCCTCTACCTAATTTATCTGCTTACCTGAGTTCCGTAACTAGGCATCCTTGGTTGACTACTTGATGACAATTTCTCAGATTTAAGCATAAGAAGTCCATGATTAATAGCATCAACAAGTTCCTTGCGATGCTGCATATGGATCATTTCCAGTGTGTGTTTAGTAGTAGCATAATCACTTAGCATGCAGCAGAAACAGATTAATAAAGCAACTGACGACTAATATTCCGGCACAAAAACAGAGCTCTACCAATATGTTGATCTTGTACAACCAAAACAAACTAATTTTTGTAGCTCCAGCAAACTTCAAAATAATCCAAGATTTCAAGCATTAAAAGGATTTAACCATAACAATTGAGCAGGAAGCAACAACAGGACCACATTATGGTTTATTCCCCAGTTTCTATAGTGGAATAAGGTAATACATTCCCAGCTCACAAATCTCAATAAACAGAAATATCAATGTTTTAGGCATGCATAATGTTAAATAACAATCTCCAATAACCTGTCATGCATAAACTCACTCAACAATTTGCTGCGGGACAAATCATCGCAAAACAATCAAAAGATGAAAATTGGATCGGTTAACTTACAGATAGAAGTTTAGGTACTGTTTCAAAGGCACCAGCACCAACAAGATCCAACAGATCACCAGCTATCTAAGTAAGAAAAACATTGAGATGTAAGATTCAAATGACACAGACCAAAGAAAATGTAAACTATTAAAAGGTTATAATAGACGAATATGCAAGCAACAAAGAAATGCAGCAGTCAAGAACTGAGCACCAGTACCTCATCGCCTGCTTTGTTTGATAAGAGCACCCAACATAGGGCCATAGCAAGATCATCACCAGAAAGCTGTGAATCACCCCCCTTAACTATCAAGTCACAGGCATCTTTTAGCCATCTTAAATTCACAATTTCTCGGTCAGTGTTCAAATGATGGCGTGCAGATTCCAAGTGATGGTCTTGTTCATCATGAAATATACCAGAAGCTATACCACCATAACCAGGAATACTATAACCATTTTCCAGTAGGACATCTTGAAGAAAGCGAACTGGAGCTTGAAAAGTAAAGTTAGAACCAAATTCAGGATTACTGTCACTAAGTCCATCCGACACCTTTGCCTGGATCCCTGCAGCTTCATAACCATTATTTTGCAATGCAAAAAGATTATGAGCCAATGCAGATACTTTCTCAAGCGTATAGTCTGTAATAGCATGACCCACAAGCCTTTGCAATTCTACCCTGAAAAGGTGGTCAAATTTAGATGCACCAAGGAATTTATCAATAAAATGATAGACAAGTTTTATTCAAAAGGATGGTTTATTTATGTGTGCGCGCGCACGCATGTATGTATATGTATATGTGCATGCGGGCACGCGCGCGCACACACATCTATAGATGTGTACATAGATACATCTACAGATATGTACATATATGTGTATATGTATGTACATGTGTGTACGTGTAAAGATTCATTAGAATCTCCCAAGAGGTGTGAAGGTAGTAGGTCATGAGATTTGTAGCAAGGACACAAGTTTCAAGGCATGCAACCCGCAAAAGGGGAGAAGAGACCACCTTGTTATTTAGATCGGCTCAGGGGTGGGTCCTGCAAAGGGCCAAACCTTATAATTATCACCATAGACTATAATTTTATCATAAAGATTTGAAAACAAATCCTGCCTACTTTTTAACCTATTAGATTTGCTTTGGAATGTGTACTACCAATCATGTGATTACCTAAAAAATGAAAAGTTTTTTTGGTAATTGTTAGCATATGACGGCTAACCTAAAGGTTAAAAAGTGGGTGGCGTTTGTTCACAAATCCGACAATAGGATTATAGTCTAGCCGTATATATAAGGTAAATTACATTAAATTTCCTTCAACTATTAGCATTTTTCATTAAAATATTTTCAAGTATTTTAATTACGGACCTTATATTATACCCTCATTTTTTCACTAAAGTCTATTAGTTTCTTGATGACAAAGCTTCTTTATAGACAAACATACGTTTTGTTAAGTGGTGAGGTGGCCCTCTCTCTCACACACATTTTTCTTCCCTTCGTGCTATTCCTTCTTTTTATCAGGTTATTTCCCTCAATTGCTCCCAATGCCTTCCCTCCTAATTCCTCATTTTACTCCAAATGGCATCTTTTACGTCTACAGTTGAGTGTGATGAGGACTTCCTCGATTATAAAGGAAAAGGCCTCTACTAGATTTTGGCATAGACGATTCGTCGATTCCTATTTAGTTGTATGTGAAACTTCGTTCCATCTTAACCTGCTAATCCAAACTTTTCTTTCATTCGTGCTATTCCCGTCTTCTTTTTATCCTCTTCTTTCCCTCAATTGCTCCCAATTCCTTCCTTCCTTTTTCCTCAATTCCTTCCATCCTTTTTCCTCATTTTACTCCTAATGGCATCTTCTTCTACGTCTATCCATCCGAAAGTAAGCATTGGTTGCTAGTGTAGTGATGATGTCACGGCCTCAAGCTCGAAGATAGGGTATCTATAACATAAGTTGATCCTAAGGGTAGATTCTTGAGTTCATTAACTATCTCAGAGGCTCAAGCTATAAGCCTAATCAAAGATAAGAAAGCATAATCGAACTCCAGTTAGATTCTTCTACTTGGAAACTCCTGCTAGATTCCTAATCGAAAATAGGCAAGCAAGGATAAGGACGGTAGATATAAGGAAGAGGGCAATCGAACATTAGTGCATTAGTTTTCGTCTAGGTTATTTTCGCATTTAGGGATTCATTATGATTGGAGTTTAGATGCAAAGGTTTTTGGTTTAAAAGTGTTGCTATCAGGCAAGCGTGGATGTGTAAGACTCCATGCTCCATTAATAACATCATGGGCCAATTTAGTGAAATAATACTGTATTTTAATGAAAAACGCTTACAGTTAAGGCATTTAATGTAATTTATCTCTTATATACGCGCGCGCGCACACACATACATACACGTGTGTGCGCGCGCGAGACGCACATATGTGCATGTATATACATATATGTAGATACATATACATATACATGGATACATATACATATACATATACATAGAGAGAGTGTGTTACATTACAACCCGAGTAACGTAATAAGAACACAGGAACTCCTAAATGATGCGAGATTTGAATGATCCACACCATTCATCGAGATTTACATATCCCAAAACCTTTATATATGAAAAATAAACAGATTCGGATGCCTCTAATCCGTGCATCAAATGGGTGCACAATGAATGCTTTTTCGATAATAGAAACGAAGCTATATGGGTATCGATAACGGACGGTCATTTTAGGTATCGGAATCAACCATCTCGAATCAAAAAAAATCGAACTTTTATTGTTTGACTAACAGAATTTCTAACTAATAAAAATTTTAAATAAATATTAAAATAACAGCAAATAATTTGACAAGGTTTTTCATAATTAAATTGTAAATATAATACATTTATTAAATAATTAATGATGTCAAATAAAATAAATCATTAAAAACCTTCTAAACCATTAATAAACTCAATAACAAAAAACAAATAACCAGAACCTAATACAAAGGTTTAAAATCTCGGAATCGGAACTCGAAAGGGCATTTTTAGGATCGGAATCGGCGAACTTAGGTCGGGATTGAGAAGATTTAAAACCATGAACAAGTCATAAAGTTAATTCAATTCCTAGGACAGAGAGCACTCCAAATATTTTACCCTTTACCATATATAAACATTTCAAGTATCGCGAACATGATGAACGAGGTGGACCCTCTAAATTTTTTGTTGATCAGAAGTTCTCGTTTATTTAGTTTGCAGCCTTGGTCACAACGGAAAGAACTCACATGTGTACATGAATCATAACGAAAAAGGTATTGTTTATATTTATTGATAAATAATGAATACCTGAAAGTGGTTTTTAATGGTTAACTTAGTTGGGACCACCGAATTCCTGCAACTCACTAGACTCGAATAAAATGGATTGTTGCGTCATTAAAGATATTTGTGTGTTTCGGATTATGATAAGAGGAATGTGGAAGTCAAAGGCATAAGAGAATAACTCTCATAGCCGGTCAAAAAGTCAACAATCTACTATCTTTTTTAATGATCAAACTCATTCATCTTAATCAACATATTCTAAGCTAAGTATACACAAAATTATATGATTCTAATATTTCTTGCTCTTGCATCGGATTTACCGATTATAGAACAATTTCTATAACCAAATCAATAGTCAAAAGTATAAAAAAATCATATGGAAATTGAGTACATATACTTTAAGTCATTAAGATCAAGATGGGTAATTTTTTTGGATCACCCCTTTGGGAGTCGAAACGGCGACCTCTAGGTTTGGTGAGAAAATTCTTGCTGCATGAACTATGCCGAATTGGTGATCAAGATGGAAAACGTTGATCGTCCAAAAAAAGTTACAGAAAGTCGACATCTCAAGGAGTATAGGAGAGAAATTATCTGTTATGCTTTTGATGCATGCATTTCTCTTATGATAAAATATAAATTGGTTCAAAATTTAGGATTAGGTTCACATTGCAAGACGGTGGTAAAATTTGCAAAACTTTCATTTAACCTGTCATAAATCATCCATTGTTAACGGGAAATGGTTAAATTTATTTTCTAATAGGATATGCTAATATTTGGTTGAGCTCTCTTTAAACCGTTAGAATGGGACGAATACTATTGTTAAAAAAACTCATTCAAAGTAAGGAGAGAATAGGCCTAAGATAGAAAATTAAATGCAGAAATTGAAATAATTGAATTGAACGGATAGGATTTCATAGAAGAAATAAATACATTGAAATCAGTTTTTCAAATCATCACAACTCTCATGGAAGAGAACAAAATTGCTCAAATTTATAAGGCTTATTTTTAAAAGTTTCAGAGTTTTCCAGAACGCTCCCTTATAGTGTAAAATTATAGAAAACTATCCATCTTAACGACACCACGTCATCGCCGCATCAGCATAATTACCATCTCATCGTTTATTCCCAAAATAATCTTAATTATACCCTAATCTTAATTCTAACTCAAGCCCAAGCATCTTCCTTCCTCCTTCAAATCCACAGGACCGTCACTTTCTTTCTCCAAATCCCCACTACCTTCACTATCGTCATATTCCTCCTTCAAATCTCTACCACCACCACCTTCTTCTTCCAAATCCCTACCACCACCACCTTCTTCCTCCAAATTCTCAGCACATTCTTCCTCCAAATCCATACCATCATCTTTTTCCTCCTCCAAATTCCCACCACCACCATCACTACCTCTTCCAAATGACCCCCACCATCATCTTCCTCCTTCGAATTCGCACCACCACCATCTTCTTCTTCTACCTCCTACCCCGCCACATTGTCCCTGTCGTCTCATAATCGGTCGTCTCGCCGTTGCCGTCTCACCGACGGCTGATCTCACCGTCACCGACTCGTCTCTAGTCCATCCAATTATTATTGATTATCTAATTAACAATTATAATTACTATAATTATTAATGAATTAATTAATAAATATTTAAGTTAACTAATTATATTTAGTATAGAGGCAAAATGGTCATAACTAACCTCTATGATTGTTGACCGTCATTAATCGATAAAATGGGTAGTTTTCTAACATTTTCAAATTATAGGAGAGTTTTCCAGAAAACACTAAACTATATGGGAGTTCTTTTAAAAATAAGCCAATTTATAATGGAAGCCATTATCATCTCTAACCGGCTGTGGATAAACCTAGCAAATCATGTTCTAACTCCAAAGCTAATCTAAAACAAGTTCCAATCTAGTTCACCATAATCTAAAAATAGGTAAAGTATCATAACAAATTAGACATAGTTTAAATTTTGGGAGAATCATGTATGGACCATGGTGACTTAGTTGACTTCACCTAAACCTCCAAAGAAGGCATTTTCAGTATCTTCTCAAAATTCACGTTCAACAAGAATATTCTACCTTCTAACTTAAGTTTGAAATCTCAGAGTCGGAATCAAATCCTTATTTACGGATCGGATCGGCAATATAGCCGTCAGAAAAATCAGAATTTTGTATCTGTGTTAAAAATTACTAAAATTTTGACAAATATATTGAAGTATTTTGAAATACTTCTATAGTTTGTATTTATTGATGATGTCAACTAATTTAGTTAATTCTTTTATTTCTCCTATTTTTAGTTGAAATTTGTAAAAAATATATTCTTTCACCTAACTTCACAAAGACATAAAAGAAATAAGTTTACTCATCAAGTTTTTATAAAATAGTTAACCAAAAAGACCAACAAGTTTATTTATTTATTTTACCCTTTTAGCAATTCTGCGAGTTTTTCAATAAACTATGTTAAAGTTTTATATGACAAGAAGCTTCCTAAAAAAAACCCAAAAAACCAAACTCAAATAACCTAACTAAGCATATTTTAGTGAAAGACACTCCCAAGAGAACAAGAGTTTGAGACAGTTTATTGCAAGAAAAAAGCTTATGTACATTAGTGAAACATAGCTATAGCCAAAAGTATTTTAGTATAACTTAGCTATTAAAATAGAACCAATCCAACACAACTTAAGCATAAACCAAACAAAACCAATTTAAACTAAACCCTAACCCAGCCCAAACCCAACTCAACCCAAGCCCATACCCTAGTCAAACAAGATCCAATACATATTCTCTACAAAGAAAAAAACCTAAAGATTTTCAGAGATGACAAGCGGACGCCTCCTCTTCCTTTCTAAACCATGTTGCCACCTCATTCTCCTACTCGATGTCACCACTCTCTGCCATCTCACAACCAACGCCTCTTCCAATAAGCCTGGATCGGCTGATCCTTGACGATTTACACTAAATCTCGACGATCATCAAAGATCGCCAGGCCTGCCTCTCAAAAGGAGATCTCGGCTCGTCCCCTCCAAAACCCGATCTGATCCATCCAAGATGAATCGGGATCAGGCGATCTTTCAAACCTTGCTCAAACCCGTGAAATTAGAATTCAAACAATAGATACAAAATTCCATTATCACATTAACCTTAGTTCCTAATGCATAAAATAGCAACTTCATTTTCCAGTCGTTGAGGCAGAATCAATTTTTTCATTATGCAAATAAGTAGTTTTCTCCACTGTCTACATCTAGGATTTAAAACCGTCAATTAAAACATACAAACATGGTGCAGAACACAGGTGAAGATTAGCATTTGGAAGCAAGTTTCTCTTTGGAGTTCCAACTTCTACTGAGTTGGAGGCATGTGCTTCCGTACACCGATCTTGTCATCTTATGTAGGCACTTTTAAAGATTGTTCCATAATTATATGAGCTTTAAAGTGCATTGTCAAAAAAATGGCCTTGGTCTCCTTAGTCCTACATCAAATCCCCTTCTATCACATATAGTTGCTTTCTTAAAAACTTATGGTGGCAAACATCAAAAAACTAGATCTTTCATGGTGCCTTTCAAGTCTCAAGGTTGACACTTGTTCCATAGTCGGTATCTCATTTGATGGGGAAAAAAGGACAATTGATATTTGCTAAACACACTTCATTGATACATGCTTAAAAAAATAAATTGTCTAATCCATACGACGCTTGACAAAAATAGAAAAAAGAAGTCACAAATAGCACAACCAACAAGCTTAATATAGGAAAACAGGAAACTAATTTACCTTATCATAACTAGAAATTATAAGTTGAATTTAAAAAGAGGCAGTACAATTATATGTAGCTTTGGAGGTATTTGATTTACTTTTTTTCAGTGTGTGTCTTAGAAGTATGAGAGTCCATGTCAGGATTGTTGTATAGATCATAAACAGATTTCACTACTTCATGAAACTCATCTGAGGCCACTTCACCATCTATCAACTCCATTACAGCTCCAAGAAATTGTTTATATGCTTTCCGCACCTCGGCCGAAGCTGCAGCAACAAAATTATGAACTGGGAGGGTAAAACTGAAATAGAAAGTAATTTCAGGTACTAAAGACAACAAATAGGGAGAACATTAATAAAATAAATATAAGGATAAGTTGATTGACATTTGAAACTGTACAAATAATTTTAACAAAATTCTCAAATACATCAAAAGGTTTCTAACATACTAATCAACAGTAAACAGGTGATCCAACATTGTTGAATTAATCATCTGTAAAATACGTAATGTCAGCATAGGTACTATGTTCATTAAATGATTCACTGAACTACGAAAGTACAGAGACGAGTTAGGCTCCATTTACGTCTATAACAAGAAAACCATGCCCAAGGATGTAAAGGATGCATAGATTATTGTACTTAAAACAATGAATCAGTCTATGCAAGACGACCATTTTTTATGAACTAATGTTTCTGGGGTGCTTTGAGGACACATGGATGACACTTTTCAATTGTCTTCACTTTTTATTGAATTTATTTTTCAATCTCAAAAAATATTGACACTTAGTAAGTACATATTTAGGTTGCAAGATGTTTATTTGATATGCATAACAACAGGAAGCTTTTATCCCAAATTATTGGCATTGGCTTGAAATGCATAGCTTATGCTAGGAAATAAATTTCCTTTTGGTTTAATGTCAAATTGTAGAAAGCTCATGTTAAAACATCGAAAAACTTAGTTGTGTTGCCACATAACATATGTGCTATGTGGATAAGTTGAATAGACAGATGCATGCAATGCTAACTATTCATAGCGTGTAAACTCCAACAACGAAAGCAAGGACAAGGGAGAAAGTCATGTCGCGCTTGAACCGAGATAACAAAAAGGAGATCACCTGGTTAAAGAGCAAGGATGGATGATCACAAATTATAAACATATATATGGTATGCAATCAATAATCTCTCTCATATCAACAAGAACATCAGGACTTTATCCCAAATTTTTGGGGTCGGCTGTATGAATCTCTCTCTCATCAACAATGACATCAAGACTTTATCCCAAATTTTTGGGATCGGCTAAATGAATCCTTTTCTTTCATTCTGCTCTTTTACGAACCGTCTGCTCAGTTAAATTAACAATTAACATATCAGTCTTAATTGTCGCTATCTATGTTCATTTCGGTCTACCCATATCCCTAGTTGTGCCATTAACTACAATTTTGCTCACTTCTTCTGATCAGAACATTAATTGGTCTCCATTACACATGATCAAACCATCTTAATTGTTCTCTCTAATCTTATCATTTATGGAAGCTTCTCTAATTTGTTATGATTACTCTTATTACTTATTCTACCTTTTAGTATATCATCATTTATCAATCTTAACATTCTCATTTCAACCACACTCGGGTTTTTTGACATGTTTCTTAATTGCCTAACATTCTCATCCATAAAAATGTTTCGGCCTTATCGCTGTCTCTTTTCAATTTCAAAGGTACGCTATGATCGCATAGCATTCCTGAAGCACTTCTCCATTTTCAACCAACCTGCTTTGATCCTTACGAGCTACATTTTCCTCAATGAAAATGGCTATTCTTATATATATATTTCAAATGTAAAATTTTATTCAGGTGATGAAAAATACAAATGATTTTGATCTTCTCACGTGGCTCATTGCACTTTGCTCATATATATATATATATATATATATATATATATGAGAAAATGAGGCATGCTCGGTCACTAAAGGCAACAATCTACGGGGTCCTCTAGCGGCCTTTGGTTGACTGGGTCCTTAAAATTTTCAATGTCCATTTAAAAGATTTTTTGGCCAGTTTAACAAAAAAACACCTTATTTATTTCTCTCTCCGCTCCTTTACAAAAAAGTTATCTTTCATGCATGAATATTTGGCACACATCACTCACTCCCGCTCTCTGACCCAATTTCCTCTCTAATGGTCCTTGAATCTCATTTCTCTTTTAGTTTATATTTTCCTAAAATTAATTGTAAAATGCACGAGACGGGACAGTTGAGGTACTGCCTAGATGGTTTTAGTATTTTTAATAAATATATCTTGAGGTTAAGAGATCAGGTTTGTAATTAGATAATGATTGGGAACTAATTGAGTATGGTATGCATTTTTTTTGTTAAGGAAAGGCAAATATACCACATCCGAAAATATGCAATAAAAATTATATATGATTATTAGGGTATGGGCGCTTAAGTGCCCGCCTATGCGAATAGACGAGCAAGACCGTCTAGGTCTTGCATAAGCGGATACCTTTTGGGTGGCCTATCCCGCTAAAGCGCAAAAACCCACTTAATGCAACCGCTTAGTGAAAAGCGAAATGGTCTTGTGCCGCTTCCGCTTAAGCGACCTTCTAAACCGTTTTTTACAACAATGCTCTAAATTCCTGGCCTTGCTACCAATATTGGAATTCTTTCTCATGGACGAGCTTATGTGAGTCCAGCTTTCTCGTCAGGAGAAAAAAGATGAGGTTGAAGCAAGAAAGAAAGAGGAAAATGGCTTTCCTTCTCATATTTTCTCTTGTTTTGTATATTAGGCTAATTACATAGATCTAAAATGCATCATTGTCATCATCTCAAGTATCACAACTCGTCCAACACTATTGGGTGTTTATTCATATGTTTCAAAGAAACTTCACAAAAATTACAAGGAAAACATAGATGGGGAGTAAAATTTGTGTTTTCCCAATTACTGCATGTATATGGCCTTGTTGTAGAATTATTTACATATAACTTTCAAGCATCAATTTGGAAAACATTATGTTGAACTTTGAGGCAATGTATCAAAAAGGTTGTGGTCTATAGATTATTGCTCGAATTTGGTAGTGTTTTTCTTGGGTATTTACCAAAAACCACCTTGTGGTTATACCGTTTTATAAGAAACCACCCCATCGTATTTCTGTTAGCCAAAAACCATCCTAAAGTATGCAATGTTAACGAAAACCCATCATGCTGAGTGGTTTTTCGCTAACAATGCATACTTTAGGTGGTTTTTCGTTGAAACTATCAAACTACACCGTGCTTTTGAGTGAATATCCCAATTATAAGTAGTTAAAAACAAGAGGTAGAAATGTCATTTAATTATATATAAAACGGCTGGGTGGTTTTTCGCTAACTGCGCATGCTTCTTAGTGGTTTTTCGCCAATGGAAAAACCATTTTTCGTAAAAGGATCTAACCACTATGTGGTTTTTCGTAAGTACCCCTTTTTATTTTGTTACAAAAAATTTATAGTTGTATTGCATCATAAATGTAGCTGCTTTATAGAATTTCTCTTGCTTTGTGTTGATATCCTAAAAGTTCATTACACCAATTTCTTCCTGTCAAATTATGTGGTTTTTGTTATTGTCGTTGCCCTATACCAGTTATCTAGTTCATTTTGATGAAAGGTATCTAATTCAGTGGCTCATGTATATATGTTATGCATCAGTGGAGTTTGCCTTCCTTGTGTCTTTTGATGGTATTCTCATGGGTTGAATGCTCCTGTCACCAAGGTAAATTAGTTTCTCTCGTGTTCCAACTGCTTGTGTTGCCAATGTCAACGAATAGAGGCATGAAAAGAGACAAAGTCAATCAATTTGTAGTTAATATATGCAATACTAAACTAAATAAATATAAGAGTCTATGCTTAGGAGCATAACTATACATAATAAAGATAATGTATAGTTAAAGTTTTCTTCTCGTCGTGAAGTATCCATATAGCATATAAGCGAGTAACTTATGAGCTACACAGTGACAGATTTTGTATGAAGGTTGACCTACAAAAAGCCTATGACACAGTGAACAAAAAATTTATACTGCGCATGATAAAATGCATAAGTTTCCAAGTAACTGGGTGAATCTAATAGATGATGGATATCCACACTTACCTTCTCCATACTAATTGATGGAAAAACCCCAGGGTTTCATAAAAAGCAAACCAGGGCTCAGGCAAGAAGATGCGCTCTCACCGTATATGTTCACCGTGGCAATGGAATTCTCCACATGTCTGATGGATACTCAGCATGCAAGAGGTAATTTCAAACCTGTTAACAATGTAGAACCAGTGGTCGCTCACCTCATATATGCTGATGATATCCTGGTGCTACTGAAATCTGATACAGACACTGCCAAGGGGTTGGGGTTTGTATTCAAATAGATGCAAAGATGGCCAGGCCTGAAAATGAACTCCAGCAAAACAAAAATCTACTATAATAAGCATTGCACGGGGGTCGAGATTGAAAGAGAATTATCTTGGAGTGCCCTTGACTGTCAGTTGCATAAACAAGGACTGCAACAAACTGGTTGACATATGCAACAGAAAATAGAAGGATGGCAAGGTCAACTTCTATCTATTGCGGGGAGACTGGAATTGATAAATACTGTGATAAACTCTGTTGTAATGTTTTGGCTACAGGCTTTCCAGATACCAGCATCTACTATCAAGCAAATTGAAACGATTTGTGCCAATTTCTTGTGGAAAGGAGGCATACACACAATAAACTGGGAAACTATATGCCAGGAGAAGAAGGGGGATTGGGCATTAGAAACTTGTCAGAAGTAAAATAGGCTTGTGCTCGCAAACTGATATGGAAGTTGTTGGAGGGTGAAACCCTATGGGCTAAATGGATGAGAGGAAGATACCTATAAAGGAAGCAATTCTGGGATATGGCCTAGACTTGGCAAATGAGGCGAGTCGCCGTCACCTTGCAATGAGGTGAATTTTATTCGCCTCGTTGCTGACATAGGCGAGTCGACTCGCCTCATTGCTGACGTAGGCTAGTCGACTCGTCTCGTCTAGCCGAGTCAGGCGAAGCGAGCAGGTTCCCAATTTTCCCGGTATTGCCTCGCTCCAGTCCGCCTCGTCTTGCCTCGCCAATTCGCCGTAGACTCGTCTCGCCTCTAACCTAAGTTTTACTTGAAAATTTTCTTTAGCAAACGTCTGGTACAGACTATATAGTTCAAATAATTATTAACAAGATGTCTGGCCCAGACATCTGCTTAAGAAACTTTTGAAATACAGGCGTCGTCTCGTCTTGCATCGAAAACCGCATCCAACTGTCAAAATTCGCCTCGTCTCGCCTCGAAATCCAAATCCAAATGTCAAATTTGTTAGATTTAGTAACGAATCGGCCCGCCTTGCCACGCCTCGCAACGGCTGAAAAATTTACAAAAATTTGAAAACCCTATAAATACAACCCACACCCATTTCATCTCATTCCAAATCTATCTCTCAAATTTTTTTTAAAAACCCTTCTCTCAAGTTTCTACTTTCTACTTTCAACTTTTGAAGAATTGAATCTCCGATTGTGAGTTTTCGACGCTTCGACCGACTTATTCTACTCTACTGCTCTTCTGTTCAATTGCTCTACTGCAGCGTTTTAGCTATTCTTGCTTTTATTTTATTAGCTCTATTCTTGCGGTTAAATTGGTATTAATAATATTTAGTATTTAATTTTTTTAATTAGTTAAAAAATTATATGGAGGGTTCATCTGATACACCTCACACCCAAGTTCCTAATCCTTAAATGCATACAGAAGCAGAAGAATCCACACAGACATCTAGAGAAGCTAGAAAACGTGCAATTAGTAGGAATGTTTGGAAACACTATACAATTGAATATAGGGAATGGCTTAGATGCGCAATATGCAAATATTGTGCCATTGCATATAAACATAAGGTACCGATACCGGTACTTTACATAAACATGTAAAAAAAACACCTAGAAAGCACGGCAGGTTCCTCCTCCACACAATCATAAATTAATTTCTCCGGTAAAACTTTTTCAATATAATCATGATCTAAATGTTGAAAAAATAATAAGATTTGTTATGGCAGATAAACACGTTCTCAGATTCGGAATATGTTCCACGGCCATTACAACCGAAATACAAAAAGGTTCCGAGGAATACACTTAAAAGTCATTGTTTTGGACTCCACAATAAAGGTAAACAACTATTAATTGCTACTCTTGCTTCTTTACATACTGGTATTTCATTAATTTCTAATGTTTTGACTGATAGAAGAGAACTTCCATGGATTTCTTTTACTGCACATTGGATAGATTCTGACCGGCATTTGCAAAAAAGAATTATTGCTTTTAAACGGTTTCAATTCCCACATAATGCGTTTAATATTTCTTCTAAAATTAGACCTGTTTTAGAAAAATATCATTGTGTAAATAATTTTTTTTCTATTTCTTTCGATAATGCTAGCAACAATAATTCTGCTGTTACTGAAATTATTAGGCTATGCTGACCAATATGCAATGGTCGCTTTTTTCATATTGGATGTACCTATCATATACTTAATCTTGTTGTACATGATGCATATCAAGTATGTTCTTCAAATATTCAAACAATTAAAGATGTATATAGGTATATTAAAAGTTTTTGAAAAAGAAAATCGGAATATAAAACTAAATGCCAGGCTGCAGGATTAAGATCGTCTCTTAAAGAAGATGTTTCCACTAGGTGGAATAGTATATATGACATGTTTCGTATTGCATCAAAGACCAGCGGAATTATTAACATGTGGAATAAACAAATGCCTATAGAAAACCACTTAATGGATGATCATTGGGCAGTTGCAAAATATTTCAAAGATTTTCTTATGGCTTTTAAAATAGCAACCGAATACTTTTCTGCTACTTATAACCCCACTTCTCATATTATTGTCTCTGAATTGTATAATATAACTCAATGTTTTGCTAGTCATTGTAATAATGAGATACTTCGGCCCGTTATACTTGCTATGCTACCTAAGATTTCTAAATATTACTCAGTAATTCCAATTGTTTACAGTTTGTGTTCGATAATAGACCCTAAAATTAAATTAAAAAGTTTGGAGGCTCTTTTAAACGGGTTCCATGGATGCATGGGGCATACTATAGATATTGATACTTATATTAATATCGTTAAATGTACTTTAAATGAAGTGTTTGATTTATATGTTGCACGAAGTAGAAGTACTAGAGTACCGGCCGCAACCAGTTCACGTGCTTCGGCTCCAGTCTTTGCACTTATTCAACAGTCGAAAAGGGCACGAGACATCATGGCCTCATCATCGTCATCTTTAAATGAATTAACAATATATTTACAGACTGAGTTAGACGTAGATTCTACTATAGATAAGATTGATGTTTTAGCCTGGTGGAAAAGCCACGGACATTTGTATACGGTGCTTTTTACTATGGCTCGTGATTTACTAAACATTCCAATATCCACAGTAGCGTCAGAAAGTGCTTTTAGTACATATGGCAGGATATTAAGCAAGAAGAGATGAGTTTGACATACAACACTATGGAATGCATGATTTGCTTGCAAAATTGGAGGTTGCAGTTGTCAAGAAACAAAATGCAATCAGTTTGGACTCGGATTATCTATCTGAGGAGTTTACGGGATCGGAAGAGTCCAATACCGAAGGAGGAATCACAACCGGCGGCGACGAGTAGTGAGTGGGAACTGTAATAGTAAAAAAGAACTACGCAGACCTGATTCCTGCTCATTAAGCTCAATATTTGGGAAGGATACGTAGACAGCCCGAATGGGTTCGGTCTCTAATGTAAAAAATAAATTGTATTATTTAATTGTAGCATAATGGTTGGATTCAAACTCTTTAAATTTTCTAGCTGATTTAAAAATTCATCCTACTCCAGACGTCTGCTTAAGAAACTTCTGAAATACGGATGTCTGCTGAAGAAATTTTCCATTTTTTAAATCTTTGTTTTTGCTGCAGAGATGCCCAGACGTCTCAAAGATTTTTTTGAACTGCAGACGTCTGCAGTTCAAAAAAAAGAATAAAAAAAACCAGAGTCCTGACTCACATGAACCGTCTCGCCTCGCGATTCACCTAAGCGAGGCGGTGAGGCAAGCAGGGTCGGCGACCGCTACTATTGAACTCGCTTCGCTTCGCCTTGCCGGCTAAGCGAGACGTGTTCAACTCGCCTCGTCAATGAAGCGAGTCGGGCGATTCGCGAAGCGAGTCCGGCCGGCTCGCTTCATTTTCCAGGCCTGGCCATTGATAAAATGCATCAGGGACATGGAAGACCATATTGAGAAACAGGGACACTGTCAGGGCTTTATGAAAAGAAGAACATCAAATGGAGAGACTAGTAGCCTCTGGTTTGTCCCCTGGATTAATGGCAGCAGGCACATAGATTGAATAGGCTGGAGTTCAATTGCAGTTATAGAACGGGCAACTGTACCTCATATTATTAGAAATGGGAGATGGAGATCTGATAACCATGCAGCCACAAACCCATATTCCCAAGAAATACAGAGAATCATGATACAACTGGAGAGAGAGAGGAGGATTTCAGGCACTGGAATGGAAATAAAGGAGGGAAGTTCTCCTTCAAATCAGCATGGGAGGGTATTAGAAACAAATATCCAGAATGTAGCTGGAGTGGAATACTGTGGTTCCCTGGACACTGTCCCAAGATGAGTTTCTATTCCTGCAGAGCAGTTAAGGATAGATTGCTAGCTTGGGATAGACTAAGCTGATGGGGGATTCTTGGAGATGGGGGATGTGTGCTCTGTGAAGATGGGGAAGAGTCGATAGATTGCCTTTTTCCAACGTTCTTTTGAAGCATACCTATGGAAGCTATGCAAAATAAAACTACAACACACACATCAGGGTGAATGCAAGCTGGTGGAGGAAATTTATCTCTAAATAACATATACCAGCACAAAACCTGTGTGGATGCCATAGCCAAAACTGCATTTACTGCCTGTATATGGCACATATGGCAAGGAAAGGAATAGAATAGTGTTCCAAGGGAAAATCAAAAACAAACTACTGGTGGCCAATGAAATTGTGGAGGATGTTGGAATATTGATAAACAAAAGAAAGAAGTCCTGGAGCCATAATGATGAACATGAGGAGTTGCTGGGGAACTTGGGGATTCTTTTAGACCCTGGTTAAACCAAGGGTGCACAAAGATAAGGGGCAGAGTGTGTAATGGAGAGGAGTCTCTCTCTCTCTCTCTCTCTCTCTCTCTCTCTCTCTGCGTGAGCGCGCCCGTATATGTGTGTCTATATACGTGTATGTATGCATGTATGTACGTACGTACATATGTGTGTATATGTGTATGTGTGTATGTATATGTATATATGTGTATGTGTATGTGTATATGTATACATGTATATGGGGAATGAAATCTATAAAGATTATACAATAATTCATTTTAAAATTGATTGATGAATAACATAAAACATTTAAGAAGTACAAATCTCAACATAGACAACATAGTTATGTACGAAGTTATAAAGCAAAAGACAAAGCAAGTTACGTGTAAAAAAACAACCTAATTATATTAAATTATTCAAAAGTAAAATTACCGGAGTAATCAAAACAAATTTACAACAAGTGGAAACTAATAACCAGTTAGCAATATTTACTAGCAAATTCAACAGAATACTACAATGCTAAAAACTAGAATGATGTTAAGAGGAAACTAGATGGGTTGATTATTTACAAATACAATGAGTGTGTGCTTTTGGAACCAAATTAAAACCATATAAATATAATACATTTGATATGGAATCAAAAACCCAACAAAGATCAAAGATTTCATAGTCTAAAATATAGATAGATCAATTTCATATGCTTTCGATAATCATAGCCCATTGATCAGAAGGTGGCACCGTTAATTAGCACTTGCATGATCACATGAAAATTGATGTATTTATATTTTAGATCGTGGATATGAATAAGAGCAAGACCAATAATCTAGAAAAGTAATATGGGGTTGACTTTTGACCATCATAGGAAGAAAAGGCATTGGTCTTATGGTGCCTTATACCCATAGGAGAACTTTCTTATCGTACAAACTAACTTTTCACTGTGTTTTTGGATAACCTAACATTAAAGGGTTCATGTCCTATTTTCTCATCAATTTTTTCACTTTTTTATTCTCTCATCTCCACTATGGTTTTCTTACAAGCCTTCATCCTTAGTTCTTTGATAATTATTTTGGGAACACGAAATTTTTTTCATGCAAAATGCATTGGCTTCTTCATCTCTAGAAAGGATATATATTCTCAACATTCATCATTATTAGCATAAACTCGAGATTTTTTAACTTTGATTTCTCATTCTTTCTTTTTTCCTTCACTTTTTCTTATTGGTGTTTAATATTTGTAAGTAATAATCTTATATCTAGTTGTAAAAATCTTTTGTAAGAAGTGCTTCCTATATGCTTGTGTATATAATTGCCTTCTGTGTTTGTAGAAATGTTTTTCTATCCATATATTTTATGAAATATCTTGCCTTTCATATGTTTGTAAAAAATTTTGCCTTCTTGTGTTTGATTTTACAACCTTAAAGATTAATTTAGTATTTTACCATGAATCCTTGATGAAATAAGCTCCATGTTACTATCAAAACTTAATTTATGTTTATACGTCACATTGCAATAAATAGTAGCTAAAATGTTATCACTAAACAATACAATTATCTCTTTTATTTGTATGCCTGAAATAAAGGCTCGATGGTTCATTAATTTTACTTATGTTGGCATTATGAACACCTGTATTTTTTGTATTCTTTTTTTCCTTGATTTTTATCATTTAAACATAATTTGTTGAGTTTTTATTTTTTAAAATGCAAATCGTGCATATGCTCTGCATATTTATATGATATGAAAAGCTGAAGCATAGGGGACTGCAATCAGGGTAAACTTTTACATTAGTGGCAATTAAAAAGCCAAGCTTCCTAACTTTTTCAGACAAGATTGTCCATCTTGAACACAATATACTAATATATAAACACAGACAATTATGTGGTTTTAATGCCCTTTGCTCTTCCATCTTAATTGTTAGCTTACCATAAACAACACGTATTTTTAACAAAACTACCAGAAGGTTTGTAAGTTCCATATTACTACCAAAAAACTTTCAAATTAACAATTCCCGATTCACTACAGTACCATAACGGAATTCTAAAATTCAGTTCATGTCGTTATGTAACTCATGTTATTTTAGTAAGTGAATAAATATCATTAACATGAAACATATTGGTGGTTATTTGTGATTATCAAAATGTTTGGTTGTTTCGTGAAAAAAATATAGTTTATGGTGGTTTAGTGACATTAAGACTGAATTGCTTGTTGAAGATTATTAGATTTTATATATCTATATAGTCAAGAACAAGGGAGGTGATTATATATTTTATCTATAAGTGTACACGGGCTTTTGATGTAAGTGGGCTCTATCAATCAAACTCAAAACTTGATGAGGTTTGTCCCATCTTATCTTTTACACCCATATACCTCTCACAGTTTTTCCAATGTGAGACTACTTTAGTCTCACACATCTCAACACTCCCTCTCGCGTGCAATCATCATTTTTTCTTGGTGTGGTCGTCACGTGAATTGCACAACACTTGTAAAGCTAAGTCTCTTATGAGCATTTTTTTTTGTGCTTGTAGCTTTCTTCTCTCAGAGGTATTGTCGAGATTTTGGATCGAGCCATTGACTCTGATACCATATTAGATTTTATATATTTATATATTCAAGAACAAAAAAGGTGATTATATATTTTATCTGTGAGTGTACACAGGTTTTTGATATAAGTGGACTCCATCAATAACACTCAAGCCTTATTAAGATTTGTCGCATCTTATATCTTATACTCATGTACCTCTCATAATTTTTCCAATATAAGACTATTTTAGTCTCACACATCTCAACAAAGATAAAATATTTTCCACTCGACTATAAATGAATAAAAGAATGGGAATCACACATATTCGTTGTATCTATGCTTTTGGCCAATAGGGGCCAAGATAATGGTGCCAATCGTCAAAAAGATTAAGAGTTGACTTTTTTACCGTCATAGGAGAAAAAACTAGCGTCTACCGATCATTGTTTTAAGAAGTTGCCGAGCGTGTTTCGCCGCTCCGTTTTATCCCGCTTAAGCGGGCGATATTATATAACCTATTTTATTGATATATACACATCATAAGTGTTATAAAAGGTATATAACTATTGTTATTAGAGTAAGAATACACAAATATCAATTAGTACAACATTCCATATTTTCTTTTTTTTCTTTTTCCACGTTTCTATCCTTCGTGCTCAACTCGATAAATCCCACGGTTGTCAAGCCGACTTTGAGACACTTCAAAATTTGGATTTCAAAACTCTAAAATTTTAGATTTATCAACTTCAAGAAGTCAAAATTTAAATCAATTTCGAGCAATTCTTAAGTTTTCTATTTCGATTTCGATTTCGAATAGTTTTTGAATTTAGATCATGAAATTCCAATTCGATTTTGACTCTATCTGGTTTCGAGCTACAATCTTTTAGATATTTTTTTAATAATTTGGTTAGTATTTTTACTAATTTGAGCTATGATGCTAAATGTTGGGTATCGAAAAGATTATAAACACTATATAAGCTAATAAATTCTAAGAAAATTTCAATTTTGTATTGAATTATTTGAGTATATTTTAGCAAGTAATATATTGTCTAAGCAAATGTGTTAAATTTTGGGTTAAATTTAGGTATTTGCTAGTACAAAAGCAACAAAAAAATAGTTAGAATGTAATGAGAATCATTATATATTGACAAGAAAAGAAATATTGATTAAACAACACTGTTCTGATTCTGAGCTGCCTGAGCAGCCGCTTAAGCGTTTTAGCTTCTCGACCGCTCCGCTTTTCTTTTCCGTTTTTAAAACACCGCTACCGATATATTTTTTTTATTATTATAAATGTTTCCCTAACAAATGCAAGTGTTGCATAGGAGGCGGTGCATGTTACATTGTTACAACATCCTTAGAAGGCTAACCTTAAAGGGTTATACAGTATTCTCACCATTTAGGTTTAAGAATAATGTATCTATACTAGTTTACGATAGTAAATCAAGTAGAGAAGTATTTTTCCTACACCTTCGCCCTACACGCATGTCTGCCACGCGTATGAAACTACTATCACACAAAATTCTCTCACTGAAAGATGATGGGCTTAAACATTTAAGAGTTCAAAAGGTGACCACAAAATCATCCAAAACAACAGCTTAATCATCGTTTTCGCGTAATTATAAGAATTCGCACAGAGGAACTGAACTCATACCTTCATCCCATCGATAGACCAACTTCCGAGCTAGTGCAAACTCCTCATTGGGCCTGACAAAGGTAAGATCGAGTAAACATAATGAACTCAAGCAAAATCTAAGGGAGAAAAGAAATTTATGAACCTGAGATTTCGACCTACTTTTTCGAGTTGAGATTGCGAAGGATGGACTTGCGGTTGAGGTAGGCTTGATCGACATCATAGTGAGGCCTGAGGGAGCCGGTGAGGCGAGGGAGAGGGACAAGCATCTTCGATCTAAGGTTTCGACTCGATGCTGTTGAAATTTTTTACCTTTTTTCAAAAATCCCTAGATTTGGGTGGTCTTTTTTCTTTTATTAGGGTTTTGATCGAAGAAATGGGAGAGGAATCGGCTGGAAACAATCGCCGTCGGGCGGTCGCTGAGACTTCGGTGATGCGAGAGAGCGAGAAAAAGGACTTATATAGTCACCAACGGATCGGGTTGATAAGTGCCGACCCGATCCGACCCTTTTGAAATAAGAGTGCTCTGGGCTTTTATTGGCTATTTTTAGGGGTTAAGTTTTCGAGTGTCATAAAGTGAGCAAAACTTAATGGGTTAATTGTTTAATAATAGCATAATGTTTCGCCCTTCCCATAATGTTTTTTCCCTGGACTTAAATACCATTGCTCCGTTAGCAATATGATACTTTCCGTTAATTAACCATTAGAAAAATTGCTCATGTGTCTTGCACATTGGCATTTTTAGACAATTTTTCCCCTGCCTCTTTTAATTAAGAAATGACCAAAACAAAAAAATCTAATCCTGACCTTAACCCATCTTCTTCCACTCTCTAGCTTGTTGAGATCTATGAAAATGAAGATGGGGGCATTGATGGTGAAGAAGGGGGGAGAGCGTGTTAGTTATGTGTATATCCCAGAGACCATTATTATATATGTGATGTATATTATAGTGGATGCTTGGACATATGTAGAGAGGACTTTCTTGCTCGACATAATAGTATGCTATCTGGTTGCTCTTTATCTTAACATGTACACTCATTGTCTCTCTATTACATGTTGATAAAGCCCTTAGGATGAGTGCTTGACTACCTGGATTATGATGCAGATCATACTAGTGGAGCAGAGGTAGTCGGTAAGTACATCCTTCAATTGTTCCTAGTCGTGGGAGTATCGAGACGGGGTATCGATATTCCAGAGTAGACTAGCGTATACGCTTCTCGACCCATGTGATGGGCGATGGATGATCCCGCATCCATTGGTGTTTGACTTCAGAGATGGTATACGGGTGCTCAACGGAGACTGGGTATACTGAACGGACTCGCCGAGAACTCCTAAATGGTATTATACCTATTGTCAAATAGCAGTTCTATGGTGACACTGGTACAGGTTAGTCTGTCGACCCGAGATCGTCATAGAGTCTTGCGTGATTCCCACTGTGCTTTGATTTCCACCTTACCACATTCAAGAGATCGTGCAAAACGGTGGTTTTTGGGTACAGTCCCGAGTCACATGGAGGCAATGAGCGATAAGAGAGGATTTCGTCTCTCCCGGTATTAGGGGTTGATTTTGCGCTATACTCGATTAGCCATAACAGGAAATCTCTGGCCAGGGTTGCCGAGATCTACTGGTAAATGTTATCAGTAGTTTCTCGAACCGTTGTGCGCCTCACATCGGCATGACTTATCAGGCTATTAGGGTCTGACGTTTACCACCCCCAGGCTGTGATATGCGACATATCAGACGAAGAGACCGGACTGTACGGTAGTGTTACTTATTGGATTCGCAGGAGTATGAGCAGGCTTGCTTGTTGATCTTCTGATCGCTCAATACCGGATGGCCGTTACATTTAGCAGACCGCTTGCGGCTTGTGGGTAACTGATATGATCACCACTTACTGCCGGCGAATTGACGAGTCTTTAGAGTCCTACACAGAGGTTTCCTGGCTTAAGCGAAACGAAGTTGAAGCACATATGTGATATGTGCGGGACCGAGATTAATACGTGTATGCGATACTGTATTCTATTCTCGCGATATATGATATCGGTCGGTTATATGTGATATAGCCGGGCTGTCGAATCAAGTGTTGATTCGATATGTTGATACATTTGATATTAGTCGGTTGTATGCGATATAGCCGGATTATTAAATCAAGTGTTGATTTAATAATTTAATGTATAATTATATATTTGATATATTAACTTACATTAACTAATATTAGCTCACTTAAGATTTCTTTTTCTCACTTGTGTACACTTAGTATATATGTGATATATTAATGTACATTCTTTTGTGTCATGCTAGATGATACATGAGACATGGGTGTATAAGACTCACACCATGCTTAACATAATGAGGGGTTTTATTTATTTAAATTAAATTAAAATTGGATGGAAATTACTCACATGGTTGAAGCTTGTGGAACCATTGACTAAGTCCACCAATTTTGTTTTACTTAAAATATTTATTAACCCAACCATTAGATTAGCCATAGTTTAGTCTCTACAAGGGTTAGTATATGATATTAACTCACCCATGGTTGCCATTCTACACTTGACTTTTTTTCATGGTTGTTTTTCTTCATCTCCTTCTTCAAGCTCTCTTGCAATTTGGAAGGTGAAGAAAATGAGTGAGAAAAATATTTCTAAAGTGAGCAAAATTCATATTTCATCATCCTCTACTAGATTAGCCATTTAGTTTAGGGTATTTGCTTCACTAATTCCATATTAGTGAAAATATAGCTTGAGTTAGTGTCTTCTCGACGTAGATCATGTTTGGCCTTGAAGACTTCAAGCAAGGTTGTTCCTTTCATCTTGTGGAGCATTTCTAGAGTCCGGTAATTCACTACTTGGAGCGAAGGGACTACTACACGGAGCTATTGAAGTGAAGGACCGGTCTACAAAGGTTGTATTCCTTGTTCACTTAAATTTAAAGATGTTTACATGCTAGTTCCGTCTAATTCTCTAATTAAGATTCTAGGTTAGGGTTCTTTAGCGCGCCATTTTTTTGAAATCCCGAAACCCAGCGGCGACCCTAGGGAACCCAACAGTGGTATCAGAGCCATGCTAGAGAATTAGACGATATTTGTAAAATTACGAAACTGAAATAACTCCGAAACACTCGAAATAAAAACCAAGTTTCTGTCGAAATTTTTATGGTGTCTAAAATTTTTTGAAGCAATTGCAGAATATTATATGAGATGTAACATGAACGCCACAAAAATTTGAGCCCTCCTCACCTGATTTTGGCCGGCGACATGACCATAAAATCCGAGCTGGCCGGTTTTTCAGTGAAGGTTTGGCTTCAAATTTTTGTTGTGTTCCAGACTCTGGGTTTTGGTTTTTCAGGTGTTGCTTGTTTTTACTGATATTGCATGTGATGTTATATTTCTGTAAAGGCAATTCAGAGTGTTTCGTAATCGTAATTCTATCACCGTTTCGGGTAATTTAGACGACGTTAAAAAGTTCAAACGGATATCAATAACCCATTTTTTCCCTCGCTGGAAATTTTCCAAGAGTTGGATTTTTCAAAGTTTAAAATCTTCAGAAAATCATGCACGTGATTCTATGGACCCTCTAGAAGAACAAAACCCTAACTCGATTCTATGACCACCGGAACCGCCACCAAACCCTAGGGTTTGTGGTAGTTCTGCGGCGCCATAGGTGAGGCAAGGGTTGACCTTTCTATGGTTGGTCCATAGATGTTGTGGCATATTCTGGGTACTTTTTAAACTCCGTTCAAGTGTTGAGCTCTTTGGGAAATTTTGGGTGTTTGTTGATTCGATCGAAAAGTTTAACTTCGTCTATCTATCTGTGATTGTGATACAATACTTGAAATCCACAATATTTAGTTTTGTGAAAACTAATTTGAATTTTATAAATCTAGTAATTCAGTCTCATTTGATCGGTTGCCACGAGATTTTGATGTAGATCGAAAGTCCGTCACAATCACGTAGCGTACGCGGATACTCGTCGTGTAACCTTACTAGATAGCCACGCCCTATAGCCCCGATCTAGTGACTGTAGGAGAACCCCGTCGCCAAAAGCATCCATTCAGGTGCTTGCGGCCGCGGTGTTCCGCCTAAGTGCACTTCGTCGACGGCATTGGGGGTACGGCCGTTTGCTAAAGTTTTCAACGAGTATTCGATCAGGTTGTCGGGAATCTTGTTGGATTATCCGACTGGTTATTGAAAAGTGTTTTCAATATCGAGACTAAATTGCGGGGTTTATAATTGTTAGGCATGTGATGTCTAAGGAATTCATCTGGTTAAGCATGAAATCCAAAGTATGTGATACATTGGGTTTATGATGTCTAAAGTGGTTGCGGATTCCAATTGTTGTAGTTTTTCACTTTCTTTTCTACAACCGTAAGTGTAATATATAGCGTATCGCCGGTTTCGTTGCTATACGTCAACGACAATTGGGATACGCATATTTACTTACGTTGATGACATGTGATGTTATGTGTTGCTATGTGTTGCTGAGATATGTTATATTGGATTATCGTGTTTGAATAGCCGGGGTTTTTTATGTGAGATGAGAGTTTTTTCATTTTCATTCATGTAATTTCTTGTATGTAATATTCTTTTATTGGGGCACTTCCGGGTTGAGGATGATGTCACTGTTGATGTATATTATTTACTTTTCTGCATTAGGATAGACCCAAGGAGGAGAGCAAATGTAACCGGGTTCTAGGGTCCAGTGGGAGACCATCTCGAGGAGTCGAGACCAGGTCTCCTAACTCTAGAATTGGTAGGGTTGCTTGGCGCTCTCGTAGGGGTCTGAGGATGTGGATTTGGCTATTCATCGCGACCATGGAATCCGTGTTTTATACCAGCTTAATTTAAAACACGGAATTCCTAGTATATCCAATATTTTATATGTGTTCTTCTGCTGCTGATATTCTGTGATGTGATCACTTGATATTCTGAGACAAATGCTTATATTATATATATGATATATAATAAATATTACTGCTTTCGTTTCTTCTGTAATGCTTAGGAAGCATAATTGATGTGACTTCATTATTGAGATTAATGAAATAAAAGAAACCTGAAGATGTTGTAGAATTTTGTTTTAAAAACTGGCAGCTCTAGTTCTTGCTTTGCACAGTGGTATTTCTTGTAAAATATCCAGCACCTTATTCGATAAGGAAAGAGCCGAGTTCCCTTCACCGGGAGTGACCACTTTAGCAAAACTAGCAGATGCTACAACCCACTCGGTTTTGTTTTTGATTGCTTTTTTAGTTCATGCTTTACATAGTGGTATTTGTGAAATATCCAGCACCTCATTCGATGAGGAAAGAGCCGAGATCCCTTCATCGGGAGTGACATCTTTAGCTAAACTAGTAAAAGCCTAAAAAACACTCCTTTTCAAAATCACTCGATTCTACAACGATATCAAGTTCATTACGCAAAAGGTTTTCTTAAAAACCTGTTGTAGCCCTCCGTCATTTCAGATAAATACTACTTAGTATTCATACTACGTTTGTTGACTATGTTAAGGTGTAGTGTGCGGTGGCTGATTAGTGTTTATCTGCTTAAGCATGTGATGCGATTGGATTAGGATAGTCGTACGACTTTGTTGACTATTTTAAGAGTCGTACGGGTGGGTTTAATTCAATCATGAAATGCACGGGTTGAACTTGCTAGCGCTTATGATTTGTTGATCTTCTTAAGGTCATAAGTTGCTAGGGGCAAAATATTGTCGGGAATTTCAAGTGTTGAAATTTGCAATGAGATTGCATACCTTCTATGAGATAGTTGGATCCCGAAACCCACTGCGAGTAAGAGTTACTCCTGGGAGAGTTTTACACATTACAATTAGCCGATAAAGTAGGTGTCTAGAAAGGTGTTAACGGGGTTACGTCCCTGGAAAAACGAGGTTTATTTTAATTAGGTCCGTGCGAAAGCACGGGGAACCTCCCTCAAAGTACCGACACTGGCTTGGCCGAAAGATTGGCAAACTTGTAGGGTGTAATTAATCCCGGCTAGTCTTACCTTTTAGGGTTTGAAGGAAGATTTGATAAAAACAGTGGGAGCCATCCTGATTAGATAAAATAATAACCAATCTGGTCTTGCAAGAGCATACGCAGAGTGTTTTCTTCTCTCTTTCTCTCCTGGTAGCGACCATGTCACGTCTTAATCAAGATAATAATATGAATGCATTGACCGAACCTGCTTATTATACTGAGCTGGGGAACGTTGGTTCCATTCTATCTTATAATTGTTATAAATCCGAGCAGGAAATAGGGGAATACCAGGATTCCCATGCCACCCATTCGAAGAAAGAGCATGTTGATGCATATTCTTCGGGTGTGTTCGTTACCAAGAACTGTTTCTCAGTATCCTCTACGTCCTAGGTATGAGATACCAGAACAGGATCCCACATATGTAAGATATTACATGGGCTACAACAAAAGGTAGAGAAATGGGATTAGGTGATATGTCTCTAAGTGTTAGAGAATGGTGCAATTGTTGTAGCCAAATCAGTTGGCAGATATCATCTTGTATTACCTAATGGTAAATACATTGATTCCGAACAAATATTATTAGATACCGAACCTGATATAAAACATTACATCAAATTCTTTATTGAGTTAAAGAAGGATATAATTCTATATTGAAGGATAATGTTGTGAACATTTTCCTGAATCAAGAGTTGATTGAATCAGGCGCGTTATATAATTGCATATACGTTCTAAATCAAACCACAGTTCAAAGTATATAGAACACATACAAGAGGAGTAGTTCATCAACGAACGAATCCTTCTTGTGGTATTGTAGACTGGGTCATATCAATGCGACACAACTAGCTAAGTTACATAAGGATGAATATTAGAATCTATTCGAATTTTCATCTTATGATACTTGCCAGTCTTGTCACAAAGGTAAAGTGACCAATACTCCGTTTACTGGAAACAGATATAGAGTTACTGAACTGGGACTGATACATGGTGATGTATACGGTCCTATGTCTACAAATGCCAGGATTGGTTCTTTGTACTTCATTACATTCATCGACGATCTCTCAAGATTCGGACTGTTAGTTATATGTATGCCCTAGAGGCCATTACTATACATAGGATGTATATTGTAGTGGATGCTGGGACATATATAGGGAGGACTTTCTTGCTCGACATGATAGTATGCTATCTGGTTGATCTTTACCTTAACGTGTATACTGATTGTCTCTCTGTTGCATGTTGGTAAAGCCCTTAGGATGTGTGCTTGACTACCTGGACTATGATGCGGATCATACTAGTGGGGACATGGTAGTCCGTAAGTACATCCTTCAAAGTCCCTAGTCGTGGGTGTATCGAGACGGGGCATCGATATACCAGAGTAGACTAGCGTATACCTTCTCGACCCATACAGATGGGCGATGGATGATCCCATATCCATTGGTGTTTGACATCAGAGATGATATACGGGTGCTCAGTAGAGACTGGGTACACTGGACGGACTCGCCGAGAACTCCCAGATGGTATTATACCTCACGTCAGATGGCAGTTCTCTGGCGACACTGGTACAGAGTAGTCTGTTGACCCGAGATCGTCATAGAGTCTTGTGTGGTTCCCACTGTGCTTTGATTTCCATCTTACCACGTCCAAGAGGGCGTGCAAAACGGTGGTTTTTGGGTACAGTCCCGAGTCACATGGAGGCAATGAGCGATAGGAGGGGATTCGTCTCTCCCGGTATAGGGAGTTGATGTTGCGCTGTGTTCGATTGGCTATAACAGGAAATCCCTGGCCAGGGTTGCTGAGATTTACTGGTAAGTATTACCAGTAGTTTCTCGAAGTGTTATAGACCTCATATCGACACGACTTATCGAGCTATTGGGGTCTAACGTTTACCACCCCTAGGCAAGATATGCGACATATCAGACGATCAGACCGGACTGTACGGTAGTGTTACTGGTTGGATTCACTGGAGTGTGAGCGGGCTTGCTCGTCGATCTTCAGATCGCTCAATACCCGGGTGGCCGTTACGTTTAGCAGACCGCTTGCGGCTTGTGGATGTTTGATATGCTCATCATCCGCTGCCGGCGTATTGACGAGTCTTTAGAGTCCTACACAGAGGTTTCCTGGCTCAAGCGAAACGAAATAGGAGCGCATATGAGATATGTGCGGGACCGAGAATAATACCAGTATGTGATACTGTCTTCGATTCTCGCGATGTGACATTGATCGGTTATATGCGATATAGCCGGGTTATCGGATCAAGTGTTGATTCGATAAGATGTTACTAATGGTACCAGTCGGTTATGTGCGTCATGACCGGATCGTTAAATCAAGCGTTGATTTAATGATTTAATGCATAATTATATATTTGATATATTACTTTGCATTAACTAGTATCGGTTCACTTTAAATGGATTTTCTCGCTCGGTTGTGCGCATTGCATATGCGATATGATTTTGTGCACTTGTTTGTATCATATTTGATGATACATGCAAATTAGGGTTTGTGTAAAGAATTAAACCTTGGTTAAAGAAATGGTTAGGGTTTTTATTTGATTATTCATTTATTCATTTGTTTTTATTTTTGGAAAATAAAATTGCATAAAATAGAATGGTGGCTTCTTTTGTTTTCTTTCATGAAGCTTCATGAACTTTTGACTTAGTCACCATTTTGTCTCATGCTTAACCCTAACCAATTCAATTAACTCAAGTTAATTCTCTACACCTAACCATGGTGAGAATTATGATAAGAATGGATTTTTATTTATTCTTTTATTCTTATCATAATACTTATCTTCTTCTTGCTCTTCTTCTTCTTCATTCTTCTTTGAAGAAAACCAAGCTCCATCAATGGTGATTGTTGGAAAAGAGTGAGAAATCCAAAACTAAAGTTAACCCACTTCCTATTTCTTCATCCTCTACCTCTTGCCAAGTAGTAGAGTGTGTTTTCCTTCACAAGTTTTCAAGACTTGGTGAAGGTGGAGCTCGATCTAGCGATGCCTCGACGTAGATCATCTTCGGCATGGACATCGACGACCTAGCTTGCCCATTCTCCGACGAAGCCGACGCTAGAGCCCGGATTTGATTTGGACAGCGGAGAGGACCTCATCTCGGAGCCGTGGAGGTGGAGGACCGGATCTACAAAGGTTGTATTTCCGTATCTCTTAGTTAAGTGTTAACTAGTTAGCTTTTTCGCCTAGTTTTCTAGCAAACGATCCGTAGTCTAGGGTTTCTCGGCACCGTATTTTTGAAATTGGCATGGTTGATGCCTTGTGAGACCTCTTGAGAGTGCCTAGGAACCCTACAATGGTATCAGAGCCTAGCTAGAGCCTTAGGCGAAGTCCAGACGGAGTTTGAAGTCCGAACGAACCCGAAAACCCATTTCTAACATGCTCTCTGTCCTTTTTTGAAAACAGTGAGTTTTTCCAAATTAAAAATTGCTAAAAAATTCAGCAGGGAAAAATAAGAATTACGGTGCAAAAAGTTTCTGGTGAACAGTAAATTTCGCGGCGGATCCGCGGCAGAAGCATGGCTTCTGCGGCGGATCAGCGGCCCCTTGATGACGTCAGCCCTGTTCCTTTGCACAGTAATTCCTAGTTCAAAGAGCTGAGTTTTCTGGGAATTTTTAATATTTATTCAAGAGTTGAATTTTTCTGCTGTGTTTTTGGGGATTCGGTGTTTCGATCGGAGTATCAAATTTTGTCTGTGTGGCTTTCCGGATAAATTTTTAGAATATGTTAAAAAGTTCGACCGGATATAAATACCAAATTTTTCCCCTGTCGGGAAATTTCCAAGTGTTGGATTTTTCCGTAGTTTAACGACGTTCTAAGTAGTGCAAGTAACGCGATGGTCCCTCTAGAAGACAACAAACCTTAACTCGATTATGTGACCGTCTTGAACTGCCCTTTGAACCTTCGGGTTTGGGGCAGTACGGCGTGCCACATGTGAGGCGTTGGCTTGACCCTTCTACGGCTGGACCGTCGGTACTGAGGCACGAACTGAATGTTGTTAGACTTATTTCATGTGTTGATCTGTATCGGGAAAACTTGGGTGTTCGAATATTCAATCGGAAAGTTTAACATTTTCTATTTATCCGGAAAGGGATACAATAATTGGAATTCACAAGAAGTTATGAGATAACTGAATGAATGTTATAAACATAGCAGTTTAGTCTCACTTGATCGGTTGCCACGGAATTTTGATGTGATCAAAAGTCCGTCGCAATCACGTAGCGTACGCGGATACTCGCAGGGTAAACTTAATAGACAGCCTCACTCCATAGCCCCGACCAAGTGACTGTAGGAGAACCCCGTCGCCGAAAGCATCCGTTCGGGTGCTCGCGGTAGCGGTGTTCCGCCTTGGTGCACTTCGTCGACGGTATCGGGGGTGCGGCCGTCTACTGAAGTTTGCGACGAGCATTCGATCAGGATGTCGGGAATCCTGTTGAATTGCCCGACTTGGTATTGAAAAGTGTTTTCGATTTTGAGACTGAAATGCAGGGTTTATAACTGTTAGGCATGCGATGTCTAAGGTATTCATTTGATTAGGCATGCGATGTCTATGCAGATTGCGGATTCCAACTGTTGTAGTTTTACACTTTCTTTTCTGTGACCGTAAGTGTAATATGTGATATCGCCGGTTTCGTTGCTATATGTCAACGACAATTGGGATGCGCATATTTACTTACGTTGATGACATGAGATGTTATGTGTTGCTGGATATGTTATATTGGATCGTCGTGTTCGAATAGCCGGGGGTTTTTATGTGAGATGAGTGTTTTTCATTTTCATTCATGTAAAAACTTGTATGTAATATTCTTTTATTGGGGCACTTCCAGGTTGCGGAAGTTGTCACCTTTTGTATATTATTTACTTTTCCGCACTAGGATAGACCCAAGGAGGGGAGCACAAGTAACCGGGTTCTGGAGTCCAGTGGGAGACCAACTCGAGGAGTCGGGTTCGGGTCTCCTAACTCCAGAATTGGTAGGGTTGCTTGCCGCTCTCGTAGGGGTCTAGGGGTGTGGGTTTGGCTATTCATCGCGACCGTGGAATCCGTGTTTTATACTGGCTCGTATTGAAAACACGGACATCCTAGTATATCCAATATTTCATATGTTTCTTCTGCTGCGATATCTGTGATGTGATCATGTGATGTTCTGTGATAGATACAGTATATAGTATATATGATATATTATATAGACGTTACTTATGTTTTACACCCGCGCTAGCCCTGCCCCGCTCTGTCGTTAGTTACCTAACCTAACGGTGCACTAGGGGACATCGAGGCGAATGCGGATGGCATAAGTGTACGTCGTATTTATCTGTGATGTTTAGGTACTTAAATGATGGGACTTCATTAATGTGATTAATGAAATAAAAGAAACCTAAGATGTTGTAGAATCGAATTTCAAAAATAAAACAGGTAGCTACAGTTCTTGCTTTGCACAGCGGTATATGTGATATATCCTGCACCTTATTCGATGAGGAAAGGACCGAGATCCCTTCACCGGGAGTGACTCCTTTAGCAATAACTGGCAGATGCTACACACTCGGTTTGTCTTTTGATTGCTTTTAAGAGTTTTTGCTTTACACAGTGATATATATGATATATCCCGCACCTCATTCGACGAGCAAAGGACCGACGATCCCTTCACCGGGAGTGACTCCTTTAGCAAAACTAGAAAAGCCTCAAAAACACTCCATTTCAAAATTCATTCGATCCTACAACGATATCAAGTTCATTACGCAATAGGTTTTCATAAAAACCTGTCATAGCCCTCCGTCATTTCAGATAAGTTGTATATAGTATTCGTGCTGCATTTGTTGGCTTTCGTCAAGGTGCAGTGTGCGGTAGCTATATGCTGCTTATCTGCTAGCATACGATGCGATTGGATTAGGGTAGTCGTGCGGCTTTGTTGGCTTTCGTCAAGGGTCGTACGGGTGGGTTTAATTCGATCAAGAAATGTACGGGTTGAACTTGACTAGCGGGCTATGGTTTGTTGGCTTTCGTCAAGGTCATAGCGAGCTAGGGGCAAAAATATTATCGGGAATTTCAAGTGTTGAAATTTGCAATGAGATTGCATACCTTCTATGAGATAGTTGGATCCCGATACCCGCTGCGAGTAAGTGTTACTCCTGGGAGAGTTTTATTCATTACAATTAGCCGATCAAGTAGGTGTCTAGAAAGGTGTTAACGAGGTTACGCCTCTGGGAAAACGAGGTTTACATTAATTAGGTTCGTGCGAAAGCACGGGGGACCTCCCTCAAAGTACCGACACTGGCCAGGCTGAAAGATTGGCGAACTTGTAGTGTATAATTAATCCCGGCTAGTCTTTCCTTTTAGGGTTTGAAGGAAGATTTGATAAAAAGCAGTGGGAGCCATCCTGATTAGATAAAATAATAACCAATCTATTCTTGAAAGAACGCACGCTGAGTGTTTTCTTCTCTCTCTCTCCAGGTAGCGACCATATCACGCCTTAATCAAGATAATAATACGGAATATTGACCGAACCCGCTTGTTATACTGAGCTGGGGAACGTTGGTCCCGCTCCAACTTATAATTGTTATAAGACAGAGCAGGAAATTAGGGATTACCAGAATTCCCGTGCAGCCCAAACGAAGAGAGTGCATGCTGATGCATCATCTTCGGGTGTGTTCATTACAAAGAACTGTTTCTCTGTATCCTCTACGTCCTGGGTATGTGATACCAGATCAGGATCCCAAATATGTAATCTGTTACATAGGGCTACAAAAAGGTAGAGGACTGAGAACGGGTGATAAGTTTCATGAGGCAGAAAATGGGGCAAGTGTTGCAGCCAAGTCTGTTGGTCACTGTCACCCTGTATTACCAGAATACATTGATTCTGAACGAATGTTATTAGATACCGAACCTGATATACAAAATCATATCTGTCTCTTTATTAGTAAAGAAACGATATAATTTTGTATTGTTGGATAATGTTTTGAACATTTCCTATATCAAAAGTTGATCGGTTCAGGCACGTTATCTAAAAGCATTGATGTTCTAAATCAAACTACAGTTCTTAGTATACGGATCACACACAAGAGGAAGAGTTCATAAATGAACGAATTCTTCTTGAGGCATTGTAGACTAGGTCATATCAATGCGACCCGACTGGCTGAGTTACATTTAGATGCATATTTAAATCAGTTTGAATTTACATCTTGTGAAACTCGCCAGTCATGTCACAAAGATAAGATGACCACAGCTCTGTTTATTGGAAACAGAGAAAGAGTTAGAAAACTCTTGGGACGATACATGTTGATGTATGTAAGGTCCCCTGTCTACACATGCCAGGACAGGTTCTTTGTACTTCATTACATTCTCTGATGATCTTTCGAGTTTCAGACCTATGTTCCTGTTGAAACACAAGTCCGAACCTTTTGAGATATTCACAGAATATAAGCGAGAAGTAGAGAACCAAAATACGGGTATAAGTATTATGTCCTTTGATGAGATCAAGGAGGAGAATACTTGAGCACGGAATTCCAGGACTATTCTAAAGGAGAATGAGATTCTCTCTCAGTATTACTCCTCCATATACACCATTGCACGATGGTATATCGGGGCGGAGCAGATACACCCTATTTGATATGGTGTGCTCTATGATGAGTACTTCTGAGTTACCTTTTTCCTTTTGGGAGTTATGCGCTTGAGAAGCTGCATACCTATTGAATAGGGTTCTAATCAAATCAGTTGCCTACCGCTTCATATGTGATATGGAAAAGGAAGAGCCCATTTCTTAAGTTAGTTAAGATTTGGGGTTGTCCGGCCTTTGTCTAAAAGCAAAATCCGGACAAGCTCAAGGCAAAGTCTATAATGTAGAACTGGAAAGGTTCCAGCTATACAAACTACAGCAGATGATTTGATAGAACCAAAGGATTCAATAGTTACCAACGAACCTCAGCATCTCCGCCGATCTAGTAGGGTTCCTCACCCACCTGAGAGATACTTTGGTTTCTCTATGACAGTGGGAGCGAGGATTGCATCATGAGATGATGACCCAACTAGTTTCGACCTGGCCATCAGGAGTGGGACTCTGTAAGAATGGCTGGATGTTTAGCGATCTGAGATGGAATCCTTATACACCAACAAAGTATGGGCTTTAGTTGCTATATCTGAAGGGTTAAATCCCCATCAGGAGCAAGTATATCTTGAGAAGATTACTTGGTGTACATGGAAAAGTTGAGACTTTCAAAACTAGACTTGTTAAAAGTTTGCATCATTGACCAGGTGTGGATAATGATGAAACCTTTTCAAGTAGCTATGCTTAAGTCCATCCAGATCCTACTTGCCACGGCTCCATACCATGACTACGATATCTGGCGGTTGAGTGTCATGACTGCTTTTCTAAATGATGTTTTAGAAGAGAGCGTCTATAAGTACACAGCCAGAGGGCTTCGTAGACAGTGGGAGCAGCGGAAACGTGTGCAAGATGTTTTATATGATAAAGCAGGCATCGCGGAGTTGGAACGTCTGTTTTGATGTAATAGTCAAACAGTTTGACATCATCAAAATGGTAGATGAACCTTGTATAAACAAAAAGTCAGTAGGGAGTATGGTGATGATCCTCGTAGAGTACGTGGATGACATACTCTTGATAGGGAAGGAGTTTCCTATGCTACGCTCGATCAATCTCCGCTTATCACAATGACTCTCCACATAGGATCAAAGTGATACCTACTAAATCCTGGAATTTGGATCTATGAGATAGATCTAAATGGATGTTAGGCTTCTCACTAGTTGTAGTGAGATAGTATCAATTGATCCTGGGGAGAATCACTGGAAGGGTTCCAGGGTGATAAAGACGATTGAATGTCAGTCGCAGGCATTGCCTTTACCCTCAGTAAAGGGACGGTATGTTGGAAGAGTTCCAAGCTAGATACCGTGGCATACTAGACAATAAAGGCTGGATACATCGCTACTTTAGATGCTACCAAAGAGGCAGTCTGGGTGTATATTGGTTCATAAGATGAACCATGTTCCTCCCATTGTGTGACAATGGAGTTGTGGCTTATGCCGAGGAACGCCCGTCCCATCAGTGATCCAGACATATTCTAAGGTAGTATCACTTGATCATGGAGATGATTGATCTCCAGGGTGATCGAGGTTTGGAGAGTAGACTCAGAGGACAACACAGCGGATCCACTCACAAAGGCCTGTTCCCAGAGAGAGACTTTTATGGGATGGTTGAGTATGAGATACTGCAACCACTGCTATCAGATGGCCCTAGTGCAAGTGGGAGATTGTTAGTTATATGTATGCCCTAGAGGCCATTACTATACATAGGATGTATATTGTAGTGGATGCTGGGACATATATAGGGAGGACTTTCTTGCTCGACATGATAGTATGCTATCTGGTTGATCTTTACCTTAACGTGTATACTGATTGTCTCTCTGTTGCATGTTGGTAAAGCCCTTAGGATGTGTGCTTGACTACCTGGACTATGATGCGGATCATACTAGTGGGGACATGGTAGTCCGTAAGTACATCCTTCAAAGTCCCTAGTCGTGGGTGTATCGAGATGGGGCATCGATATACCAGAGTAGACTAGCGTATACCTTCTCGACCCATACAGATGGGTGATGGATGATCCCATATCCATTGGTGTTTGACATCAGAGATGATATACGGGTGCTCAGTAGAGACTGGGTACACTGAACGGACTCGCCGAGAACTCCCAGATGGTATTATACCTCACGTCAGATGGCAGTTCTCTGGCGACACTGGTACAGAGTAGTCTGTTGACCCGAGATCGTCATAGAGTCTTGTGTGGTTCCCACTGTGCTTTGATTTCCATCTTACCACGTCCAAGAGGGCGTGCAAAACGGTGGTTTTTGGGTACAGTCCCGAGTCACATGGAGGCAATGAGCGATAGGAGGGGATTCTTCTCTCCCGGTATAGGGAGTTGATGTTGCGCTGTGTTCGATTGGCTATAACAGGAAATCCCTGGCCAGGGTTGCTGAGATTTACTGGTAAGTGTTACCAGTAGTTTCTCGAAGTGTTATAGACCTCATATCGACACGACTTATCGAGCTATTGGGGTCTGACGTTTACCACCCCTAGGCAAGATATGCGACATATCAGACGATCAGACCGGACTGTACGGTAGTGTTACTGGTTGGATTCACTGGAGTGTGAGCGGGCTTGCTCGTCGATCTTCAGATCGCTCAATACCCGGGTGGCCGTTACGTTTAGCAGACCGCTTGCGGCTTGTGGATGTTTGATATGATCATCATCCGCTGTCGGCGTATTGACGAGTCTTTAGAGTCCTACACAGAGGTTTCCTGGCTCAAGCGAAACGAAATAGGAGCGCATATGAGATATGTGCGGGACCGAGAATAATACCAGTATGTGATACTGTCTTCGATTCTCGCGATGTGACATTGATCGGTTATATGCGATATAGCCGGGTTATCGGATCAAGTGTTGATTCGATAAGATGTTACTAATGGTACCAGTCGGTTATGTGCGTCATGACCGGATCGTTAAATCAAGCGTTGATTTAATGATTTAATGCATAATTATATATTTGATATATTACTTTGCATTAACTAGTATCGGTTCACTTTAAATGGATTTTCTCGCTCGGTTGTGCGCATTGCATATGCGATATGATTTTGTGCACTTGTTTGTATCATATTTGATAATACATGCAAATTAGGGTTTATGTAAAGAATTAAACCTTGGTTAAAGAAATGGTTAGGGTTTTTATTTGATTATTCATTTATTCATTTGTTTTTATTTTTGGAAAATAAAATTGCATAAAATAGAATGGTGGCTTCTTTTGTTTTCTTTCATGAAGCTTCATGAACTTTTGACTTAGTCACCATTTTGTCTCATGCTTAACCCTAACCAATTCAATTAACTCAAGTTAATTCTCTACACCGAACCATGGTGAGAATTATGATAAGAATGGATTTTTATTTATTCTTTTATTCTTATCATAATACTTATCTTCTTCTTGCTCTTCTTCTTCTTCATTCTTCTTTGAAGAAAACCAAGCTCCATCAATGGTGATTGTTGGAAAAGAGTGAGAAATCCAAAACTAAAGTTAACCCACTTCCTATTTCTTCATCCTCTACCTCTTGCCAAGTAGTAGAGTGTGTTTTCCTTCACAAGTTTTCAAGACTTGGTGAAGGTGGAGCTCGATCTAGCGATGCCTCGACGTAGATCATCTTCGGCATGGACATCGACGACCTAGCTTGCCCATTCTCCGACGAAGCCGACGCTAGAGCCCGGATTTGATTTGGACAGCGGAGAGGACCTCATCTCGGAGCCGTGGAGGTGGAGGACCGGATCTACAAAGGTTGTATTTCCGTATCTCTTAGTTAAGTGTTAACTAGTTAGCTTTTTCGCCTAGTTTTCTAGCAAACGATCCGTAGTCTAGGGTTTCTCGGCACCGTATTTTTGAAATTGGCATGGTTGATGCCTTGTGAGACCTCTTGAGAGTGCCTAGGAACCCTACACGGACATGTGTTCCTGTTGAAACACGAATCTAAAACTTTTGAGAAATTCAAAGAATATAAGTTTGAAGTTAAGAACCAGACGGGTAGAAGTATTAAAGTCCTTCGATGAGATCGGAAAGCTGAATACTTAAGCATAGTGTTCCTGGAGTTTCTAAAAGGAGAATATGATTCTCTCTCAGCTTACTCCTTCGAGTACACCACAGTACAACGGTGTATCGGGACGGAGGTAACGCGCCCTATGAGATATGACGCGCTCTATGATGAGTACTGCTGAGTTACCTGTTTCCTTTTGGTGTTATGCACTTGAGAAGCTGCATACCTATTGAATGGGGTTCCATCCAAATCAGTGCCTACCACTCCATATGAGATATGGAATGGGAAGAGACCATAGCTTAAATGAGTTAAGATTTGGGGTTGTCCGGCCAATCTTGAAAAGCAAAATCCGGACAAGCTCGAGACAAGGTCAATTCTGTATAAGTTTATTGGATAACCCAAACATTTGCGAGGATATATCTTCTACCACACTGAGGAGCAAAAGGTGTTTTGTTTCTCAGCATGCCACCTTTTTTAGAAAAGGAATTTCTTATGGAAGAAATTAGTGGTCATGAGGTAGAACTGGAAGGAGTTCCAGCTGGACAAACTAACAGCTGATGATTTGGTGAAACCAAATGATTCAATAGTCTCCAACGAACCTCATCCTCTCCGCGAATCTGGTAGGATTCCTCATCCACCTTAGAGATACTACGGTTTCCCCAGTGACGGTGGGAACGAGGATTGCATCATGGTAGATGATGACCCAACTAGGTTCAGGCAGGCCATCACGAGTGGGGACTCTGTGAAATGGCTGGATGCTATGCTATCAAAGATGGAATCCATGTACACCAACAAAGTATGATTTTGAATGTTGCACCTGAAGGGGTAAAACCCATTGGGAGCAAATAGATCTTGAGAAGATTCTTGGTGTAAATGGAAAAGTTGAGACTTTCAAAGCTAGACTTGTAGTAAAAGGTTCTCGTCATGCAACCAAGTGTGGTTTATGATGAAACCTTTTCTCCAGTGGCTATGCTTAAGTCCATCAGGATTAAGCACGCATCGCGGAGTTAGAACATCTGTTTTGATGTGGCAGTCAAAGAGTTTGACTTCATCAAAAAGGTAGATGAACCTTGTATATACAAGAAGATTGTAGAGAGTAAGCTTGTCTTACACGTATTGTACGTATATGACATACTCTTGATATGAAATGGTTTCCTATGCTACACTCGGTCAAGCTCCTCTTATCACAAGGATTCTCCATGGAATATCTGGATGATACCTACTACATCTTGTGGATTATGATTTATGGTGATAGATCTAAGTGGATGTTGGGAGTGTCCCAAATCCAGGTACATTAACACCGTACTAAAGGGGTTTAGTATGGAAGATTCTAAGCGTGGTGGTTCGCCCACTTACTCTGGAATCACTCTCTCCAAAAAGATGTCTTCCAAGACTGATTTGGAGAGAGATCGCGTGTAAGGGATACCCTATGCTTCGGCAGTAGGCTCTATCATGTATGCGATGTTATGTCCCGGACCAGATGTAGCTGACTCACTAGGTGTAGTGATTAGGAATCAATTGGATCTTGGGAAAATCACTGGATAGCTATGTAGGACATTCTTAAGTACTTGAGTAGCACTAAAGAAATGTTCTTGGTGTTTGGCAACGGTAAACTCCAGTGGGATTCCTTTACCAATTCGAGCACCCAAAGTGATAAGGTCGACTGAAATTCAGTCTCGGGCTTTGTCTTTACCCTCATTGGAGGGACGGTGTGTTAGAAGAGTTCTAAGCTAGATACCGTAGCAATCTATACGATAAAGGCTGAATACATCGCTACTAACGATGCTACCAAAGTAGATGCCTGGATAATTCTTGTTCATGAGAAGAATATGGTTCCTACCATTGAGCGTCCAATAACTGTTATTGTGACAACAAAGGAGTTATGGCTTTTGCCTAGGAACGCCAGTCCCATCAGCGATCCAGACATATTCCGAGGACAGTATCACCTGATCAGGGAGATGGTTGATCTCCAAAGGATCGAGGTTAGGAGAGTTGGCACGAAGGATAACACCGCGGATCCACTCACAGAGGCCTTTCCCTAGAGAGACTTTTATGGGGCATTGAGTATGAGATACTACAACAAATGGACTTAGTGCAAGTGGGAGATTGTTAGTTATATGTATACCCTAGAGGCCATTATTATACATGTGATGTATATTATAGTGGATGCTTGGACATATATATGGAGGACTTTCTTGCTCGACATGATAGTATGCTGTCTGGTTGATCTTTATCTTAACATGTACACTCATTGTTTCTCTATTACATATTGATAAAGCTCTTAGGATGAGTACTTGACTACCAGGATTATGATGCAGATCATACTAGTGTGGCAGAGGTAGTCGATAAGTACATCCTTCAATTGTTCCTAGTCGTGGGAGTATCGAGACGGGACATCGATATTCCAGAGTGGGCTAGCGTATACGCTTCTCGACCCATATGATGGGCGATGGATGATCCCACATCCATTAGTGTTTGACATCAGAGATGGTATACGGGTGCTCAGTGGAGACTGGGTACACTGATCGGACTCGCCGAGAACTCCTAGATGGTATTATACCTATTGTCAGATAGCAGTTCTCTGGTGATACTGGTACAAGTTAGTCTGTCGACCCGAGATCGTCATAGAGTCTTGCGTGATTCCCACCATGCTTTGATTTCCACCTTACCACGTTCAAGAGATCGTGCAGAACGGTGGTTTTTGGGTACAATCCCGAGTCACATGGAGGCAATGAGTGATATGAGGGGATTTCGTCTCTCCCGGTATTGGGGGTTGATGTTGCGCTATACTCGATTGGTCATAACAGGAAATCCCTTGCCAGAGTTGCTGAGATCTACTGGTAAGTTTTATCAGTAGTTTCTCGAACCGTTATGCGCCTCACATCGGCATGACTTATCAGGCTATTGGGGTTTGACGTTTACCACCCCCAGTCTGTGATATGCGATATATCAGACGAAGAGACCGGACTGTACGGTAGTGTTACTTATTGGATTCGCAGGAGTATGAGCAGGCTTGCTTGTTGATCTTCTGATCGCTCAATACCCGGATGGCCGTTATGTTTAGCAGACCGCTTGCGGCTTGTGGGTGACTGAAATGATCACCACCTACTGCCGGCGTATTGACGAGTCTTTAGAGTCCTACACAGAGGTTTCCTGGCTCAAGCGAAACGAAGTAGGAGCACATATATGATATGTGCGGGACCGAAATTAATACGTGTATGTGATACCGTATTCTATTCTCGCGATATATGATATCGGTCGGTTATATGTGATATAGCCGGGCTTTCAAATCAAGTGTTGATTCGATATGTTGATACATTTGATATTAGTCGGTTGTATGCGATATAGCCGGATTATTAAATCAAGTGTTGATTTAATAATTTAATGTATAATTATATATTTGATATATTAACTTACATTAACTAATATTAGCTCACTTAAGATTTTTTTCTCACTTGTGTACACTTAGTATATATATGATATATATTAACGTACATTCTTTTGTGTCATGCTAGATGATACATGAGACATGGGTGTATGAGACTCACACCATGCTTAACATAATGAGGGGTTTTATTTATTTAAAGTAAATTAAAATTGGATGGAAATTACTCACATGGTTCAAGCTTGTGGAACCATTGACTAAGTCCACCAATTTTGTTTTACTTAAGATATTTATTAACCCAACCATTAGATTAGCCATGGTTTAGTCTCCACAAGGGTTAGTATATGATATTAACTCACCCATGGTTGTCATCCTACACTTGACTTTTTTCATGATTGTTTTTCTTCATCTCCTTCCTCAAGCTCTCTTGCAATTTGGGAGGTGAAGAAAATGAGTGAGAAAAATATTTCTAAAGTGAGCAAAATTCTTACTTTATCATCCTCTACTAGATTAGCCATTTAGTTTAGGGTGTTTGCTTCACTAATTCCATATTAGCGAAGATGTAGCTTGAGTTGGTGTCTTCTCGATATAGATCATCTTTAGCCTCGAAGACTTCAAGCAAACTTGTTCCTTTCATCTTGTGGAGCATTTCTAGAGTCCGGGATTTCACTACTTGGAGCGAAGGGACTACTACACAGAGCTGTTGAAGTGAAGGACCGGTCTACAAAGGTTGTATTCCTTATTCACTTAGATGTAAAGATGTTTACATGCTAGTTTCGTCTAATTCTCTAGTTGAGGTTCTAGGTTAGGGTTCTTTAGCGCGCCATTTTTTTGAAAAAGGCATGGTCGATACCTCCCGAAACCCAGCGGCGACCCTAGGGAGCCCAACAGAGCGATGGTGGCAATTAGGGCAGGAGCGAAGGTGGAGGTGGTGTCTATGGGAGTGATGGGAAGGAAGCGACGGTGAAGGGGGCGGAGTGTAGGAAGCGATGGCCATGAGAGTGATGGAGAGGATGCGATGACAAAGGGAGCGAAGGTGGAGAAGATGGTGTTGATGGAGACGAAAGTGGAGGCGGTGGTGGCGACGGTGGCTATGGAGGCGAGGTGGAGATTGATGGGTATGTTGTGAAAGTTAGCAAATATATATATATATCTTAGAATAAAATTTATCGGTAGTAATAAAAAAAACATGAAATTGCAACAATCTAAATATAATGAAAGATGAGAAAAATGATCTCTGTTCTGTGAGGTTAGACGAGAACTTAATCTTTATCATAGGAATTGATGGGATTCTAAGCTCACCTAGAAGGATTTTAAAGCGCGGCGGAAGCGGTAATTTAAAAAATTTAGAAAGCAAAAGCAAGCTCAATCCAAGAATCAAACCAAAATACTAAACTAGAAACATAACTAGTAAGCTAAAATGAAGAAATTGGCGAACTACAACCTCTGTAGCGCGTTAACCATTTCTTCTTGGACTCCGGCTATTCTCCACGAAGCCCGGAACAAGCTTGTTCGATGATCTCTTGCCGAAGATGGTCCACCTTGAGATAACTCCAACACAATCTTTAGCTTCAAATTGATCTCATCAAAAGGAAGCAACCCACTAATTAAACTTGCTGATGATGATTAATAGGAGATGTAGAATAATTAGCTCACTAATTTTTTCTCTTTTCTTTTCTTTCCTCACTTGAGAAAAAACTTAAGAGAGAGATAGAGCCATGGATATGAGAGAAAGAAGATTAGGCTTAAGATGAGAACAAATCCAAAAATGAGTCATCAAAGAAAAGCACCTCAAGCATTCTACAAACCTCCATTTTCCATGACTCATTCTCTTTTGAAATTAAACAAAAGAATATCAATGTTCTCATCTAAACCATATGATTCTTATACACCATCTCAAATGTATCAATATACATGTCACAATATTTATATCAAATATAAATATTAATAAAGAGAAGAAAATAATAAAGTGAGCATGATATTAGTTAATATATTAATATATCAATATATAAATATACGTTTAATTATTAAATCAACACTTGATTTAATAATCCGGTTATATCATATATATACCGGCTAATATCATTAAACACCTGATTAAAATACATGTATCACATACACGTGTTTAATAGAACTCTTGCACGTATCCTCATATGTGCCCTACATCGTTTTGCATGTGCCGGGACTCTAAAGACTTAATAATACGCTGACAGTAGATTATGATCATATCTATAGCTGCACGTAACGGCTATCCAGGTATTGATCGAAAGAAGGTCAACGATCAAGCTCATCTGAATCTTGCAAAGTCTATCAGTGACATCACCGTACAGTCCGGTCTCTTTGTCTACGAGTATCGCATATCAGGTCTAGGATTTAGAATCTGTCATACTCCAATAACTCGATAAACCGTGCGACATAGAACTCACAACCAATTAGAGATACAACTGATAGCACTTATCGGTTTATTTCCACTGTGGTGGCCACCGACTTGTGGTTGTAGTAATGTCCCGCACAACGCAATATCAACCCCCTATATCGGGAGAGACGAATACCCTCGACCGCTCACTGCCTCCACATGCTTCAGGACTATACCTAACAAAAATCTATTTGTACGACTCCTTTGAGCCGTGGTAGGGTACAAGTCTAAGTATAGTGGGAACACACATGAGACACTATGGCGATCTCAGGTCCCAGGGACTACCCTGTACTTGTGTCACCAAAGAACTGCTACCTGGCATTGGTATATTACCAACTAGGAGTTTTCAGTGAGTCTGTCCAGTGTAACTCATCCAATGAGCACATGTATACAATCCTCGATGTCAAATACCAATAGCTATAGGATCAGCTATCGCCCTCCAACCGGGTCAGGAAACGTACACACTGGTCTAAACTGGGGTACCGATACCTAGTCTTGATACTCCTATGACTAGGGATATTTAAGGATGTGCTTATCGACTACCCAGGCCCCACTAGTATGATATCCATCATCGTCCTGATAGTCAAGAAAAATCCTAATGGTTTTATCTCATGTCTAAACGATATATGATAATGAATAAACGCATCACATGAATATAAAGACAAACCAGATAGCATACTATTATCTCGAGTAAGATTGTTCTCTCGTATACGTCCTCCTTCAATTACAATAATTGCCTTGTGGGCACCTATATCCAACAATCTCCCACTTGCACTTAAGGCCAATTATTGCGGTATCTCATACCCAACTTCTGTACTAACATTTTCGCAAACTATGTTCTAGAACTACCCTCAATGAGTGGACCCGGCACAGAGCTCCTCTCTATTTCTCCTTGACTCTAAACTTCGCGGAGATCAAATATCTCCCAAACCCAGCGATACCTGCCTCAGTATTTGCATGGACAGACAATGGGATCATGTTCATAAATGAACAATTATATCCAGCGAATTCTCAGGCGATATCCTTTACTGATTCACAATCAATATCCAGTGCCACGACTACCTCAATATACTACCTGGAACTCTTTCCAATATACTGCTCCTCAAAAGAGGGTAAACTTATAACTTGCGACAGACGCTCTATCTTCTATATTACCTGGAAAGCTAGAATCTGAAACCACCTCCTTTAGAAGACTGCCATTACCAAACACTAAGAATATCAAATGCTCTTCACTGCTACCCTATGTTTCTTCAGAATTGGACTGATATCCATATCCTATATGGAGAAACACATATTTATATACCATATGGAGAAACACTTGTGATCACCATTGTTTTACTGATTGCAGCATAGGAACATCACTTCTTATAATGAGTATGTCGTCCACATACCTTATGAGGAATCTGACAACACTCTCTACTACCTTCTTACAAATATCAGGTTCATTTTTCATTTTGATGAAGTCAAACACTTTGACCGTTACATCAAAACAGATGATGCTTCTCCGCTATGCTTGCTTTAGTCTAAAATAGACTTAAACAACTTGCACACTTACCGCTGCTCCCACTTGCTAAGATAATTCTCTGGCATAGTCATATACACGTATACTTCTAAATCCAATTTAGATAGACGTTATAGTCATCCATCTGCCAGATATCACAGTCATGAAAAACAACAGTGGCAAGTTATATCCGTATGGACTTCAGCACAGACACTGAAGTAATAGTTTCATCACAATTCTCAACGGATATTTAATAAAAACCTTTCACTACATGTCTAGACTTATTAGATTAGTACCTTTCCATTTGCACTGATCTTGAAAGATCTACTTGCTCCCAATAGGTTTTACCCTTTCAAGAGCACCCAACAAAGTCCATACTTTATTACAGTGCATGGAGTCCAACTAGGATAACTCAGCATCCAGCCATCAATCGGAAGTCACTACTTCCTTTGGCCTGCTGATAACTAGTAGGGTCGTCATCACATGATGCAAACCTTTTTATCATCGTCAACGAGGAAACCGTATTACCTCTCAGGTGGTTGAGGTCACCTACTAAATCTATGAAATTGGCTAAGGTTTGTCAGGGTCAATTGAATCTTCAGGTTCTACTAAATCTTTAGTAACCGTTTGTGGTTCTGAAATCACTTCCAGTTCTACCATACTTCCACTAATTTCTTATGCAAAAATTTCCTTTTCTAAAAAGGCGGTATGTCAAGAACAAAACAACTTTTGATCCCGAAAATAGTAGAAAGTTAATCCCTCGTCAATACCCGGGATAACCCACAAACTGTCTTTACTGAAACGTGTCATGAGTTTATCCGGATTCTGGTTTTAAGCATAAGTCGGACAATTCAACGTTTTAATAATCTTAAGATGATAACCCATTCTATATCACATATAGAATTTGAAGCACTGACTTAGGAGGAACCGGTATCAATTGATATGCATCTATTTCTAGTGCATCCCTTAATTGAAAAAGGCAATACAACATTATTCATCAAGGAGCGCACCCACGGATGGGTAATAAGAGAGAGAATCAAATTCTCAATTAGTTAACTACGGAATACCTGGCATAAGTATCCACATCATTGAGCATTTTGAAGAATCCCGATACTTCCAACGTTTGGTTCTATACTTTATTCTTATATTTTATGAACTTTTCAAAAATTTTGGACTATGCATTTCAAAAAGAATGTGTGTCTAAAATTAGAGAACTTATAGGATAACAGAACGAAGTATGAGTACCAACCCCTTGTCCAAATGGACATTGGACAACATACATCACAATATATAAGTCCTATCAGTTCACTAACTCATACTCTGTGTGTTATAATTTGAAAACTGTATTTTGGTTAAGAATGTATATTCCGTTATTCAATGCACCTTACCCAATCATCAAATGATTAAGGCAAATGTTCATAACATAATTTTTGAAAATTTATATCCCGCTTTATCAAATAAAGAGACGGATATTTCGGTTTTTATTAGTTGGTGCATAATAACAGATATTCAAAACCAAAAGTTTGCCGAAACACAAAACCAGGTGATTTCCCCAATAGCAACAATTGATCTGATATCCGATATTGAAGAACAAATCACCTTTCCAATAATCTAATCTTTCTCAGTATCTATAACAACTTACAGATGTGAGATGTTAATCCGATATCTATATACCCAGGAGTCAAAATTGACTGGAAAACGGTTTTCAATTACAATCACAAAGAAAACATGAAATATCAAAATGTTTCAAGGGGTGGCCGAGTATTCCTAGTAATGCCTCTTTCACCGTCCAGGGTCATAACAATAGTTGCATTTTCCTTTCCGCTCACTTCGACCCCTATTGTTTTCTTTCTATTTTACCTTGTGTATACCGGACTTATGTCAGTTGGTTTTCTTCTTACCCTTCCTTTCAGCTCCAGCATCGGGATTGGAAGAAGACTATCCAATAAGCATAACTGGTATATTCTCCTTATTTAAGAAGTTCTCAAACTTGAGATAAAGTGGATAGGAGAGACAAATAAATTGTATCATATGCAATTCACTTTCTTTAGAACCTGTGGTCATTCTCGACTGAAACACATTCTCCGAGTTCCTAAGTAACTATACAAGATAGCCTTCCATGCAATATGGATCTCTGTATTGGATACAAAGTGTTCTGGAGGAAGCAAAAGGGGAAATGGGAGGGATATGGACATATGCGACTATGTCGTGAAATAGGGCAATCATAACATTCCAAAGCCATTAATTGTAAAAGGTTCGGTTAACTTGGTTTACGAGTTTTTAGTTTAAGGCCAGTCTTAGGTCGCTTCCAGAGAGAGAGAGAAAAGAAACACTCGTCATGCACTCTATTAAGATTAGATTGGTATATTTATCGAATTCTCCTTCAAACCCTAAAAGGAGAACTAGTCGGGATCATTTATAGAAAATCTTTCGAGAGTAATTATTACTCACAGTGGGAATTAAGATCCAAACTATCATGGAGTAGTAACCTTGATGGGGTCAACAAGCTACCCCACACTATAGAAAGTATGCAATCTTATTACACGTTTCAACACTTAAAACTCCCTATATGGGTTTTTACTCCCAACGGCTTATGACCTTAACGAGGTCAACAAATCATAAGTCGCTAGTCAAGTTCAACCTATCATTTCGTGATTAATTTAGACTCACCCGCACGACCCTTAACTATGGTCAACAAAGTCGTACGACTGTCCTAACCAATCGCATCATATGCAAGCTGGAAGACATCACTTAACTACCGTATACTATGACAAACGCAGCACGAATACTAAGTACTCTACTTCCTGAAATGACAGAGGGCTATGGCTGGTTTTGAAGAAAACGTTTAACGTAATGAACTTGATCTCATCGTAGGAACCAAATGGTTTTGCAAATTTATAGTTACGTAGATTATTGCTTCAGTGTAGATTTCGCGTGAAGGGTCAGAACTCTTACCTCATTGAATGAGGCGCAGAATATTCCTAACTGAATACATTGGTGCAAAGCAATAGGATCCGGCTATTCAATTTGCAAACTTATAGTAATACAATCTTTTTCCAAAGAGGTCACTCCCTGTGAAGGGATCTAGGCTCTTTCCTCATTAAATGAGGTGCAAGATATTCCCAACCGAATACCTCGATGCACAGCAAAAGAATCGACTATAACACCAATATCTAATATTTGGTTTCTACAATGTGTTTTAGGTTTATTATCTTTGCATTAATCCGAATCAAAGCAATCCCATCATTTAGATAATCTCAGATTATCTAGCATCTCCTCACACCATTACAGATAAAGCATGATATTAAAAGAAAAATAGAATACACATATATGCCATCCGCATTCGTCACGGGGCCCCGGCTTTTCACCGTAAGGTTACTTAACTTACGGAAGGACGGGGGCAGGACTAGCACGGGTGCAAAATGTATATAACATTTATATATATATATATACTCTATATATCACATATATCAATATATCATCACACGCATGTTCCCCCAAAATTCAAACAATATAAAGAGAGCTAAGCTCGGTTAAAAATTTTGTTGAGGCAGCGCCTCACGCGCCCCTCACAAGAGCGCCAGGGCCATCGCCGATCCCTTAGGATTAAATCCTATGGTGGCGCTGCACGTACTTCTCACGCCGACGCCGGGGCAGGACTAGCACGGAATCTAGCCCAGTATAATAAGTAGGTTCGGTCAATACATTCATATTATTATCTTGATTAAGGCATTTATTGGTCGCTACCAGGAGAGAGAGAAGGATAATCACTTTACGTGCGCTCTTTGCAAAATTAGATTGGTTATTTTATCTAATCAGGATGGCTCCCACTGTTTTTATCAAATCTTCCTTCAAATCCTAAAAGGTAAGAATAGCCGGGATTAATTACACTCTACAGGTTCGCCAATCGTTCGGCCAGGCAGGTATCGGTACTCCGACGGAGGTTTCCCGTGCTTTCGCACGGACCTAATTAAAATAAACCTCGTTTCCCTAGAGGCATAACCCATTTGACACCTTTCTAGACACCTACTGGATTAGCTAATTGTAAAGTGCAAAATTCTCCCTGGAGTAACTCTTACTCGCAGTGGCTATCGGGATCCAATTATCATATAGAAGGTATGCAATCTCATTTCAAATTTCAACACTTGAAATTCCCGATAAAGATTTTTATCCCAAGCTTCCTATGACCTTGACGAAGGCCAACAAACCATAGGCCGCTAGTCAAGTTCAACCTGTTCATTTCTTGATTGAATTAAACCCACCCGCATGACCCTTCACGAAGGCCAACAAAGTAGCACGACTACCCTAATCCAATCGCATCACATGCTAGCAGATAAGCACTAATCAGCTACCGCACACTACGCCTTGACGAATGCCAACAAACGTAGCACGAATACTAAAATATTACTTATTTGAAATGACGGAGGGCTACGCAGTTTTTACCATTAGCGTAATGAACTTGATATCGTTGTAGAATCTAGTGATTTAAAAAAGGAGTGTTTTTTAGGCTTTTGTAGCTTAGCTAAAAAGGTTACTCCCGGTGAAGGGATCTCGGCTTTTTCCTCATCGAATGAGGTGCAGGATATTCAGGAATACCTCTATGCAAAGCAAGAACTAGAGAAGCAATCAAAAACAAAACCGAGTAAGTTGTAACATTTGCTAGTTTCGCTAAAGAGGTCACTCCCGGTGAAGGGATCTCGGCTCTTTCCTCATCGAATGAGGTGTTGGATATTCATTAAGGAATACCACTATGCAAAGCAAAAACTAGAGCTACCCTTTTTGAAAATTTGATTCTACAACATCTTTTGGTTTCTTTCTTTTCATTAATCTCATTAATGAAATCCCATCATTTAATGTTTCCTAAATATTACAGAAAAGTGAAACGAAAATGGAACGTACGTTTATGCCATCCGCATTCGCCACTGGGCCCCGTCATGCACCGTTAGGTTACTTAACAACCAGCAGAGCGGGGGCTGGACTAGCGCGGGTGCAAAACATAAGCAACATTTATTATATATCATATATATATATATATATATATAATACAACATTCGTCTCACGCGGTTATATGATCACAGAACCAAGCAGCAGAAGCAACATATGAAATATTAGATATACTCGGATTTCCGTGTTTTAAATTTATCCAGTAATGTAAAACACGGATTCCATAGTCGTGATGAATAGCCAAACCAACATCCCATAGACCCCTACGAGAGCGGCAAGTAACCCTACCAATTCCAGAGTTAGGAGACCCGGTCTCAACTCCTTGAGATGGTCTCCCACTGGACCCTAGAACCCGGTTAATTTTGCTCCCCACCTTGGGTCTATCCTAATGCGGAAAAGTAAATAATATACAATAGTGGTAACATCATCCTCAACCCGGAAGTGCCCCAATAAAAGAATATTACATACAAATTTTATATGAATGAAAATTGAAAAACTCTCATCTCACATAAACCCCCCGGTTATTCAATCACGACGATCCAATAAAATATATCACCAGCAACATATGATATCATTTATCATCAACGTAAGTAAATACGCGTATTCCAAATTCCGTTGACATATGGCAACGAGATTTGGGATACCCCACGTATTACACTTACGGTCGCAGAAAAGAAATATAAAACTGCAATAATTAGAATCCGCATATCCTTAGACATCATAAACCCGGAATTTCTCATATTCCGAATTTCATGCCTAAACTATAAACCTTGCATTTTAGTCTCATATTAGAAACTCTTTTCAATAATTTAGTCGGGTAATTCAACAAGATTCCCGACTAACCGATCGAATACGCGTCGGAAACTATAGTAGATGGCCACACCCCCGATGCCGTCAACCAAGTGCACTTAGGTGGAACACCGTGGCCGCGAGCACCCGAGTGGGTGCTATTGGCAATGGGGTTCTCCTACAGTCACTTGGTTGGGGCAATGGGGTGTGGCTACCTAGTACAGTTATTCGGCGAGTATTCGCGTACGATATGCGATTGAGACGAGGTTTTGATCCGAATAGAAACTTCGTGGCAATCGATCTACCGAGACTAAAACGCTAAATTTACAAACACTAACTAGTTCTCACAAAACCAATTAAATGCGGATCCTTACTATTGCATCCATATCAACTTAAAACCGAAACGACGTAACAATTACGACTACGAAATACTCCGTATTAGCCCCAATAGAACTGTTAACATCACATGCAAACTGGGCTAATCAAACAATACCAGAAACCCCAAAATCAAGCCCACAGAACACCAAAAAATTTCGAGCCAAAAAGGAGTTAAAAAAACCGGCAAGGCCGAATATTTTGAGATTGTCGCCGGGTCAAAACCGGTGAAATGGTCTCGAACTTTTTCAGCGTTCTAGTTGTATCACATACAACATTCTGCAGTTGCTAAAATAATTTTTTCAGATCATTTAAAAATCGACAGAAATTGGATTTTTGGGTTTCTGTGTTTCGGAGTTTTTCGGTTTCGTGATTCTAATTATATCATCTAATCTTCTAGCTTAGGCTCTGATACCATGAAAGTGTACCCTAGCACCAGCAAGGGGTCCAAGAGGCATCAAGCATGCCAAATTAAATTTTTTATGGCGCTAGGCTAGACTAAACAAGATCTTTAGCTAGGTGATTAGGGTTTAGTTTTGATATCTACAAAAACAATAGTAAGTGAAAGATGGCTATACCCTCGTAGATCGAGTCTTGCACTTCACATGCTTCGTGTAGTAGTCCCGCGACTCCACTAGGCTCCACTTGAGGCTTTGGACGAGCTTCCTCCGATGACCTTCATGCCGAAGATGATCCATGCGAAGTCCCGCCTACTCAAGCTACCTCTACACTAAACTCTTTAGCGTAGAAAACACGCTACACTCGATCGCTAGTCAAGTGTAGGATGGTGAAGTAGGGGATGTTAAAGCTTACAAGATTGTGTTCAAGCTTCATGATTCACATCACATGTGAGGGTTGAAGCTTGAACTAAGACTTTGAGGAAGAAGAAGAAGCTAGAGAGCAACCTTGGGAGCAAAGCAAGAAAAATGCTAAGTGTTGAAATGAGCTCAAGAATGAATGGCAACTCTTGACCCACTCATTCAAGCATGGAATTTTGCAATATAAAATTGCAACCATGCTTGAATAGTGAGTCAAGATGAATAAACAAACATAAATCTCATGCTTGCAACCATGCTTTTATTTTCCACCTCATTTATATTTTCACAAAATAGAAATTCATATGCCATTCTTCATTATTTTATATATATATATATATATCACACATATATTAATATATTTATCATGAAGAATAATTAGTGAGCTAATGATATTAGTGTTCATCTCAGACAACTGCATTTTAATACGTTTCATTCATTATCTATTTTGCTACTTATCGGTACTATTAATCAGTGTCTACTCAGTAATTATAGTTTACAGGTATCCATGACAAATACTGGAAAACATACTCAAAATCACGGATATAACGTCTGGGAGCCGACACTGCAAACAGAACAGAAAACAGATCGATGTCCAAAGAGCTCTTTTGCAAATAATGCATGTGTACACACTTTTTGTCAAAAATGGTCCAACACATACATGTGTGCACATAGTTTGGACCTAGGAGGGGGCTTCCATGAGCATGTGGGGGACAAGCCATGAGCAAGTGGGTGTGTGTGCATTGAATGCTAAAAGATATGATGTGATTTGAAGCATTTTGTTCCCTCCAAATCTTTACATACAAACCAGGTTATTTTAGACCAAACAAACAGCATCAGAGTGATGTGGGGGAACACATATACCTACCACATCAACCCGGGACCCTACACTCAGAAAGTGGCTGGCCACACCCCTCCCAAAACCGGTGAGCTCGCCCCCCTTGCCCCAAAGTGCACCAAATTTCTGTAGGCCTTCCCTTGCTGCCACGTCACCTCATTTTTATTGTTTGTTTATTTTTCTTTGGTGCCTATAAAAGCAGAACCAGTGAGTAAGGGAAGACTCTCTCATTCTCACATACTTCTATAGTTTTGATAGTTTCTTTGTTTTTGGTTTAGCTTGAGTGATGAGTGGGCTTCAACTTGGTTTCTTCTTCTTCTTTCCTCTTGAAGTTTTCTTAGGAGAGCTTCATTAAGGAGGTTGAATAAGTTACCAAAATCGTGTATCTCTTTTCTAAAGGTTAATAATATTATTGTTGCTTTTCTTTACTTACTTTATTTTTCCTTTATTCATCATGCTTAACTAATTCTATTTGGTTGTGGTATTGGTGAGGAAGTGTGTCACGCCCCACTTCCCAGTGTACGGGCAGAGAACGCGACGAGGCCGCTACGTATATACTCAGAAGTACATACGCTAAGCGTATTTAAGCAATATAAAAAGAAATGTACACAAGAGACAAAAGGTATAATTGAACAACAACTTTATTTATTAACATCCTTTTTACAATACATGGAAAAGTAAATACAACTGAATGAAGGCAATGCCTAAACAGTGGCATAACAGAAATGAAAAATACTGAAATAAAAGTGTGTACAATGAAGCTAGAGCTCTGGGTCGTAGGAAAGCTGGTCCAAGTCCTCACTAGTAGGCTCGATCTCCTGAGTGTCCAGATCACCTGACAACATTCCAAAGAACAAAGAAAAGGAATTTCGTCAGCGAACAATCGCTCGGTAAGTCCCAAAGATAAGGGAGAAATAGAATAGACAGAAAGAGAAGGTAGCTTTTAAAGTTGTATTATATGGTTAACGCTGTTGTTTGTAGCTTGGTACAGAAGGATACCAGTGTATACGAGAGGAGTCTCTATATGCTAGAGACTAGGGTAAACGGAATGTACAAGGCTTCGTTATACAACCCGGAACAACAACAATTGGATTCATGTTAGGTGTCTTAATCTTGCAGTCTCGTGCCACTTTTAACACCTTCCGTACCAATCTACCCCTTAAACCCCGCGATGTCTTGATTGTATTGTTTGTATTGTATTTCAACTTGTAATTTAATTGTAATATAGATTGTATATTTGGATGACTTGTCGAAACCATGATATCAGTAAAATAGATGTACTGGAGAATCATGGATGTAACTGGAGAATCATATAAATGGAAGTATATCCATGGTTCGGTTCAGTTAATACAGATTGAATAGACTGAATATATAGATTCATGGATTCATGTTGGATTGTAATATTGTAGATTGTACTTGAATCATATTCAAGTCAGATTATTATAATGAGACTCAGTCTGAGTCAGAACAATTAGAAAAGAAATTGAAGTCCTGATTGTTTTGATGTTATCGGTAACCGCTGCACATGGGCGACAGGATTTGTGTCTTTTTCAAATACGATTACCGTGTTGATAACACCGTTGTTAAGTTGTCTACCTTAAATAGGCAAGACCCCACTTCTCCGGCTCCCTGAGGCTCAAGAGATTGGTCCCGCTTAAACCTATATTTACTAGGGTCCTTAAGGTAATTTATAGAACTTGAGGGGGTTATATGAAAAAATACTTTTGTATAATTTTCAAAATATACCCCAAGTATTTAATTATCGTTTTTAGAGTTGTCATAGATGTAGATTTTATATTTGTGACATTTCTAGTGAATAAACGTATTTTTCATAATACATGATATTTAATTGTAACATTGAACTTGTATGGAATTCATGGTATTTTAATGCAAAGCGATTCTTGTGATTTTAGAAAAAGTTGGAATATTTATATTACCACAAAAATAGATATTTTAATGATACACATATATATATATATATATATATATATATATATTTTTATAAAAATAATTTTACTATATATTATATTTCTAGAAATCTCATTTCTTCAAATATTCGTATTTTAAATCTTCGAGACCGAATGCTCCTTGCGGAGGTCTGAATCTCGTACTACTAAGCCCAGGGATGTGCGATAATCCGCACCATCCCAGTCTGGTTCCCCAAAGTGGGTTGTAGCGACGCTTTGCAAAGATTTGTAAAATACTTAATCTTTTAGAAAACGGTTTTATTAGTAAATGGTATTTATTTGAAAGGTTTCGCTTTCCCGTATTCTATGTTCTCGAAAGGTATTGTGCTTTGTTGTATATGAGTGTTGTGAGGAGGTAGGTCATTATCTCGTGATCTACTTAAAGGTATAGCAAGATTGTGATGTTTTAATATCGAAATGAAACTATATGGTATTTTACTGAAAAAGAGCGGTAAAAGTTACAAAATGAAATATATTGCCATGGAACTTATTCAATATGACTTGTTAATATTTAATAGTCAACATGTAAGGGTTTAGTATGATTGTATTTAAGAGAAGGTTGAATTTTTAGAAAGAACCGAATTGGAAATCGGATTAACTCCGATTCCGTCGGGTTTTAGAATTACTTGTTTTAAGAATAGAAAAGATGAGAGGGAGGAGGGACTTACGGGTTTAGAGATTAGAAGAGATGAAGAGGGAGCGGTGGGAGACGCCGGTGCGTCGTTTCGTCGCCGGAAGCTCCTAGAGTTGTCGTCGGAATTTCGCCGAAGCTTACACCTTTTGCTACTTCAAAAGTACACTAAACTTCTAGGAATTTTCTTGAGAGTTTTGTTCAGAATTTTGGAGTGAGGGTGTGTGTGTAGGGGTTGTATTTATAGAGGAAGGCTAGGGTTAGGGTCGGTGAAAGGTTGAAATGAAAAAATGTGATAAAATGTATTAAAATGTAATAAAATGGAGTAAATAAGGTTTATAAGGGGTTCTGTGAAATAAAGTATGCAGGTGTACAGGGGAGCTGAAAAGACACCACTTTGATGTTGATGACTCGGCGGTCCGGCCGAGTCCGGCCGGCGGAGGCGGCCCGAGTCGGCCGGTCCGCCGGCCGATTCAGCCGAGTCCGGCCGAGTCAGGTGGCCGGAGTGCTCCTTGTCCGTTCATGTAGCCCCTGGTACAGTTAGGTTTTCATGTGTAGTGGGTTTTTTGTGAGTTATGCACGTGTAAACCCTTGGTATTCTAAAAATTCAAAATAATACAATATTAAAAAATAATATGGGGTGTGGGATTTGAACTCTGGTGGCTTGGTTCAGCAGTGCAAGATCTTACCAATGAGCTACAAGCTCTTTCTTGCTATTAAAAAGAAAAACAAACTTATAACTTGTGCTCAGCCAAAAGTACCCCTTTATTTATTTTTTTTTTGAAAATTTTTACAGAAAGTTGTACAGAAAGTTTAGGGTTGTTACAAAGTGAGATGAAAAGTTTTTGCCTCCTTCACCTCTTGTTTATATTTAATGTGCTTAAATACTTGATTATAACTTAAAAATTGATTTATATATTGATGTGATATGGTATTTTGAAACCATGGTTACTTGTAACCTCTTCATATACCATATTCACTCGCCTTCTCTATTTAACAATGTTTAAGTTAGAATCAAATCGGTGTTAAGTTTGCCAAGTATGGATATCGTATTTTGTGATCAAGTGTTTGACAAACCCTCGGTTTTCATATACTATATACCATCACAAAACCCTTAGCAAAGTTAACACCAATACTATTTTGCTCTCACTCACTAATTGTGTTTTTGATGTTATGGTAAGCTTGCTATCCCTTGTGCTTAGTGTTGTTACCCAAAGCTCGGACATACAACGGTAAGTGAACAAAACGGACTCGTTTCGTGTTTACGGAGATATCGGAATTTGACGATTTGTGCCTCACAACCGCTTTGACAAGTCGTGCTTCATGCCGGGATCAAGGTAAGGCCGGACAACTCATGATCAAGGGAGTGTAGAGGTAAACGTCGCGATTTGACCTTCCAAGCCAAAACCACGGCCAATTTCTTTCTTACCTTATTTACTTGTTTTCTTGTTTTCCGTATTTTCGTATTCTTTATATTTTTCGTGACAAAACCGACAATTCATTAATTTGTTGAACTTTAAATCACAACACTTAATACATAACTCCATGCGGATCGACCTGTGCTTGCCGGCTCGCTATATCGCACCGTGCACTTGCGGTTAAAAATATTTAAAACGAGAACGATCTCCCGTGCGCAATCCGTTTCCTTCATTTCATATCCGTATCCATAACATACGCGTTTACGCGAGCGGGTGAGTTCTCAACAAGTTTTTGGCGCCGTTGCCGGGGAGTTGGTAGTATTAGGAATTGTTATTTCTGGTTCCTACTAACTTACTAATTTCTAATTCAAATTTTTTTCAAAACTAACAAAACACGATTCTTTTTAATTTACTCTCTGTTGTTGCAACCTGCTAACACCCTGGAATTTATTTGAAAAATCAAGTTAGACCATTAGAATACTAATATAGCCTAGAGAACCCACCAAAAATTTGTGCACATAACTCTTTGAAAAAACCGGTGACACCCTCTGTTTATCCGAGCTCGCTGGCCAAGTAAGGGTTTTTTGTTTTTTTTACTTTTTTGGTGATCTCCAGTGCAGTGTTGTCATTCTAGTGGTATTGTTTGATTTTTCTAATTTTAAGTGTGCAGGAATTGGGGCATATATATTGCTTTTTGACACTAAATATCGTATTTTCCAACATTTCAGGTTTTTTAGGAATTACGACCAGCGATCGTGCGAAGTATGGCTCAAATGCAATTGCAAGACATTAGTGAAGTATAGTGCCAAAGATCCGGGTAGTTTGACCCGCGCAAGCGAACAATCAAATACTCGGATCACTTTCAACGGGGTTTTCTTAACCTAAATCACTTCGGTACGCTTTTTCTAACACATTCTTCTCAAATCCGACGCAGTCCAATATTTCTATCTTCTGCAGGATTCTTCACACAAACTTGCCACCAATTGAACAGAGAACTGACTGTATTTGTTGCAACGCTTAAAACTTAAATGAAAAAGAATTGCTTTATTTGATTGAATTCTTGAATTCTTTTATTGATTGCGCATTTGCATCTTAATATGGAATTTAAGGGCAAGAAACCAAACAAGATACGGTAAAGGATTTTATCACCTTTTTCCGTAGCCCACAAATCACAAAACCGCATTCTTGCATACACACAGTAATTTAAAATCAACTAGACTTTGACTTTAAGGACTTCGCGCTCATTAGAAGAAATTCAATGTGTTTAGAACACCGCTTAACGATATATCGTTCACGGGGTGTTTAGGCAAGTGTTCAAGAGAAAGGGTTATCTAATTAAGGAACTTCGCGAAAGCGTTGGAAAACCTCCTCTTCTCTCTTGCACTTACCTGGCTTCATGATCCATATATCTTGAGCCCGTTTCTCGACACAATTTTATTTCGACAATCAGGTTCTTGAGTAGGTATAGTTGACTAGCATAACATAGACTGCTAGGGGTGTGATATTCTTTATTTTTGTGATATTTGTGAATTCTTGTTAATATGGGCGATACATGATTTAATTCAATTTTTCACGATTCTTATTCTTTTGTTTATACTCAATCCCAATACATTTGTTCAAATTGCCAAAATTCTTCCCACATTCATGACAACTGTCCTTTCTTAGGGGGTGACCAACTGTCCCAGATTTTTGATAATGGTCACCTGCTTAACACTCTTGAACCCAGTCCAACTTCAATCATAGACCAAATGATTGAACATTTAGAGAAAGAGGTTGACAGATTAACTGCTTTAGCATCACCACCATCATAATCCCTCCAACCTGAAACAATTAAACCATCATTAGGGAATGATAGTGAGATAGATGTTAGGTTGACCGCTCTAGAGAAGGGTATTGAAGTAATGACTGCGGTCGAGAATCAAACAGCTGCTACGCTAGCTCTATGTATACAGCAGTCTGAGCAATTATTTCTTGCTCATGCTCAATCATTGGCTAGAATAGAGGAACACACGAAATATTTAGCTGTGAAGATTCTAGGGAGTGAATACACTCAATCGGAACCCAATAGTGTTAATGTCTATCATCTAAGAAATCATCCGAGTGAGATAAACAATCAAACGAATTTTGATGATTTCATAGATGATGATGCAAATGAATTGACTGAGTGTTATCAGGACACATAAGAAAAACCTCTGACTGATTTGTACATTCCAATTTTTGAGGAGGAACCTTGTGAGTTTATCGGGTATGGTTTGGATAGATTGTCAGAAGAGATCAATGATCAGGAATCTACAATTTTTGTATCACTTAGTGATATTGTTTCGGAAGAAATATTAGGGTGGGAACCTACTTTTTTAGATGAAATGAACCTACCCATGTGTAAATGTGATGAGGAAGAAATGGTATTAGGAGAGTTAGAAAATCATAGGAATAAGAATAGGATTGTGACAAATCTTAGGGAGAAAGACAACATTGAAGAATATTCTTTCATATCGAGTTTTGAGGAAATTTTTGCGGATGAACTAGATATACTTGGTGAGTTTAAGTCAGGATCCATTTCGGAACATCCTAAGAACCTTTCTTTTGCCGAACTTTTTGCGGATGAACTCCAGTTTTTGAACGAACCTGACTTTGAAACTTCACATATACTTCTTGAAAATTCAATTCATTCGAACAACAATTCTTTTTCCTCTTCAAAACTTCATCTTCATCTTAAACATCTTCCGATCCCTACTTTTACACGCCCATGCCCTTCACTAACATCTAACATACACCTTTTCTTTTTCTTTTTCTTTTATATATACATATTCTTTTGCCAGCCATTGTACTATATAGATAAAAAATTTAAATGGCTGGTATTAATTTCTTGACTAACCCAATCGTTTCACTTGTATATGTTGTAATTAGTCGTAGGCTTTTCTTTTTCTGTGAATAAAAGTCTCACACCGATGTCTAAGTCTGGCTACCGGAGACGGGGGCAACGATGAGGACATCGTAAAACTCAAGTTTGGGGGTGAGCACTCCGTTTATTTTGATGCATCATGTGTACATTCTGCATTACATACATATTAAAAAACCCATAAAAATTGAAAAATTTTCCTAAAAATATAAAAACTTTTTCGTCATGTTAGCTAGCGGGGGAACTTAGACTCAAAATCTGACAGTTGGTTGAAAAGATAGAAATAACTAAATCCTTTTTGAGAGATTGAAAACCCGAAAGATAACCCTTCTTTGTGTTTAACCATAGCTGATATACGTCTTTTATAACACTTTACACGTGTCGTATGTTTTTGAGAATTAGATGAAAGTCTGACATGTCTGTAAACTTTAAAAAAATTGATGAACATCTTTAGGATCAAACAGATTTGTTCTGAATTAAGTAATATTAAGAATAGTTTATAAAGTGAGGTGAATATGAAGGATATTATTGAGGTTCTAATAGAAGCTATAAGTCTGAAAAATAACCCATCTGAAACCTTGTTATAGAATTACACACCTTATCACATATAACGTCTTCGGATTTAAAAGAAAAAAGCTGGTTATATCTCCGTTTTCACTGATTGCAGAATTATTTAAAATAAAATGAGTCTGTTGTTTTGTAGCCTTGGTAACTTGGGTAATTAAGTCCTTGGGGTGTATCCACATCTAATGCCCTAAAACCATCTGGTTTGGGAGTCATTGACCCAAAGCTTGCTAAGTTTCCAATCGCCAGATAAAATAAGCTAAGCAAGTGTTCTCTCCGAGTTAAAAGTCCTTATGGTTCTTTGTTGGAGAATAATCTTGGCGGAGACGAATTTTCTATTAAAACAGTTTTTTCGCGGAGATATGAAGGTTTGTAATTATTAAGACCTTTTGCACGATAACTTTGGTGTGTATATACAAAAACGCGTGAAAAGGTAGAGTGAAGTATAAGACTTAGGTTCTCTGTTAAAATTGATATATATTCTGATTAGAAATCTAACTGAAGAATAAAATTTGAGAAAATCTTAACTCCTTTCAAACTCGTGTGATCCTCCAGGAGTTTATCCCGGTCTATAATTATGATATGATGACCCTAATCAAAATTCTTAAAACCTTATGAACACTATCTGCACAATCACGTAAAGACGCGTATGAGCTTGTGTTAAGCAAATTGTGAAGAGTGAAAAATAGCGCTTAACGTTTCTAACTTGGGTGATAAAACTTCTAACTTTGATCTCTAACCTTAAGATTAGAATCAAACAGTTTTTTTGCAATGCTAACTTGACTGGATTTTGTGGGTGTAATCTGCTGAAAACCCTCAGGAGACAACACTCCTCCTACTAGGGACACCTAGAGGTTTAACGACTTGTTGCATATGCTCAGTGCAATCGCGTTCCCTGCGAAAGTGAGGCTAGGATTTTTTGTTTTGCTCGGGACGAGCAAAAGATAAGTTTGGGGGTATTTGTTCATCTCAGAAAACTGCATTTTAATACCTTTCATTCATTATCTATTTTGATACTTATCGGTACTATTAATCAGTGTCTGCTCAGTAATTACAGTTTACAGGTATCCGTGACAAATACTGGAAAACATATTCAAAATCACGGATATAATGTCTGGGAGCCGACACTGCAAACAGAACAGAAAACTGATCGATGTCCAAAGAGCTCTTTTGCAAATAATACATGTGTACACACTTTTTGTCAAAAATGGTCCAACACATACATGTGTGCACATAGCTTGGACCTAGGAGGGGGCTGCCATGAGCATGTGGGGGACAAGCCTTGAGCAAGTGGGTGTGTGCGCATTGAATGCTAAAAGATATGATGTGATTTGAAGCATCTTGTTCCCTCCAAATCTCTACATACAAACCAGGTTATTTTAGACCAAACAAACAACACCAGAGTGATGTGGGGGAACACATATACCTACCACATCAACCCAGGACCCTACACTCAGAAAGTGGCCGGCCACACCCCTCCCAAAACCGGTGAGCTCGGCCCCCTTGCCTCAAAGTGCACCAAATTTCTGTGGGCCCTCCCTTGCTGCCACGTCACCTTATTTTTATTGTTTGTTTATTTTTCTTTGGTGCCTATAATAGCAGAACCAGTGATCAAGGGAAGACTTTCTCATTCTCACATACTTTTATAGTTTTGATAATTTCTTTGTTTTTGGTTTAGCTTGAGTGATGAGTGGACTTCAATTTGGTTTCTTCTTCTTCTTCCCTCTTGAAGCTTTCATAGGAGAGCTTCATTAAGGAGGTTGAATAAGTTACCAAAATCGTGTATCTCTTTTCTCAAGTGTTAACAATATTATTGTTGCTTTTCTTTACTTGCTTTGTTTTTCCTTTATTCATCATGCTTAACTAATTCTATTTGGTTGTGGTATTGGTGAGGAAGTGAGATGAAAGGCTTTTGCCTCCTCCACCTCTTGTTTATTTTTAATGTGCTTAACTACTTGATTATAACTTAAAGATTGATTTATATATTGATGTTATACGGTATTTTGAAACCATGGTTACATGTAATCTCTTCATATACCATATTCACTCCCCTTCCCTATTTAACAATGTTTAAGTTAGAATCAAATTGGTGTTAAGTTTGCTAAGTATGAATATCGTATTTTATGATCAAGTGTTTGACAAACCCTCGGTTTTCATATACTATATACCATCACAAAACCATTAGCAAAGTTAACACCAATACTATTTTGCTCTCACTCACTAATTGTGTTTTTGATGTTGTGGTAAGATTGCAATCCCTTGTGCTTAGTGTTGTTACCCCAAGCTCGGACATACAACTGTAAGTGAACAAAACAGACTCGTTTCATGTTTGCGAAGATATCGGAATTTGACGATTTATGCCTCGCAACCGCTTTGACAAGTCGTGCTTCATGCCGGGATCAAGGTAAGGCCAGACAACTCATGATCAAGGGAGTATAGAGCTAAACGTCGTGATTCGACCTTCCAAGCCAAAGCCACGACCAATTTCTTTCTTACCTTACTTGCTTGTTTTCTTGTTTTTCCGTATTTTCGTATTCTTTATATTTTTTGTGATAAAACCAACAATTCATTACTTTTTTGAACCTTAAATCACAACACTTAATAGACAACTCCCTGCGGATCGACCTGTGCTTGCCGGCTCGCTACAACATGCCGTGCACTTGCGGTTATAAATATTTAAAATGAGAACGATCTCACGTGTGCAATCCGTTTCCTTCATTTCATATCCGTTTCCATAACATACGCATTTGCGCGCGCGGGTGAGTTCCCAACAATTAGTTAAGATATAATTATATCACATATAATATATATCACATTATTAAATCAACACCTAATTTAATAATCCGGTTATATCACATATAACCGACTAATATCATTTATCTGTATATCACATTATCAAATCAACACTTGATTCGACAATCTGGTTATATCACATATAACCGAACCAATAACAGATAACTGCCAGATTACAATACGGTATCCCATACACGTATTTAATCAGGCCCACACACATATCACATATGTGTCCTACTTCGATTCGCTTGAACCAGGGAACTTCTGTGTGGGACTCTAAAGACTCATCAATACGCCAGCAGTAGGTGATGATCATATCAGTCACCTACAAGCCGTCAGCGGTACTAGCTGGACGTAACGGCTACCCGGGTATTGAGCGATATGAAGATCAACAAGCAAGCTTGTCCATAGTCTCCATGAAGCCTATCAGTAACACTACCGTACAGTCCGGTCTCTTCGTCTGATATGTCACATATCATGTCCAGGGGTGGTAATCGTCAGTCCCCAGTAACGTGATAAGTCATGCCGATGTCTGGCCTATAACGGTTCGAGAAACTACTGATAACTCTTATCAGTAAATCTCGGCAGCAGCCCTGGACAGGGACTTCCAGTTATAGCTAATCGAGCATAGCGCAACATCAACCCATAATACCGGGAGAGACGAAACCCCTCCTATCGCTCATTGCCTCCATGCGACTCGGGACTGTACCCAAAATCCACTTGTTTGCACGTCTCCTTTGAGCATAGTAGGGAGGAAATCAAAGCACAGTGGGAGCCGCACAAGACTCTATGACGATCTCAGGTCTACAGACTAACCTGTACTAGTGTCACCAGAGGACTGCTGTCTGACGATAGGTATACTACCATATAGGAGTCCTCGGCGAGTCCTGTTCGGTGTACCCATTCTCCAATGAGCACCTGTGTACAATCTTTGATGTCACACACCAATGGTTGTGGGATCAACCATCGCCCTCTAAGGGACAAGAAACGTACACACTAGTCTACTCTGGAATATCGATGCCCTAGTCTCGATATTCCCATGACTAAGAACTGATTAAAGGATGTACTTTTGGACCACCTTGGCCCCACTAGTATGATCTCATCATAGTCCTGGTAGTCAGGTTCATATCCTAAGGGCTTTATCAACATGTAAGAGACAGACAGTATAAATTCCAGTCTACATGTTAAGATAAAGGTAACCTGATAGCTAACTATCATGTCGAGCAAGAAAGTCCTCTATATATATGTCCAAGCATCCACTATATTATCAATAATGGCCTCTAGGGCATACGTATTACTAACAATCTACCACTTGCACTAAGGACAGTTGTTGTAGTATCTCATACCCAACGTCCCAAAAGTCTCTCGAATAGTATCTGAGGGATGGCCTCGGTGAGTGGATCCGCTGTGTTATCCTCTGTGTCAACTCTTCTGACCTCGATCTCCCGGAGATGAACTATCTCCCTGATCAGGTGATACTGTCTAAGAATATGTCTGGATCGCTGACGGGACCAGGGTTCCTAGGTCAAAACTACAGCTCTATTGTCATCACAATACACAGGTATTGGATGCCCAATGGTAGGAACCTAGTTCATCCCATGAACTCTATTTATCCAGACAATCTCTTTGGCAGCATCGTTGGTAGCGATGTAATTAGCTTCTATCAAAGAGTCTGCTACGATATATAGCTTGGAACCCTTCCAACATACCGTCCCTCCATTGAGAGTGAAGACAAAACCCGAGACTGACTTTCAGTCATCCTTATCACTCTGGAAGCTCGAATCGGTAAAGGACTCCAGCTGGAGTTCACCGTTACCATACACCAAGAACATCTCTTTAGTCCTTCTTAAGCACATAAGAATGTTCTTCAGCTGTCCAGTGGTTTTCCCAAAGATCTTTTCGATACTTATTCACTACACCTAATGAGTAAGCTACATCTGGTCTGGTACATAACATCGCATACATGATTGACCCTTCTGCCTAAGCATAGGGTATCCCTTGTATGCGAGCCCTCTCCAAATCAGTCTTAAGAGACATCTCTTTGGAAAGAGTGATTCCTGAACAAGCGGGTCCATTACCACGCTTAGAATCATCCATACTAAACTCCTTTAGCATGGTGTCTATGTACCTGGATTGGGACAATCCCAAATCTGTTTAGATCTATCTCTATAGATCTATATCCCCAGGATGTAGGAGACATCAGTTAGATCTTTCATGGAGAACCTGTGTGATAAGAGGTGCTTGACCGAGTGTAGCATAGGAACACCCTTTCCTATCAAGAGTATGTCATTTGCGTACAATACGAGGAAGACAACCATACTCTCTACAACCTTCTTATTTATACATGGTTCATCTACCTTTTTGATGAAGTCAAACTCTTTGACGGCTTCATCAAAATAGATGTTCCATCTCCGCGTTACCTGGTTTAACCCGTAGATGGATTTAAGCAGCTTGCACATGCTTCCGCTGCTCCCACTGTCTACGAAGCCCTCTGGCAGTGTCATATATACGCTCTCTTCTAAATCACCATTTAGAAAAGAGGTTTTGACATGCAGTTTGCCAGATTTTGTAGTCATGGTATACAGCAATAGCAGGTAGAATCCTGATGGACTTAAGCATAGCTTTGAAAGTCTCAACTTTTCCATCTACACCAAATTATCTTTCTCAAAGATTCTCTTGCTCCCGATGGGTTTTACCCCTTCAGGAGCAACATCCAAAGTCAATACTTTGTTAGTGTACATGGATTCCATCTCAGATCGCATAGCATCCAGCCATTTCACATAGTCTCCACTTGTGATGGCCTGCTCGAAACTAGTTGGGTCATCATCTCCATGATGCAATCCTCGCTCCCACCGTCTATGAGAAAACCGTAGTATCTCTCAGGTGGATAAGGAACCCTACTAGATCTGCGGAGTGGCTTCGGTTCATCAGGGACTATTGAATCCTCCGGTTCCACCAAATCGTCAGTTATAGTTTGCTTTGCTGGAACTTCTTCCAGTTCTACCTCATCGCTACTAATTTCCTCCACAAGAAATTCCTTTTCTAAAAAGGTGGCATGTCGAGAAACGAAACATCTTTTGTTCCTCGGTGTGGTAGAAGATATTCCCTCGCGAATGTTTGGGATATCCTACAAACTTGCACAGAACTATCCTTGCCTCAAACTTGTCCGGATTTTGCTTTTCAACATAGGCCGGACAACACCATATCTTAACTCGTTTAAGAGATGGTCTCTTCCCATTCCATATCTCATATGGAGTGGTAGGCAATAGATTTGATCGGAACTCTATTCAATAGGTATGCATCTTCTTAAGTGCATGTCCCTGAAAGGAAATAGGCAACTTAGCAGTACTCATCATAGAGCACACCATATCTCATAGGGTCCGATTCTTCCACCCCGATATACCGTTGTGTTGTGGTCTATACGGAGGAATAAACTGAGAGAGATTCTCATTCTCTTTTAAATAGTCTCGGAATTCCGTGCTTCAGTATTCTTCTTCCCGATCATACCGATGGATTTGAATACTTTTACCCATCCGGTTCTCATCTTTGTACTTATATTCCTTGAAATTCTCACAAGATTCAGATTTGTGTTTCAATAAGAACACATGTCCGTATCTTGAGAGAACATCGGTGAATATAATAAAGTACGCGGAACCATCCCTGGCATATATAGACATAGGACCGCATACATCACTATGTATCTGTCTAAGAGTTTAGTAACTCTTTCTCCGTTTTCAGTAAACAGAGATTTGGACACCAAGCCTTTGAGACATGACTGACAAGTTTCATAAGATGTAAATTCGAACGGATTCAAATATGAATCCTTATGGAACTTTAACTAGTCTTGTTTCATCGATATGACCCAGTCTACAATGCCACAAGAAGACTTCGTTCATTTCTGAATTGTTCCTCTTGTGTGTGTTCTGTACGTTAGAACTGTGTTTTGATTCAGAACGTGTATACTGTTATACAACGTACCAAACCCAATCAACACTTGATTCAGGAAAATATTCACAATATTTTTGTCACGACCCGAAGGTATGGAACGTGACTGACACTTAAATTACGAAACGTCTAAGGGCGTAATATAACGTAATCTAAGTAAACCAATGCCCAGAAATCTAAACCATTTAAAGAAATAAAGTGAAGGAAAACTTATTTAAAGAAAGCGATTTTAAACAAATAAGTTGCATCAAACATTTTAAAAACATCAAAATTTCCCAAAAATTTCGGCAGAATCTCCTTTGTTAATACTGGCCCCCAAACGGGTATAACACAAGAAAATACATATAAATAATGAATAAGGCATCCCTAAGCGGGAGATGGCTGTTCGCTAATGGCAGAATCACAACCACATGCAATATGTATATCATAAGTGCACATTAAGCATCAGGAAGCAAGAATTAAGAAAATACTACGTTGGTTCAAGTGAGTATCGACACCAAACCACAAATACAAGTCTCACGAGCCTCACCGTCTAGTCTAATATACAAGGGTAGATGGAGTATACTAGATACAAAATAATAATACAAGATGGAACAAAATATCCTCGCAACCCATCTACGAGCAAAGCTGCAAATCGATGCAATGAAGCAAAAGGAGAAATTACGCCTGCCGCTATTGTGCTGACGGGTCGAACCTACAAGCTACTGTGGCACAACGGGGGTGAGTTGCCAACTCGTGAGTAGTAAGTAACATCTAATAAGGCTATCATAAGCATGCACGCAAATGCGTCACATCCTATATATACCGATACGATGCAAATACACTAGTATGTATGCAACATGAATGCATAATCAACACGAAACCTGAATATGTTTGGTATGAGAAAATCTGTATTCTCATCATAGAAAAACTTCTGTGAAATATCCGGAGTATCATAAATGAAATCAACAGAAATCCGTTTCAAGTATCGACACAAAATATGTATATCTCAAAGTCTCAATATCTCGATATCTCAACATCTCAATGTCTCAATATCTCGGGCTTCGTCAATCCGGATCGGCCCATATCATCAAATCTCATGACTACAGTCAGTATCCTCCGGATATCCGCCGCGTCACAAATAACCGGTAGGTAAATCTCACCTGCCGGGCTCAACGCCATCATCTGCGATCCTCTTGCCCCGGGGTACCGTACCGGGTCACCATGTACCCGTAGACGGTGATCACCCTCCTCGAATTGGGTATATGATACAGCTCAAGAACCGAGAAAACTCATGGTAGACACCATACACATCATATCACGAGAAACCTGGAACTTGTATTTTTAAAGCGATAACAGGTTTATAAAATTGTTGCGGTTTTCCCAAAAATCCAGAAATCCCATCAATACTGAAATCCTCGAGAAGAATCACAATATATAAACATGCCGGTGATGATGGAAATCTATGATACGGTAGTATATATCATGCGAAGTACGACCACAAGCTATGCATGAATCATGATGCAATGAGGTATTTATATATAACCAATAATCCTACTATCCATTTAATGAAATGAATATACAAGTATAAGTTTACGGATCATATATGATGCAAATGCACAGTTACTGATTTTAAGCAAGTTCTATAGTGTTTGTGGCAATTACCAAAGACGTGTGTTCTCGCATGAATAGTGCACGTGTGGCATGAACCAATGGTAATGGTGCAAGTGTCCTATGAGATGACATCACATATGCATATATATATATATATATATATATATATATATATATATATAAGATGGTGCGATGAATAACTGGGAAATTACGCATATAAAATGCAAGTACTATAAGTAATCCTATACTATCGGGCGCCTCGCGCCATCCAGACGATCTCCCGTAGATGTGTACATCTACTCACCGGGACACCTCGGCTAATATGATCCGATCTCAGCCTTGCCTTTTCCGCACCACATCCGACGCCTCTGCGCCCAATCCTATAAATGCACACAAGTAAATAAGAGAATAGATGTAAGTAGTCGTGGACACAAACGATATAAGTCAACCATGCGCACTAACTAGACGCGCACGCACTTGGTGCACAAACGCGCTCGCGATAACGCCACAAACTACAACTAGAGTCGCAATACGTGGCAACTACCAAGCCTAGAACCCAATCACACCAATCGCGCATTCACAACACGCTAAATACATTAGGAAATAGGTTGTATATCATCAAAACCTCAACTTAATTAAAATCGATTTATTCCAAAAACCTAGTAAGCATCAATTTACCATTTTAGTTCAGATCTAATTGTTTTAACAAATTTAGTGGCCACAATATTCATTTAATAACTTAGTTAAGCCACACAAACCCTAACTAAATTTTAATTTCATCTAATTACACACTAATTAAAAACTTAGTTTGCAAAATTATATAATTAGGACAAATTAAAAGTAACAATTAGCAAATTAGCAACTAGATTAGGTTTTGCAAGTCTTAACATGCTAAACTATACATTCTAACCATAATCAAGTGATAAAACCCTAACTCTAATTCAAACCCTTTTCTTGAAATTTCAAACTTGAAATCAAAACCATATTAATACCTAAATAAGCATGATTTAAGAAATTAACCAACAATTAAACCATAAGGTTAGGATTTATACCTCACAATTTTTGTAGATCTAACTAGCAACTTGACCTCCCAAAATACATTTTGCTCTAAGCTATATTTGGCCAAGGAAAATTGGGTGAAGAATTAGCTAAGAATTTGTGAGATTTTTGTGTGGATTTTTTGATGAAAATTGAGGATATTGGAGATGGAATGAAGTGGAGAAAACAATAGGGAGAGGGGCTGCAGTTTCGGCCAGTGAAGAGGAGAGAGAGGTGAGTGTGTGTGTGTGTGTGGAAAAAGAAAGTCCAAGTCAAGAAAACCCCATTCCTCATTTATTATACCCCATACCTCTTTCAATATTCTATTAATTTAGTTTCTAATATTTCTTATCCTAGAATTTACTAGAACCATGGAAACAAAAAGAGAAAAAGAAAACATGTTATAAACTCGGTTTAAAGTTGGTCATGGTTCACTAATGTATGATTAACCCATTCTCATTTATAATTAATCACTAATTAAATGTATAAGTGAAAGCTTGAAATAATATTTAAAATAATTAATTAAGAAAAATATTTAAGTAAACTAGAAATTTACAAGTGACCAATTAAATACCAAATACTAGCAATTACATAGCTAGAATCGGTATATTTAAGTCTATGTTGAAAAATAATTATATATTGGTTTTTACGGAAAACACCGGTTATTTTACCGATTATCGGAAATTTCACCTAAACGATTTTTTTCCAGAACGTTACAATTTTGGTATGGAATAACAGTCGCTTAGAATCAATATACTACCAGTTGGTAACACTATGTGATATTTGCCAACTGTTTTGGCTGCAACAATTGCACCATTCTCTACTACTAGAGACATATCACCCTTTCCCAGTTCTCCACCTATCTATAGCCCATGTAACAAATTACATGTGTGAGATCCTGATCCGGTATCTAATACCCAGGACGTAGAGGTAACTGAGAAACAGTTCTTGGTTATGAACACACCCGAAGACGATGCATCAACATGCAAATTCTTCGTTTGGGTAGCATGGGAATCCGAATATTCCCCTATTTCTTACTCAGACTTATGACAATCATAAGATAGAGCGGAACCTAGCCCAGTATAGTAAGTAGGTTTGGCCAATACATCCATAATATTATCTTGATTAAGGCATTTCATTGGTCGCTACCAGGAGAGAGAGAAGGATAATCACTTTGCATGCGCTCTTTGCAAGATTAGATTGGTTATTTTATCTAATCAGAATGGCTCCCACTGTTTTTATCAAATTTTCCTTCAAACCCTAAAAGATAAGATTAGTCGGAATTAATTACACCCTACAGGTTCGCCAATCGTTCGGCCAGGCAAGTATCGGAACTCCGAGGGAGGTTTCCCGTGCTTTCGCACGGACCTAATTAAAATAAACTTCGTTTCCCTAGAGGCATAACCCCTTTGACACCTTTCTCGACACCTACTGGATTAGCTAGTTGTAAAGTGCAAAATTCTCCCAGCAGTAACTCTTACTCGTAGTGGGTATCAGGATCCAACTATCATATAGAAGATATGCAATCTCATTACAAATTTCAACACTTGAAATTCCCGATAAAGATTTTTACCCCTACCTTCCTATGACCTTGACGAAGGCCAACAAATCATAGGTCGCTAGTCAAGTTCAACCCGTCATTTCTTGATTGAATTAAACCCACCCGTGCGACCTTTGGCTAAGGTCAATAAAGCCGCACGACTACCCTAATCCAATCGCATCACATGCCGCAGACAAGCACTAATTAGCTATCGCACACTACGCCTTGGCTAAGGTCAACAAACGTAGCACGAATACTAAAATAGTACTTATCTGAAATGACGAAGGGCTACGCAGGTTTTTAAGAAAACCAAGAGCGTAATGAATTTGATATCGTTGTAGAATTTAGTGATTTAAAAAAGGAGTGTTTTTAAGGCTTTTGTAGTTTCGCTAAAGAGGTCACTCCTGGTGAAGGGATCTCGGCTCTTTCCTCATCGAATGAGGTGCAGGATATTCAGGAATACCATTATGCAAAGCAAGAACTAGAGAAGCAATAAAAAATAAAACCGAGTGTGTTGTAGCATTTGCTAGTTTCGCTAAAGAAGTCACTCGCGGTGAAGGGATCTCGGCTCTTTCCTCATCGAATGAGGTGCTGGATATTCATCAAGGAATACCACTATGCAAAGCAAAAACTAGAGCTACCCTTTTTGAAAATTTGATTCTACAATATATTTTGGTTTCTTTCTTTTCATTAATCTCATTAATGAAGTCCCATCATTTAATGTTTCCTAAACACTATAGAAAAGTGAAACGAAAATAGAACGTACGCTTATGCCATCCGCATTCGCCACTAGGCCTCGTCATGCACCGTTAGGTTACTTAACTACAGGCAGAGCGGGGGCTAGACTTGCGTGGGTGCAAAACATAAGCAACGTTTATTATATATCATATATATAATACAATATTCATCTCACGCAGTTATATGATCAACATCACAGAACCAAGCAGCAGAAACAACATATGAAATATTGGATATACTAGGATTTCCGTGTTTTAAATTTAGCCAGTAATGTAAAACACGGATTCCATAGTCGTGATGAATAGCCAAATCCACATCCCATAGACCCCTACGAGAGCGGCAAGTAACCCTACCAATTCCATAGTTAGGAGACCCGGTCTCAACTCCTTAAGATGGTCTCCCACTGAACCCTAGAACTTGGTTAATTTTGCTCCCCACCTTGGGTCTATCCTAATGTGGAAAAGTAAATAATATACAACAGTGGTGACATTATTCTCAATCCGGAAGTGCCCCAATAAAAGAATATTACATACAAATTTTACATGAATGAAAATTGAAAAACTCCCATTTCACATAAAAAACCCCGGCTATTCAATCACGACGATCCAATAAAACATATCACCAGCAACACATGATATCATATATCATCAACATAAGTGAATACGCGTATTCCAAATTCCGTTGACATATAGCAACGAGATTTGGGATACCCCACGTATTACACTTACGGTCACAGAAAAGAAATATAAAACTGCAATAATTAGAATCCGCATATCCTAGACATCATAAACCCGAAATATCTCATATTCCGAATTTCATGCCTAAACTATAAACCTTACATTTTAGTCTCATATTAAAAACTCTTTTCAATAATTTAGTCAGGTAATTCAACAAGATTCCCAACTAACCGATCTAATACGCGTCGAAAACTATAGTAGATGGCCACAGCCCCGATGTCGTCGACCAAGTGCACTTAGGCGGAACACCGTGGCCGCGAGCACTCGAGTGGGTGCTATTGGCAACGGGATTCTCCTACAGTCACTTGGTTGGGGAAATAGGGTGTGGTTACCTAGTACAGTTATTCGGCGAGTATTCGCGTACGATACACGATTAAGACGGAGTTTCGATTCGAATCGAAACTTCGTGGCAATTGATCTACCGAGACTAAAATGCTAGATTTACAAACACCAACTAGTTTTCACAAAACCAATTAAATGCGGATCCTTACTACTGCATCCATATCAAATTAAAACCGAAACGACGTAACAATTACGACTACGAAATACTTCGTATTAGCCCAATAGAACTGTTAACATCACATGCAAACTAGGCTAATCAAACAATACCAGAAACCCCAAAATCAAGCCCACAGAACACCAAAAAATTTCGAGCCAAAAAGGAGTTAAAAAAACCGGCGAGGCCGGATATTTTGTGATTGTCGCCGGGTCAAAACCGGTGAAATGGTCTTGAACTTTTTCAGTGTTCTAGTTGTATCACATACAACATTCTGCAGTTGCTAAAATAATTTTTTCAGATCATTTTAAAATCGACAGAAACTGGATTTTTGGGTTTCTGTGTTTCGGAGTTTTTCGGTTTCGTGATTCTAATTACATCGTCTAATCTTCTAGCTTAGGCTCTGATACCATGAAAATGTATCTTAGCACCAGCAAGGGGTCCAAGAGGCATCAAGCATGCCAAATTAAAATTTTTAGGGCGCTAGGCTAGACTAAACAAGATCTTTAGCTAGGTGATTAGGGTTTAGTTTTGATATCTACAAAAACAATAGTAAGTGAAAGATGGCTATACCCTCGTAGATCGAGTCCTTCACTTTACATGCTCTGTGTAGTAGTCCCACGACTCCACTAGGCTCCACTTGAGGCTTTGGACGAGCTTCCTCCGATAACCTTCGTGCCGAAGATGATCCACGCGAAGTCCCGCCAACTTAAGCTACCTCTACACTAAACTCTTTAGCGTAGGAAACATGCTACACTCGATCGCTAGTCAAGTGTAGGATGGTGAAGTAGGAGATTCTAAAGCTCATAAGATTGTGTTCAAGATTCATGATTCACATCACATGTGAGGGTTGAAGCTTGAACTAAGACTTTGAGGAAGAAGAAGAAGCTAGAGAGCAACCATGGGAGCAAAGCAAAAAAAATTGCTAAGTGTTGAAATGAGCTCAAGAATGAATGGCAACTCTTGACCCTCACTCATTCAAGCATGGAATTTTGCAATATAAAATTGCAACCATGCTTGAATAATGAGTCAAGATGAATAAACAAACATAAATCCCGTACTTGCAACCATGCTTTTATTTTCCACCTCATTTATATTTTCACAAAATAGAAATTCATATGCCATGCTTCATTATATATATATATATTAATATATTTATAATGAAGAATAATTACCGAGCTAATGATATTAGTTAAGATATAATTATATCACATATAATATATATCACATTATTAAATCAACACCTGATTTAATAATCCGGTTATATCACATATGACTGACTAATATCATTTATCTGTATATCACATTCAAATCAACACTTGATTCGACAATCTGGTTAGATCACATATAACCGAACCGATAACAGATAACTGCCAGATTACAATACGGTATCACATACACATATTAAATCAGGCCCACACACATATCACATATGTGTCCTACTTCGTTTCGCTTGAACCAGGGAACTTCTGTTTGGGACTCTAAAGACTCGTCAATACGCCAGCAGTAGATGATGATCATATCAGTCACTTACAAGCCGTCAGCGGTACTAGCTGGACGTAACGGCTACCCGAGTATTGAGCAATATGAAGATCAACAAGCAAGCTTGTCCATAGTCTCCATGAAGCCTGATTGATCTGTTTTAAAGAAGTGTTTGTAGAAATAACTGCAATCAATAACGGTGTCGCGTATAGCTAGACCGAGATGAGTACGGGTCGTCCTCAGGGATATGTGGAATCTTTTAATCTTTGTTTAGACGTGTTGATGTCACGCCCCGCTTCCCGGTGTACGGCGAAGGGGACGCGACGAGGTCCGCTACGCATTTACTGTGAAGTAAATACGCTAAGCGTATCTAAGCAATATAAAGGTAAATCACAAGAGACAAGAGACATAAAAATAACAGCAACTTTATTAATAACATTCTTTTGTACAATGCATGAAAGGTAAATACATCTGAAATAAAAGCGATGCCTAAACAATGGCATAACAGGAAATGAAAATACTGAATAGAACAAGGTACAATGTCTAGAGCTCGGGGTCTTCGTGAAACTGATCCAAGTCTTCACCGGTGGGCTCGATCTCTGACGGGTCCAAAACACCTGACGACATTTAAAGAAGAAAGAAATAGAATGTCGTTAGCGAACAGGTCGCTCGGTATGTCCCAAAGATAAGGAAGAATTAGAAAAGACAGAATAAGAGGTATCTTCTAAAGTATAATATTGTAGAATATTGTGTTCACGTTGTTGTTTGTAGCTTGGTACGGAAGAATGCCAGTGTATACGAGAGGGGTCTCAGTATGCTAGAGACCAGGTTAATCGGAATGTACAAGGAACCGTTAAGCCACGGTACAACAGCAACGGAATATAGGTTAGGTGTCTTAATCTTACCGTCTCGTGCCACTTCTAACACCTTCAGCACCAATCTACCCTTTAAACCCCGTAGTGTTTTGCTTGTATTATTGTATTGTATTATATAAGTTAGATGACTGACCAAAACCATGATATCAGTAAACAGGTTGTAACTGCATAATCAGGTAAATGGAATAACGGGATAATGGATGTATATCCATGGTTTGATTCAGTCAATTTGCATGGATTGATAACTGGATTCTGAGATTCATGTGTTCATATTGAGTTGGAATATTATAGATTTATATAATACTTGAATCATATTCAAGTCAGATTATGATCAGACTCAAACCCGAGTCGGACAGAAGAAATGTAAATCGAAGCCCTATATTTACTAGGGTCCTTATTGTAATTTCTAAAACTTGAGGGGATTTTATGTAAAATACTTTTGTATAGTTTTCGAGATACACCCCAAGTACTTATTATTCGTCTTTATAGTTATAATGAGTGTAATTTTATTTTGTGATATTTCTTAGTGAAAATATTCTAATTCCATAAATTAAGGTATTTATCTGTAATATTGATTTATTTGAAATTCATGGTATTTTAATGTAAAAATCTAGTCTTGTGATTTTTAGAAAAAAATAGGATATTTATATTATAACAAAATAGATCTTTTAATTATAATATACATATATTTATACAAAAATAATTTCAATAAATATTTTAAATTAAAAAAATATCATTTTCTTAAGATATTGTATTTTAAACCTTTCGAGACCGAATGCTCCTTGCGGAGGTCTGAATCTCGCACTACTAAGCCCGAGGGTGCACGATAAACCGTACTATCTCTAACGGGTTTCCCAAATGTGGGTTGTAGTGGCGCTTTGCAAAGATTTTATAAATACTAATCCTTTTGAAAATGGTTTCATTAAAGTAAAAGGTATTTATTTGCAAAAGTAGATTTTCCGTATTTTAGATTTTAGGATTTTCTATTTCAACTAGACTATTTCTAAATGATCTAAACAACAAGTTGTTAGAAGTCTCAAATCGCCTCTTCACCGCCAATTGTGGCCAGGTAAGTACAAGTGAGGAAGGAGGGATCCGCTCACGGATCGTGAGACGGGCCTTTTAAAGTTACCTTTGCTCACTTGCCTAATCTAGACACCACAAAGTCAGGTTTAGATAAACGATCGATATCCACAACTTATCGTATTTTCCTATTAAAATATTTGTTTTAAAAGTGTAGCAACCTACAACTTTTAGAAAATGTTTTATTAAGAAAATGGTATTTAAATGTAAAATCTTGTATTATCGTATTCTAAGTTTTGATGATATCATTCAGGGTTGTATTTGCGTGTGTGTGGAGGTAGGTCATTACCTCGTGATCTACTTTAAGGTATAACAATGTTAAAGGGTTAAATGTGAGAAACTAAACATTGTGGTATTTAAGTGAAAGAATACGATATATTGAAAAAGCTATCATTTCATGTGAGAAAACTTGTTCAAATTAGTTGTTAAGTGATTAATAGTCAACATAAAGATGTTTAAGCATGATGGAATTGGTGATAAGTGAGATTTTATAGAAAACCGAACCGAAAATCGGATTTCTTCCGATTCCGTCGGGTTTTGTAAATTCGTATTTTTATGAGAGAAAAGAAAGATAGAAAGGGGGACTTACGGGTTTGGACAACACTAGAGAGTGAGAGGGAAGTAGGGGTTTTGCCGGTGCGTCGAATCGTCGTTGAGAGCTCCTAGCACGATCACCGGAATTTCGCCGTCGATTTCGTCAGCGTTTCGCCTTTCGCTCGTTTCCAACGTACCAACGTTCTCTTGGAATTTTGAGAGAGTGGACTCAGAAATTTAGGATGAAAGGGTAGAGAGTAGGGGGTGTATTTATAGGGTTAGGCTAGGGTTAGGGGTTTTTTAATTAAAAAAATGTTAAAAAATATATAAAAATCATTAAAATTTGGAGTAAAAGAGGTTTAATGTGCTCTCTGTAACCGATCTAGAAATTTAGTGTGTGCGGGGGAGGGGGGTTGACCAAGTCAAGATGCTCGTCTTCGATGTTGACGACTCGGCTGTCCGGCCAAGTCCGGCCGGCGGCGCCGGCCCGAGTCGGGCCGAGTCGAAGCGTCGATGGGTGGGGGGTCTCCTGGGGTGAATTATGTTGCATCTAACTTTTAATGTGTAGAAGGAATTTTGTGAGAAACGCACGTGTAACGGTTGGTATTCTAAAAAATCAAAAATAAAATAATATTAAAAATAATGTGGGGCAGGGGATTTGAACTCTGGTGGCTTGGTTCAGCAGTGCAAGGTACTACCAATGAGCTACAAGCTCCTTCTTGTAATTATGGAGTGAAATAAATACTTAAAGAGATATCAGCAACAATGAATACTCCAAGTATACATTGAATTTAAATCAATTTTTTGTACATTAAAAATGGAGTTGTTACAGTTGATAAGGAAGAGGAAGAAGAATAGATAATAGTGAAGAATAGTTATAGAATCTAGATCTACGTTAAAGATGGATGTAGAATATAGATCTAGTTTAAAGACGGATGTAGATTTTATATCAGAAGAGGTCTTGTAGGGTTCGTAAGTATTTAGCAATCCTGGATGACTAATAAAGATGACTATTTTTATCTTTTGATAGATTTAAAACTAGATTGATAGTGATGAATGAGGATTAGGGTTCTTGGAAGAAACTAGGGTTTCCACACTATTGACCCTTGTCCTTTCATTGATTTTTATTCATGTCTAGTCCTTAACAAAACAATTGTTAATCTGATCTCAAATCGCGGTCGAGACTAGCAATAAATTGGAAGCGCGCCCAATAAGGATGTTAACGATTCTTTTGCTAAAATTTATAAACTTTATAATACGTAAAAGAAGTTAAAATATTTTCTCATCCATTGATCTACCATAATCCTACGAACCCTATCAAGCGGAGAATTACTCACGCAAGATGGAGATAGAAGAACAGATATAGATAATTCATAATGTAACTAAATAATTAAACTACTAATTAATTAAACTAAAGATCTACCTTTATTAATCAACTTCACAAGTACAAAATTCAAGTTTATATTACAAGAGGAAGAAGAAGTTGCTCTCGATCTCTGCCTTGTCGGATGTAGATGTTCTGTCGAATCTCACGTCGCTTTATCACGTCGAATCTTGGACCTGTCTTGGATCACTTGTTCTTTGACGGTGTGTAAAAGATTGATGATTTCTAAGTTTAGCCCTCGGTCCTTTATATAGCTCCAAAACCAGAAACCAAAAATCCCCAGAATTAGGGTTAGTTGTAGAAAATCCAACCTGAAAATCCTAACTCCTGATTCGGTGAATCGGACACGGATCCGCCGCATATTGCATGGTTTGGCCACGGATCCGCGGTTTATTGGTAAGATCTTGGGTGCAAATTTCTGGGGCTTTATTCTTATGACACATGGAGATTTAGTTGATGTCTGGAACTTGAAAATATTTCCTGAGTCTATGCTAGTATTGATTTTTCGATTTTCTTTAATATTTTGGCAGATTTTTGATTTCCGACATCTCAACATCTCGATCTCTTGACCTGAGCCAAAGCTTGCACCATATCTCAAAGAATAATGTTAGTAATATTTGGTATTTTTGGGATATTATCCTAACCAATTTGATATGATATTATTTTTAAGAATATTGATTAAGGATATTTGATATGATATGCATATTTAAATTATCAAAATATTATATAAATATTATATGCATATATTTTCCTTCATAATGTTAATTATAATATATAAACATTTGAAAATATTATTTTTACAGATAAACCCTCATATGTTTCATATTTATAATAAACACCTTTAGATATTTAAGAAAAGTAAGGAAAATGTCATATCAAAAGTGCGATATTTTCGACTGAACAAATACCCCCAAACTTAACTTTGATCGTCCCGAGCAAACTTATTTATTCAAGAGAGTGAGAAAGAAAAAGAAAAATCTAAGTAGCACACTTTCGTAGGCAACACGATTGCACTGAGCACGCGCAACAAGCCGTTAAATCTCTAGGTGTCCCTAGTAGGAGGAGTGTTTTCTCCTCAGGGTTTTCAGCGGATTACACCCACAAAATCCTATAATAAAAGAAAGATAGTGAAAGTTACATACAAAGATAAGAACTATAAAAGAAAGAACTTGAAAATAAGAGTTTTCAACTACACCAGTTTTTCGGTTGTCATGAGCCCAATCTTAATGGTCGTGAAAAGATGTTAGAAATCACATCATCCTTGAATAAAATATCGTCTTTAGTTTTCCTCCCTATTTTTCCTACAAACATTGATCATATACCCCTACGTGTGTGTAAAAAACATCCCTACACTTATAGAATTCAATTCAAGCTATCATACTCTTATCCATCTTTCGTAGTACTTTTTAGTTGGTGAATATTTTAGATGGAATTGCTCACACATTCTTCATGCGACCATTAATACTTCTTGAGGTACTAACCAACCGATTACAAAACGTGCTCGCGTATTAAGGCGTAATTTCTCGTCTTGCAACACCCAAGGCTTAGCAGTGGCTCCCAAACCAGTTGGTCTAAGGTACTAGGTGATAAAGCACCCTCGTTATATTTTTTTTATGCTGCCTTAAGCAATTACAAAATCAATGTTCATTTTTTTCTTCACCACTTATATTTTATTTTATTTTCCTTCATACTAAGGCTTTCAGACAAGAGCATTTCAAGGTATTCTCTACTATCCCAAGTTTCAAGATGTGTGTAAGAGCGTATAGTAGGGTATCAACGTTCAAATGTTTGGACTTAAGAATATGGACTATTTTTCAGACTTATTTTTATCCTCAGATTAGTAATTTCCTTCATCTTACTAACCCTTGGGACAACGGCTTATAACTACTTATTACTAGTTTCGTTTAAGAAAACATCTATCTTTCTTGCTTTTCTCAAACTATTCCTATCTTTCATATGTAAATTTTCACTTTCAAACTTTCATTATCAATTTTTTTCTTATATATAGTATGATGCAAAATAATCCGTGAATAAGCCCAAACCTCCCCCAAACCTGTTTGCAGCAGTGTCCTCACTGATGTCATCTGTCAAGCTTAAAAAAACTGTAGACTTGGGAGGAAAAGTAACGGGGACAAGAAATAATGAAAGTGAAATCCTCCCCCAAACTTATTTTTGGCTCACAATTTTGTAAAATTTTTCTTTCAAGAGCCTAAATATATCCCTCCCCGCAAACTTGAGTAAAATCGTATTAACCATTTAAAATTATGAGGGGGTTAAAGTTATTGGTCTATGCAAAGTTTTACAAAGACCAAAAGTCAACACCAACCATTTAAATATTTTATCGATGTAACGCACTGGTTGGTAGAAGAACATGTCACCTATCGATGTGAAGAAATAGGGAGGGGATAAGGGGTGGAATAGAACGTGTTTACGTCTCGGTTTATAGAGACGAAACAATGATGGTGGATTACTCGCATTCTTGTTATTGATAGGAAGAAGGGGTGGTGGTTCAACTTCTTTGTGTTGAGGTTGATTCATCACAACACCCATGTTTTCTAAGAATGCGAGTTCTTCAGCGAAAATTTCTTCAAAGGTTTCATCGATATCCCGAATAATAATCTCATCGGAAAGAACGGGATGATACTCAGACTCCATAAAATGTTCATATTCAGCGTTAGATGTTGACCTGGACAGCTCGATTGAAGTGTCCGTATGTGTATAAAAAAATAGCAGGGTCAAACAACAACGTACTAGCGGAGTCAAGATCAAAATCGTGAAGCTGTTCAAATTCGCTAGTGTCAAAATTTATCGCTTCGACAGATAATACTTGAGTATAGGGTTCGGAGGGTTCACTTCCCAACCTGTAAATGTTAAGCTCAATTGACATCTTCCTGAAAGATAGGATCATAGAGCCGTTTCGGCAATTGATTATTGCATTGGAAGTCGTAAGAAAAGGTTGACCTAAAATCACCGGAATTTGGTTTCATGGGTTTGCTACAGGCTGTGTATCTATAACGATAAAGTCCACAGGGAATATAAATTCCCCGACTTTGATTAACACATCTTTTAGCTCACCCCTAAGTTGGGTGATAGATCGATCGACCATCTGAAGAGTGCAGTGCGCTGGTTTTAACTCTCCGATCCCTAATTGCTTATACACGGAATACGGAAGCAAGTTAACACTAGCGCCTGTAAGTCCGCGGCAGCGCCCCGGCCGTCTTTCAGACGCCAATATGCGGAACAAAACTTTTACGACTGGCGCTATCACGTACTTTATCCCGGATCGTCCATTAAAGCTAAACTAACAAATTGTAAAGAGGGTAGAATTGTTATACCGAACGATCCGAGTCCTTCGGTCTTCAACCATCATCCCACGCTATGTTGCAGTTGATCCTAACTCGCTCGATCTCCGGTCACGTCGTCCAGGTGGCACCACGTCGACGGATCTTTAAACGGGCTCCCGCCTCTGAACCGAGGCAACTCGGTCGTCAAGTTTGCTAAAAGAGACGACCAAGATGAAGTAGAGAATGAGTAGAACACTTTGTCTCGTCCAAGGCTATGGACGAACAGTTAAAAGAAGTTGCCATTTGGAATCGGGTGAATGGAAATTGAACTATATGAAATTTCCATACACTAAAGTATCATAATCTTTTTGCCAAATTGAATCCATCCCCACCTCACAAGAGGGGCCGGCCACTTATAGAAGAGGGAGGGTGAGTGTAGGAGAGGGGAGGGTGAGTCTAAGCCATGAAACTTATCATAACAAAGAATGAGTCATGAAACACCTAGTGTGAACATAATAAAAGCAAAGGATGAATCACTAAGCAAGTCATCACAATATTAAATGCACCATTAATGAACTAATGACTCATGAAGCTAGTCACCATTTCTAGAACCTTCTAGAACACTGACTCACCTAAAAGACGAAAGGATAAATCCGTATTTAACCGAATGTTAAATACGACTGATAGAAAACTGGAAACTGGCAACTTCCAAAAGTGATCCTGAAACGAATTTCAGGATAACCCCGTATCGGTATAAACATACCCGCATTTGTATTACGACCGAATACAAATACAACTGAGACAAAGATATTATATCTACACAGTATAATACTGGGATCCGGCTTAAACCAAAGCCTACCAGTATTATCTGCCCGAAAAATGACACGTGCGAAAACGCACGTGCATTTTCCGAACCCTGCCATAATACCATACGGCATCTACAACGTTTCGCCCGAACTTGGGAAAATGTCTATGGGGGACTCTATTGACTCATCAATACACTGGCACTGGGTATAACCACTAGCACGTCAGAGGTACAAGCTGTACGTAACGGTTTGCCTATGTATTGATTGGAAGGGAAGCTGACGAGCGAACTCATCTATAAACCCTACTGAGCCTGACAGTGACAATATCTGTATAGTCCGGAACATTCGTCTATGATTATCGCATATACGGCCTAGGGGGTCGGTAAACGTCAGACCCCCAATAGCTGCATAAGTCGTGTCAGAGAGCAGCCCAGAACACCCTGAGATACTACTGGTATACCTACCAGTATATCTCGATTACCCTGGCCAGGGATTTCGTGTAATGGCTCTCCTAAACACAGCGCGATCTCACCCCCAATACCGGGAGAGATGAATCCGCGACCATCCGCTCACTTGCCTCCAATGTGGCTCGGGACTGTACCCAAAATATACCTGTTTGCACGACTCCTTTGACCCGTGGTAGGGTATAAATCAAAGCACAGTGGGAACTCACACGAGACAAATGACGACCTCAGGTCGATGAACTAACCTGTACACATGTCACCAGGGAACTGCTATCTGACGATATGTATAATACCAACTAGCATGTTCCCGGCGAGTCCTGTCCGGTGTACTCATATCCTAATGAGCACCTGTATACATCTTAGGTGATCCAACTGACACCAGTGGCTTGTGAGCCCGGCCACCGCCCCTCGTCGGGGTCTCGACTGTATACACTAGTCTACTCTGGAGTATCGATGCCCTGTCTCGAAACTCCCACGACTAGGGACACTTTTAAGGATGTGCTTACAGACCCCAGCTCTCACGTTTATGATCGCCATCATACTGCCGGTAGTCAAGCAAGAATCCTATGGGCTCTATCAACATCTATATGTTGATAAAGACAGACCAGATAGCATACTATCATCTCGAGTAAGACTGTTATATCGGTATAGGTCCTCCCTCAATCATTGCAATCACGTACTTGCGATCCAATAATTGACTTAGAGGGCACTATATCCAACAATCTCCCACTTGCACTTAAGGCTAATTATTGCAATGTCGTGTACTCACAGCTCGTGTGATACCGAGCATCCAACTCCTCTATTAATCAGTTTCACAAATCTCGTTTGTAAAACTCTTGTGTTCGAGAAATAGCCTCAATGAGTGGATCCGCTTCGGTGTTTCTTTCTGTATCTCTCTATATCTCAATTTCGCGGAGAAAACCATCTCCCGAGTTGAGTAATACCTATCTTAGAATATGTTTGGATATGTGATGGGACCTAGTTCATAAATGAACTCCAAATCCAAACCTCTTAGACTGTATGGATCACTGAAACTAATCAGTGTCCAGCACTATGCCTCCCACAGTATCCTCTTGGACCGCCTGTCCATAATACTGTCCCTCGTCGGAGGGAAAACTATAACTCTGATAATCACTCTGTTATAAATGTCACCTTTGAAGCCTGGAATGATAACTGTCTCCCGAAGGAGGCCGCCGTCATCAAATCCGTAGAACATGCATTTATGTTTTAAAACTGCTTCCTAATGTATCTCCAGGATTGGATTAATATAAACTTATCGCATCTAGTGCAAAAACAACATCTGATGTGGTACTTGACATCTCACGATTGACTCAATTGTCTAAGCAAGTGATCTGCCGATCATGCACATCCCTCTCCCCTTTAGTCTGTAAGACACCTTTAGAGAGGGTGACTCCATCACCTGCAGGTACACCACCGTGCTAGGAGTCATCAATTCTAAAACACTATTAGAACATTGTCAAAGTACCCATATTGGGAAACTACCCAAATCTAGATCTAAAACCATAGATCTAGTAACCAGAATGTCAGATATTATATCCATATCCTTTGTAGAGAAACAACTGTGTGACGACCACAGTACAACCGATCGTAGTATAAGAATTTTACTTCCTACTCTGTGTATGTCATCCAAATACCAGGACATAACACCCTACTACCTTCTTAACAGATCCATCCCCTATTCTGATGAAGTCAAACCCATGACTGTCACATCAAAATTAGATGATCTTATCTCCGCTATATATGCTCAAGCCTATAAATAGACATAAGCTACTTGCCCACTATGCTTCCGCTGCTCCCACTGACTATGACAACCCTCTGGAAGAATAATATATATACGTACACTTCTAAAACTAGTTTAGAACGACGCTATACATAATCTCCTGCCGGGTCTCATAGCCTGGAACAACAGTAGTGTCAAGTCTGGGTAAATAAGAACCTCCCTGTCACCTTCCTTGAGGCTACCGGAGTACCTCTCGGGTGTCTGAGGTTACCCACCATGTCTGCGGAGTGGCTATTTGAATGTCAAACCTGATTGAATATATAGGTCCTATTAAATTTTCCGTAATCGTTTTGCGGTTCTGGAATCACTTCCAGTTCTACCATACTCCCACTTCTGTTTTTCTGAAAAAGTCCATTTTACTAAAACTGTGGCGAGTTAAGAACAATATCACTATTGATCTTCCAGATGGTAGAAAATCAACCCTCGTCAAAGCTAGGGTCAATCCACAAACTGCCATTACAGAAACGTGCCTTGAGTTATCCAGTGTCTGGTTTTAAGCATAAGCTGGACAACTCCCTTTACCTTAACAATGTTAAGATATGATCCATTCTATATTCAATATAGAAAGTTTGGCACATATTTAATTGGAACCATATTCAAATCATGCAGCTGTCTCTAGTGCATATCAACTTAATGGAGAGAGGCTAATCAGCATTACTCAACCTAGGAATCCATCCAATTATGAGTAACCTGAAAGAGAAACAAGTTTCTCAAAACCATTACTATCAACTGAATACCAATCACAAGAATCTACATCTTCGATTTCTTTGAAGAATCCCGATACTTGCGACACCTGGTTCTCTACTTTATCCTTATACCCACAACTTCTCGAAACTTAGACATTGTATTTCTACGAAACACTTGTCTAAAAACCAGAGAGGTTACAAGTAAACAGAATATAGTACGAGGACCAATCCCTTTGTCCTAATGGACACTGGACAACATACAATACTCTGTATAAGTCCGCTGAGTTGAATAACTCAAAACATGTGCATCGTAGGTTGAAAAATGTACCCAGGCGATTTCCTCAAATATTACCAATTACAACGAATTCTGATATAATGAGGATGATCACCTAATTCCTAATAACTTGCTCCCACTCAACATCTGTAAAACCATACAGATGTGAGAATCATACCTGGTAAATACATACCCTGGAGTAAGTATCTAATCGGGAAATCAGTTTTTAATAACAATGCACAGTGAATATGAAACATAAAATATGTTTCGTAGGGGTATCCTGGTATTCTTTAGTAATGCCTCTTCCATAATCCATATCATGACTTTAACCGTATATTTCCTTGCCATTATTCCAATTCCTTTTAATTTGTCTTTAGTCGTTACCTTCTGTACACCAACATTAGGCTAAATGGTTTTCTTCTTTCCCTACCGTTCGGCACCAGCCTATGGTTTGGAAGAAGACTATCCAGTAAGCATAATAGGTATACTCTCCTAATCCTAGGAGTACTCGCAACTTGAGAGAAGGTGATGATAAAAGACAACTGAATAAACCTTATTCCTATTTCTCCTGAATCAGAATCCATCCTCGAAAAAATATCCTTCGAGTTCGTATATAACCATACGATGGATTTATCCAATGGAATTGGATGTTCGTAGTGATACGGGTTGTTCCGGAGAAATTAAAGGTGAAGAAGGAGTGGTGATGAAATACGTGGTTTGGTCGTGAATGTGAATAGCTGCAATTTACTTTGGCCTCTTTCTAATTCCTTTATCTTGTCTTTACTTATTATCTTCTGCACACCCTGCTTAGGCTAATTGGTTTTCTTCATTCCCTACCTTTCGGCACCTGCCTATGGTTTGGAAAAAGACTATCCAATAAGCGTAATGGGTGTACTCTCCTAAACCAAGGAGCCCTCGCAACCTTAGAGAAGGTGATAATTAAAGACAACTGAATAAACTAATTCTATTTCTCCTGAACCTGGATCCATCCTCGAAGAATTCCCTTCGAGTTCGTATATACCCATACGATGGATCTATCCAATGGAAGTGGATGTCCGTAGTAATACGGGGTGTTCTGAGAAATACAAAGGGTAAAAGAAAGAGCGGCAATGACTTATGCAACTTTAGACAATCCAAAAGCTAGTATATTAAGAAGGTTCGGTCAACTTTGGTCACTGAGTTATAGTCAAGGGTTGGTCAAAAGTCGCTGCCAAAGAGAGAGAGAAAAGAAACACTCTGCGTGCACTCTAGCCTAGAACAGAATGGTTATCACTTTATCTAATTAGGAAACCTCCCACTGTTATCTCAAATTCTCCTCCAAACCTGAAAGAAGAATTAGTCGGGGTCACCCGAAGAGTAAACCAACTCATCAGTGAGAATCGGGATCCAACTATCATCGTATGATAACTTGATGGAAGCCACTCAAGTTAACACACTCCAGAAGGTATGCGCAAGTCTGGCAAGTTTCTTGTATGTTTGAAACTCCCGATATAATTTTTATCCCATGCTCTTATGACCTTGACGTAGGCCAACAAATCATAAGCAACATGTCAAGTTCTACCCGTCGTTGTCCTGATTAACTTAAGTCATCGTACATGCCCTTGACGTAGGCCAACAAGGCTGTACGTCTGACTTAAACTAATGCATCTATCTATGCAACAAATGAATACCCAGCAGCTACCAAACACTACGCCTTGACGTAGGCCAACAAACATAGCTTGAATACTACTGACCATCCATAAGAAATGACGGAGGATTACGGCTGGTTTTTGGCGAAAAACCTTTAACGTAATGAACTTGATCTCGTTGAAGGAACCTGATAGCTTTATAAAAATATATAGTAGCGAAAACCTTTTGCTAAAGAAGTCACTCCCGGTGAAGGGATCTCGGCTCTTTCCTCGTGGAATGAGGTGCAGGATATTCCAACTGAATACCGCTATGCAAAACAAAAGGAAACGTCTTTGTAATAATATCTTTTTGAATTTGTTTCAACAACATCAAAAATAGGTTTGTTTTATCCTTGCATTGATAAGAATCAATGCAGTCCCATCAATCAATCACACCAGAAAAGAACGAAAATAAAATGTGCGTATATGCCATCCGCATTCGTCACTGGGTCCCGTCATCACTCGTTAGGTTACTTAACTAACGACAGAGCGGGGACTGGACTAGCGCGGGTATAAAACATATACAACATCTAATAGTATATATACTAATATACAATAATCGCTCCAGGTATGACAAATGCAACATTACAGAAAAGTAATAAGCATCACAGAACAATACAGATAATCTGGGATCCCCGGGTTTCACAGAGCCGCTACTGAAACCCGACGTTCCCTTGGTCGTGTGGATAGCTTGTGCAATGAAACCTAGGCCCCTACGGGTGCGGCAAGTTATCCGCCAAATCCTGAAGCGAGGTAGTCCCCACAACATAGTGAATGGAACACCCGGCACTTCACAGAATCCGGTAAATTGAGCACCCCTCCTTGGGTCAACCTGTACCCCTACGAGTGCGGCGAATAGTCTGCCAATTTTAGAGTGAGGTCCTTTTGCCTCTCAAAGCCATGAGATACGGACCCGTTGCCCTCCAGAACCCGGCTATCCGTGCACTCCATCGCGGGATAAATCTAGTACAGAAATGAAAAAATATATACAACGGGTACATCGACCTCACCCCGGTCGTGCCCCAAAAGAATAATATACAAACAGACAGTGACGGCAGTCCACATGTTGGACGCTCGCCCCGCAATATCAAATGTACAAATAAATTCAAACAGCACTATCATTGCACCCTGCTATCCACCACGACAAATCCGCAACATCACAGCACAACACAGAATATCAACGCGAATGTCACGTTCGCAAACCCGTCTAAAAGAACTATAGAAATCAGACGCGGTTTACCGATCAAATGACATTCCCGGTCGGAGATATAATGAAAGTACTGTAAACTAACAAGTTTAAAATTTCGATCGACAAAATTTTCCGAAGTGGGCCCCACGTACAACTGCTGTACAGTAACAAAATCTGGGCCAAAACAAACAGTACCAGAAACCACAATTCCCTGCATAGAAACCCCTGAACAAATTTGGAACACTGTTCCAACTAAACGGCCGCGGATGCGCGGTCAAACCCTAGGTTTGACCGCGGATCCGCGACTGTTTTATTGGATCACGTGACCAAATTTGCACAGTATTCTTCAAAAAGCCTGCTTGTTTTTCTGAAATGCTCAAAATGAATTTTAGAACAGATTTAAAATCGATAGAAACTTTATGTACAGAAAATTGTGATTTCGGAAATTCCGTTCGATCGATCTTTTAAACGCGTTAGCACAAGTTAGTATAGCTTAATGGTGAGGCTCTGATACCACTGTAAGTCCGCGGCAGCGCCCCGGCCGTTTTTCAGATGCCAATATGCGGAACAAAACTTTTACGACTGGCGCTATCGCGTACTCTATCCCGGATCGTCCATTAAAGCTAAACTAACAAATTGTAAAGAGGGTAGAATTGTTATACCGAACGATCCGAGTCCTTCGGTCTTCAACCATCATCCCATGCTATGTTGGAGTTGATCCTAACTCGCTCGATCTCCGGTCACGTCGTCCAGGTGGCACCACGTCGACGGATCTTTAAACGGGTTCCCGCCTCTGAACCGAGGCAACTCGGTCGTCAAGTTTGCTAAAAGAGACGACCAAGATGAAGTAGAGAATGAGTAACACTTTGTCTCGTAACGTCCAAGGTTATGAACGAACGGTTAAAAGAAGTTGCCATTTGGAATCGGGTGAATGGAAATTGAACTATATGAAATTTCCATACACTAAAGTATCATAATCTTTTTGCCAAATTGAATCCATCCCCACCTCACAAGAGGGGCCGGCCACTTATAGAAGATGGGGGGTGAGTGTAGGAGAGGGGAGGGTGAGTCTAAGCAATGAAACTTATCATAACAAAGAATGAGTCATGAAACACCTAGTGTGAACATAATAAAAGCAAAGGATGAATCACTAAGCAAGTCATCACAATATTAAATGCACCATTAATGAACTAATGACTCATGAAGCTAGTCACCATTTCTAGAACCTTCTAGAACACTGACTCACCCAAAAGACGAAAGGATAAATCCGTATTTAACCGAATGTTAAATACGGCTGCTAGAAAACTGGAAACTGGCAACTTCCAAAAGTGATCCTGAAACGAATTTCAGGATAACCCCGTATCGGTATAAACATACCCGCATTTGTATTACGACCGAATACAAATACAACTGAGACAAAGATATTATATCTACACAGTATAATACTGGGATCCGGCTTAAACCAAAGCCTACCAGTATTATCTGCCCGAAAAATGACACGTGCGAAAATGCACGTGCATTTTCCGAACCCTGCCATAATACCATACGGCATCTACAACGTTTCGCCGGAACTTGGGAAAGTGTCTGTGGGGGACTCTAATGACTCATCAATACACTGGCACTGGGTATAACCACTAGCACGTCAGAGGTACAAGCTGTACGTAACGGTTTGCCTATTTATTGATTGGAAGAGAAGCCGACGAGCGAACTCATCTATAAACCCTACCGAGCCTGACAGTGACAATATCTGTATAGTCCGGAACATTCTTCTATGAGTATCGCATATACGGCCTAGGGGGTCGGTAAACGTCAGACCCCCAATAGCTGCATAAGTCGTGTCAGAGAGCAGCCCATAACACCCTGAGATACTACTGGTATACTTACCAGTACATCTCGATTACCCTGGCCAGGGATTTCGTGTAATGGCTCTCCTAAACACAGCGCGATCTCACCCCCATTACCGGGAGAGACGAATTCCCGACCATCCGCTCACTTGCCTCCAATGTGGCTCGGGACTGTACCCAAAATATACCTGTTTGCACGACTCCTTTGACCCGTGGTAGGGTATAAATCAAAGCACAGTGGGAACTCACACGAGACAAATGACGACCTCAGGTCGATGAACTAACCTATACACATGTCACCAGGGAACTGCTATCTGACGATATGTATAATACCAACTAGCATGTTCCCGGCGAGTCCTGTCTGGTGTACTCATATCCCAATGAGCACCTGTATACATCTTAGGTGATCCAACTGACACCAGTGGCTTGTGAGACCGTCCACCGCCCCTCGTCGGGGTCTCGACTGTATACACTAGTCTACTCTGGAGTATCGATGCCCTGTCTCGAAACTCCCACGACTAGGGACACTTTTAAGGATGTGCTTACAGACCCCAGCTCTCACGTATATGATCGCCATCATACTGCCGGTAGTCAAGCAAGAATCCTATGGGCTCTATCAACATCTATATGATGATAAAGACAGACCAGATAGCATACTATCATCTCGAGTAAGACTGTTATATCGGTATAGGTCCTCCCTCAATCATTGCAATCACGTACCTGCGATCTAATAATTGACTTAGAGGGCACTATATCCAACAGCGCCTAAATCGAGTAGAGCACGATTGATATCTTACCCCCAAAAGAAATAGATATGGTAGGACTTCCGGGGTCCTTTCGCTTCTTGGGTAGTTGTTGGGTTAAAGCAGTGCTTACATTACTCGCTTAGAAAACTTTTTTAGGCACTTGAGTTTTTCTCTTCCTAGTGCACAAGTCCTTTAGAATTTTTGCATAAGACGGAACTTGTTGAATAACATCTAGGAGAGAAATATTTATATTAACTTGCTTAAAAATTTCCACAATTTTCTCCATTTGTGGACTTGGTCTGTTACCCCTTAACCTGTTTGGATAAGGTGCTTTATCAATAAGGGTTGGGTCCAACATTGGAGAGGATTGTGGGGATGGAATGGATCCCAGAATTGAAGTTGGGATTGTTTTAGGTTGACTCGAGGAAGTGGGCTGTGTGTTCGAGCCTTGGGGAAAACGGAGAATAGGCTCGAAAGAAAGTGGTGGACTAGACGAAATAAGAGAAGAAGTAGAAGCCGGGGTATCATTAATATCATCAACGTCATCAATGTGTTCACCCACTTGGTTATCCAGCACTCTTCCTGATCTCAACGTGGTAACAGCACTCACATTATAACTTTGTGAGTGGCCAGGATTAGGTATAGGTTGAGATGGAAGTTTCGCTTTTTCTCTCGCACTCATCACAGCATTTATTTGTGCAAGTTGTGTCTCTATCGATTTTATACTTTCACCATGGGAGGTGGTGGTCTGTGTTAATGATTGGATAGAAGAATTTATTTCATTCGTCGATTGCATGGAATGTTTACTAAACATATCCACGCTTCGTTCGAGTGTAGTTGAATTTTCGTTACCGGCCATTTGGAAAGAATTATTATAAGGTGTAGAATTGTTGGTCGGATTTTGAAAAGGTTGCGAATGAAAGGGGTGCTGACTCTGTGGGTGTGGTTGCTGTTGCTGTGGAGGAGATCTTTGATAATTTCTTTGGAACTGGTTTTGATTTTGGTTTTGGTTTTGGTTCCAAGCAAAATTAGGGTGATTCCTCCATCCTTGATTATATGTGGAAGAATAAGGATCGTTTCGAGGTCGTTACTGAAAAGTAGCATTAATTTGTTCTTGACCTTGAAACGGTGGATTCAAAGAACATTCTTCCGTTAGATGTGATGGGTTGGAACAGCAACCACACACGGTTTTGGAGAGCGTAAATTGGTTTAGAGGGGCTGAAGAGACTTTGTTTTCTATAGCATCGAGTTTCTTTTGTATCACGTCCATTTCGGCTTTCACTGCGATGGAAATATCGAGCTGATGGATACCTTCCCTAGATGATGCAGGTCTAACGCTTTCCTACTGTAGGGTTTGTTCGGTGAGATTTTCCAGAAATTGCCAAGCTTCACCATCATCTTTAGACAGGAAATGATATTGACACATGGTTTCAAGCATCTGTTTTGTTGTTAGATCAACACCTTCATATATAATGCGACAAAGGTCCTATCTATTAATTCTATGATGAGGGCATTGTAAAAGAAGATTCTTAAACCATTCAAAGCATTTCCAAAATGGTTCATTAGGAAGTTGGGTAAACTGGTTAATCTCGCTTCGAACGCGGGCGGTCTTATGATTGGGATAAAATTTCTTAAAGAATTCTACAACGAATTCATCCCATTTGGCAATAGAATATGATGCAGTGTTATAAAGCCATTTTTCTGCTAGATCACACAAACTAAAAGGGAGAAGACGTAAGCCATAGCATCCACAGACAGTTGTGACGTATCCATCATTGCGCATACGTTTTCGAATTTGTTTATAAAAATGTATGCATCTTCGGATTCAAGCCCGTGAAATTTGGGCAACAGTTTGATGAAGTGGGGTTTAATTTCAAAATTATCCCCATTGGCTGGTGGAATAGATAGACAGGTAGGAAGGGGTCCGTGCATGGGGTAACATCTTTTTTGGAGAGAGATGCGCGGTGGATTCTGCGCACCGACGGGTGGTGGTAGGATGGTGGTGGTAAAATCTGATGGAGAACCGTCCATCTCGGTCGATGTGGTGGGTGGAGAGGAAAAAGGAGATGAAGAAGTACCGACCGGAGTCGATAGTAGAAACGTGGACAAGACGGGCACTAGAATCCCATGTCCAGTCGAGCATGCACTAAGCGGGTTTAGCGCACGTGGTAGCGTGTGAGAACTTAAAAATTGGTTTGTTTTGAAAAGTGTCGGCCGTGAGACAAACCACAAAAAAATGCACACACAACTCTAGAACTAAGGTTAGCTAGGTCAAGTCTCTAGATCGCTCCTAGACTTCTAAAGGATAAGCCGCAGGATTAATTCTCTACCACCTCTTTATCACTCTTGTGGCCAGGTAAGTGCCCGGTAAGTGGGAGGTATCCGCTATACGAATCACCGAAAATAGCGGGCCTAATTAAGTAACCACTTACCTTAGACACACTTGTCTAGACACTATAAAAGTAATGCGGATAAGCGATAGATTACTCACGACCTTCCTCTGTCCTTATTGAGCGCGACAGTCCTTAGTCTTGGCCTAGATATTTTTTAATTAATGTCGGGTGATGCGAATGCTCGTTTTGTGATTTGTGGGGCTTAGGAAGGGTGATGAAATCTCCACCTAATCTGAATTTGGTCTTTGCCCCTTAATGTCCGTATTAAAATATGCAAAAACAAAACGCAAAACAAAACTCGAAAAAAGATTTTTGAGCGGCGATATTTTGCAAAGAATCCTGCAGAAAATATATTATTGGATTTTTCGAAGGAGAGAGAAAAAGATAGAAAAGATACCAGAGAAAATTGAAGCCCTAACTCACCAACACCGCCGTGGTTCCGCCGCCAAAACGAACTTCTTGCCGCGGAGTTGAGAGTTCTTTGAAAACTTTTTGCTATAGTGGCCTCCCTTGCTTCTCTGGGTCTTGATGAATGTCTCTGAATCCTTATCTCCTCGCTACAGTGACTCCAGATTACCTTGCAAAAATCCCATACTAATCGTTAAATATGCAAGATGCGGTTTGTTTTGTTTTATGATATAGATCGAATAAGAATTCAACACGAATAGTAAGAATAAAAAATTACGCACGTATCCCCGGCAACGTCGCCATTTGATTGATCTGTTTTAAAGAAGTGTTTATAGAAATAATCTCAATCAATAATGGTGTCGCGTGTAGCTAGACCGAGATGAGTACGAGTCGTCCTCAGGGATATGTGGAATCTTTTAATCTTTCTTTAGACGTGTTGATTAGGAAGATGAAGAAGAATAGATAATAGTGAAGAATAGTTATAGAATCTAGATCTACGTTAAACACAGATGTAGAATATAGATCTAGTTTAAAAACGGATGTAGATTTTATATCAGAAAAGGGCTTGTAGGGTTCGTTAGGATTTAGTAATCCTGGATAACTAATAAAGACGACTCTTTTTATCTTTTGATAGATTTAAAACTAAATTGATAGTGATGAATGAGGATTAGGGTTTTTGGAAGAAACTAGGGTTTCCATACTATTGACCCTTGTCCTTTCATTCATCTCTATTTATGTCTAGCCCTTAACAAAACAATTGTTAATCTGATCTCAAATCACGGTCGAGACTAGCAATAAATTGGTAGCGTGCCCGATAAGGATGTTAACGATTCTTTTGCTAAAGTTTATAAACTTCATAAGACGTAAAAGAAATTAAAATATTTTTCATCCATTGATCTACCCTAATCCTACAAACCCTATCAAGCGGAGAATTACTCACGCATGATGGAGATAGAAGAACGGATAGAGATGGAATTCATAATGTAACTAAATAATTAAACTACTAATTAATTAAACTAAAGATCTACCTTTATTAATCAACTTCACAAGTACAAACTTCAAGTTTAGATTACAAGAAGATGAAGAAGTTGCTCTCGATCTCTGCCTTGTCGGATGTAGATGTTCCGTCGAATCTCACGTCGCTTTATCACGTCGAATCTTGGACCTGTCTTGGATCACTTGTTCTTTGACGGTGATTAGCTTGTGTAAAAGATTGATGATTTCTAAGTTTAGCTCTCAGTCCTTTATATAGCCCCAAAACCAGAAACCAAAGATCCCCAGAATTAGGGTTAGTTGTAGCAAATCCAACCTGAGAATCCTAACCCCTGATTCGGTGAATCGACCGCGGATCCGCCGCATATTGCATGGTTTGGCTGCGGATTCACGGTTTGTTGGTGAGATCTTGGGTGCAAATTTTTGGGGCTTTATTCTTGTGACACGTGGAGATTTAGTTGATGTCTGGAACTTGAAAATATTTCCTGAGTCTCTGCCAGTATTGATTTTTCGATTTTCTTTAATATTTCGGTAGATTTTTTATTTCCGACATCTCAACATCTCGATCTCCTGACTTGAGCCAAAGCTTGCACCATATCTCAAAGAATAATGTTAGTAATATTTGGTATTTTTGGGATATTATCCTAACCAATTTGATATGATATTATATTTTAAGAATATTGATTAAGGATATTTGATATGATATGCATATTTAAATTATCAAAATATTATATAAATATTATATGCATATATTTTCCTTCATAATGTTAATTATAATATATAAATATATGAAAATAGTATTTTTACAGATAAACCCTCATATGTGTCATATTTATAATAATCACCTTTAGATATTTAAGAAAAGTAAGGAAAATGTCATATCAAAAGTGCGATATTTTCGACTGAACAAAACCTATCGGTAACACTACCGTACAGTCCGGTCTCTTCGTCTGATATGTCGCATATCATGTCTAGGGGTGGTAATCATTAGTCCCCAGTAACGTGATAAGTCATGCCGATGTCTGGCCTATAACGGTTCGAGAAACCACTGATAACTTTTATCAGTAAATCTTGGCAGGAGCCCTGGCCAGGGACTTCCAGTTATAGCCAATTGAGCATAGCGCAACATCAACCCTCAATACCGGTAGAGACGAAACCCCTCCTATCGCTCATTGTCTCCATGCGACTCGGGACTGTACCCAAAATCCACCTGTTTGCACGTCTCCTTTGAGCGCGGTAGGGAGGAAATCAAAGCACAGTGGGAGCCGCACAAGTCTCTATGACGATCTCGGGTCTACAGACTAACCTGTACCAGTGTCACCAAAGGACTACTATCTGACGATAGGTATACTACCACATAGGAGTCCTCGGCGGGTCCTGTTTGGTGTCCCAATTCTCCAATGAGCACCTGTGTACAATCTTTGATGTCACACACCAATGGTTGTGGGATCAACCATCACCCTCTAAGGGACAAGAAACATATACACTAGTCTACTCTGGAATATCGATGCCCTAGTCTCGATATTCTCACGACCAGGAACTGATTAAAAGGTGTACTTTTGGACCACCTTGGCCCCAATAATATGATCTCATCATAGTCCTGGTAGTCAAGTACATATCCTAAGCGCTTTATCAACATGTAAGAGACAGACAGTATAAATAACAGTCTACATGTTAAGATAAAGGTAACCTGATAGCATACTATCATGTCGAGCAAGAAAGTCCTCTATATATATGTCCAAGCATCCACTATATCATCAATAATGGTCTCTAGGGCATATATATTACTAACACAAAGCACAGGAGTACCCATCATAAGAATTAAATTCTTAAGTGGCGCCTACGTGCACAACACGTGAGCGCCGGTACCTAAGTAGAATTAAATTCTACGTTTTCCTAACAAAAAGTTGGGATACTCTCTGTTAAACAGAGCCGTTGGATCAAAAATCCAACGGATATGATAAATTATCAAAGTATAGAATCAAATTCTATTAAGAAAAAATATCTCCCAAATCTTTCTAAATAAGAAAGATACTCTCGGTTGGATCAATGATCCAACAATAGAATAAAATTCTATTTTGGGAATATATTCCCTCAATTTTTCTGAAAAAAAAGAGATTGCTATCTGTAAAATAGAGAACCCTTGGATTAAAAATCCAATGGTGATTAAAAATCACCAAGTTACAGAATAAATTATGTATATGGGAAAATATTTCCCCAATTTTGTTAAAAACAAGAAAACACATTCTGTAAAACTGAAGTTCTTGGATCAAAAATCCAACGGTGGGTAAAATCCCCCAAATCAATTTTAAGTCCAATTAAATCAATTGAAATCTCTCAACAAGAGATTTTCTCAAAACTAATTAACAATTTGCCTCTACTATATAAAGGCCCCGAGTCTTCAAGTCTCACACAGAGAGACCACAGAAGGAGCCCCCTATAAACTTCTGCAAAAATACAGTAAGCTCTAAAAAAGAACAGAGAATTCAATTATCAAAGAAGAATATCTTCCTTCTCAAAACCCTAAGTAAAGAAAAGAGATCAAAATATCTCCTCTATATATCATATTACATCTAAGGGTTTAACCCTTTTAAAAGAACTTAGTTTTTTCTCTGGATCTAAGATCCACAAGACAAGTCTCCCATAAGTTGAGAATTTAATTCTCATCGGGAAGATCTTGTTCTTGAGAATCAAACATTTAGGGAAGAATAAATTTAAAAAGAAAGAAGATGGAGTCCATAATACTCCAGGAACTCAGTTCCTTCAAATCAAGAACTTAGTTCTTTAAAAAAGTCAACTCGAGATCCTAAAAAAATAGTGATTTTGGTGAGCGTTAATGGTCAAAATACCATTAACAGAGATTTAACCTCTCTGAAAACATTAACAGATATTTAATCTCTAAAAAAGAAAAAAAAGACCAGCGCCTCACGTGTTTCCCATGTGGGCGCCCGTTTAACAGCGCCTAGCGCCTCACGTGAAAAACACTCGGGCGCCCAAAACAGAAGGCCAGCGCCTCACGTGAAACACACGTAGACGCTGAATAAAAGTGCTTAGCACTCCATATACAGCCAAAACGGGTGAGTGCTTAGCACTGATTAGGCAGCTCCGAGCATCTCACATGCTCCTTACGTGGGCGCCGTATAAAAAGTGCATAGCACTCCATATACAGCCAAAACGGCTGAGTGCTTAGCACTAATTGGGCACCACCCAGTGCCGCACGTGCACCACATGTGGACGCCATAGGAAGCGCTTAGCACTTCACATTTAGTCAAAAGGACTAAAGTGTTCAACATTTATTGGGCAGTGCCCTGAATGCTTCACATGACATATATGTGAGCATCAAAGCTCAAATAAGTGCTTAGCACTTTACATAAAAAGAAAAGGGCTGAACAAATAGAGCCCAAATTAGTTCCAGCACTTTTTAAGCAGACTAAGCCCAAATTGGCTAAATCTCTGAAGTTTTCTTGTAGCTGAGCCCAAATTCTCTTTTGTTGGATCTTAAGTAAAAATAATTCTAAAATCATTGTTAAGTTGATCTTAGTCTCAAATAAGACTAACGTATCCTTAGCAAAACAAACTGAGCCCAAATTCTCACTTATATATTTAAGTTGACCTTAATCTCAAACTAGATTAACGGTCCTTAAATAAAACAAAATATTTTTGAACCAAAGAACTATATAACCTAAGTTCAAAACCCCGTCAAGCAAATTCTTGACCCAAGCCCAAATCTAAAATATACGGATTTGGGCTAATCCGCGCCGGGCGACGACATAAACTAGTCTCCATATACAATCCACGGGCAACCAAAACAAACAAAAACACACATGACACGAAGTGAATTGCTGAAGAAGGAGAAAGTGGTTATCGCAATGCAGTAACGTAATTAACTGCAGGGGCTTCTACCTACAGGGAAGAGCGTCTCCACAATAAAAAAACACTCATAAAACGAGGGGGAATTTGATATAGTCTGCTACAATGGCCGCATCTGTCCAAACCTCCGATATGTGGTGCCATAAATCAACTTGGTATCTTCGGAGAGGTGGACGGATAAATCCAAATAGCATCTGCACCCAGATTTAGGCAAGACGATCCATTCCAGGTCGTCTCTGTTTTTTACGGTGAACAATGCATATAATCACATTACAGCATGCAGGAGAAAACATCACAGGCAGGTAATCATATCACAAGCATGTAATGAACATCACAAAATAGGAATAGTCGAATCATCTAGAAACACCGCATTTCATTCGAGCCACAAATGAAACGCAGCATCCCCGGTCACATGAATAGCCCGTGCATAGCCAAAATCAGACCCTTACGAGTGCGACAAGCTACCAGCCAACCCAAGAAATGAAGCAACTCATCATCATCATCATTATATGGGGGCCACCCAACACTTTTTCGAATCCAGTGACTTGAGCACTCCTTCGCGGGTTTATCCTATACCCCTACAAGCACGGTAAGCAACCCGCTAATTCTAGACTTGAGCGACCTGATCCCAACTCCTTGAGATGGCCACCCGCTGCAATCTAGAACCCGGCCGCCCATACACTTCTCCGTGGGGTAATCCTAAACTTGTATTAATACAACAACGACAACGATTGCAACCTGATCGTGTCCTAACAAATAATAATAATCATGGTAACGACGACCACAAGTCGATCTCTCGCCTCGAAAAAGAATATACATATAGCGGAAACAGCGGTCACAAGTTGGAGCTCATCCTGAAGAAATGAATATACAAGATGGCTACAAGCATGAATGAAAATAACACTTATCGCTGTTGGATATGTATGCCCTAGAGGCCATTTTTGTATATGTAGACAAGTGGATGCTTGGACATATGTATGTACAGGACAATCTTGCTCGATATGATAGTATGCTATTTGGTTTGTCTTTATCTTAACATGTGCATATGTTTACTTGTTATTGAGTATCATTAATACATGTTGATAAAGCCTGTAGGATCATTGCTTGACTACCGGCGTTGTGATGGAAATCATACTTATGAGAGCTGGGTTGTCGACAAGCACATTCTTAAATGTCCTTAGTCGTGCGAGTATTGAGACATGGCATCAATACTCCGGAGTAGATTGGAGTATACGTTTCAAGACCCCGACGAGGGGTGATGGTTGGTCTCGCAACTATTGGTCTTTGGCACCTAAGATCGTATACAGGTGCTTACTAGGGGTGAGTATATTGGACGGACTCGTCGAGAACTGTCTAGATGGTATTATACCAATCGTCAGATAGCGGTTCTCTGGTGACATGAGTACAGATAATTTGTCGACCTGAGGTCGTCATTTTTCTCGTGTGAGTTCCCACTGTGCTTTGATTACTACCCTACCACGGCTTTACTGAGTCGTGCAAATAGGTTTTAGTTTTGTACAGTCCTAAGCCATATGGAGGCAGTGAGTGATTATCGGGGATTTAGCTTTCTCGGTATAAGGAGTTGATGTCACGCTGTGTTCGATTGGACAATACTATAAGTCCCTGGCCAGGGCGGATTGAGAATTACTTATAGGTAGATCAGTAGATTCTCGGATGGTCTTGAGCCACATCGGCATGACTTGTCAGGTTATTAGGGGTCTGACATTTTCCACCCCCTAGACCCGACATGCGATACTCTCAGACGAACGGACCGGACTGTACGGAGATTGTCACGGATAGGCTTAGTAGGAGTTCAGATGAGTTTGCTCGTCAGCCTTCTTTCCGACAGGTACCTGGGTAGCCGTTACGTACAGCTAGTGCCGCTGACGTGCTTGTGGTTAAACTCACTTCCAGCATACTGTCGAGTCTTTAGAGTCCCATACAGAGGGTTGTTGGATGTAGTGCCCTCAAAGTCAATTATTGGATCGCAGGCACGTGATTGCAATGATTGAGGAGGACCTATACCCGTAGGACAGTGTTACTTAGTATGCTATCTGGTTTGCCTGTATCATCGTGTACAGCTTGAAGTGACATGATCACTATTACACATTGATAGAGCCTTTAGGATTCTTGCTTGACTACCAGCAGTATGATGGCGATCATATACGTGAGAGTTGGGTAGTCCATAAGCACATCCTTAAAAGTGATCTGGTGTCAGTTGGATCACCTAAGATGTATACAGGTGCTCATTGGGTTATGAGTGCACCGGACAGGACTCGCCGAGAACATGCTAGTTGGTATTATACCTAGCGTCAGATAGCAGTTCCCTGGTGACATGTGTACAGGTTAGTTCATCGACCTGAGGCCGTCATTTGTCTCGTGTGAGTTCTCACTATGCTTAGATTACTACCCTTCCACGGCTCAAAGGAGTCGTGCAAACAGGTTTTAGTTGGGTACAGTCCCGAGCCACATAGAGGCAGTGAGCGGATTGGCAGGGGATTCGTCTCTCCCGGTATTGGGGGTGAGATCGTGCTGTGTCTAGGAGAGCCATTACACCAAGTCCTTGGCCAAGGCAGGTGAGAATTACTGGTAGGTATTCCAGTAGTTTCTCAGGGTGTTCAGGGCTACCTTCCGACACGACTTATACAGCTTTTGGGGGTCTGACGTTACCAACCCCTAGGCCGGATACGCGATGCAAATAGACGAACGGACCGGACTATACGGTTATTGTCGCTGATAGGCTCAGTAGGGTTCCAGGATGAGTTCGCTCATCGTCTTCCCTTTCGGTCAGTACATGGGCAGCCGTTACGCACAGCTAGTGCCGCTGACGTGCTTGTGGTTAAACCCACTGCCAGGGTACTGACGAGTCTTTAGAGTCCCCCACAGATAGTTTTCCAAGTTCGGGCGAAACTTTGTAGAGGCCGTATAGTTTTATGGCAGGGTTCAAACATGTACGTGCACTTGTGCACGTGTCATGGTTCGGACAGATAATACTGTTGGGCTTTGGTTTAAGCCGGATCCAAGTATTATATTGTGTAGGAGTATTTTTGTCTCTTTGCATTTTGTATTCGGTCGGAATACAAATGCGGGTATGTTTATACTGTAGTGGGGTTATCCTGTAATTAGTTACGGGATCGCTTTTTGAAGTTGCCAGTTTGTATCTTCGTTTTGGCCATTTTCCTTTCTATCCTTCTTGGCTGAATTTCTTGTTGTGAGGGGGTTTCTTGCAAATGATACATTTATAAAGAGAGGGTTTTTTTTGTGGTGGCTGGGGCTCCAGCAGCAACTAGAGAATTCTAGGTGGGATGAGGTGTATTAGTGACTCATTGCTAGCATTAAAAGCTTCTGTAAAGCTTAAGATATTAGTGTAGATATTTGTGATGATATTTTATCATATTGTCACCATTCTTTATCTTGTGCTCACCCACTACCTCATCATTGGCCGGCCCCACTCCAAATCAGCCCTTTAAATTGGCCGAGCCCAATTTTGATAAGAGATTGATTGATTTTGATAAATTTCCAAGCTCATTCCTTCACCCAAATTGGCAACTTCATTTACCTTCGCCCAATGGCTTGGGTTCCTTGAGACAAAGTATTCTACACTATCTCTACATCAATCTTGGACATGTCGGCTAGCAAACTTCATGTCCGAGTTGCCTCGGTTTAGAGACGGGAGCCCGTATAAAGATCCGTTGACGTGGTGTGACCTTGACGAGGAGACAGGAGATCGGAGATGCCGCGAGGAGCGTGGGATGATGGCTAAAGACCGAAGGACACGGATCGATCGGTATAGCCTTTCTCCTCTTTACAGTTTGTTAGTTTAGCGTTAATGGAAAGATCCGGGTTATAGTATGCGATAGTGCCAGTTGTAAAAGTTTTTGTTCCGCGTTTGGCCTCAGATTGACGGCCGGGGCGCTACCGTAGACTTACATGGTATCAGAGCCACGCCATTAACCTTTACTAGCTTGTTCTAACGTGTTTAAAATATCGATTGAACGAAATTCCCAAAACTGCATTTTTCATGATAAAGTTTCTGTCGAATTTTTAAACTGGTCTAAAAATTATTCTGAGCATCTTAGAAAATCGTGCAGGCTTTTTTAAGACTCTGTAAGAAATTTGGGCGGCTGAACCATCAAGAACGCCGCGGAACCGCAGCGCAAGCCTTGTATTGGCCGCGGTTCCGCCGCCGTTTTGAGGCTTCAGTGCACCATATTTTTTCTGGGTGTCTTTCATGTGGAATTGTGGTTTCTGGAATATTTTGTTTGGGCCCAGATTTTTTTTGAGTACTGGAGTTGTACTTGGGGCCCACTTCGGGAAGTTTTGTTGATCGGAATTTTAAATGTGTTAGTTTTCAGTACTTACATTATATCTCCGACCGTGAATGTCATTCGAGCGGTAAATCGTGTCTAATTGCTATAGCTCTTTTAGACGGGTTTGCGAACGTGACATTCGCGTTGATGTTCTGTGTTGTGTTGTGATGTTGCGGATTTTTCGTGGTGGATAGTTGTGTGCAATGGTAGTGCAGTTTGGATTTATTTATATATTTGATATTGCGGGGCGAGCGTCCAACATGTGGACTGCCGTCACTGCCTGTTTGTATATTATTCTTTTGGGGCACGACCGGGTTGAGGTCGATGTACCCGTTGTATATATTTTCATTTCTGTACTAGGTTTACCCTATGATGGAGTGCACGGATATCCGGGTTCTGGAGGGCAACGGGTCCGCATCTCATGGCTTTGAGAGGCAAAGGGGCCTCACTCTAGAATTGGTAGACTATTCGCCGCACTCGTAGGGGTACAGGTTTCATTGCACAGGCTAACCACACGACCAGGGGAACGTCGGGTTTCAGTTGCGGCTCTGTGAAACCCGGGGATCCCAAATTATCTGTATTGTTCTGTGATGCTTATTAATTTTCTGTGATATTGCATTTATCACGCCTGGAGCGATTATTGTATATTGGTATATATACTAGTAGATGTTGTATATGTTTTGCACCCGCGCTAGTCCAGTCCCCGCTCTATCGTTAGTTAAGTAACCTAACGGGTGATGACGGGACCCAATGACGAATGCGGATGGCATATACGTACATTTTATTTTCGTTCTTTTCTGGTGTGATTAATTGATGGGATTGCGTTGATTTTGATCAATGCAAGGAAAACAAACCTGTTTGACGTTGTTGGAAAAGTTTTCAAAAAATGTTATTACAAAGACGTTTTCTTTTATTTTGCACAGTGGTATTCAGTTGGAATATCCTGCACCTCATTCGACGAGGCAAGGGCCGAGATCCCTTCACCGGGAGTGACCCCTTGGGCAGAAATTTGCGTCAGGGTAATAACTTCACTATAGTCGATTACTTATTGCTTTGCATCGCGGTATTCAGTTGGAATATCCTGCACCTCATTCTACGGGGAAAGAGCCGAGATCCCTTCACCGGGAGTGACCTCTTTAGCAAATGTTTTCGCCCCTATATTTTTGTAAAAAGCTATCAGGTTCCTTCAGCGATATCAAGTTCGTTACGTTAAGGGTTTTTCGCTAAAAACCAGCCGTAGCCCTCTGTCATTTCATATGAATGGTCAGTAGTATTGAAGCTATGTTTGTTTGGCCCTTAGTCAAGACATAGTGATTGGTAGCTGCCGGGGTGTTCACATGTTGCATAGATAGATGCGTTGGTTTAGAACAGTCGTATTACTTTGTTGGCCCTTAGTCAAGAGTATGTACGGGTGGGTTAAAATTAACAAGATAATGATGGGAAGAATTTGACATGTGACTTATGATTTGTTGGCCCTTAGTCAAGGTCATAAGAGCATGGGGCAAAAATCCACATCGGGAGTTTCTAAAGAAACTGAAACTTGCCAGACATGCGCATACCTTCTGGAGTGTGATAACGTGAGTGGATTCCTTCACGTTATCATGCGATGAGAGTTGGGTCCCGATTCCCACTGATGAGCTAGTTTACTCTTCGGGTAATCCTGACTAATTCTTCTTTCAGGTTTGGGGGAGAATTTGACGGTACAGTGGGAGGTTTTCTGATTAGATAAAGTGATAACTATTCTAATCTAGGTTAGAGTGCACGCAGAGTATTTCTTTTCTCTCTCTCTTTGACAGCGACCATTAACTGACCCTAGACTATGACTCAGTGACGAAGTTGACCGAACCTTCTTAAAATACTGGCTTTTGGATTGTCTGAGTTGCATAAGTCATTGCCGCTCCTTCTTTTACCCTTTGCATTTCTCCAGAACACCTCGTATTACTACGAACATCCACTTCCATTGGATAAATCCATCGTATGGTTATATACGAACTCGAAGGGACTTCTTCAAGGATGGATCCAGGTTCAGGAGAAGTTGAATTGGTTTATTCAGTTGTCTTTTATCATCACCTTCTCTCAGGTTGCGAGAGCTCCTTGGTTTAGGAGGGTACACCTATTACGCTTATTGGATAGTCTTCTTCCAAACCATAGGCAGGTGCCGAAAGGTAGGGAATGAAGAAAACCAACTAGCCTAAGTAGGGTGTACAGAAGGTAATAAGTAAAGACAAAATAAAGGGATTAGAAAGAGGGCAAAGTAAATCGCGACTGCTATCATTCACGACCAAACCGTGTAGTTCATCGCCACTCCTACTTCACCTTTGCATTTCTCCAGAACACCCCATATTATTACGGAAATCCACTTCCATTAGATAAATCTATCGTATGGTTATATACGAACTCGAAGGAACTTGTTCCAGATTCGAGGATGGATTCTGGTTCAGGAGAAATAGAATAAGGTTTTATTCAGTTGTCTTTTATCATCACCTTCTCTCAGGTTGCAAGTACTCCTTGGTTTAGGGGTATACACCTATTACGCTTATTGGATAGTCTTCTTCCAAATATAGGCTGGTGCCGAACGGTAGGGAAGGAAGAAAACCATTTAGCCTAACGATGGTGTACAGAAGGTAACGACTAAAGACAAATAAAGGGATTTGGAGAGATGGCAAAGAAATATACGGTTACAATCATGAATTGGATTATGGAAGAGGCATTACTAGGAATACCAGGATACCCCTTCGAAACATTTTCATGTTTCAGTTTCACTATGCGTTGTTAAAGGAAAACTGTTTTCCCGATTAGATACTTACTCCAGGGTATGTATTTACCAGGTATGATTCTCACATCCGTATGGTTTTACAGATGATGAGTAGGAGTAAGTTATTGGGAATTAGGTGATCATCCTCATTATATCGGAATTCGTTGTAATTGGTGATATTTGAGGAAATCGCCTGGGTACAGTTTTCAACCTACGATGCACAGGTTTTGAGTTATTCAACTCAGCGGACTTATACAGAGTATTGTATGTTGTCCAGTGTCCATCAGGACAAAGGGGTTGGTCCTCGTACTATGTTCTGTTTACTTGTGACTTCTCTAGTTTTTAGACAAGTGTTTCGTATAAATACAAAGTCTAAGTTTTGAGAAGTTATAGGTAAAAGAATAAAGTAGAGAACCAGGTGTTGCAAGTATCGAGATTCTTCAAGGTAATCGAAGATGTAGATACTTGTGTATGGTATTCAGTTGATAGTAATAGTTTTGAGAAACTTGTTTCTCTTTCGGGTTACTCATAATTGGATGCATTCTTAAGTTGAGTAATGCTGATCAGCCTCTCTCCATTTAGTTGACATGCGCTGGAGACAGCTGCATGATTTGAATCTGGTTCCAATTAAATCAGTGCCAAAGTTTCTATATTGGATATAGAATGGTTTATATCTTAACGATGTTAAGGTACGGGGAGTTGTCCGGCTTATGCTTAAAACCAGACTCTGGATAACTCAAGGCACGTTTCTGTAATGGCAGTTTGTGGGTTGACCCGGGCTATGTCGAGGGTTGATTTTCTACCATCTGGAAGATCAATAGTGATATTGTTCTTGACTCGCCACAGTTTTAGTAAAATGGATTTTTTTTTCCAGAAAACAGTAGTAGGAGTATGGTAGAACTGGAATTGATTCCAGAACCGCAAACAATTACGGAAAATTTAATAGAACCTAAAAATTCAATCAGGTTTGACATTCCATTAGCCACTCCGCAGATATGGTGGTAACCTCAGGCACCCGAGAGGTACTTCGGTAGCCTCAAGGACGGTGACAGGGAGGTTCTTATTTACCCAGACTTGACACTACTGTTGTTCCAGGCTATGAGACCCGGCAGGAGGATGAGTATAGCGTCGTTCTAAACTAGTTTTAGAAGTGCACGTATATATTATTCTGCCAGAGGGTTGTTGTAGTCAGTGGGAGCAGCGGAAGTATAGTGGGCAAGTAGCTTGTGTCTATTTATAGACTAAAGCAAATATAGCGGAGATAGATCATCTATTTTTGATGTGACAGTCATGGGTTTGACTTCATCAGAATAGGGGATGGATCTGTTAAGAAGGTAGTATAGTGTGATGTCCTGGTATTTGAATGACATACACAGAGTAGGAAGTAAAATCCTATACTATGATCGGTTATACTTTGGTTGTCAAACAATTGTTTCTCCATACAGGATATGGATATAATATCAGACATTCTGGTTACTAGATCTATGGTTTTAGATCTAGATTTGGGTAGTTTCCCAATCTGGGTACTTAGACAGTATTCTAAAGGTGTTTTAGAATGGACGACTCCTAGCATGGTGGTATACCTGCAGGTGATGGAGTCTCCCTCTCTAAAGGTGTCTTACAGACTAAAGGGGAGAGGGATGTGCATGATTGGCAGATCACTTGCTTAGGCAATTGAGTCGATCATGAGATGTCAAGTACTACACCAGATGTTGTTTTTGCACTAGATGCAATAAGTTTATATTAATCCAATCCTGGAGAAAACATTCGAAAGCAGTTTTAGAACATAAGTGAATGTTCTACGGATTTGATGACGGCAGCCTCTTTCGGGGGACGGTTATCATTCCAGGCTTCCAAGGTGACATGGATGACAGAGTTACTGTCAGAGTTATAGTTTTCCCTCTGACAAGGGGCAGTAGTTTGGACAGGTGGTCCAACAGGATACTGTGGGAGGTATGGTGCAGGATACTGATTAGATTTATTTGACGATACAGTCTAAGAAGTTTGGATTTAGAGTTCATTTATGAACTAGGTCCCATCAGATATCCAGACATATTCTAAGACAGGTATTACTCAATTCGGGAGATGGCATTCTCCGCAAACTTGAGATTAAGAGAGACATAGAAAGAAACATCAGGGCGGATCCACTCACTGAGGCTATCTCTCGAACACAAGGGTTTTACAAACGAGCTTTGTGAAACTGGTTATTAGAGGAGTTGGGTGTTCGGTATCACATGGGCTGTGAGTATGCGACATCGCAAAAATTAGCCTTAAGTGCAAGTGGGAGATTGTTGGATGTAGTGCCCTCAAATTCAATTATTGGATCGCAGGCACGTGATTGCAATGATTGAGGAGGACCTATACCCGTAGGACAGTCTTACTCGAGATGATAGTATGCTATCTGGTTTGCCTTTATCATCGTGTACAGCTTGAGGTGACATGATCACTATTACACATTGATAGAGCCCTTAGGATTCTTGCTTGACTACCAGCAGTATGATGGCGATCATATACGTGAGAGTTGGATAGTCCATAAGTACATCCTTAAAAGTGGTCCCTAATCGTAGGAGTTTCGAGACAGGGCATCGATACTCCAGAGTAGACTAGTGTATACAGTCGAGACCCCGACGAGGGGCGGTGGCCGGTCTCACAAGCCATTGGTGTCAGTTGGATCATCTAAGATGTATACAGATGCTCATTGGGTTATGAGTGCACCGGACAGGACTCGCCGGGAACATGCTAGTTGGTATTATACCTAGCGTCAGATAGCAGTTCCCTGGTGACATGTGTACAGGTTAGTTCATCGACCTGAGGTCGTCATTTGTCTCGTGTGAGTTCCCACTGTGCTTAGATTACTACCCTACCACGGCTCAAAGAAGTCGTGCAAACAGGTTTTAGTTGGGTACAGTCCCGAGCCACATAGAGGCAGTGAGCGGATCGGCAGGGGATTCGTCTCTCCCGGTATTGGGGGTGAGATCGCGCTGTGTCTTGGAGAGCCATTATACCAAGTCCTTGGCCAAGGCAGGTGAGAATTACTAGTAGGTATTCTAGAAGTTTCTCAGGGTGTTCAGCGCTACCCCCCGACACGACTTATACAACTTTTGGGGGTCTGACGTTACCAGTCCCTAGGCCGGATATGCGATGCTCATAGACGAACGGACCGGACTGTACGGTTATTGTCACTGATAGGCTCAGTAGGGTTCCAGGATGAGTTCGCTCATCGTCTTCCCTTTCGGTCAGTACATGGGCAGCCGTTACGCACAGCTAGTGCCGCTGACGTGCTTATGGTTAAACCCACTGCCAGGGTACTGACGAGTCTTTAGAGTCCCCCACAGATAGTTTCCCAAGTTCGGGCGAAACGTTGTAGAGGCCGTATGGTTTTATGGCAGAGTTCGAACATGTACGTGCACTTGTGCACGTATCATGGTTCGGACAGATAGTACTGTTGGGCTTTGGTTTAATCCGGATCCAAGTATTATATTGTGTAGGAGTATTTTTGTCTCTTTGCATTTTGTATTCAGTCAGAATACAAATGCGGGTATGTTTATACTGTAGTGGGGTTATCCTGTAATTAGTTACGGGATCGCTTTTTTAAGTTGCCTGTTTGTATCTTCGTTTTGGCCATTTTTCTTTCTATCCTTCTTGGCTGAATTTCTTGTTGTGAGGGGGTTTCTTGCAAACGATACATTTATAAAGGGAGGGTTTTTTTTGTGGTGGCCGGTGCTCCAGCAGCAACTAGAGAATTCTAGGTGGGATGAGGTGTATTAGTGACTCATTGCTACCATTAAAAGCTTTTGTAAAGCTTAAGATATTAGTGTAGATATTTGTGATGATATTTTTCATATTGTCACCATTCTTTATCTTGTGTTCACCCCCTACCTCATCATTGGCCGGTCCCACTCCAAATCAGCCCTTTAAATTGGCCGAGCCCAATTTTGATAAGAGATTGATTGATTTTGATAAATTTCCAAGCTCATTCCTTCACCCAAATTGGCAACTTCATTTACCTTCGCCCAATGGCTTGGGTTCCTTGAGACAAAGTATTCTACACTATCTCTACATCAATCTTGGACATGTCAGCTAGCAAACTTCATGTCCGGGTTTCCTCGGTTTTGAGGCGGGAGCCCGTATAAAGATCCGTTGACGTGGTTCCATCTTGACGAGGAGATAGGAGATCGGAGATGCCGCGAGGAGCATGGGATGATGGCTAAAGACCGAAGGACACGGATCGATCGGTATAGCCTTTCTACCTCTTTACAGTTTGTTAGTTTAGCGTTAATGGCAAGATCCGGGTTATAGTATGCGATAGCGCCACTTGTAAAAGTTTTTGTTCCGCGTTTGGCCTCAGATTGACGGCCGGGGAGCTACCGTAGACTTACAAGGGTTTCCCTGGTTCAGACGAAACGATATAGAGGTCATATGGTTTTACGTGCATGGTTTCGATCATATACGTGTACTAACTACATGTATTTTGTTCGGACGGATAATACTAGCGGGCTTAGGATTAAGCCGCATTCTAGTATTATACTATTGGTTTATTTTATCTCTTATTATTCGTATTTTATGTAGTACAAATACGGGTATGTATTATAGGGTTACGGCAGCGCCCCGACCATCAATCCGTGGCCAAACGCGGAACAAAAACTTTAAAAACCCGGCGCTAACGGAACCCTAATCGACGGATCGTACCATTAACCCTATACTAGTTATATGAAAAGAGTTTGGTGAAGTTATACTGATCGATCCGTGTCCTTCGGTCTTCAACCTCTGCCCAAGCTCCTCACGGCTGCTTCGATGAAGTTCGGTCTTCGGTCTCCCTCGTCAAAGATGATCCACGTCGAGGATTAGTAATACGGGCTCCCGCTTCAAAACCGAAGCAACTCGGGCATCCAGTTTGCTAGCCTAGATACCCAAGACGAAATAGAGTGTGTTTGTGATTACTTTGTCTCAAAACACCCAAGGATTCTCTACTCATGAGATGGAATGGGTGGAGGTTGAAGAAGAAGCCATTGGTGAAAGGTGTGAGCTCAAGACTTGGCAAGTAAAGAAAAAGAGTGTCTGCCTTTTTGTGAGTGTGCTGTTGTGATATATTATGATAAGAAACTAAAGAAAAATCCCACACCAAAATATCTGCCACTTGCCTCAAGCCATCAATGCATCATGAATCACACAAGACCTAACACCATGAGTCACAAGTTGCACATGCCACATTCAATGCTCAAGGCCAAGACTTGAACTCACAATTTCCACCAAATAAACATTAATACAAATGTTTAAATCCAAGAAAAGAAATGGCGTCAACTAAAGTAATCTAGTAACGAATTACAAGAATATCCCTCATCCGTATATATATACCTGCATCCGTATTCCGACCGAATACGAATACAACGTGACGAAAGTAATCCAACAATATAATACTAGGATCCAGCTTAAACCAAAACCCACTAGTATTATTCGTCCAATCATAATCCATGCACAAGTGCATGAATATGATCGAATCCTGCCATAAAACCATATGGCCTCTACAACGTTTCGCCCGAACTAGGGAAACCCTCTGTATGGGACTCTAAAGACTCGTCAATACGCTGGCAGTGGGTTTATCCACAAGCACTTCAGTGGCACTAGCTGTACGTAACGGCTACATAGGTATTGAGCAAAAGGGAGGCCGACGAGCAAACTCATCCTGAAATCCTACTGAGCCTGACAGTGATAATATCCGTACAGTCCGGTCTGTTCGTTTATGAGCATCGCATATCGAGTCTAGGGGGGTGGATAAAATTAGACCCCTAATAACTTGACATTTAGTGTCGGCATGAAACCTATCACCAACTGAGAAACTACCGATCCTAGATTGGTAATTCTCGTCTACCCCGGCCGAGGATTTCTGGTGATGGTCATCCGTGCACACCGCGACATCAACCCCCAATACCGGAAGAGACGAATCCCCTGGCGATCCGCTCACTGCCTCCATGTGGCTCGGGACTGTACCCAACTAAAACCTATTTGCACGACTCCTTTGAGCCATGGTAGGGTAGTAATCAAAGCACAGTAGGAACTCGCACGAGACAAATTGCGATCTCAGGTCGATAGATTAACCTGTACACATGTCACCAGGGAACTGCTATCTGACAATAGGTATAATACCAACTAGCATGTTCCCGGCGAGTCCGTCCGGTGTACTCATAACCTAATGAGCACCTGCATACATCTTAGGTGAAGCAATTGACACCAATGGCTTATGAGACCGACCACCTCCGTCGGGGTCTCGATCCGTATACACTAGTCTACTCTTGGAGTATCGATGCCCAGTCTCGAAACTTCCACGACTAGGGACACTTTAAGGATGTGCTTATAGACCACCTAACTCTCACATATATGATCGCCATCATACTGCTGGTAGTCAAGCAAGGATCCTATGGGCTCTATCAACATGTAATAGTGATCTTTAATGTCACCTGAAGCATGTACACGATGATAAAGGCAAACCAGATAGCATACTATCATCTCGAGTAAGACTGTTCTACCGGTATAGGTCCTCCCTCAATCATTGCAATCACGTGCCTGCGATCTAATAATTGACTTGAGGGCACTATAGCCAACAATCTCCCACTTGCACTTAAGGCTAATTATTGCGGTGTCGTATACTCACAGCCCGTGTGATACCGAACACCCAACTTCTCTACTAATCAGTTTCACAAAGCTCGTTTGCAAAACTATTGCGTTCGAGAAATAGCCTCAGTGAGTGGATCCGCTCCAATGTTTCTTTCTATTTCTCTCTTTATCTCAAGTTCGCAGAGAAATCCATCTCCCGAAATGAGCACTACCTATCTTAGAATATATATGGATATCTGATGGGACCCAGTTCACAAATGAACTCCAAATCTAGCAAACTTCTTAGACTGTATCGTCAACTGAATTTAATCAGTATCCTGCGCCATGCCTCCCTCAGTATCCTCTTGGACCACCTGTCCAAACTACTGCTCCTCAAAAGAGGGAAAACTATAACTCTGACAGTCACTCTGTCATCCAAGTCACCTTGGAAGCCTAGAATGATAACCGTCTCCCGAAGGAGGCTGTCATTACCAAATCCCTAGAACATCTACTTATGTTTATAAACTGCTTCCGAACGTTTCTCCAAGATTGGATTAATATATTAACTTATTTCATCTAGTGCAAAAACAACATCTGGTGTGGTACTTGATATCTCATGATTGACTCAATTGCCTAAGCAAGTGATATGCCAATCATGCACATCCCTCTCCCCTTTAGTCTGTAAGACACCTTTAGAGAGGGTGACTCCATCACCTGCAGGTACACTACCATGCGAGGAGTCGTCCATTCTAAAACACCTTTATAATACTGTCTAAGTACCCGGATTAGGAAACTACCCAAATGTAGATCTAAAACCATAGATCCAGTTACCAGAATGCCTGGTATAATATCCATATCCTATATGGAGAAACCACTGTGTGACAACTGTTGGGATTCCTTAGCACCTCTACTAGGGTTTGCAAGCAACACATATGCTACAACAAAAATTAAAGGGTGCTAAGTAGTCTATAACCTAGGATCAAACTAGATATTTTAGGGTAACAAAAGCAAATCTCATACAAGGTAAGTGTCTAACCCTAAGTGAAAGTGAATACAACCTTTGTAGAATTCCTTAGCTAGACTCCTTGGATCAAGTTGAGTTTGTACCGGCTCACTTGAGATCTTCTTTGTCCACGATGATCCATCCGGGGCCCCTTTTTCTCAAGCTCCAAGCTTCTCTTGATATAAGATGAAGATGAAGCTAACACTCTAATCTAGTGGGCTATACTAAAGTAGAATGGTGACGTGGGTTGTTTGATCACTTAAAAACCTTTCCTTTCCTTTCTATTTCACTCACTTAAGAAAAGGTAGTGAGTTTTTGGAAGAAGAAGAAGAAGGAGAATGAGAATGCTAGCTCTCTCTTTCTTTTGATAAAGATCATCATAAAGCAAAATGAGAAAAGATAATATATATTATTCTCTCTCATTTACAACCATGGTAAGAAAATATCTAAATATTTTTTTCATTGAGTTAAAACCCAAATGAAGAATTAAATCATGGTTAAAAGTTAGGTGAGGTCAAGGTCAACAAGAAGTGTGTAGAAAAAACTTAACCATGAATTAATCCCATTTTTATTTTTCTTAATAAATGAAATATATGAATATTTGATCCCATGTGAGTCTTGCATTTCCATCTCCACTATATCAACAACCATGACAAGTATGTATGCATGTATGTGTGCATACACATCAACATGTGCACATACACTCATTCATGCATGCATGCAAATAGAAAATGTTTTAAATGAAAAAGCTAATGGTCATTATCAAACAAACACTTGATTTAATAATCCGGTCATATCACATACGACCCGACCAATAGAAGACGCCAGAATGCGGTATCATATACACGCACTTAATCAAGTACCCGTGCATATCCCCATATGCACCCCACATCGTTTCGCCTGAGCTAGGTAACCCCATTGTAGGACTCTAAGACTCGTCAATACGCTAGCAGTAGGCAGTGATCATATCACAGACCCACAAATCGTTAGCGGCACCAGCAGTGCGTAACGGCTCCTAGGTATTGAGCGATCAGAAGAAAAACAAGCGAACCTGTAAAAACTCCTGTCGAGCCAACCGGTAACACTTACCGTACAGTCCGGTCTCTTCGTCAGATATGTTGCATATCAAGTCTAAGGATGGTAACGTCGACCCCAATAACTCAATAAGTCGTGCCGATGAATGGTCTATAACAGATCGAGAAACTACTGATAACATTTATCAGTAAATCTCAACAGCCCTGGCCAGGGACTTACTGATATAGCCAATTGAGCACTGCACAACATAAACCCCCAATACCGGGAGAGACGAAACCCCTCCTATCGCTCATTGTCTCCATGTGTCTCGGGACTGTATCCAAAGTCCACCTGGTTGCACGACTCAGTAGAGCCGTGGTAGGGTGGAAATCAAAGCACGGTGGGAGAACACATGAGACTCTATGACGATCTCGGGTCTACAGACTAACCTGTACCAGTGTCACCTGAGAAATGCTATCCGATGATAGATATAATACTATATAGGAGTTCTCGGTGAGTCCGTCCAGTGTACCCAGTCTCTACTGAGCACCCGCATGCGATCTCGATGTCAAACATCAATGGATATGGGAACATCCATCGCCCATCTCATGGGTCTAGTGTCGTATACGCTAGTCTACTCTGGAATATCGATGCCCCGTCTCGATATACCCACGACTAAGGACCTTTCAGGATATGCTTATAAACTACGCATGTCCCACTAGTATGATCTACATCATAATCATAGTAATCAAGCAAATATCCTGAGGGCTTTACCAACAAGTATAAATGAATAAAAGCATGATCAAGTGAACATGTCAATAAAGAGTAACCAGATAGCATACTATCATGTCGAGCAAGAATGTCCTCTGTATATATATACATGTATAAATACATCCACTAATGGCCTCTAGGGCATACATATATCCAACAACAACCACAGTATAACCGATCATAGTATAGGAATTTCACTTCCTACAAAGTGTATGTCATCCAAATACCAGGACATACCACCCTACTACCTTCTTAAAAGATCCATCTCCTATTCTGATGAAGTCAAAGCCTATGATTGTCACATCAAAAATAGATGATCTATCTTCGCTATACCTGCTTTAGTCTATAAATAGACATAAGCAACTTGTTCACTATGCTTCTGCTGCTCCCACTAACTATAACAACCTTCTGACAGAGTCATATACACGTGCACTTCTAAAGATAGTTTAGAACGACGCTATACACATCCTCATGTCGGGTCTCATAAGTCTAGAACAGCAGTAATGGCAAGTCTAGGTAAACAAGAACCTCCCTGTCACCGTCTTTGAGGATACCGAAGTACCTCTCGGGTGCCTGAGGTTACCTACCATATTTGCGGAGTGGCTAATGGAATGTCAATCCCGATTGAATCTTTAGGTTCCATTAAATTTTCAGTAATCGTTTGTGGTTCTGGAATCACTTCCAGTTTTACCATACTCCCACTACTGTTTTTTGAAAAAGTCCATTTTGCTAAAATTGTGGCGAGTCAAGAACAATATCACTATTGATCTTCCAGATGGTAGAAAGTTACCCCTCGTCATAACCTGGGATAACCCACAAACTGCTATTACAGAAACGTGCCTTGAGTTATCCAGAGTCTGGTTTTAAGTATAAGCCGGACAACTCCATATACCTTAACATCGTTAAGATATGAACCATTCTATATACAATATAGAAACAGAGGCACTGATTTAATTGGAACCAGATTCAAATCATGCAGCTGTCTCTAGTGCATGTCAACTAAATGGAAGGAGGACGATCGGCATTACTCAACTTAGGATTGCATCCAGATATGAGTAACCTGAAAGAGTAACAAGTTTCTCAAAACCATTACTATCAACGGAATACCAAATACAAGTATCTATATCTTCAATTACCTTGAAGAATCCTGATACTTGCATCACATGGTTCTCTACTTTATTCTTGTACCTATAACTTCTCAAAACTTGGACCTTGTATTTCCACGAAATACTTGTCTAAAACTGGAGAAGTTACAAGTAAACAGAATATATTACGAGTACCAACCCCTCTGTCCTAATGGACACTGGACAACATACAATATTTTGTAAAAGTCCCCTGAGTTGAATAACTCAAACCCTGTGCGTCGTACGTTGAAAACTGTACTATGGTTAAGAAGAATTACACAGCTGTTTAATGCTCCTTACCTAACCATCAACTGATATAGGTAAATGTCATGGACATAATTTCAAAAAGTTATATCTCACTTTATGAAATAAATGTACAGATATATCAGTTTGAAATTGGTGCATAACAACGGATATTCAAAACCAAATATTTGCCGTCAGGCAAAACCCCAGGTGATTTCCTCAAATATCACCAATTACAACGAATTCCGATATAATGAGAATATAATCACCTAATTCCCAATAATTTACTCCCACTCATCATCTGTAAAACCATACAGATATGAGAATTAAACCTGGTAAATACATACCCTGGAGTAAGGATCTAATTGGGAAATCAGTTTTCAATTAACAATGCATAGTGAAACTGAAACATGAAAATGTTTCAAAGGGTAGATGGGTATTCCTAGTAATGCCTCTTACATTAACCAAATTCATGACTGTAACCGTATATTTCTTTGCCATCTCTTCAAATCCCTTTATTTGTCTTTACTCATTACCTTCTGTACACCATCCTTAGGCTAAATGGTTTTCTTCCTTCCCTACCGTTCGACACTAGCCTATGGTTTGGAAGAAGACTATCCAATAAGCGTAATAGGTGTACTCTCCTAATTCTAGGAGTACTCGCAACTTGAGAGAAGGTAAAGATAAAAGACAACTGAATAAACCTTATTCTGTTTTTCCTGAACCGAAGAAATGCAAAGGTGAAGTAGGAGTGGTGAGGAAATACGCAGTTTGGTTGTGAATGATAGCAGTCGCAATTTACTTTTCCCTCTTTCTAATCCTTTTATTTGTCTTTATTTATTACCTTCTGTACACCACACTTAGGCTAATTAGTTTTCTTCCTTCCCCACCTTTCGGCACCAGCTTATGGTTTGAAAGAAGACTATCCAATAAGCGTAATAGGTGCACTCTCCTAATCCTAGGAGTACTCGCAACTTGAGAGAAGGTAAAAGGAAAAGACAACTGAATAGTCCTATTCAATTTCTCTAGAACCGGAAACAATTCTCGAATCTGAAACAAGGTTCTTCGAGTTTGTATGTAACTATACGATGGTCATATCCAATAAATGTGGATCTTCATAGTGATACGGAATGTTCCGGAGAAAAGCAAAGGGTAAAAGTAGGAGTGACAATGAGGTATGCAACTCAGACAATCCAAAAGTCAATATGTTTTAAGAAGGTCCGGTTATCTTGGTTACTGAGTTATAGTCTAGAGTCGAGACATGGTCGCTGCCAAAGAGAGAGAGTGAGAAAAGAAACACTCAGTGTGCACTCTAATCTAGATCAGAATGGTCAAACACTTTATCTAATCAGGATGTCTCCCACTGTATCCTCAAATTCTCCTCCAAACCTGAAAGAAGAATTAGTCGGGATCATCTAAAATCACCCGAGGAGTAAACCAACTCATCAGTGGGAATCAGGATCCAACTATCATCGCATGATAACCTGATGGATCTACTCAAGTTATCACACTCCAGAAGGTATGCGCATGCCTGGCAAGTTTCCTGTATGTTTGAAACTTCCTTTGTGATTTCTACCCCATGCTCTTATGACCTTGACGAAGGCCAACATATCATAAGCCACATGTCAAGTTCTACCCGTCATTGTCCAGGTTAATTTGAACCCACCCGTACATACCCTTGACGAAGGCCAAAATAGTAGTACGACTGTCCCAAACCAACACATCAATCTATGCAACAGAAAAGTAACAAGAAGCTACCATACACTATGCCATGACGAAGGCCAACAAACATAGCATGAATACTAAGTGTTACCCGTCTGAAATGACGGAGGGCTACGAATGGTTTTTGGCAAAAAACCTTTAACGTAATGAACTTGATATCGTTGAAGGAACCGGATAGCTTTTTACAAATATATAATGGCGAAAACCTTTGCTAAAGAGGTCACTCCCGGTGAAGAGATCTTGACTCTTTTCTCGTGGAATGTGGTGCAGGATATTCCAACTGAATACCACGACGCAAAGCAAAAAAGTAATCGACTATAGTGAAGTTATTACCTGACGTAAACTTCTGCCCAAGAGGTCACTCCCGGTGAGGGGATCTCGTTTCTTGCCTCGTCGAATGAGGTGCTGGATATTCATAACCGAATACCGTTGTGCAAAACAAAAGAAAATGCCCTTGTAATAACAGCTTTTGAAAATTTGTTCCAACGACATCGAATAGGTCTGTTTTCCTTGCATTGATCTGAATCAACGCAGTCCTATCAATTAATCACACCACAAAAGAACGAAAATATGATGTGCGTATATGACATCCGCATTCGCCATTGGGCCCTGTCATCACCCGTTAGGTTACTTAACTAACAACAGAGCGGGGACTGGACTAGAGCAGGTGTAAAACATATACATCTACTAGTATATATATAGCAATATATAATAATCGCTCTAAGCGTGATAAATGCAACATTACAAATAAGCAATAAGCATCACAGAACAATACAGATATTCTGGAAGCCCGGGTTTCTTTTGAGCCGCAAGTGAAACCCGACGTTCCCCTGGTCGTGTGGATAGCCTGTGCAATGAAAACCTAGATCCCTACGAGCGCGGAAAGTTACCTGCCAAAACCAGAAGAGAGGCAGCCCCCTTCATCAAAGTGAATGAGCCACCCAGCACTTCACGGAATCCGGTAACTTGAGCACCCCTCCTTGGGTCAACCTGTACTCCCTACGAGTGCGGCGAATAGCCCGCCAATTCTAGAGTGAGGCCCCCTCCTTCTCAACGCCATAAGATGCGGACCCGTTGCCCTCCAGAACCCGGCTATCCGTGCACTCCATCGTGGGGTAATCCTAGTACAGAAAAGAAAAATATGTACAACGATGACATCGACCTCAACCCGGTTGTGCCCCAAACAAATACTATACAAACAGGCAGTGACGGCAGTCCCCATGTCGGACGCTCGCCCCGCGATACCAAATGTACAAAAAAAACTAAACTGTACTAACATTGCACCCATGCTATCCACCACGATGATTCCGCAACAACACAGCACAACACAAAACATCAACGTGAATGTCACGTTCGCAAACCCGTCTAAAAGAACTATAGCAATTAAATAAGTTGTACCGCTCTAATGACATTCACGGTCGCAGATAGAAATGTAAGTACCGTAAACTTTAAACAATGTTAGAAATATCGAGTTTGAAATAAACCCGAATAGCCCCAAACTACTAGATAAAACTATATCAGAACTGGGCTAAATTAGCAATACCACTGAACCAATATTCCAGAGACTAAAGCACACTACAAATTACAAGTTCAAACTCTAATCCCAGACCGGCCAGCTCGGAAATTTGGCCAGTATGGTCGGGTCCATTGTTGAATTAGGGGCTCGTGTTTGGTGTGTGCTCTAGTGGTCGCCTAGGTAGTCTTCTGTAGTTGCTTAAATATTTTTAGAAGACCAATAAAATTTCGATAGAGAAAGGAATATCGTTGGTATTATTTAGGAGTTGTTTCGGTTTCGATATTTTAACATCGTCTAAACTAACTAGTAAGTGGTTAATGGGTTGTCTTTGATACCATGTTGGGTTACGGCAGCGCCTCGGCCATCAATCCGTTGCCAAACGCGGAACAAAAACTTTAAAACCCACCGCTAACGGAACCCTAATCGACGGATCATACCATTAACCCTATACTAGTTATATGAAAAGAGTTTGGAGAGGTTATACCGACCGATCCGTGTCGTTCGGTCTTCAACCTCTACCCAAGTTCCTCACGGCTGTCTCGATGAAGTTCGGTCTCCGGTCTCCCTCGTCGAAGACGATCCACGTCGAGGATTAGTAATACGGGCTCCCGCTTCAAAACCGAAGCAACTCGGGCATCCAGTTTGCTAGCCTAGATACCCAAGATGAAGTAGAGTGTGTTTGTGATTACTTTGTCTCAAAACACCCAAGGATTCTCAACTCATGAGATGGAATGGGTAGAGGTTGAAGAAGAAGCCATTGGTGAAAGGTGTGAGCTCAAAACTTGGCAAGTAAAGAAAAAGAGTGTCTGCCTTTTTATGAGTGTGTTGTTGTAAGATATTGTGATAAGCAACTAAAGAAAAATCCCACACCAAAATATCTGCCACTTGCCTCAAGCCATCAATGCATCATGAATAACACAAGACCCAACACCATGAGTCACAAGTTGCACATGCCACATTCAATGCTCAAGGCCAAGACTTGAACTCACAATTTCCACCAAATAAACATTAATCCAAATGTTTAAATCCAAGAAAAGAAATGGCGTCAACTAAAGTAATCTCGTAACGAATTACAAGAATACCCCTCATCCGTATATACATACCTGCATCCGTATTCTGATCGAATACGAATACAACAAGACGAAAGTAATCTAACAATATAATACTAGGATCCGGCTTAAACTAAAGCCCACTAGTATTATCCGTCCGATCATGATCCGTGCACAAGTGCATGAATATGATCGAACTCTGCCATAAAACCATACTGCCTCTACAACGTTTCGCCCAGACTAGGGAAACCCTCTGTGTGGGACTCTAAAGAATCGTCAATACGCTGGCAGTGGGTTTAACCACAATCACGTCAGTGGCACTAGTTGTACGTAATGGCTACCCAGGTATCGAGCGAAAGGGAGCCTGATGAGCAAATCCGTACAGTCCGGTCCGTTCGTCTATGAGCATCGCATATCGAGTCTAAGGGGGTGGATAAAGTCAGACCCCTAATAACTTGACATTTAGTGTCGGCATGAAACCTATCACCAACTGAGAAACTACCGATCCTAGATCGGTAATTCTCGTCTACCCCGGCCGAGGATTTCTGGTGATGGTCATCCGTGCACACCGCGACATCAACCCCCAATACCGGGAGAGACGAATCCCCTGACGATCCGCTCACTGCCTCCATGTGGCTCGGGACTGTACCCAACTAAAACTGTTTGCACGACTCCTTTGAGCCGTGGTAGGGTGGTAATCAAAGCACAGTGGGAACTCACACAAGACAAATGACAATCTCAGGTCGATAGACTAACCTGTATACATGTCACCAGGGAACTGCTATCTGGCAATAGATATAATACCAACTAGCATGTTCCCGGCGAGTCCGTTCGGTGTACTCGAAAATAACATCTGGTGTGGTACTTGACATCTCATGATTGACTCAATTGCCTCAGCAAGTGATATGCCAATCATGCACATCCTGTTGGGTTCCTTAGGACGACAGCAAGGTTTCGGGAGGTATCTCTCATGCCATATTAAAATTTTGCCGTTCTAGCTAACCCTAACCCTAGAATCGTATACTAGAAAACCGACGGAATAAAAAAGCAAACACTTTGCAAGTAAAGTGAGTAAGGAATACAACCTTTGTCGACCGGTTCTTCACTTCAATAGCTCCATGTAGTAGTCACTTCGCTGCGATCGTGAACTCCGGACTCTAGAGAGGCTCCCATGAAAAAACGAACATGCTTGCTTCGAAGTCTTCGAGGCTGAAGATGATCTACGTCGAGGAGAAACTAACCCAAGTTATCTCTTCACTAATCATGGAATTAGTGAAGCAAACACCCTATACTAAATGGCAAGTAGTAGAGGATGATGAAGTAAGAAGTGGGTTCACTTTAGATTTGATTTTCTCACACTTTTTTCATCAACTCCAGTGAAGCTAGAAAGCTTTTTTGAGGAAGAAGAAGAAGAAAGCTCTCTTGATAATTATCCATGAGATTATTGCAATCCTAGGTGAGTTAACATCATATGTTAACCTTTGTAGAGAGTTAACCATGGCTAGCTTTAATTGGTTGGGTTGACAAATATCTTAGCCAAAACAAAATAGTGGACTTGGTCAAAGATCACTACAAGCTTCTACAAGCTTTCATCCATGACAAAATGCCACATTTTGTAATTACCAAAATAAATAAACCCTAGCAATTTAACCAAGCATGGTGTAAGTCATACACACACCTTTGTTGCATGTATCATCAAGCATGACACAAAATAATGTACACTTATATATATCATAGATATACTTATGCACAAAGTGAGAAAAAGAAATCATAAGTGAGCTTAATATTAGTTAATGTAATATAATATATCAAATATATAATTATATATTAAATTATTAAATCAACTCTTGATTTAATAATCCAGCTATATCACATATAACCGACTAATATCATATGTAACAACTTATCAAATCAACACTTGATCCGATAACCCGGCTATATCGCATATAACCGACCAATGTCACAAATCGTGAGAATAGAATACGGTATCTCATATCGTATCAATCTCGGTCCCGCACATATCACATATGTGCTCCTACTCTATTTTGCTTGAGCCAGGAAATCTCTGTGTAGGATTCTAAAGACTCGTCAATACGCCAACAGTAGGTGATGATCATATCAAACACACACAAACCGCAAGCGGTCTGCTAAACGTAACGGCCACCCGGGTATTGAGCGATCAAAAGATCGACAAGAAAGCCTGCTCACACTCCTGCAAATCCAATCAGTAACACCACCGTACAGTCCGGTCTCTTCGTCTGATATGTCGCATATCTCGTCTAGGGGTGGTAAACGTCAGACCCCAGTAACTCGATAAGTCATGTCGATATGAGGCTCATAACGGGTCGAGAAACTACTGATAACACTTACCAGTATATCTCTGAAGCAGCCCTGGCCAGGGACTTCCTGTTATAGCCAATCGAGCATAGCGCAACATCAACTCCCTATACCGGGAGAGACAAAACCCCTCCTATCGCTCATTGCCTCCATGTGATTTGGGACTGTACCTAAAAGCCACCATTTTGCACGTTCTCTTGAACGTGGTAAGGTGGAAATCAAAGCACAGTGGGAATCACACAAGACTCTATGACGATCTCGGGTCTACAGACTAACCTGTATCAGTGTCATCAGAGAACTGCCATTTGACGTGAGGTATAATACCATCCGGGAGTTCTCGGCGAGTCTGTCCAGTGTACCCAGTCTCCACTGAGCACCCCTATACCATCTCTGATGTCAAAAACCAATGGATATGGGATCATCCATCGCCTATCTACATGGATCGAGAAGCTATACGCTAGTCTACTCTGGTATATCGATGCCCTGTCTCGATACACCCACGACCAGGAACATTTGAAGGATGTACTTAGCGACTACACTGTCCCCACTAGTATGATCTGCATCATAATCCTGGTAATCAAGTACTCATCCTAAGGGCTTTATCAACATGTAACATAGAGACAATCAGTGTACATGTTAAGATAAAGGGCAACCAGATAGCATACTATCATGTCGAGCAAGAAAGTCCTCCATGTATATGTCCAAGCATTCACTACAATATACATCGTATGTACAGTAATAGCCTATAGGGCATACATATAACTAATATTCTCCCACTTGCACTAGGGCCATCTGTTGCAGTATCCCATACCCAACAATCAGCAGTGGTTGAAGTATCTCATACTTAACCATCCCATAAAAGTCTCTCCTGGGAATAGGCCTTTGTGAGTGGATCCACCGTGTTGTCGTCTGTGTCCACTCTCCTATCCTCGATCTCCCTGGAGATCATCCATCTCCATGATCAGGTGATACTGCCTAAAAATATGTCTGGATTACTGATGGGACGGGAGTTCCTAGGCCTAAGCCACAACTCCATTGTCACACAATGGTAGGAACGAATTTCATCTCATGAACTAATATATATCCAGACTACCTCTTTGGTAGCATCCTTGGTAGCAATGTATCCAGCCTTTATCGTCTAGTTTGCCACGGTATCTAGCTTGGAACTCTTCCAACATACCATCCCTCCACTGAGGGTAAATACAATGCCTGTGACTGACATTCAGTCGACCTTATCATCCTGGAAGCTATCCAGTGATTCTCCCCAGGATCGATCGATACCATCTCACTACACCTAGTGAGAATCCTAACATCCACTTAGATCTATTTCATAGATCCAAAACCCAGGATTTAGGAGGTATCACCTTGATTCTATATTGAGAATCCATGTGATAAGAGGAGATTGACCGAGCGTAGCATAGGAAACTCCTTTCATATCAAGAGTATGTCATCCACGTACAATACGAGGATCACCACCATACTCCCTGCTACCTTTTTGTATATACAAAGTTCATCTGCTATTTTGATGAAGTCAAACACTTTGACTATCACATCAAAACAGATGTTCCAACTCCGCGACTCCTGTTTTATCACATAAAGCAACTTGCTCACATTTCCGCTGCTCCCACTGTCTACGAAGCCTTCTGGCTGTGTACTTATAGACGCTTTCTTCTAAATCACTTTAGAAAAGCAGTCATGACACCCAACAGCCAGATATCGTAGTCATGGTATGTAGCAATGGTAAGTAGGATTCAGATGGACTTAAGCATAGCCACTGGAGAAAAGGTTTCATCATTATCCACATCTGGTCGAGACGAGAACCTTTTGCAACAAGTCTTAGCTTTGAAAGTCTCAACTTTTCCATGTACACCAAGTAATCTTCTCAAGACATACTTGCTCCTGATGGGGATTTAACCCTTCAGATAAAACAACCAAAGTCTATACTTTGTTGGTGTACATAGATTCTATCTCAGATCGCTTAGCATCTAGCCATTCTCACAGAATCCCCACTCCTGATGGTCTGCTCGAAACTAGTTGGGTCATCATCTCATGATGCAATCCTTGCTTCCACTGTCATAGAGAAAACCGAAGTATCTCTCAGGTGGGTGAGGAACCCTACCAGATCGGCGGAGAGGCTGAGGTTCGTCGGGAACTATTGAATCCTACGGTTCTACCAAATCATCAGCTGCAGTTTGTATAACTGGAACTCCTTCCAGTTCTACCTCATGATCACTAATTTCTTCACAAGAAAATCCTTTTCTAAAAAGGTGGCATGCTGAGAAATAAAACACTTTTTGTTCCACGGTGTGGTAGAAGATATTCCCTTGCGAATACTTGGGATATCCAACAAACTTCTACAGAACTGACCTTGCCTCGAGCTTGTTCGGATTTTACTTTTAGACATAGGCCGGACAACCCCAAATCTTAACATCCTTAAGAGATGGGCTCTTCCCATACCATATCACATATGGAGTGGTAGGCACCTGATTTGGTTGGAACCCAATTCAATAGGTATGCAGCTTCTCAAGTGCATAACCCCCAAAAGGAAATACGCAACTCAGTAGTACTCATCATAGAGTACACCTTATCACATAGGGTGTGATTGCTCCGCTCCGATATACCAACGTGCTGTGGTGTATACGGAGGAGTAATGCTGAGAGAGAATCTCATTCTCCTTTAAAATAGTCCAGGAATTCCGTGCTCAAGTATTCTCCTCCCTGATCACATCAAAAGACATAATACTTATACCCATTTTCGTTCTCTACTTCTAACTTATATTCTTTGAATTTCTCAAAAGTTTCAGACTTGTGTTTCAACAGAAACAAATGTGCGAATCTTGAGAGATCATCAGTGACTGTAATGAAGTACAAAAACCAATCCTGGCATATGTAGACAGGGGACCTACATACATCATCATGTATCAATCCCAAGAGTTCACTAACTCTTTCTCTGTTTCCAATAAACGGAGCTATGGTCATCTTATCTTTGTGACATGACTGGCAAGTTTCACAAGATGTAAGTTCAAACTGATTTAAATATGCATCTTAATGTAACTTAGCTAGTCGGGTCGCATTGATATAACCTAGTCTACAATGCCTCAAGAAGAATTCGTTCATTTCTGAACTCTTCCTCTTGTGTGTGTTCTGTATGTTAAGAACTGTAGTTTGATTTAGAACGTATATGCTTTTAGATAACGTTCCTGAACCGATTAACTCTTGATATAGGAAATGTTCAAAACATTATCCAATAATACAAAATTATATCGTTCTTTACTAAATAAAGAGAATGATATGATGTTGTATATCAGGTTCAGTATCTAATAACATTCATTCAGAATCAATATATTTGGTAATACAGGGTGATAACTGCCAACTAGTTTGGCTGCAACACTTGCACCATTTTCAACTCTTGAAACTTATCACCTATTCTCAGTTCTCTACCTATCTGTAGCCCATGTAACAGATTACATATGTGGGATCCTAATCCGGTAACTCATACATAGGACGTAAAGGATACTGAGAAACAACTCTCTGTAATGAACACACCTGAAGAAGATGCATCATCATGCATTTTCTTCGTTTGGGCGGCATGGGAATCATGGTAATCCCCTATTTTCTGCTCGGTCTTATAACAATTATAAGTTGGAGCGGGACCAACGTTCCCTAGCACAGTATAACAAGCGGGTTCGGTCAATACATCCGTATTATTGTCTTGATTAAGGCGTGACATGGTCGCTACCTGGAGAGAGAGAGAGAAGAAAACACTCAGCGTATGCTCTTGTAAGATTAGATTGGTTATTATTTTATCTAATCAGGATGGCTCCCACTGTTTTAGTCAAATCTTCCTTCAAACCTTAAAAGGAAAGACTAGCCGGGATTAATTACACCCTACAAGTTCGCCAATCTTTCGGCCAGGCCAGTGTCGGTACTTTGAGGGAGGTTCCCCATGCTTTCGCATGGACCTAATTAAAATAAACCTTATTTTCCCAGAGGCATAACTCCGTTAACACCTTTCTAGACACTTACTTGATCGGCTAATTGTAATATGTAAAACTCTTCCAGGAGTAACTCTTACTCATAGTGGGTATCGGGATCCAACTATCTCATAGGTGGTATGCAATCTCATTGCAAATTTCAACACTTGAAATTCCCGATAATGTTTTGCCCCTAGCGTGCTATGACCTTGACGCATGCCAAACAACCCATAGTCCGCTAGTCAAGTTCAACCCGTGCATTTCCTGATTGAATTAAACCCACCTGTACGACCCTTGACGCATGCCAAACAACGCCGTACGAATACCATAACTCAATCACATCATATGCTTTAGCAGATAAGCACTAGTTAGCTACGGCACACTATGCCTTGACGCATGCCAAACTACCGTAGCACGAATACTAAATAATACTTATCTGAAATAGCGGAGGGCTACGCAGGTTTTTATGAAAACCATGAGCGTAATGAACTTGATCTTGTTGTAGAATCGAGTGAATTTTAAAATAGAGTGTTATTGAGGCTTTTGCTAGTTTTGCTAAAGAGCTCACTCCCGGTGAAGAGATCTCGGCTCTTTCCTTATCGAATAAGGTGCAGGATATTTCACAAATACCACTATGCAAAGCAAAAACTTTAAAAGCAATCAAAAGGCAAACCAAGTTTGTAGCATCTCCTAGTTTCGCTAAAGAGGTCACTCCCGGTGAAGGGATCTCGGCTCTTTCCTTATCGAATAAGGTGCCGGATATTCTACAAGGAATACCGCTATGCAAAGCAAGAACTAGAGCTACCAGTTTTCGAGACAAGTTTCTATAATATCTTTAGGTTTCTTTTATTTCTTTAATCTCATTAATGAAATCCCATCATTTTAAGTTACCTAAACATCACAGATAAATACAACGTATGCTTATGCTATCCGCATTTGCCTCGATGTCCCCTCATGCACTATTAGGTTAGGTAACTAACGGCAGAGCGGGGCAGGGCTAGAGAGGGTGTAAAACATACGCAACGTCGATATAATATATCACATATACTATATCCAGTATCTATCTCAACATATGCAGTGATCACATCACAGATAAATCGCAGCAGAACACAACATATGAAATATTGGATATGCTTGGATTTCCGGGTTTTATTTTAAGCCTGTATAAAACACGGATTCCACGGTTGTGATGACCAGATTTTGAAATTTTTTTCCAACGACATCGAATAGTTCTGTTTTCCTTATATTGATCCGAATCAACGTAGTCCTATCAATTAATCACACCATAAAAGAACGAAAATATGATGTGCGTATATGCCATCCGCATTCGCCACTAGGCCCCGTCATCACCCGTTAGGTTATTTAACTAACGACAGAGCGGGGACTGGACTAGCGCGGGTGTAAAACATATACAACATCTACTAGTATATATATAGCAATATATAATAATCGCTCCAGGCGTGATAAATGTAACATCACAAATAAGCAATAAGCATCACAGAACAATACAGATAATCTTGGAGCCCCTGGTTTCCTTTGAGCCGCAAGTGAAACCAAATGTTCCCCTGGTCGTGTGGATAGCCTGTGCAATGAAAATCTAGACCCTTACGAGCGCGGCAAATTACCCGCCAAAACCAGAAGTGAGGCGGCCCCCTTCATCAAAGTGAATGGGCCACCCAACACTTCACGGAATCCGGTAACTTGAGCACCCCTCCTTGGGTCAACCTGTACCCCGTACGAGTGCGGCGAATAGCCCGCCAATTCTAGAGGCTTACGGTAGATCTTGGGATTAGTCGGTGTTGCCGTCTTAAAAATTGTTTTTTGAAAATTCTGCCTCTGTACGAACCTAGTAGAGTGTGCGACACCACCTAATATGTTATCAGAGCCACTCCAAAAACCTTAAATAGCTCGTAGCGACGTTAGAAATCCGCTGTTTTGTCATGTACGAACTGCCGACAAAAACAGTTCCAAAAAATTGATGTTTTGGCAAGTTTGCACACCCCGCGGGCTCACGGTTTGAACCGAGTGTCACGCTCCGCTTCCCGGTGTACGGGAAGGGGATGCGGCGAGGCCCGCTACGTATTTACTCAGAAGTAAACACGCTAAGCGTATATAAGCAATATAAATAAAGTACACAAGAGACAAGATGTAAATGAACAACAACTTTATTTATTTAACATTCTTTTACAGTACAACTGAAATGTAAATACACGAGTAGAAAGCGGTGCCTAAACAATGGCATTACAGAAATGGAAATAAACTATGTACAAGTGGCTACAGCTCAGGATCTTCAGGGTACTGCTCAGGGGCCTGCCCCAAATGTTCCTGGCTGGTCTCGAGCTCTTCATAGTCGGGTTCTCCTGACAACATTCCAAAGAAAAAGAGAAATATGAATAACGTCAGCGAACAACTGCTCGGTAAGTCCCAAAGAAAGAGAAAACCTAATTTCATAGATGTATATTTTCAAAATACACCTCAAGCATTTAATTATCGTCTTTAGGGTTTTCATAGATGTATATTTTATAAAAGTGAAATTTCTAGTGAGTAGGACCTAATTTCATAATATATGGTATTTTATTGAAATATTGGAATTGTGTTGTATTTGGATGGTATTATCATGTAATGGTGATTCCTTTGATTTGAAAAACTTAGAATATTTATATAATATAATTAAAATAGATATTTTGATAATAGTTATATATTTAATAAAAATAAATTTTATTTATTCTTGTAGAAATATCATTTTCTAAAGAAAAATGCATTAAAAATTCCATCGAGATCGAATACTCGTTTCGAAGGTCTGTATCTCACTCTACTAGGCCCGAGGACGTTCGCACCATCCCGAATAGGTTCCCTAAAATGGGTTGTAGAGGCGTAATTTTAAGGAATTGTTTAACACACTTTTTAAAGAAACGGTTTTGCGAGTTGATGGTATTTATTTGTAAAGTGGTGTTATCCCATGAATATATTCCCAAAACTTCATCATGCTATGTCAAAGATGTGTGTTGTGATGAGATATGCCATTACCTCGTGAGTTATCTAAAGGCAATACACGTTTTATGTTGTTTTATGTCGGAAATGAAGTATGTGGTATTTTACCATAAAAATAAAATAAAATTGTATAAAAGAATATTTTGAGATGAAACTTGGTTTAGAGTGTTTGTTAATGTTTGTTAAACATTATATGAGAGTATGGTATTTTATTGTTTAAGAAAAATAGAATTTTTAAAGAAAAACCGAATCGGAAGTCGGATTAACTCCGCTTTTGTCGAGTTTTGAATAATGAAAGTTTTTAGAATAGATAAGGAGAGAGGAAGAAGGGACTTATTGGCTTTTAAGGTAAAGGGGAGAAGAGGGAAGAGTAGGGAAGCGCCGGTGCGTCGTTTCGTTGCCGGAAACTCCTTGGATCATCCCCGGAACTTCACCCTTTGCTAACTCCACTTGCACACAATTAGGACATGAAAGTTTTTGAGAGTTTTGACAGGGAAATTCTGAGTGAGGATGAGTGAAATGGAGTGTGGTATTTATAGGGAAAATTAGGGTTTATAGGTGATGAAGAATGCATTAAAATTTGCATAAAAATTGGATTAAATAGGCATTTTATTGTTCTCTGGATAATTCAGAGTAAACAAACAATATAGGGGAAGCGGGGTAGGCCAAGAGTTGCAGGGGGGAAAATTGGGGGCATTACCATCGGATTGAACCGATGGCATCGGTTTTTCAAGCAATCTCGCCGGGTCTTTACCGATGGAGGGGGCTAGGGATTAGGCCACGTGTTGAGGTCGTTTGGTATACTCTCGTGCACGTGTTTGTTTAATCAGTGTGTTTTCAATTTACGTATAGTGCACGTGTAAACCCTTGGACTTCAAAAAGATTAAAAGAAAATTAATTAAAAAGATAATGTGGCTGATGTGATTTGAACTCGAGTGCTATGTCTTAGCAGTGCAAGGTTTTTACCAGTGAGCTACAAGATTTTTCTTGTTGTTCAAAAGAAAATTAAACTTATAATTTGTGCTCAGGCTCAGGTGTCCCTTTTTGTATTTTTATAAAAAAAATTATACAGAAAGTTTAGGGTTGTTACACCGAGAAGCCATGGGGTGGAGCATGGGAATCCCAGGGAAACCCCGGGAGGGACCGAAGGCTGGGCCAACCCCCAAAGACCACCACAAAGCGGCCTAGGGGGATGGTGACCTGAGAGCACCCCAACTGGGTGCTCTCGGGTTTACCAACCCAAGAGGGCCACCTCGTGGTGGTCCCAGGGGGTGGGTACCCCTTAGGCCCCTAGTAGACAATTAATTTTGCCTCCTTTACCTCCATGAAGATTCGGGTTGGTTTCGAGTTCGTTTCGACTCCAGGATTGGCTTAAAACGCTTGTTTTTGGGACTTTAGCTCACTGGATTTTCAAGCTTTAGAAAATTGTTTTCGTTTGCTAATTATGCATGGAATTCTAATGTCATAGTTTTCTTTACTTGCTTCTGTGATGCGTACATGTGTTGTTTAACGTCTTCTAATCATTATACGTCGATTAGAAAGGATTGCACGCATCTTGTTTTATCTGTGGTGTTGCTTGTGATATCTTTGAGATGGTTTTGACGGATTGTCGTGATGGATAGCCTATAGTGCAATGTTTGTTGTATAGTTTTGATTTATTTGTATATTCATTATTGCGGGGCAAGCGTCTGACGTGTGGACTGCCGTTTCTGCTTGGTTGTATATTCTTTTATTGGGGCACGGCTGGGTTGAGATCGATGCCACTACTATATATATATATTTCTTTTATGTACTAGGATTACCCCATGGCGGAGTGCTTGAGTAGGTGGGTTCTAGAGGGCAACGGGCTTCCATCTCATGGCATTGAGACCGGAGTGCCTTACTCTAGAATTGGCAGGCTATTCACCGCACCCACGGTGGAACGCTCAAGTAACCGAATTCCGTGAAGTGATGGGTGGCCCATTCACCTTGTTGACTGGGGTTGCCTCTCTTCAGGAATTGGCGAGTAACTTTTCGCGCTCGTAGGGGTCTTAGTTATACATTATATAGGCTATCTACATGACCGGGGAACATCGGGTTTCATTTGCGGCTCGAATGAAACCCGGGGCTCCAAGATTATCCGCTTTTCCATATTGCTTATCGCTTATCTGTGATGTTGTTTATATCATGCCTGGGACGAATGGTTATATATATATATATATATATATATATATATATATCTTAGTAGATGTTGTATATATTTTGCATCCATGCCAGTCTAGCCTTCGCTCTACCATTAGTTAAGTAACCTAACGGTGCATGACGGGGCCCCGTGGCGAATATGGATGGCATATATGTACATTGTATTTTCGTTCTTTTCTGGTGTGATAGGATTTAATTGATGCGACTGCATTAATTTTGATTAATACAAGGAAAATAAACCTAAAAGATGTTGTCAGAACAAATTTCGAAAAACTATAGTCGTATTTGTTCTCCGTCGAAAGACGCGACCGAGACGTTAGGACGTCTGGCCTGAATTTTGGGGGCAGATGCTAGTTGGATTTATCCTTCCACCTCTCCGAAGATGCCAAGTTAATTTATGGCACCGTATTTCAGAGGTTTGGACGGATGCGGTCGTTGTAGCAGACTTCGTCAGATCCCCCCTCGTTTGAGAGGGTTTTTTGATTGTGGGGACGCTCTTCCCTGCAGGCACAACCCTCTGCAGTTAATTACGTTATCGCATCGCGATAACCACTTTCTCCTACTCCGGAAGTTCACTTCGTGTCGTGTGTGTTTATTTTATTTTTGGTTGCCCATGGATTGTATACGTAGACTAATTTATGTTGTCGCCCGTAAGGCGTGGATTAGTCCAAATCCGTATATTTTTAGATTTGAGTTTGGGTCGATTTAAGGATCGTTGATCCGTTTTGAGATCAAGATCGAATTAAAGGTATATGAGCAGTTGGGGGCTCGGCCGTTTTTTTTAAGGATACGTTAGTCCAATTTGAGACTAAGATCTACTTAACAGAGTGTTAGGATCATTTTTGTTTAGGATCATTTTTGTTTCAGATCCAACAAGAGAGAATTTGGGCCATGTTGTTTTAGTTTAAGGACGTTTCGGTCCCTTATCGCCATTTTGGAGGCGAAGTTGTAGTTTGAAGACAATTTCGGTCTGTAGATCACCATTTTTGAGATGAGGTTTTAGTTTAAGGACGTTACGGTCCATTGTCGCCATTTTGGAGGCAACGTTTAGTTTAAGTACATTTCGGTCCATTGTAGTTTAAGGACGTTTCGGTCCGTTGATCATCTTGCGCGCACGTGTATTTGTTACGTGACGGGATAAGCAACGAGGATATGGGATACACCCAGTTTGGGGTGTGGTTTGATTTGGGGTGTGCACGTCAGTTTAGGCAGTGCACTAAAAAGCAGTTGGTTGTCGGGACCCGCCACCTCTCTGAAGACGTTAAGGAATTACAACGACATGTATCAGAGGTGTAGAGAGATGTACTCTTGAACCAATTCCCGTGTTTGAGGGAAAAGGGATTAATGGTAAATCCGGGAATCATTAGTCGTATTTTGAGACTAAGATTTCCTCAGGGGAATGTGGGATGAATCTCGTTTTGGGATATTATCAGTTAGAAGATCGATAGCCGTATTTGGGACTGAGATCAGTTTGGGAAATAATGAACCCATCGGCTCGGTTGATCTGGGTTAGGGACCTAGCCAACTTGGGCTTGGTCCACTTAGTTTTCTTTTTATTTGAAAAGAAGTGCTAAGCACTTGTTTGGGCTCAGTCCTCTTTTTTGTGCAAAAAGTGTTGAGCACTTATGTAAGTTCTAACGCTCACACTTTACTCTTTTTTGTCTCTTAATGGAGTGCTGAGCACTCTTTATGGCGTCCATGTGCGAAGCACGTGAGGAGCTAGGCGTTGTCTAGTGAGTGCCAAGCACTTTTATGTTCTGTGGCGTCTACGTGAGAGTCACGTGGGACGCTGGGCGCTAAGCGCCGCTCACTGAGTGCTAAGCACTCCTTTATTTTGTAGCGCCCACGTGAGAGGCATGTGGGGCGCTGAGCGCCAGTCAGTGAGTGCTAAGCACTCCTTTGTTTTGTAGCGCCTACATGAGAGGCACGTGGGGTGCTAGGCGCTGAGCGCCAGTCACTGAGTGCTAAGCACTCCTTATTGAGTGGTTCCTACGTAAGGGACACGTGAGGCTTTGGATGGTGATTTTTCCTTGTATATTTTGTTCTGAGGAGTTCAATTTCCTGGTTCTTTTCTGAATCTTTGATCTCCAAGAGCAAGTTCGTCCCGATGAGAATAAAATTCTCAACTTGTGGGAGACTTATCTTGTGGATCTCAAATCCAGAGAAAGAACTAAGTTCTTCTTTTAAAAGGGTTAAACTCTTCAATAGATAAACGAGATGCTTTGATCTTTCTTCTTTTTTATTTCCCTAGAGCTTTTTTCTGAGAAGGGAGATCTTCTTTTTTGAAGCTTTCTGGTTTGTTTTTTTCGAAGCTTATGGGGGGGGGGTTTCTCCTTTTTAGACTTGAAGTCTTGGGTCCTTTATATAGTAGAGGCAAGTCTGTTGATTAGTTGAAGAAATCTCTCATTAAGATATCCTAATTGATTTGGGGATTTTTACCCACCATTGGATCTTTGATCCAAGGGCTTCTATTTTACAAAACATATTTTTCTTGTTTTTAAAAAGATTGGGGACATATTTACCCATACAGAATTTATTCTGTAGATCGGTGATTCTTTAATCACCATTGGATTTTTAATCCAACGGTACTCTGTTTTACAGAGGGAAATCTTTCTTGTTTAGAAAGATTTGAGAAATATTTCCTCTAAACAGAATTTAATTTTGCATCCTGATGATTTATCGTCTCTGTTGGATATTTAATCCAACGACTCTGTTTAACAGGGAGTAGAATTTAATTCTACTAGGCACCGGCGCTCACGTGCTGTGCACATGGGCGCTTATTAAGGTTTTAATTCATTCATGTGCTTTGCACATTGGCGCCCACGTAACAAGCACGTGCGGCGCCAATGTGAGTTTTTAACTCTGGCACTGGCGCCATCATGGAAGGCACGTGAGGCGCTGCCTCTTGAGTTTTGTGTGTTTTGCACACGGGCGCTGCTCATATAAGAGTTTTTAACTCTGGTGCTGGCGCCTTCGTGGAAGGCATGTGAGGCGTTGCCTCTTGAGTTTTGTGTGCTTTGCATACGGGCGCTGCTCATATAAGAGTTTTTAACTTTGGCGCTGATGCCCTCGTAGAAGGCACGTGAAGCGCTGCCTCTTGAGTTTTGAACAGAGCCTTGTTCTTTTATTGGGGGAAACAGTATTCTTTCGCTTTGCATAATGGTATTCGTTTAGGAATATCCATCACCTCATTCGAGGAGGTAAGAGCCTAGATCCCTTCACGGGGAGTGACCTCTTGAGCAAAAGTTTATGACACCATAGATTACTCGGTTTTCTTCAAAATCCACTAGTTTTCAAAAGCGGAGCCTAAACCACTCATTTTCAAAACTACCCGGTTCCTTCAATGATATCAAGTTCATTACGTTAAAGGTTTTCGCCAAAAACCAGTCGTAGCTGTCCATCATTTTATACAAGTATTTCTTAGTATTCGTGCTACGTATTTTGGCATTGTCAAGGTGTAGTAATCGGTAGCTGAGTATTGCTTGTTTGTAACTTTGTTTTCGATTATTTAGGACAGTCGCATAGCTATGTTGGCATTGTTAAGGGTTATGCGGATGGATCTAAATAAATCAAGATAATGATGGGCCGAACATGACTAGCGGCTTATGATATGTTGGCATTGTCAAGGTCATAAAGTCGTTAGCGGCAAAAACCATATCGGGAGTTTCAAATATATAGGAAACTTGCTAGCGTTGCATACCTTCTGGAGTGTGGTGACTAGAGTGGCTTTCATCTAGATTATCACGCAATGAAAGTTGGATCCCGATCCCACTGATGAGTAGGATTACTCTTGGAAAATATTTTTCACTTCACAACTAGCTAACCTATTAGGTGTCTAGAAAAGTGTTAACGAGACTACGCCTCTAGGGAAATGAGTTTTATTCTAATTAGGTCCGTGCAAGAGTACGGGGAACCTCCCTTGGAGTAGCAACACCCACCTGGCTGAACGATTAGCGAACTTGTAAGGTGTTAATGATCCTGACTAGTTCTTTTTTTAAAGGTTTAAGGGGAATTCGAGAAAACAGTGGGAGCTGTCCTGTTTAGATAAAATAATAACCAATCTAAACTTGCAAGAGCACACGCTGAGTGTTTTCTTTTCTCTCTCTCCAGGTAGCAACCATGTTACGCCTTAATCAAGATAATGAAATGTATGACTTGACCAACCTGGATTCTTATTCGGGACAGGAGAACGTCGGTTCGGCTCTAACTTGCGACGAATGTCACAAGCTTGAGCAAGGGAAAGAGAATTGCATGAATTTCTTGATGACGCCGGTGAATAAGAAGCATACTAAAGCGTCTCCTTCAGGTGTTCTTGTTACTGAGAACTGTTTTTCGGTTAGTCCTACCTCCTGGGTACTTGATACCGAATCAGGATCTCATATCTGTAATTTATTGAAGGGACTGAGAAAAAGTAGGATAGTTGGACCTGATGATATGTCCCTCAGAGTAGGGAACGGAGCACAACTTGATGCTGCTGCCGTCGGTGAATATCACCTAGTATTGCCAAGTGGCAATATTATGATTTTGAATAACTGCTACTATGTACTTTCCATGGTTTGCAACATCATATCAGTTTCTTTACTTGATAAAGATGGATATAACCTTGTTTTAGATAGAAATATCATGAACATTTACCTTAATCAGGTATTGGTTGCAGAAGGTACACCGTGTAATGTTATCTACGTTCTAAATCAAAAAACAGTTTTCAAGATACAAAACACACGCAAGAGGAAGAGTTCAGATATGAACGAAATCTACTTGTGGCACTGTAGACTTGGTCATATCAATGAGAAAAGACTGTCTAAGTTGCATAAGGATGGATATCTGAATCCGTTCGAATTTTCATCCTATGAAACTTGTCAGTCTTGTCTCAAATGGAAGATGACCAGATCTCCATTCACCGGACATGGAGAAAGAGCAACAGATCTATTGGGACTCATACACAGTGATGTATATGGTCCAATGTCTATACATGCAAGGGGAGGGTTCTCGTACTTCATTCCATTCACTGATGATCTCTCTAGGTTCGGATATGTATTTCTCATAAAACACAAATCTGAAACTTTTGAGAAATTCAAAGAATATATGAGCGAAGTGGAGAACTAGACTGGCAAAAGTATCAAGATCCTTCGATCTGATAGAGGAGATGAGTACTTAAGCACGGAATTCCTCGACTATTTAAAAGAGAATGGAATTATCTTTCAGCTTTCTCTTCTGTATACACCACAACACAATGGTGTATCAGTGCGGAGGAATCGTACCCTATTGGATATGGTTCTCTCCATGATGAGCAATGCAGAGTTGCCTCTTTCGTTCTGGGAACATGTGCTTCAGACAACAGCATACCTATTGAATCAGGTTCCATTCAAATCTATGCCTAAGACTCCATATGAAATATGGAGTGGCAAAAGACCATATCTTGAACGTATTAAGATATGGGGTTGTCCGGCCTATGTAAAAGTACAAAATCCGGACAAATTTCAGGCACGATCAGTTTTATGCAAGTTTGTGGGATATCCTAAAAATTCTCTAGGATATGTGTTCTACCACATCGAGGATCAGAAGGTGTTTGTTGCTCGTCACGCCACCTTTTAGAACGGCAATTTCTTGTAAAAGAAATTAGTGGGAGCATGGTAGAACTGAATGAAATATCAGAACCACAAACTGAAACTGAAGATTTGGTGGAAACTCAAGATTCAGTAGTACCTAACAAACCTCAGCCACTCTACAGATCTAGTAGGATTTCTCATCCGCCCGAGAGATACTACGGTTTTCTCATAGACGGGGATCGAGAGGATTGCATCTTGGAACAAGATGATCCTACTAGTTTCAGGCAGGCCATTACCAGTATGGATTTTGATAAATGGCTGGATGCTATGCGATCCGAAATGGAGTCCATGTACACCAATAAAGTTTGGACCTTGGATATTGCTCCTTCTGTGGTAAAACCTGTTGGATGCAAATGGGTCTTCAAAAAGAAGATTGGTATAGATGGACAGGTGGAAACCTATAAGGCTGGACTTATTGCAAAAGGTTTTCGTCAAAGACCAGGTGTGGACTATGACGAAACCTTTTCTCCAGTGGCTATACTTAAATCCATTCGGATCCTACTTGCCACTGCTGCCTTCCATGACTATGAAATCTGGCAGATGGACGTAAAAACAGCTTTTCTAAATAGATGTTTGGAAGAGTACGTTTATATGGATCATCGTAAAAGATTCATAGACAGTGGGAGCAGTGGGAAGGTGTGCAACTTGCTTAAAATCAGTTTATAGATTAAAGCAGACATCGCGGAGTTGGAACATCTATTTTGATGAAATAATCAAGGAATTTGACTTCATAAAGACGATAATGAACCTTGTATCTATAAGAAGATTGTAAGAAAAACTGTCGTATTCCGAGTCTTGTACGTGGACGACATTATTTTGATAGGAAATGACATTCCTATACCTACAATCGGTCAAGCTGTTCTTGTCACAAAGGTTCTCCATGAAAGACCTTGGTGATGCCTCCTACATTCCGAGGATTAAGATCTACAGAGATAGATCCAAGAGATTATTGGGATTTTCACAATCCAGGTACATAGAGTCCATACTAAAGAAATTTAGTATGGAAAATTCCAAGCGCGATAATATACCTACATTGTATAGAATCACTCTCTCCAAAGAGATGTCTCCCAAGACTGATGAGGAGAGGGTTCACATGAGTATTATACCCTACTTTTCAGCGGTAGGATCTATAATGTATGCGATGCTATGTACCAGACCAGATGTAGCTTACGCGCTTAGCATGGTAAGCCAGTATCATTCGAACCCAGGAGAGAACTACTGGACAACAGTGAAGAACATTCTTAAGTATCTTAGAAGGACTAAGGAACTGTTCTTGGGGTACGGTAATGGGGACCTCCGGGTGGAGTCCTGACTCGAGCTTCCAGAGTGACAAAGATGACAGCAAGTCTGTCTCTGCTTTTGTGTTTACCCTCAACGGAGGGGAGGTCTATTGGAAGAGCTCCAAACAGGACACCGTCACAAACTCGACGATGGAGGCTGAATACATTGCTGCAAACGATGCCACAAAAGAAGCTGTCTGGATAAAAAAGTTTATTACTGAACTTGAGGTGGTTCCGTCCATTATTAATCCAATATCTTTGTATTGCGACAACAATGGTGCTATGGATTTAGAGAAGAAACCACGGTCCCGCCACCATGCCTCAATAGTTATCCATGAGTCACTAAGTGAGTCATGCCTCAATAGTTATTCATGAGTCACTAAGTAAGTCACCAAGTAGCCATGCTTCATTTATTACCAATCAACACCTCATCCTCCACCTCATTAACCATTTAACAAAAATGGTTATACAACAAATGAGGTGTCTTCTTCTAGAAGCACTCTTGCACAATTACAAGAATACCCCTCACCATATATACATACCCGTATCCGTATTTCGAAAAATACGAATACAAAGAGACAAAAATAATCCCATAATCTAATACTAGGATCTGGCTTAAACTAAAGCCTACTAGTATTTTCTGGCCGATCATCATCCGTGTAGCCAGTACACGTATGTGATCGAAACCCTGCTGTAAAAACCATACGGCCTCTACATCGTTTCGCCCGAAGCAGAGAAACCCTCTGTGTGGGACTCTAAAGACTCGACAGTACGCCGGCAGTGAGTAACTGGATAAATCCATAACCACAAGCACGTCAGCGGTACTAGCTGTACGTAACGGCTACCCGGGTACCAGTCAAAAAGGAAGGCCGATGAGCAATCTCATCCGGATCCCTACTGAGCCTATCTGTGACAATCTCTGTAGAGTCTGGTCTCTTCGTCTGAGAGTATTGCATACCGAGTCTAAGAGGTGGTAAACGTCAGACCCTAATAACCCGATAATTCGTGCTGATGTGGCTCAGGACCAATCCGGGAAACTACTGATCAACCAATCGGTAAATCCCAACTGCCTTGGCCAAGGTCTTATGGTCCTGGGCAATCGAACACAGTGCGATATCTACTCCCAATACCAGGAGAGACGAATCCCTGACAATCACTCACCGCTTCTATGTGGCTCGGGACTGCACCTAACTAAAACATGTTTGCACGGCTCAGTAGAGCCGTGGTAGGGTAGTGATCAAAGCACAGTGGGAACTCACACGAGATGAATGACGACCTCAGGTCCTAAGACTAACATGTACTCATGTGACCCGAGAACCGCTATCTGACGATAGGTATAATACCATCTAGAGGTTCTCGGCGAGTCCGTCCAGTGCACTCACCCCAGTGAGCACCCATATACAATCTTAGGTGATCACACCAATGGTTGTGGGGCCAACCACCACCCCTCGTCGGGGTCTAAAAACGTATACACAAGTCTACTCTGGAGTATCGATGCCCGATCTCGTTACTCTTGTGACTTGGGACCTTTAAGGATGTGCTTATGGACTACCCAGCTCCCACAAGTATGATCGTCATCATAACGCTAGTAGTCAAGTAAGATCCTATGGGCTTTATCAACATGTAACCGCCATATGTTATATCGAGTATAACATATGCACATGTTAAGATAAAGTAAAACAATAATAGTATACTACCGTATCAAGTCTTTATCAATATGTGCAAACAACATAAATCATCATAAGAAAGAAATATACATATCATGATAAGGACAACTCAAATAATATACTATATCACCGAGCAAGATTGTCCTGTACATACATATGTCTAAGCATCCACATGTATACATATACAATAATGGCCTCTAGGGCATACATATCCAACAATAGAGATATGTGCGGGAGCTTGATTAAATACGAGTATGTGATACCGTATTCTAATCTGGCGATATTTGATATCTGTCTGGTTATATGTAATATAACCGGATTATTGAATCAAGTGTTGATTCAATGATTTATGTATATGTTGATTATATATATTTGATATTAGCCGGATTGTATTTAATATAACCGGATTATTGAATCAAGTGTTGATTTAATAATTTGATGTATATATTTGATATATATATTAACTAATATTGAATATCTGCCGGTTGTATGTGATATAACCGGATTATTTAATCAAGTGTTGATTTAATAATGTGATATACATATATGGTATTAGTCGGTTATATATGATAAAACCGGATTATTGAATCAAGTGTTGATTTCATAATTTGATATATATATATTTATATATTTGATATATATATATATATATATATATATATATATATATATATATATTAACTACTATTAAAGCTCACTAAAGATTTTCTTCTCTTTATACATATTAATTTATATGTGATATATAAATATATGTTTATACTATTGTATCATGGTTGATGATACATAGAACTAGGATGTATGAAAATCACAAATGAGATTATAATGAGAAGCAAATGGTTTTATTTATGAATTAATGAAAATGGAAAATGAGTCATTATCTTAAGATGCTTGTGGAAACCTTGAGAAGCCATGACTCACCACTATTTATTTGTTTTATTCATAGATATTTATCATCTCATCTTATCACTTCACCTCATGGTTCACTCTCTCATTCCAACTTCATCTCCTTCTTCTTCCTCTCTAGGATTTTCTTGAGGTGAGAAAAGAAAAGAAAAATAAGAAAAATAAGTGAGCATAATTCCTACTTCATCAACCTACACTTTTCTAGCCCATTAGTTTAGGTTGTTTGATTCACTAATACCTTGATTAGTGAAGTGTGAGCTTGAATGAGAAAGATTTCAAGATGGATCATCTTCGGCCTCGAAGACAACAAGCAAGCTCGATCCTTTCTCAAGTGGAATCAAAGAAGATTTCTAGGGACTACTACTTGGAGCTGTAGAAGTGAAGGACCGGTCTACAAAGGTTGAAAACCCTCTTCACTTAGTTTAGATCTTGTTTGCTTACACTTAAACCCTAATTCTCTAGTTCGATTCTAGGTTGGTATGACTTAGCACTTTAGATTTTTTAAAATTGCATACTTGATACTCGTAGAAACCTAGTAGAGGTGCTAAGACATACTTTCATGATATCAGAGCCAAACTAGAGACTTAAGTATAGTCTAGACGACGTTAAAGTGTTCGATCGATGTTTTAGAACCTGAAAATTGTAGTTTCTGTCCAATTTTTCAAATGTTGAATTTTTCACCATTAAAAATGCTCAGAAAATCATGCAGGCTTTCCTATAGAGGTACCTGAAATACGAGCCCCTATATCAACTATATGGCTGGGGAACCGCCGCCTTTACCTTGTATTTGTTGGGTTACGGCAGCGCCCCGGCCGTCTTTCCGAAGCCAAATGCAGAACAAAAACTTTTCAAAACTTGGCGCTACCATAACCTTTACCCGGATCATACCAATAACACTAAACTAGCAATCTACAAAGAAGTTAGAATGGCTATACCGATCGATCCATGTCCTTCGGTCTTTAGCCACCATCCCTAGCTCCTCGCGGCATCTCCGATCTCGCTCGATCTCCGGTCTCCTCATCGAAAGGGTACCACGTCAAGAAGTCTTTTTACGGGCTCCCGCTTCTAAATCGAAGCAACTCGAACATGAAGTTTGCTAGCTGTCATGTCCAAGGTGAAGTAGAGAATGTGTGTGATAACTTTGTCTCATACACTCAATGATTCTCAACTCATGAGATGGAATGAGTGGAGGTTAAAGAAGAAGCCATTGATGAGGAGATGGTGAGCTCAAGAGAAGAAAGAAGAATAAGAGCTTGCTATTTTGTGGAATAAATTGTGAGAGCTCTAGAATGAAATCTCAAGAGCAAACCCCTCATTAGTGGCTGCCTTCTCTCTCTCTCCACCCATCAATTCCACACAATAAACAAATATGAAAATGGTGAGAGTTATTTTTTTGTATCAAACCCGTGTTTTTTAGCTATTTCACGAGTTTACGAGTGAACGATGAGTTGTTTACGTGAACATATCATGAAACCCCGTGTTTTTAGGATAGACCTGGTCATGGCACAAGAAAACACACCATGAGTCATCACCCATGCACATGCCACATTTAATACTCTTCATGATGACTTGAGCCCACCATTTCCACCTAATTAAACATTTAAAAAAATGTTTAATCCAACAAGAGAATGACAACATCTAAAGTAAACTCATGACGGATCACAAGGATACCCCTCACCAGTATATACATACCTGCATCCGCATTCCGACTGAATGCGAATGCAATGAGATGAAAGTAATCCAACAAATCTAATACTAGGATCCGGCTTAAACCAAAACCCACTAGTATGATCCGTCCGATCATGATCCGTGCACAAGTGCACGTATATGATCGAACCCTGCCATAAAACCATACGGCCTCTACAACGTTTCGCCCGAACTTGGGAAACTTTCTGTGGGGGACTCTAATGACTCATCAATACGCTGGCTATGGATTTAACCACAACCATGTCAGTGGCACTAGCTGTGCGTAACGGCTGTCGAGATATTGAGCAAAAGGGAAGCCGATGAGCGAACTCATCCAGGAACCCTACTGAGCCTAACAGTGACAATATCCGTATAGTCCGGTCTGTTCGTCTAAGAGTATCACATATCGGGTCTAGGGGGTGGATAAAGTCAGATCCCTAACAACGCGATAATTCGTATCGGTATGAAGCCCATCACTACCAGAGAAACTACCGATCCTAGATCGGTAATTCTCGACTACCTTGGCCAAGGTTTTCTGGTGATGGCCACCCATGCACTATGTGACATCAACGCCCAATACCGGGAGAGACGAATCCCTGACGATCCGCTCACTGCTTCCATGTGGCTCGAGACTGTACCCAACTAAAACTTGTTTGCACGACTCCTTTGAGCCGTGGTAGGGTAGTAATCAAAGCACAGTGGGAACTTACACGAGACAAATGACGATCTCAGGTCGAGCCGTGGTAGGGTAGTAATCAAAGCACAGTGGGAACTCACACGAGATAAATGACGATCTCAGGTCGACAGACTAACCTGTACATATGTCACCTGGAAACTGCTATCTGACAATAGGTATAATACTAACTAGTAGGTTCCCGGCGAGTCTGTCCAGTGTACTCATAACCCAATGAGCACCTGTATACTATCTTAGGTGAACAAACTAACACCAATGGCTTGTGAGACCTAGCCACCGCCCCTCATCGGGGTTTCGATCAGTATACACTAGTCTACTCTGGAGTATCGATGCCCAGTCTCGAAACTCTCACGACTAGGGACATTAAAGGATGTGCTTATAGACCCCCAGCTCCCACGTATATGATCGCCATCATAATGCTGGTAGTCAAGCAAGTATCCTATGGGCTCTATCAACATTTACATGATGATAAAGACAAACCAGATAGCATACTATCATCTTGAGTAAGTCTGTTTTATCGGTATAGGTCCTCTCTCAATCATCATAATCACCTAACTGCGATTACGATAATTTCCTTGAGGGCACTATAGCCAACAATCTCCCACTTGCACTTAAGGCCAATTATTGCGATATCGCATACTCACAGCCCGTGTGATACCGAACACCCAACTTCTCTACTAATCAGTCTCACAAAGCCTGTTTGTGAAACTAATGTGTTCGAGAAATAGCCTCAGTGAGTGGATCTGCTCCAATGTTTCTTTTTGTGTCTCTCAATATCTCAACTTCGCGGAGAAAGTTATCTCCCGAAATGAGCAATACCTGTCTTAGAATTTTTCTGGATATCTGATGGGACCCAGTTCACAGATGAACTCCAAATCCAACAAACTTCTTAGACTGTATCATCCACTGAATTTAATCAGTATCCTGCACCATGCCTTCCTCGGTATCCGCTTGGACCACCTGTCCAAACTACTGCCCCTCGTCAGAGGAAAACTATAACTCTGACAGTCACTCTGTCAGCCAGGTCACCTTGTAAGCCTGGAATGATAACCGTCTCCCGAAGGAGGCTGCCGTTATCAAATCCCTAGAACATCCACTTATGATCTAAAACTGCTTCCGAACGTTTCTCCAGGATTGGATTAATATCTCAACTTATTGCATCTAGTGCAAAAACATCTGGTGTGGTACTTGACATCTCATGATTTACTCAATTGCCTGAGCAAGTGATATGCCAATCATGTACATCCCTCTCTCCTTTAGTCTGTAAGACACCTTTAGAGAGGGTGACTCCATCACCTGCAGGTACACTATCATGTCAGGAGTCGTCTATTCTAAAATACCTTTAGAATATTGTCTAAGTACCCAAATTGGGAAAATACCCAAATCTAGATCTAAAACCATAGATCTAGTAACCAGAATGCTTAATATAATATCCATATCCTATGTGGAGAAACCACTGTGTGACAACCACAGTATAACCGATCGTAGTATAGGAATTTCACTTCCTACTCTTTGTATGTCATCCGAATACCAGGACATCACACCCTACTACCTTCTTAACAGATCCATCTCCTATTTTGATGAAGTCAATGCCCATGATTGTCACATCAGAAATAGATGATCTATCTCCGCTATATCTGCTTTAATCTATAAATAGACATAATCTACTTGTCCACTACGCTTCCGCTGCTCCTACTGACTACGACAACCCTCTGGCAGAATCATATACACGTGCACTTCTAAATCTAGTTTAGAACGACGCTATACTCATCCTTCTGCCGGGTCTCATAGTCTGGAACAACAGTAGTGTTAAGTCTGGGTAAACAAGAACCTCCCTGTCACCCTCTTTGAAGATATCGAAGTACCTCTCGGGCACCTGAGGTTACCCACCATATCTGCGGAGTGGCTAATGGAATGTCAAAACTGATTGAATCTTTTGGTCCTATTAAATTTTTCAGTAATCGTTTGCGGTTCTGGAAACACTTCCAGTTCTACCATACTCCTACTACTGTTTTCTGAAAAAATCCATTTTACTAAAACTGTGGCGAGTCAAGAACAATATCACTATTGATCTTCCAGATGGTAGAAAATTGACCCTCGTCATAGCCCGGATTAACCCACAAACAGCCATTACAGAAACGTGCCTTGAGTTTACCCGGATTCTGGTTTTAAGTATCAGCTGGATAACTCCCTATACCATAACATCGTTAAGATATAAATTGATTCTATATATATATATATATAATATAGAAACAAAAGCACTAATTTAATTGGAACCAGATTCAAAATCATGTAGTTGTCTCCATTGCATATTAACTAAATGGAGAGAGGCCGATCAGCATTACTCAACTTAGGAATACATCCAGATATGAGTAACCTGAAAGAGAAACAAGTTTCTCAAAACTATTACTATCAAATGAATACCAAACACAAGTATCTACATTTTCGATCATCTTGAAGAATCCCGATACTTGCGACACCTGGTTCTCTACTTTATTCTTGTACCTATAACTTCTCAAAACTTGGACCTTGTATTTCTACGAAACACTTGTCTAAAAACTAGAGAAGTCATAAGTAAATAGAATATAGTACGAGGACCAACCTCTCTGTCCTAATGGACACTGGACAATATACAATACTTTGTATAAGTCCCCTGAGTTGAATATCTCAAACTCTGTGCGTCGTAGGTTGAAAACTGTCCTATGGTTAAGAAGAATTACACCGCTGTTTAATGCTCCTTACCTAACCATCAACTGATATAGGTAAATGTCATGGACATAATTTCAAAAAGTTATATCTCACTTTATAAAATAAACGTACAGATATATCAATTTGAAATTGGTGCATAACAATGGATATTCAAAACCAAATATTTGCCGTCCGGCAAAACCCAGGCGATTTCCTCAAATATCACCAATTACAATGAATTCCGATATAATGAGGATGATCACCTAATTCCCAATAACTTACTCGTACTCATCATCTGTAAAACCATACAGATGTGAGAATCAAACCTAGTAAATACATACCCTGGAGTAAGGACCTAATTGGAAAATCAGTTTTCAATTAACAATGCACAGTGAAACTGACACATGAAATTGTTTCGAAGGGGTATCCGGGTATTCCTAGTAATGCCTCTTCCATTATCCAGATTCATGACTGTAACCTTATATTCCGTTGCCATCTCTCCAAATCCCTTTATTTGTCTTTATTTGTTACCTTCTGTACACCATCGTTAGGCTAAATGGTTTTCTTCCTTCCCTACCATTCGGCACCAGCCTATGGTTTGGAAGAAGACTATCCAATAAGCATAATAGGTGTACTCTCCTAATCCTAGGAGCACTCGCAACCTGAGAGAAGGTGATGATAAAAGACAACTGAATAAACCATATTCCTATTTCTTCTGAACCAGAATCCATTCTCGAACTGGAACAAATTCTTTCGAGTTCGTATATAACCATACGATAGATTTATCCAATGGAAGTGGATGTTCGTAGTAATACGAGGTGTTATAGAGAAATACAAAGGTGAAGTAGGAGTGAAGATGAAATACGTGGTTTGGTCGTGAATGATTACAGTCGCAATTTACTTTGCCCTCTTTCTGATCCCTTTATTTGTCTTTACTTATTACCTTCTGTACACCACACTTAGGCTAATTGGTTTTCTTCATTCCCTACCTTTCAGCACCTGCCTATGGTTTGGAAGTAGACTATCCAATAAGCGCAATAGGTGTACTCTCTCCTAATCCTAGGAGCCCTCACAACCTGAGAGAAGGTAAAAGAAAAAGACAACTGAATAGTCATATTCAATCTCTCCAGAACCAGAATCCATCCTCGAATCCGGAACAAGTTACTTCGAGTTCGTATATAACCATACGATGGATTTATCCAATGGAAGTGGATGTTCGTAGTGATACGGGGTGTTCTGGAGAAATGCAAAGGGTAAAAGATGGAGTGGCAATGTTGTATGCAACTCAGACAATCCAAAAGCCGGTGTTTTAAGAAAGTTCGATTAACTTGGTTATTGAGTAATAGTCTAGGGTCGGGCCATGGTCGCAGCTAAAGAGAGAGAGAAAAGAAACACTCTGCATGCACTCAAAACTAGATCAGAATGGTTATCACTTTATCTAATCAGGATGTCTCCCATCGTATCCTCAAATTCTCCTCCAAACCTGAAAGAAGAATTAGTCGGGATCACCCGAGGAATAAACCAACTCATCAGTGGGAATCGGGATCCAACTATCATCACATGATAACTTGATGGAATCCACTCAAGTCACCACACTCCAGAAGGTATGCGCAAGCCTGGCAAGTTTCCTGTATGTTTGAAACTCCCGATGTGATTTTTACCCCAAGCAGCTTATGACCTTGACGGATGCCAACAAATCATAAGTTGCAAGTCAAGTTCTACCCGTCATTGTCCTGATTAATTTAGACCCACCCGTACTCGCCTTTGATGGATGCCAACAAGGCTGCACGACTGTCCTAGATTAATGCATATCCATGCTACAGAAAAGTAACACATAGCTACCGCACACTATGCCTTGACGGAAGCCAACAAACATAACACGAATACAAGGCGCTGCTTTTCTGAAATGATGGAGGGCTACGGCTGGTTTTTGGCAAAAAACCTTTAACTTAATGAACTTGATCTCGTTGAAAGAATTCAAGTGGTTTTACAAATATATAGTGGCAAAAACTTTTGCTAAAGAGGTCACTCCCGGTGAAGGGATCTCGGCTCTTTCCTCGTCGAATGAGGTGCAGGATATTCCAAACTGAATACCACGATGCAAAGCATAAAGTAATCGACTATAGTGAAGTTATTACCCTGACGCAAACTTCTGTCCAAGGGGTCACTCCCGATGAAGGGATCTTGGCCCTTGCTTCGTCGAATGAGGTGCTGGATATTCATAACCGAATACCACTGTGCAAAACAAAAGAGAACGTCCTTATAATAACAGCTTTTTGAAAATTGTTCCAACAACATCGAATAAGTTTGTTTTCCTTGCATTGATCCGAATCAATGCAGTCCTATCAATTAATCACACCACAAAAGAACGAAAATATGATGTACGTATATGCCATCCGCATTCGCCACTGGGTCCCATCATCACCCGTTAGGTTACTTAACTAACGACAGAGCGGGGACTGGACTAGCGCGGGTGTAAAACATATACAACATCTACAAGTATATATATTAATATATAATAATCGCTCCAGGCGTGATAAATGCAACATCACAGAAAAGTAATAAGCATCACAGAACAATACAGATAATCTGGGAGCCCCGGGTTTCCATTGAGCCGCAAATGAAACCCGACGTTCCCCCGGACGTGTGGATAGCCTGTGCAATGAAAACCTAGACCCCTACAAGTACGGCAAGTTACCCGCCAAAACCTGAAGCGAGGCAGCCCCTTTCAGCAAAGTGAATGGACCACCCGGCACTTCACGGAATCCGGTAACTTAAGCACCCCTCCTTGGGTCAACCTGTACCCCTTACGAGTGCGGCGAATAGCCCGCCAATTCTAGAGTGAAGCCCCCTCCATCTCAAAGCCATGAGATGCGGGCCCGTTGCCCTCTAGAACCCGGCTATCCGTGCACTCCACCGCGGGGTAATCTTAGTATAGAAAATAAAATATGTACAACGGGTACATCGATCTCAACCCGGTCGTTCCCCAAAAGAATAATATACAAACAGGCAGTGGCGACGGTCCACATGTCGGATGCTCGCCCGCGATATCAAATATACAAACAAAACAAAACTGTACTAACATTGCACTCAAGCTATCAACCACGACAAATCCGCAACGTCACATCACAACACAGAACATCAACGTGAATGTCACGTTCGCAAACTTGTCTAAAAGAACATATAGCAATTAGATAAGTTGTACTCGAATAACATTCACGGTCGCAGATAGTAATGTAAGTACTGTGAACTAATATATTTAAAATTTCGATCGACAAAACTTCCCAAAATGGCCCCAAGTGCAAAACCCAGCATTCAAACAAATCTGGGCCAAACAAAATATTCCAGAAACCACAATTCCATATGAAAGACACCCAGAAGAAAAAATGGTGCACTGAAGCCCCAAAACGGCGGCAGAACCGCGGCCAACATATAGATTGCGCGGTGGTTCCACGGCGGTTTTATGGGTTCAGTCGCCCAAATTTCTACTGTAGTCTTAGAAAAGCCTGTACAATTTTCTGACATACTGAAATAATTTTTCGACCACTTTTAAAATTCGGCAGAAACTTGAAGAATAGAAATGCGGTTTTTGAAAATTCCGTCGATCGATCCTTTAAACATGTTAGAACAAGGTAGTAAAGGGTTAATGGTATGGCTCTAATACCATGTTGTGTTACGGCAGCGCCCCAGCCATCTTTCCGAGGTCAAATGCGGAACAAAAACTTTTCAAAACTTGGTACTACCATAACCTTTACCCGGATCGTACCAATAACAATAAACTAGCAATCTACAAAGAAGTTAGAACGGTTACACCGATCGATCCGTGTCCTTCGGTCTTTAGCCACCATCCCTAGCTCCTCCCGGCATCTCCGATCTCGCTCGATCTTCGGTCTCCTCGTCGAAAGGGTACCACATCAAGAAGTCTTTTTACGGGCTCCCGCTTCTAAACCGAAGCAACTCATGTTAGTTGTATGTATGCCCTAGAGGCCATTATTGTACATGAGATGTATATGATAGTGGATGCTGGGACATATATAGGGAGGACTTTCTTTCTCGACATGATAGTACGCTATCTGGTTGATATTTATCTTAACATGTATACTTGCTGTCTCTCTGTTACATGTTGATAAAGCACTTAGGATGTGTACTCGACTTCCAGGATTACGATGCAGATCATACTAGTGGGGCCTGGGTATTCCATGAGTACATCCTTCAATGTTCCTAGTCGTAGGAATATCGAGACGGGGCATCGATATTCCAGAGTAGACTAACGTATATCTTCTCGACCCATGTGATGGGCGATGGATGTTCCCATATCCATTGGTGTTTGATATCAGAGATGGTATACGGGTGCTCAGTGGAGACTGGGTACACTGAACGGACTCGCCGAGAACTCCCAGATGGTATTATACCTAACGTAAGATGGCAGTTCTCTGGTGACACTGGTACAACTTAGTCTGTTGACCCGAGATCGTCATAGAGTCTTGTGTGTCTCCCACTGTGCTTTGATTTCCACCCTACCATGGCTCTACTGAGTCGTGCAAACAGGTGGATTTTGGGTACAGTCCCTAGTCACATGGAGGCAATGAGCGATAGGAGGGGATTCGTCTCTCCCGGTATTGGGGGTTGATGTTGCGCTATGCTCGATTGGCCATAACTGGAAATCCCTGGCCAGGGTTGATGTGATTTACTGGTAAGTGTTATCAGTAGTTTCACGCTCATTATGGACCTTACATTGGCATGACTTATCAAGCTACTGGGGTCTGACGTTTACCACCCCTAGGCGAGATATGCGACACATCAGACGAACAGACCGGACTGTGCGGTAAGTGTTACTGATTGGATTCGCAGGAGTGTGAGCAGGCTTGCTCGTTGATATTCTGATCGCTCAATACCCGGATGGCCGTTACGTTTAGCAGATCGCTTGCGGCTTGTGGGTGACTGATATGATCACCACCTACTGCCGGCGTATTGACGAGTCTTTAGAGTCCTACACAGAGGTTTCCTGGCTCAACCGAAACGAAATAGGAGCACATATGGGATATGTGCGGGACCGAGAATAATACGAGTATGCGATACTGTATTTTATTCTCGCGATTTGTATCATCGGTCGGTTATATGCGATATAGCCGGGTTACCGAATCAAGTGTTGATTCGATATATTGATACACTAGATATTAGTCGGTTATATGCGATATGACCGGATCATTAAATCAAGTGGTTATTTAATGATTTAATGTATAATTATATATTTGATATATTACTTTATATTAACTAGTATTGGTTCACTTAAGATTATTTTCTCACTTGATGTGCACAAAGTGTATATGTGATATATAATTGTGTACATGTTTGTATCATGATTGATGATACATGCAAACATGGGTGGGTGTGTGACATACACCATGGTAATTATAATTTAGGTTTTATTTATCTTAATTATTCAAAATGGTGGCATCTTTTTTCATGACTTGAAGCTTTATGAAGCTTGAAGCATCTTTGACAAAGTCCACTTATTTTGTCTCAGTTAAGATATTTATTATCCAAACCATTATAATTAGCCATGATTATGTCTCTACAATAGTTAGTGGATGATACTAACTCACCCATGGTTGCTAATTCATGATTCTTCTCTCATTATTCATTCTTACTACTTCTTCTTCTTCATCCAAAAGAAAAAAGCTTTCTAGATTTTTTCTAAGTGGTGAAAACAAGTGAGAAATCAAAATCTAAAGTGAACCCACTTCCTATTTCATCATCCTCTACTACATGCCATTTAGTTTAGGGTGTTCTCTTCACAAAGTTCTTGACCTAGTGAAGGGTTAGCTTGAGTTTGAGTCTCCTCGACGTAGATCATCTTCGGCCTCGAAGACTACGAGCAATCTTGTTCATTTCTCCGGGGAATTCCATACTAGAGTCCGGGAGTTTGATGATCGCAGCGAAAGGACGTCAACATGGATCTTTAGAAGTGAAGGACAGGATCTACAAAGGTTGTATTTTTGTTCACTTCTCTTTGTAATGTAGATTACTTGCTTTGGTTACCCTAATTTTCTAGCATGATTCTTAGTTTGATTGCTTAGCACCCCCTTGAATTTTTGTTGTGACATGTGTGATGCTTGCAAACCCTAGGCTTGGTGCTAAGGAATCCCAACAACTCGAACATGAAGTTTTTTAGCCGACATGTCCAAGGTGAAGTAGAGAATGTGTGTGATAACTTTGTCTCATACACTCAATGATTCTCAACTCATGAGATTGAATGAGTGGAGGTTAAAGAAGAAGCCATTGATGAGGAGATGGTGAGCTCAAGAGAAGAAAGAAGAAGAAGAGCTTGCTATTGTGTGGAATAAATTGTGAGAGCTCTAGAATAAAATCTCAAAAGCAAACCCCTCAATAGTGGCTGCCCTCTCTCTCTCCACCCATCAATTCCACACAATAAACAAATATGAAAATGGTCATGGCACAAGAAAATACACCATGAGTCATCACCCATACACATGCCTCATTTAATGCTCTTCATGATGACTTGAGCTCACCATTTCCACCTAATTAAACATTTAAACAAAAATTTTTAATTCAACAAGAGAATGGCAACATCTAAAGTAAACTCGTGACGGATCACAAGGATACCCTTCATCAGTATATACATCCCTGCATCCGCATTCCGACTGAATGCGAATGCAATGAAACGAAAGTAATCCAACAAATCTAATACTAGGATTCGGCTTAAACCAAAACCCACTAGTATGATCCGTCTGATCATGATCCATGCACAAGTGCACGTATATGATCGAACCCTGCCATAAAACCATACGGCCTCTACAACGTTTTGCCCGAACTTGGGAAGCTTTCTGTGGGGGACTCTAATGACTCATCAATACGCTGGCTGTGGATTTAACCACACGCACGTTAGTGGTACAAGCTGTGCGTAACGGCTGCCGAGGTATTGAGCAAAAGGAAAGCCGATGAGCGAACTCATCCAGGAACCCTACTGAGCCTAATAGTGACAATATCCGTATAGTCCGGTATGTTCGTCTAAGAGTATCGCATATCAGGTCTAGGGGGTTGGATAAAGTCAGACCCCTAACAACGCGATAATTTGTTTCGGTATGAAGTCCATCACCACCAGAGAAACTACCGATCCTAGATCGGTAATTCTCGACTACCTTGGCCAAGGTTTTTTGGTGATGGCCATCCGTGCACTGTGCGACATCAACCCCCAATACTGGGAGAGACGAATCCCCGACGATCTGCTCACTGCCTCCATGTGGCTCGGGACTGTACCCAACTAAAACCTGTTTGCACGACTCCTTTGAGCCGTGGTAGGGTAGTAATCAAAACACAGTGGGAAATCACACGAGACAAATGACGATCTCAGGTCGACAGACTAACCTGTACACATGTCACCTGGAAACTTCTATCTGACAATAGGTATAATACCAACTAACAGGTTCCCGGCGAGTCTGTCCAGTGTACTCATAACCCAATGAGCACCTGTATACTATCTTAGGTGAACAAACTAACACCAATGGTTTGTGAGACCTAGCCACCGCCCTTCGTCGGGGTCTCGATCAGTATACACTAGTCTACTATGGAGTATCGATGCCCAGTCTCGAAACTCCCATGACTAGGGACATTGAAGGATGTGCTTATAGACCCCCAGCTCCCACGTATATGATCTCCATCATAATACTGGTAGTCAAGCAAGTATCCTATGGGCTCTATCAACATTTATATGATGATAAAGAAAAACCAGATAGCATACTATCATCTTGAGTAAGACTGTTTTATCGATATAGGTCCTCCCCCAATCATCATAATCACCTAACTGCGATTACGATAATTGCATTGAGGGCACTATAGCCAACAGTATTGGCCGAAGTTCCGCAGTTCATTGGTAGAGTTAGGAGTCGTTGTTCTTGTACTGCTTCATTATAACATTCTAGGTTCTGGAAATTTTTAATAAGACTCAAGTGGTTGAGGTCTCTGTGAATTGGTGGTGTTTGAAATATCGATCGAAATGTTTAATATCGACTAGATATCTGTGGATATGTGATACAATTTTTGGAATCCACATTGATTAATTTTGTGAAAACTAGTTATCAATTTGTAAATCTCGCATTTTAGTCTCATTTGATAAATTGCCATGGAGTTTCAATTCGGATCAAAACTCCGTTGCAATCTCGTATTGTACGCGAATAGTCGCCAGGAGACACTACTAGACAGCCAAACCCTAAGCCCCGACCAAGTGACTATAGGAGAACCCCATGGCCAAAGCATCCACTCGGATGCTCGCAGCATGGTGTTCTGCCCAAGTGCACTTTATTGACAGCCTCGGGGGTGTGGCCATCTACTAAATGTTCCCGATGAGCATTAGATCTAATAATCGGGAATCTTGTTGAATTACCCGATTTATTTTTGAAAAGTGTTTTCAATTCGAGACTTAAATGCAAGGTTTATATGGTTAGGCATGAAATCCGGAATATGTGATAATCCGGGTTTATGATGTCTAAGGATGATGCAGATTCTAATTATTGTAGTTTTCTTTTCTTTTCTGCGACCGTAAGTATAATATGTGGCAGTATCCCCGATCTCGTTGCTATACGTCAACAACATTAGGGATACGCATATTTACTTATGTTGATGACATGTGATGTTATTGTATTGCTATTGATATGTTATATTGGATCGTCGTTATTAAATAGCAGGGGATTTTACGTAAGATGAGAGTTTTTTTTTTCATTTTCATTCATGTAAAAACTTGTATGTAATATTCTTTTATTGGGACACTTTCGGGTTTAGATTGTTGTCTCCATTGATGTATATTATTTACTTTTCCGTATTAGGATAGACCCAAAACGGGGAGCACAAGTAACCAGGTTCTAGAGTCCAGTGGGAGGCCATCTCGGGGAGTCGAGATCGGTCGCTTAACTCTAGAATATTTAGGGTTGCTTGCCGCTCTTGTAGGGATTTAGGGATGTGGGCTTGGCTATTCATCACGACCATGGAATCCGTGTTTTTCATTACTGGCTTAATCTAAAACACGGACCTCCTAGTGTATCCTATATTTCATATGTTTGCTTCTACTGTTTTCTGTGATATGATGTGATCATATAACTATGCGAGACGGATGCTACTTATATATATATATATATATATATATATGATATACTAGTAGACACTATATATGTTTTGCATCCGCGCTAGTCCTGACCCCGCCCTGCCGTAAGTTAAGTAACTTTACTGTGAAGACCCGGGTCTTTGTGGCCAATGCCGATGGCATATATGTGTGTTTTATTTTCGTTTCTTCTGTGATATTTAGGAAACATAAATGATGGGACGTCATTAATGAGATTAATGAAAAGAAAAGAAACCTAAAAGATGTTGTAGAATCAAATTTTTCAAAAAGGTAGCTCTAGTTCTTGCTTTGCATAGCGGTATTCCATTATAAATATCCAGCACCTCATTCGACGAAGAAAGAGCTTAGATCCCTTCATCGGGAATGACCTCTTTAGCAAAACTAGCATATGTTACAACCCATACGGTTTGTTTTGAAAACTACTCGATTTTTAAAGCGGAGCTTATACCACTCCTTTTCAAATCTCTAGATTCTACAACGATGTCAAGTTCATTATGCTAAAGATTTTCTTCAAAACCAGTTGTAGCCCTCCATCATTTCAGATAAGTGTTATTTAGTATTCGTACTGCGTTTGGTTACCATGTCAAGGCGTAGTGTTTGTTAGGATCCGGCGCCCACGCCGTAGAGGCCGCGGACGACGCGGAAGCGAAAACAAAAACTTTTTACGGGCACCGGACGCGCAAACCCAAGATTCGATCCAAACACCCTAAACTAGAAACTTAAACATGCAAGGTTTGAAGAAATCAACCTTTGTTGGTGTCCACCCAATTGTGGAAGACCCCTCCAAGCTCGTAACCGTCAGGATCGTGCTTGAGAATTGACCACCCTTACCAAAGACGATCCACCCGAGGGAATGAGGAGGATGCTCAAACCGACGATCCAAAGTTGGTAAGTTTGGATGGTCGGTGATGTAGGAATTGAAGGACTACCTTAGCACCATGATGAGGTTGTAGAAGTATCTACCATGCCAAATTCAAATTTTTCTTGGTGCTAAGCTAGACTCACAAGATCTTAACTAGATTATTAGGGTTTTGTTTAGATGATATGTCAACTAGAGAGAAGGAAAGATGTTTATACCTTGGTAGAACCAAGTCCTTCTCTTCAATATGCTCCGTGTAGTAGTCCCGCGACTCCACAAGGCTTCTCTTGAGACTTTGAACAAGCTCCCTTTGTAGCCTTCGCGCCAATGATGATCCACCCCGAAGCTCCTACTAGTTCAAGCTACCATTGCACTAAACCTTTTAGTGCATGAAACACATCACACTAATTTGCTAAAAGGTGTGAGATGATGAAGTAGGAGATGTTAAGAGCTCACTAATTTGTGCTCAAGCTTCATGATTCACATCTCATGTGAGGGTTGAAGCTTGAGAAAAAGCAAGAGGAGGAAGAAGAAGCAAGAGCAAGCATGAGCAAGTAAAAATGGCTAAGTCTTTTGGAATGAACAAGAATAATGAGAGCTAAGCCAAGACCCCTCACTCATTCAAGCATGGAATTATGCAATATTAAATTGCAACCATGCTTGAATAGTGAGTCAAGAATCAATAAACAAGTATTTAACCCATGCTTGCAACCATACTTCATTTTACACCTCAATTCTATTTTCACAAAATAGAAAAGAAAATGCCATGCTTCATTTTAATATATATATATATATATATCTTATATATTAATATATATATATATATATATATATATAATATATTTAATGAAGATTAATTAGTGAGCTAATGAAATTAGTTAATATGTAATTATATCACATATAATTTATATCATATTATTAAATCAACATTTGATCTAATAATTCGGTTATATCATATACGACCATCTAATATCATTTATCTGTATATCATATTATCGAATGAACACTTGATTCGACAATCTGGTTATATCACATATAACTGAACTGATAACAGATGACTGCCAGATTACAATACGGTATCACATACTCGTATTTAATCAGGCCCACACACATATCACATGTGTGTCCTACTTCGTTTTGCTTGAACCAAGAACTTCTGTGTGGGACTCTAAAGACTCGTCAATACGCCGGCAGTAGGTGATGATCATATCAGTCACCTACAATCCGTCAGCGGTACTAGCTGGACGTAACGGCTACCCGGGTATTGAGCGATATGAAGGTCAACAAGCAAGCCTGTCCACAGCCTCCATGAAGCCTATCAGTAACACTACCGTACAGTCCGGTCTTTTCGTCTGATATGTCGCATATCATGTCTAGGGTTGGAAATCGTCAAACCCTAGCAACGTGATAAGTCATGTCGATGTGAGGCTCACAACAGGTCGAGAAACTACCGATAACACTTATCAGTAGATCTCCAAATCAGTCCTGGCTAGGGACTTCCAGTTATTACCAATCGAGCATAGCGCAACATCAACCCTAATACCGGGAGAGACGAAACCCCTCCTATCGCTCATTGCCTCCATACGACTCGGGACTGTACCCAAAATCCACCTGTTTGCACGACTCCTTTTGAGCGTGGTAGGGAGGAAATCAAAGCACAGTGGGAGTCGCATAAGACTCTATGACGATCTCGAGTCTACAGACTAACCTGTACCAGTGTTACCAGAGGACTGCTATCTGACGATAGGTATTCTACCACATAAGAGTCCTCGATGAGTCCTGTTCAGTGTACCCAGTTTCCACTGAGCACCCGTATACGATCTTTGATGTCAAACACTAATGGATGTGGGATCATCCATCGCCCATCATATGGGTCAAGAAGCGTATACGCTAGTCTACTCTGGAATATCGATGCCCTGTCTCGATATTCCCTCGACTAGGAACAATTGAAGGATATACTTGTGAACTACCATGGCCCCACTAGTATGATCCATATCATAGTCCTGGTAGTCAAGTACATATCCTAAGGGCTTTATCAACACGTGAGAGCACGACAGTATCACAATACAAGTCTACATGTTTAGATAAAGGTAACCAGATAGCATACTATCATGTCGAGCAAGAAAGTCTTCTCAGTATATACATATCCAAGTATCCACTATAATATACATCATATGTACAATAATGGCCTTTAGGGCATACACATAACTAACAATCTCCCACTTGCACTAAGGCCATGTGTTGTAGTATCTCATACCCAACATCCCAAAAAGTCTCTCAAATTGCGTCTGAGGGGTGGCCTTCGTGAGTGGATCCGCTACGTTATCCTTCGCGTCAACTCTCCTGACTTCGATCTCCCTGGAGATCAACCATCTCCATGATCAGGTGATACTGCCTAAGAATATGTCTGGACTACAAATGGGATGGGGTTCCTATGCCAAAGCCATAACTCCATTGTCACACAATGGTAGGAACTAAGTTCATCTCATGAACTAATATATCCAGACTGCCTCTTTGGTAGTATCCTTAGTAACGATGTATCTAGCCTTTAATCGTCTAGTTTGCCTCGGTATCTAGCTTGGAACTTTTCCAACATACCGTCCCTCTTCTGAGGGTGAAGATAATGCCTTTGACTGACATTCAGTCGTCCTTATCACCCTGGTACCTTTCCAGTGATTCTCCCCAGGATCCATTCATCTCATTACAGCTAGTGAGAATCCTAATATCCAAATAGATCTGTCTCATAGATCCATAACCCAGGATTTAGGAGGTATCACCTCGGTCCTATATGGAGAATCTTTGTGATAAGAGGAGATTGACCGAGCGTAGCATAGGAAACTCCTTTCCTATCAAGAGTATGTCATCCACATACAATACGAGGATCACCACCGTACTCCCTACTACCTTTTTGTATATACAAGGTTCATCTACCATTTTGATGAAGTCAAACTTTTTGACTACCACATCAAAACAGACGTTCCAACTCCACGATGCCTGACTTATCTCATAAAACAACTCGCACACGTTTCCGCTGCTCCCACTGTCTACGAAGACCTCTGGCTATGTACTTATAGACGCTCTTTTCTAAATCATCATTTTTAGAAAAGCAGTCATGACACACAACCGCCAGATATCGTAGTCATGGTATGTAGCAGTGGCAAGTAGGATCTGGATGGACTTAAGCATAGTTTTGAAAGTCTCAAATTTTCCATGTACACCAAGTAATCTTCTCAAGATATACTTGCTCCTGATGGGGATTTTAACCCTTCAGGTAAAGCAACCGAAGTCCATACTTTGTTGGTGTATAAGGATTCCATCTCAGATCGCTTAGCATCCAGCCATTCTTACAGAGTCACCACTCCTGATGGCCTGCTCGAAACTAGTTGGGTCATCATCTCATGATGTAATCCTCGCTCTCACTGTCATAGAGAAAACCGAAGTATCTCTCAGGTGAGTGAGGAACCCTACAAGATCGGCGGAGAGGCTGAGGTTCGTTGGAAACTATTGAATCCTTCGGTTCTACCAAATCATCAGCTGTAGTTTGTATAACTGGAACTCCTTCTAGTTCTACTTCATCTCCACTAGAAAAAATGGCATGCCGAGAAATAAAACACATTTGTTTCTCGGTTTGGTTGAAGATATTCCTTTGCAAATGCTTGGCATATCCAATAAACTTCCACAGAACTGACCTTGCCTCGAGCTTGTCCGGATCATGCTTTTGACATAGGCCGGACAACCCAAATCTTAACATTCTTAAGAGATGGGCTCTTCCCATACCATATCGCATATGGAGTGGTAGGCACCTGATTTGGTTGGAACCCTATTCAATAGGTATGCAGCTTCTCAAGTGCATAACTCCCAAAAGGAAATAGGCTACTCAGTAGTACTCATCATAGAGCACACCATATCACATAGGGTGCGATTTGCTCCGCCCCGATATACCATCGTGCTGTGGTGTATACGGAGGAGTAATGCTGAGAGAGAATCTTATTCTCCTTTAGAATAATCCAGGATCTCCGTGCTCAAGTATTCTCCTCCCTGATCTCATCATAGGACATAATACTTATACCATTTTTGGTTCTCTACTTCTAACTTATATTCATTGAATTTCTCAAAAGGTTCAGACTTGTGTTTCAACAGGAACATATGTTCGAATCTTGAGAGATAATCAGTGAATGTAATGAAGTATAAAGAACCAGTCCTGGCATGTGTAGACAGGGGACCCACATACATCATCATGTATCAATCCCAAGAGTTCAATAACTCTTTCTCTGTTTCCAATAAACGGAGCTATGGTCATCTTATCTTTGTGACATGACTGGCAAGTTTCACAAGATGTAAATCCAAACTGATTTAAATATGCATCTTTATGTAACTTGAGCTAGTCGGGTCGCATTGATATGACCTAGTCTACAATACCTCAAGAAGGATTTGTTCATTTCTGAACTCTTCCTCTTGTGTGTGTTCTGTACATTAAGAACTGTGGTTTGATTTAGAACGTCTATGCTTTTAGATAACGTGCCTGAACCGATCAACTTTTGATATAGGAAATGTTCAAAACATTATCCAATAGTACAAAATTATATCCTTCTTTACTAATAAAGAAACTAATATGATATTGTATATCAAGTTCGGTATCTAATAACATTTGTTCAGAATCAATGTATTTGGTAATACAGGCTGATAAGTGCCAACAAACTTGGCTGCAACACTTTGCACCATTTCCAACTCTTGAAACTTATCACCTGTTCTCAGTTCTCTACCTTTCTGCAGCCCATGTAACATATTACATATCTGGGATCCTGATCCGGTATCACATACCCAGGACGTAGAGGATACTGCGAACAGTTCTTGGTAATGAACACACCCGAAGAAGATGCATCAGCATGTATTTTTCTTCGTTTGGGTGGCACGGGATTCTGGTAATCCCCAATTTCCTGCTTTGTCCTATAACAATTATAAGTTAGAGCAGGACCAACGTTCCCTAGCGCAGTATAACAAGCGGGTCCGGTCAATACATCCGTATTATTTATCTTGATTAAAGCGTGACACGGTCGCTACCTGGAGAGAGAGAAGAAAACACTTTAGCGTATGCTCTTGCAAGATTAGATTGGTTATTAATATATCTAATCATGATGGCTCCCACTGTTTTAGTCAAATCTTCCTTCAAACCCTAAAAGGAAAGACTTGCCGGGATTAATTACACCGTACAAGTTCGCCAATCTTTCAGCCAGGCTAGTGCCGGTACTTTGAGGGAGGTTCCCCGTGCTTTCGCACGGACCTAATTAAAATAAACCTCGTTTTCCATGAGGCGTAACCCGTTGACACCTTTCTAGACATCTACTTGATCGGCTAATTGTAATGTGTAAAATTCTCCCAGTAGTAACTCTTACTCGCAGTGGGTATCGGGATCCAACTATCTCATAGGAGGTATGCAATCTCATTGCAAATTTCAATACTTGAAATTCCCGATAATGCTTTTACCCCCAGCATCCTATGACCTTGACGAAAGCCAACAAACCAAAGGACGCTAGTCAAGCTCAACCCGTACATTTCTTGATTGAATTAAACCCACCCGCACGATCCTTGACGAAAGCCAACAAAGTCGTATGGCTATCCTAATCCAATCGCATCTCATGTTTTAGCAGATAAGCACTAATTAGCTACCGCACACTACGCCTTGACGAAAGCCAACAAACGTAGCACAAATACTAAATAGTACCTATCTGAAATGACGGAGGGCTACGCAGGTTTTTCAGAAAAAACCATGAGCGTAATGAACTTGATATCGTTGTAGAAACTAGTGATTTTGAAAAGGAGTGTTTTTGAGGCTTTTCTAGTTTCGCTAAAGAAGTCACTCCCGGTGAAGAGATCTCGGCTCTTTCTTTATCGAATAAGGTGCTGGATATTCTACAAGGAATACCGTTATGCAAAGCAAGAACTATAGAAGCAATCAAAAACTAAACCGAGTGTTTTGTAGCATTTTCTAGTTTTGCTAAAGAGGTCACTCCCGGTGAAGGGATCTTGGCTCTTTCCTTATCGAATAAGGTGCTGGATATTCTACAAGGAATACCGTTATGCAAAGCAAAAACTAGAGCTACCCTTTTTGAAAATTTGATTCTACAACATCTTTAGATTTCTTTTCTTTCATTAATCTTATTAATGAAGTCCCATCAATAAATGTTTCCTTAAACATCACAGAAGAAACGAAACGAAAATAGAATGTACACTTATGCCATCCGCATTCGCCACGGGGCCCCGTCATGCACCGTTAGGTTACTTAACTACTGGCAGAGTGGGGGCTGGACTAGCGCGGGTGCAAAACATAAGCAACGTTTAATATATATATCTTATATATAATATTACATTCGTCTCATGCAGTTATATGATCAACATCACAGAACACAGCAGCAGAAGATAAACATATGAAATATTGGATATACTAGGATTTCCGTGTTTTAAATTTAGCCAGTAATATAAAACACGGATTCCACGGTCGTGAAGAATAGCCAAACCCACATCCTATAGACCCCTACGAGAGCGGCAAGTAACCCTGCCATATCTAGAGTTAGGAGACCCGGTCTCAACTCCTTGAGATGGTCTCCCACTGGACTTTAGAACCCGGTTACTTGTGCTCCCCACCTTGGGTCTATCCTAATGCGGAAAAGTAAATAATATACAACAATGGTGACATCATCCTCATCCCGGAAGTGCCCCAATAAAAGAATATTACATACAAATTTTACATGAATGAAAAAAAAAACTCTCATCTCATATAAAACCCCCGGCTATTCTTTCACGACGATCCAATAAGACATGTCAGCAACACATGACATCACATATCATCAACGTAAGTAAATATGTGTATTCCGAAACTGGTTGACATATAGCAACGAGATCGGGATACCCACATATTACACTTACGGTCGCAGAAAAGAAATTGTAAAACTACAATAATTAGAATCCGTATATCCTTAGACATCATAAACCCGGAATATCGCATAATCCAGATTTCATGCCTAAACTGTAAACCTTGTATTTTAGTCTCAAATTGAAAACACTTTTCAATTATCATAGTCGGGGAATTCAACAAGATTCCCGACTATATTATCGAATACTCGTTGGAAACTTTAGTAGATGGCCGCACCCCTGATGTCGGCGACGAAGTGCATTAAGGCAGAACACCGTGGCCGCGAGCACCCGAGTGGGTGCTTTTTGGCAACGGGGTTCTCCTACAGTCACTTGGTCGTGGCTATGGGCCGTGGCTGTCTACTAGAGTTACCCGGCGAGTGTTCGTGTACAATACACGATTGCGACGGAGTTTTGATCCGAATCAAAACTTCGTGGCAACCGATTAATCGAGACTAACATACTAGATTCACAATATACTATATACATTACCAGTTTTCACAAAACCAATAAGCCGGATTCTAACAATTGTATCACATATCATCAAGATCTATACGACGCCAAATATATCGATCAGTTTTACAAAATCCAGAGAACTCAACAACTTGAGAATCACAGTTAAAAATACCCAAATAGTGCAAATATCACCTACGGACCTACACAAGAAAATATACCCCCTAACTCACCTACTGCGCCGCGGATCCGCCGCCAGAACCAAGGTTTGGCCGCGGATCCGCGGTTGTACGGTCGATTCAGGGGACCAATTTTCTTGTGGGTCCATAGAAAACCCTGCATGATTTTTTGGATATTTTTAATTTCAAAAATTCCAACTTTTGGAAAAATCGACAGAAACTTGCAAAAATACGGGTTTTGAAAACCGATCGAACTTTTTAATTTCGTAATGACCTTCCCCGATGATCTAGTTCGGCTCTGATACCATGAAAGACTACCTTAGCACCATGATGAGGTTGTAGAAGCATCTACCATGCCAAATTCAAATTTTTCTTGGTGCTAAGTTAGACTCACAAGATCTTAACTAGATTATTAGGGTTTTGTTTAAATGATATGTCAACTAGAGAGAAGGAGAGATGTTTATACCTTGGTAGAACCAAGTCCTTCTCTTCAATATGCTTCGTGTAGTAGTCCCGCGACTCCACAAGGCTTCTCTTGAGACTTTGAACAAGCTCCCTTCGTAGCCTTCGCGCCAATGATGATCCACCCCGAAGCTCCTACTAGTTCAAGCTACCATTGCACTAAACCCTTTAGTGCATGAAACACATCACACTAATTTGCTAAAAGGTGTGAGATGATGAAGTAGGAGATGTTAAGAGCTCACTAATTTGTGCTCAAGTTTCATGATTTACATCACATGTGAGGGTTGAAGCTTGAGAAAAAGCAAGAGGAGGAAGAAGAAGCAAGAGCAAGTAAAAATGGCTAAGTCTTTTGGAATGAACAAGAATAATGAGAGCTAAGCCAAGACCCCTCACTCATTCAAGCATGGAATTATGCAATATTAAATTGCAATCATGCTTGAATAGTGAGTCAAGAATCAATAAACAAGTATTTAACCCATGCTTGCAACCATGCTTTTAACACCTCATTTCTATTTTCACAAAATAGAAAAGAAAATGCTGGCAGTGGGTTTAACCACAAGCACGTCAGCGGCACTAACTGTACGTAACGGCCACCTGAGAACTTCTATCTGACGATAGGCATAATACCATTTAGAAGTTCTCGGCGAGTCCGTCCAGTGTACTCACCTCCAGCGAGCACCTGTATACTATCTTAGGTGTCACAATACCAATGGCTTATGAGACCGGCCACCGCCCTTCGTCGGGGTCTCGAAGCGTATACACTAGTCTACTCCGGAATATCGATGACCGGTCTCGATACTCCTATGACTAGGGACATTTAAGGATGTGCTTATAGGCTACCCAGCTCTCACATATATGATCGCCATCATAATGCTGGTAGTCAAGCAAGAATCCTATGGGCTCTATCAACATGTAATAGTGATCTGTAATACCATATAATGCATGTACATGATGATAAAGACAAACCAGATAGCATACTATCATTTTGAGTAAGACTATCCTACCCGTATAGGTCATCTCTCAATCATCACAATCACGTGCCTGCGATTACAATAATTGACTTGAGGGCACTGTATCCAACAATCTCCCACTTGCACTTAAGGCTAATTATTGCGGTATCGCATACCTACAGTTCGTGTGCTATCGAATACTCAACTTCTCTGCTAATTAGTTTCTCAAATCTCGTTTAAGGAACATCTGTCGAGAATTTGTCTAGATACCTGATGGGACCAAGTTCATCAATGAACAACTCCTATCCAACAAACTTCTTGGGCTGTATTCTCTGTTGAGTTATAACAGGCATCCTGCACCATGATTACCTTAGTATCCTTATTGGAACACTATCCAATATACTGATCCTCAGAAAAGGCTAAACTCAAAACTTAACAGGATCTCTGTCATCCATGTCACCTGGGAAGCCTGAACTGATAACCGCCTCCCAGAGGAAGCAGCCGTTATCCTATACCAAGAACATCGTCTTATGTTCTTTACTGCTTCCCTTTGTTTCTCGAGGATTGTATTAATAGTAAACAAGCTTTACTTGAAGCTTCTAAAAACTTGGTAGTGGTGCTAAGGTATACTTTCATAGTATCAAAGCCAAGCTAGAGCATTAGGAGTGGTCTAGACGACGTTAAAGTGTTTGATCGAACATCGAAACCCGTATTTCCCAAGCTTTTGGAAATTTTTTCAAAAGTAGGAATTTGTCAGATTAAAAATATGCAGAAAATTGTGCAGGGTATTTTATGGATCCTCAAGAAAAACAAGAGCCCAGCTCAGCCAAACGGCCGCGCAACCGCGGAAAAAACCATGCTTTTAGCCGCAGTTCCGCGACATTGTTGGTGTGTCAGGGACTCCCCTTTCTTGTGCTGCTCCGTAGGGATATTTGGCATTTTCTGGGTATTTTTAAATGAGACTCAAGTGTTGAGGTCTCTGAGATTTGTGGGTGTTTGATGAATCGATTGAAATGTTTAACATCGTCTAGTATATACTGATATGTGCTACAATATTTGGAATCCACAATAATTAGTTTTGTGAAAACTAGTTAGTGTTTTATAAATCTAGCAATTTAGTCTCATTCGATAGATTGCCACGGAGTTTCGATTCGGATCAAAACTCCGTCGCAATCTCGTATAGTACGCGAACACTTGCCGGGTAACACTACTAGATAGACACGCCCCATAGCCCCAACCAAGTGACTGTAAGAGAACCTCGTTGCCAAAAACATCCTCTCGGGTGCTCACGGCAGCGGTATTCCTTTTAAGTGCACTTCATCAACGGCATCGGGGGTGCGGCCATCTACTAAAGTTTCCGATGAGCATTCGATCATTTGTTGGGAATCTTGTTGAATTGCCCGACTGGATATTGAAAATTGTTTTCAATTCAAGACTAAAATTCTATGTTTATATAGTTAGGCATGAAATCCGGAGTATGAGATATTCCGGGTTTATGATGTCTAAGGAGTTTGCGGATTCCAATTATTGTAGTTTTTCAATTCTTTTCTATGACCGTAAGTGTAATATGTGGTGTATCGCCGGTTTTGTTGCTATACATCAACGAAAATTGGGATACGCATATTTACTTACGTTGATGACATGTGATGTTATGTGTTGCTGTAATATGTTATATTGGATCGTCGTGATTGAATAGCAGGGTTTTTTTTTGCGTGAGATGAGAGTTTTTCATTTTCATTCATGTAAAAATTTGTATGTAATATTCTTTTATTGGGACACTTCCGAGTTGAGGATGATGTCAACATTGATGTATATTATTTACTTTTCCGCATTAGGATAGACCCAAGGTGGGGAGCACAAGTAACCGGGTTCTAGAGTCCAGTGGGAGGCCATCTCGAGGAGTTGAGACCAGGTCTTCTAACTCTAGAATTGGTAGGGTTGCTTGCCACTGTTGTAGGGATCTAGGGATGTGGGTTTGGCTATTCATCACGACCGTGGAATCCGTGTTTTTTACGGGCTTGATTTAAAACACGGACCTCTTAGTATATCCTATATTTCATATGTTGACTACTGCTGCTATGTTCTGTGATGAGATCATATAATACGTGAGACGAATACTTTATATTATATATATGATATATAATAAACGTTGGTTATGTTTTGCATCCGCGCTAGTCCTGCCCCCGCACTGCCGTTAGTTAAGTAACCTAACGGTGCATGACGAGACCCCGTGGTGAATGCGGATGGCATAAGTGTACGTTGTATTTTCATTTCTTTATCTGTGATTGTTTCCCCCAATCAGAGAGCAAAGCTCTGTTCAAAATTTGAAATTTGAATTGAGGCAGCCCCTCACGTGCAAAGCACGAGAGCGCCATCGCCAAGAGCGCCAGCGCTAAGAGTCAAAGACTCTGAGGAAGCGCCTCACGTGCAAAGCACGAGAGCAACAGCGCCAAGAGCGCCAGCACTATGAGTCAAAGACTCTGAGGCAGCGCCTCACGTGCAAAGTACGAGAGCGCTAGTGCCAAAAGCGTCAGCGCCAAGAGTCAAAAACTCTGAGGCAGCGCCTCACGTGCAAAGCACGAGAGCCCCAGCGCTAGAACTAAATGTTCTCGACCATTGGATCAAAGATCCAACGAAGATGATAAATCATCAAAGTACAGAATTAAATTCTGATTGAGGAAATACACCTCAAATCTTTCTAAACAAAAAAGATTGTGCTCTGTAAATCAGAGCACCGTTGGATCAAAGATCCAATGGTGATTAAAAATCACCAAGATACAGAATTAAATTCTGACTGAGGAAATGTCACGACCCGAAACTACGGAACGTGACCGGCACTTAGATTACGAAGCGTCTAGAGGCGCAACGTAACCTAAGTAAGCCGAAGCCCAGAAATCTAAACTATAAAAAGAAGAAGAAGTAAAGGAAAACATGTAGAAAACAAGTTTAAAAGCAACATCCAATTTTCTCAAAAATTTCGGCAGAGTCTCCTTTGTAAAAATTGGCCCCAAACGGGTACAAACAAGAATAATATATATAAAAACAATAAAAAGCATTCCCAAACGGGAGCTAGCTCGACGCCAAAAGGCGGAAACAACCACATCAATGCACAATAGTATACAACGCCAAAGGGCGAGGCTCAAAACTCAAAAGAAAACAAAACCACCAGATATCATAATAATACAAGTGCGACTCTAAGGTCGAAATAAATAACTGGTCCAGTAAACTTATCAAGTAATACAAGTTTGGTTGATGGAGCTTTCTAGATACAAATGAAATAATAAAAGTACAATGGCGGTCCAGATACAAGTGAACCAACCTACCGTGCAAATCACCCTGAAAGAAAAGATGTGCCAGCAAGCTGCCACGAAAACTAGTACATCGAACCTGTAATAAAATTTGGCACAACAGGGGTGAGTTGCCAACTCATGAGTAGAAGATATCTGCGAAAAGAAATCGAATGCACGACGCTATCCTAGATCATAATAATATACTAATATACTACTAGTCATCAAGTAAGACAGGATAATAAGCTACGTGTAAGTGCAACAGCCCCGTGCTCGTGTCAGTGCCTCATATAGTACCATGTCATGTGAATGAGTATGCATGCACCATGAATGTAAAATAACCAATCCTGAAATCTAGATATATCCGTATAAGAAATCTTTAGCTTTTATCATGGTAAAATGTGTATGGAAATCTGAAATATCAACGATGAAATCCATGGAAATCCGTGTCAAGCATCGATACAAAACATGTAAATCTCAAGTCTCAATACCTCATAATCTCAATGTCCATAGTCTCAATACCTCGGGCTCCGTCAGTCTGGATCGGCCTATATCATCAAATCTCACGACAACAGTCGGTATCCTCCGGATATCCGCCGCGCCAGACATCACCGGTAGGTAGTCCTCCCCTGCCAGGCTCATCGTCTACAACTCGATCTTCTTGCCCCGGGGTACCATACCGGGCCCACCATGTACCCGAGACGGTTCATCCACTCCTCGAATCGGGTCTCGAAATCCAACAGAAAACATGAAATCTCATGGTGGACGACATATACATCACGAGAAAACCGCATCTTATATTTTAAAAAGAGAGGAGGAGAGAGAGAGAAGTTTTTATATATTCTTGCGGTTTTCCCCAAAATCCAGAAATCTCATAGAAATCCAAAATCCCAAAATCATGAGTAAGTATATGATAAGTGTCGGCATATGCCCCATAATACTGCATAATAACATGAAAATGTGAATGCATGAAATGTCTAAGTAATGAATGCCATGTCTATACTAACACCAGAGAGTAATCACAATATTATATCGATCTAGTTGTTAGCTAATTCTATCAATAAAAGATAATATGTTCTAAAGTGTACGTGACATAGCAATTACCGATGATGATGTGTGTGAGCCGGCAAATAAGTGTGCGTGGAATATGCGCATCATCGGTAATGGTGCTGGTGTCCTAACAGGCAGAGTTTTATACTGATTATAGAAACATATGAATGAACATGCACCATGATGATTACAGTGTGAAAGTAAAGACGGATGTGTATTATCCACTCATTGGATATACAAGTATAACTACAACTATATGACTCGAGCCTAAACTAGTGTCCATCTAACCTCCTAAGGAACTAAACCTAAGAAACTAGTCGATAAGAAATAAAAGTACACCTAAAGTCTGAGTCCATATCTCTAATAGTCGGCGATCCAGCCTCAATAGCGTCACGCACATAGTACGGCTTCCTCGAATCAAGAGTGCGGATCAATCATCACGTCTATACCTCGTACGGTAAAATCCATCATACAGCATCCCAAAATCGGGGTACGGGTCAAGTATCACCTACATGTCTCATCATTCATATAATATCATCATCAACACATGTCATAATCAAGGTACCATACTGTAATCGCATACATCAATCATATATCATTGTCAACATAAATGTACATCGTTACTTTATCCTCAGAAATATCATGTATATGTATCATATTGTGATTAAGTCACACTTAAATCATATCGTAATCAAGTCACACTTATATGATATCGTAATCAAGTTACACATATATATCATATCGAAATCAAGTCACACCTATATGATGTCGTAATCAAGTCACACATATATCATATAAGAATTTCAGACACAGGTTACGGTCCGGGTTCTATTTTAGAGTCCCATATACTTCAATATCACCACCACCCTTTATTATTGTTCATGTATACAAATCCATTATCTCATTTTCTAATGATCCGCTAACATCATAACACGACTGTATAGCCAAGAATCACGGCATCCGCCCAGTTATATAGTTTCATCTCCGTGTATCATATCACATCCTTGTATCACATATACGTATGTGTATATATATATACCTACACCTAGTTCTATATATATATATGTACATGCACGTATACACCACGCCGAGTTTCAGTGTATGCATGTGTGTGTATCTACCTGAAACCTACGAATCTCCTCTAAGATATTCATCCTCGGGTAAGATCTTTCTAAATCAATCTAGTCCAACCTAAGGTCACTACTAGGGTCCTACTCACCGAAATTCTAAGGTCACGTCTGACTTCCTAATGTCAATAAGTACTTATTCCTATTCTACGCTTGCGGGGGTGCTAAACGCCATCCACCCGACTTCCCCCCGTAGATATACATCTACTCACCTGGTCCTTGTCTGCCGAAGATGGTGTCGCCATCCTCTTCTTCATCGCCCGCAGTCCACGTGAGGGGTACCTATACGCAAACACATATAATATCGTAAACTGAATCACGGACAAAACCAAAACGACGCACGAAATACGCATAGGTTAAAACCTATGTCCCGCTCATGCAAAAGAACCAAATATTGCTCGATATCGGCGTACAAACGCCGATTGATCGAGATAAACATCAACAAACAACTCATAGTTTTAAAACTCATTACTTATAATATAAACATGATTTAATTCATCGAAACCCTAAAAATCGATCAAATCGTCCGATTTTGAAAAACCCGAAAACGCCAATTTACCGTTTTACTTCAAAACTTATTGTTTATATGAAACTAATGGTCATAATACTCATTAAATAACCTAACTAGATTATAGGAACCATTACTATATTTTTAACACCCTAATTTATATTAGTTTGAAAATTCTAGTTTGCAAACTTGCCCGATTTCGATACTTTTAAGCAAAATTTCACAATATCACAACTAAACATGATTTTACATGAATTAACTTACTAAACTACAATTCATGATGATAATAATATAATGAAACCATAAATTAGATTTTAAATCTCATTTATTTAAGAATTTCTAAAATCTAGTTAACAAAATAGCATTTTTCTCACAATTTATCAATTATCAATAAAAACTAGTAACCAAATTGAGTTTTTCATTCCACCAACAAATTAATATCCTCTTTAAAACCACACTCTAGTGTTATAAACATTAATTGGAATTTTATTTCACCAATAAATATAATATACATAAATTTAGTTTGCAAATTTACTTAATTTAAACAATTTGAATGAACAAATTACAATATATCAACCATGCATGATTTTTCCCATTTCTAAAAATGTTAAACTAGTTGTTATAACCCTAATTAATTAATAAAACCTTAACTTGATTTTACAAACCCTAACTTGAATTTTTGAAACTTGTAAATAGAATTAATTTATTAAATCTAAACATGCTTAAATGAAACATCTAATAACAATAAATCAAAAGAATAAGATTTATACCTCCACAACATGAAATCCAAACATGAAAATAAGCCTCCAAAATGAATGCTTTCCATCTCCAAAATCCATGTAAAGATGAGCAAAGAATAGAGGGTAGGAATTAATTAGGATTTTGTGGATTTTTATTTGGATTTTTGTAGGATTTTTGATGATTTTTGGAGGTAAATTAAATTTTGAAGATGGGGGGCTGCCATGGGGGGTTGAGGCCAGCCACACCATGGAGGAGGGAGATGAGAGTGAGAAAAGTGAAGAAAAGTGTAGAAACTTCATCCAAAATATCAACTTCTTTATGTCTTTTCAACAATTCATTTAATTTTTATCATTTCTTTTCTAAGAAACCTAAAGAAAATTCTAGAATCATGGAAAAATTTTTAAATAAATTTTGCATGATACACACTAGATTCTAATATGCAATGATTCATTTTTGCAAATTAAACCCCTTTAAATTTGAAATTTACACTAATTCAGTGTATAAATAAAGCTTATGTTAATATTTAAAATAATTAATTTAGGAAAAATATTTAATTAAACTAAAAATTTATAAGTGACTAAATAAACACCATTTACTAGTAATTACATAATTAAAATAGGTATTTTTAAATTTATAATGAAAAATAATTACGGTTTAGTTTTACGAAAAATGCGTTTTACTTTACCGAAAATCATAAAATTCACTTAAACGATTTTATTTATTTAATTATTTTTAAAACGTTACAGGAAATACTCCTCAAATCTTTCTAAATAAGAAAGATTGTGCTCTGTAAATCAGAGCACCATTGGATCAAAGATCCAATGGTGATTAAAAATCACCAAGGTACAGAATAAGTTCTGTATGGGAAAATATTTTCCCAATCTTGTTAAAAAACAAGAAAAATGTCTTCTGTAAAACAGAAGTTCTTGGATCAAAGATCCAACGGTAGATAAATTCCCCAAATCAATTAGAGATTTCTCAATGAGAGATTTCCTTAACTGATTCAACAAATCAGCTTCCCCTATATAAAGGACCCAAGACTTCAAGTCTTATACAGAGGAACCTCCCCATAAGTTTCAAATTGAATGAAGAAGAAGAGAAGAACTCCCCCATAAATTTCAGAATTCAAGGCGAGAGCTACCTCTCTTCAAGGTAAAGAAAAACAAAAGAGACATAGCATCTCCTTATAAAAGAAGAACTTAGTTCTTAGATCCATAGGACAAAGTCTCTCATAAAGAAAAACAAAAGAGATCATAGCATCTTTTCATAAAAGAAAAACTTAGTTCTTAGATCCATGAGACAATGTCTCTCATAAAGAAAAACAAAGAGATTATAGCTTCTCTTCATAAAAGAAGAACTTCGTTCTTAGATCCATGAGACAAAGTATTTCACAAACGAGAATTTAATTCTCAGAGCATCGAACTGATCAGAATTGCCAAAAACAGTGTCTGGCGCTCAGCGCCGAGTGCTCCACGTGCTCCTCACGTGAGCACTATTTTATAGGAAGCGCTTTAGTACTCCAAGCCTGGCGCTCAGCGCCGAGCGCTCCACATGCTCTTCACGTGGGTGCTATTTTATAGGAAGCGCTTTAGCACTCCAAGCCTGGCGCACAGCGCCGAGCGCTCTACATGCTTCTCGCGTGGGCTCTATTTTAAAGGAAGCGCTTTAGCATTCCAAGCCTGGCGCTCAGCGCCGAGCGCTCCACGTGCTCATCATGTGGGCGCTATTTTAAAGGAAGCGCCTTAGCACTCCAAGCCTAGCGCTCGGCGCCGAGCGCTCCACGTGCTCCTCACGTGGGCACTATTTTAGGAAGCGCCTTAGCACTCCAAGTCTGGCGCTCGGCGCCGAGCGCTCCACGTGCCCCTCACGTGGGCGCTATTTTAGGAAGCGCCTTAGCACTCCAAGTTTAGCGCTCCACGTGCCCCTCACGTGGGCGCTGATGAAATAAAGAGCGCTCTGTAAATAGAGCTCAGTGCCATAAAGAGTGTTCAGCACTCAATAAAAAACAAAAAGAAAGAAGGGTGTTAGAACTCAAATCAATGCTCAGCATTGTTGAACAAAAAGGGACTAAGCCTAAACAAATGTTCAACATTTTATTCAAAACTGGGTGGACTGAGCCCAAACAAATGTTCAACATTTTATACAAAACTGAGTGGACTGAGCCTAAGTTGGCCACAAGTCCCTAATTCAGATCAACCAAGTCCATGTGCTCACAATCTCTTTAATTGGTCTTAGTTCCAAACCTGACTACAGATCTCCCAACCAACAATTGTTCAAGGGTACATCTCTTCACACCTCTGATATGTGTCATTGTAATTCTTCAACGTCTTCATAGAGGTGGCAGGTCCCAACAATCAAAAACTCCATGGACTATGATGTCCTTAAACCCAATGGACCGCAACGTCCCTAAACTAAACTCTATGGACTATGATGTCCTTAAACTCCACAGACTATGATGTCCTTAAACCTAATAGACCGCAACGTCCCTAAACTAAAACGACAGAGCCAAATGCTCTTTCGTTGGATCAAAAATGATCCTGAATCCCGGGTAAGTAGATCTTAGTCTAAAACTTAGGCTAACGTATCCTTAACAAACATTTAAGTCGATCTTAATCTCAAATGAGGTTAATAATCCTTAAATCAACCAAACCCAAATCTAAGAAAATACGGATTTGGACTAATCCACACCCTAAAGGAGACAACATAAATTAGTCTCCGTATACAATCCACGGGCAACCAAAAAAGAAAACAAACACACACGACACGAAGTGAACATCTGGAGAAGGAGAAAGTGGTTATCGCTACGCGGTAACGTAATTAACTGCAGGGGCTTGCGCATGCAGGGAAGTGCGTCTCCACTATCAAAAACCCCTCATAATGAGGGGGAATCTGACGAAGTCCGCTACAATGGCCGTATCCGTCTGAACCTTCGATACACGGTGCTATAAATTAACTTGGCATCTTAGGAGAGGTGGACGGATAGAACCAAATAGCATCTGCCCCCAAAATTCAGGCCAGACGTCCCAACGTCCCGATCATGGCTTTCGGTGATAAACAGATTCTGGCACGCCGGGTGGGAGCTTTTCCTCTTTCCACACCACACTTCGTGTGTCGTGTTTTGCGAGCAAATCGCGGTCTGCTATGGTTGCCTGTGGATTCAAGGTACTAAGATTTGGTGTCTTGCTCCGTGCAGAAGAGAAAAGAAGATCAATGGCTTCCAACTGCACCAATTGCAACAACAATTCCCGCTCCGCCCCGTTTGGAGGAGTAACTTACGGGCCCCAAGCGGCCTCCATCTTCGCAATGCCAGTGGAACAGGTCACACAGGCCACTACTGGGTTGTTCTTCGGGACCATGATCCAGCCAACAAGCTTCAACGCTCCATTGCCGTCACTGGAAGCTCCAAAGAAGTCGGTCTTCGACCGGCTTGCAACTATCGTGGCCCCTTTCAACAGGTCATCCAAGTCTACTGCATCAGTCTCCGACAGGCTGAGCCTAAGCTCCAGTGGGACCGTAAAGAGGCCTGCAATACCTAAAGGAGTTATCCTGAAAGGGATAGCCATTCCAACTCCGATAGAAGAAGTCGTCAAAGGGGTTTCTCCTTCTAAGGGATCGGTCTTCGCAAGACTGGCTATTCTAACTCCTGCTGTGGGTAGAGTCATCCAAACTACTTCCCCTAATCAAAAGTCGGTCATCGACAGACTAGACGTTCCTTTTCAACGGACGTCAGTCTTCGACATGCTGGCATCGACAATAGCCTCTCCTCAAAGCAGGGGGCAGGACGAAGCTACCCCGACGGCGGAGGTGATCCCGGCCGCACGACATGCTCGACGTCGCCACTGGCGCCAAGTGAGGAAAACTGGGGGAAGCTCTCCCTCTGGACTGACTCCACTAGCTCCATGGTGGAAATTGATGCTGTTGTTCCAACTGGGAACAGCTTTGAGCTGCTCAGGAGGGTGCGCAAGAACTCTCCAATTGCCATACCAAAAAGGCCTCCTCCACCCGCTGAAAATGTTATTAAGGCGAAACCGGAACAACCTTCTCAGCGGCTGTCCTCCAAAGTCCACAGGGTCTGGAGAAGAGTCTAAGACTCTGTAATCGACAAAGACTACTCCCGCCGATCATAGAAAATGAAAGTTCGGCAAGAGGAGGACCATCTCACCACCGTCGTACCGCGGAAAGCATCAGCTGCAACAGCCCCCTCAACTTCGACCGTTCATAAAAGGAGAAGGCCGGAGAAGATCCCCATGTCCACGACAAATTTCAAAGGCGCTGAATCCAAACGCCCCAAGTCTGGGGGCATGGTAGTGTATACCGTCTACATGGCTTCCGAAAAAGAGGAAATCCGTACTTCTATGGGTCATCAACCACTCACACGGTCTGTGAAGAAAACTCAGGAGCAGCAACAAAAGCTCCAGGAAATGCTGACAAAGATGACCACACTCACTGGGCAGAAAGAAAGTCTGGAAGTATCGTCAGATCAACGCCAGGAGCAGTAAGTCGACGTCGAGTTCCTCCGAAGAATGCTCGAGAAAAAAGATAAAGAGGCCGCGGAACAAGTGGCTAATATAAAACAAATGGCACTCCTGTTCCAAGATATGGTGGGGATGATGATCAAGCCGAACCCTCCAACCGAAGATCCCCCAATAATCATTGAGAATGACAGAGGAGAGACATCAAACCCTCCTCCGGCTTTATCAGCATCCAGGGAAGAGACGATCTCGAAAGCTGCGCTTGATGATTATATAGCTCAACAAATACGAGCTCATCAGGCAAATGAAGCTGCCGACCAAGTCGTCAGAACTGGGCGACCCTATCCAGGCTGGTACGATCAAATTAAGTACCCGCCAGGATACACGATCCCTAAATTTCACGTGTATAAGGGGACATGCAATCCCCATCAGCATGTCGCTCAGTTCAGGGCTCTCTGCAGTAATACCGGAGGTGACGACAAATTGCTACTTCGCCAGTTCGTCGACAGCTTAGCGGAGATGGCCTTTGAATGGTATTCGGAGCTACCGAATAACTCCGTCAAAATGTTTATAAAGATAGAGTTTCTATTCACTCAGCGTTTCACAAGCGCCAGCGAACGCACCCCGGTCATGGCATTGATCAATGCCAGGGTGAAGCCAGGAGAGACATGGGTGCAGTATGCAATCCGGTGGCGGAATCTATGGTCAAGATGCGAACAACGCATAGAAGAAGCTCCTGCTGTGGGCATGTTCGTAGGGACCCTTGACCCGCAAGTGACTATATCCCAGTTTATGATGTTTTTTAAGCCGACCACTTTTCAAGCTTTGATCGATAAGCTGGCCTAAATGGATCAGATGGGCCATAGACCGCCCTCCTCCAAAACGGAGCTTCGAAATGAAAAAGGCAAAGGAAAAGCGATCTTCGTCGCCAATGCTCAACAACAGCCAAGTGATCCGAAACCAGCTGCTCGCCAAGGCAACAAATCGCGATTCCTCGACGAGAGGTTGAGACAACCTTACTCATTTCCCCGGGATAAAACGAGGAGACCATTCGAACTAGCAGTGCGCAATAGGCTCATCACCCTGCCAGATCCGAAATGCCCACTGCAGTCTGGTGACGTCAACAGACTCAACTATTGCCTCTACCATTGAATAATGGGCCACCCAATCGAAGATTGCTTCGTCTTCAAAAATTGGATTGAGGACCAGTACCAACAAGGCAAATTTGCGCTGTCTGAAAACTGGAGGGTAAATCCGCCACAACCATACGCTCCGAAAATGATGGACATGCCGGGGGCATCATGCTCATTTATAGAGGAAGCTCCATAAGAAGTTGTTCTCTCGGCAAAAACTAAAAGAATGCTGAAGGATTTTCAAGCATGCCCGGCAATCAGGTGGAAAAGCCCGCTAGAACCAGAAATCATTGAGATGATGCTGAAACCGCGCCCAACACCGAGAATTGGTAACGATGGGCAAAACACCCAGACCCAGCCGTCAAAGTCTTCGAAGAAAAAGAAGAAGACCAAAAAGCCCGCGCAGCCTGACGACAAGTGCACGGATCTGCAAAAGCATATTGACGCGCTGGAGGAATACAACCAGAAGGCGCGAACCCCAGTCATGCTCCAAGAGTTTCTCAACCATATCCTTGAAAGTGGAGACGACTCGTCAGAGGAACCCGAAGATTATGTGGCAAGTTGCCACATGATCTCTCATTCGTCGCTAAATAACGAAGAAGCTTACTCGTCATCAGAAGATAATGTAAAGGAGCTGGGGGCAGGATCGGTGCCAAAATCCTTGGGACCGTCAGACGAGATGATCGACATGCTACTGAACGAAGCCTGTCAGAAGAGCAAAGCTGATCAAGAGCGTGAAATGGCTATATTTGAAAGAGCCAGGCGTCGGCATCAAGCCGAAGAAGTCATGGTAGGGATGAGTCGCAAAGCGCTCCAACAAGATCGAAGCACGCCCGCGGCAGACAAAAGTAAGCTTAAGGCAAGGAAACGGTTCACTAAAGCTCTGTCAATGGGAATGAAGCTGCCATATCCCAAAGGAAATACTCATGGCGGTATACACCTTAACAAAGCGGATGTATATCCTAACTACTGATTGTACCATCGAAGGGTCACACACCCTACCGAAGAGTGCAGCGCCTTTAAAAACTGGTGGCAAGGATATGTTGCCCACCAACAACACTTCAAGCGATTGAAGCGCAAGGCTCGTCGGGAGTAGAGAAACACGACAGATAGGCACAAAAGAGCTGCCGGCAACTGTCACGTGGTTGATACCAGGGAATTGCAAGTTCTCACCTTCGGAAGCGATTCTGATGAAGAAATAGCCTTTGGCCCTCTCTTCAAGGAATCCACTTCAGGAAAAGAAGAGGAGATAAAGAACTGTGAAAACATTCAGCTGAGTAGTTGTACGTTGCCCGAAAAGAATCTTAGACCTACAAACAAGGGGACGAACAAAAAATATAAAGAGAAGGAAAAAGTCTCTGAGGATATCGCCCTTGATGATCGAGTCGTCGAAGAGCTGGCAGCTAAGGACCCGCCCAAGAAAAACAAGGTGGATTACAATGTTCTGGCACACCTGAGGAAGATACCCTCACAGATAAGCATTTTGGATGCCCTTTTGCTGTCTAAAGAGGCGCGAGATTCTCTGATCAAGGCACTATAAGAGCCCGACCAATTTCAAGCTTTTCCTACTGAAGAAAAGATGAAGGACGAGCTGGAAGAAGTGCACACAGCTGACATCACTTTCAGCGATGAAGATCTCCTCCTCGGAACGTGCGAGCACAACCGTCCCCTGTATGTCACCGGGTACTGCCATGACATCAAGATAGGGAAGATCTTAATTGACAACGGGTCCTCTGTCAACCTCCTAAATGTGAGGGTATTAAAAGAAATCTGCATGAGCGTTCAGCACCTCGCTCGGGATAAAATCACCATCTCCGGGTTCGACTCCCAGTCATCACGGATGCTCGGGTCTGTAATACTGACGCTACGCTTTGGGCTGCTTATCACCGACATCAAATTTCATGTCATTGACACAAAGACCTGTTACAAAGCTTTACTCGGCAGGCCTTAGTTACACGAGTACAACATCATCCCTTCTACACAATATCAGTGTATGAAGTATTTCAAAGATGGTCTCGAGTATACCGTAACGGGGGAACTAAACCCATTCTCCGTAAATGAAGTCCGAAAGTACGAAGATGCAAAGTATTTCCTACAAGACTTTGAACACACAGAAAGATGCCATAAACCGGAGAATAAGCAAAAAGCTAGCACCACTATTCCGGTCTTCGGGAGCGATACCGAGGAGGAAGAAGAGCTAGTTTATCCAGGGCCGCTCCAATGCAAAAAGCTGGGATCATCTACCCCTATTCTGGTCTTTGGCAGTGACTCTGAAGACGAAGTGTTCATATCAGATTTTTGCATTTTTATATCGTCCATTCTTAATCACATTGCATATAAGTAGGTATTTTTTATCCATGTCTGCTAAATAGTTGTCGGTTACAGGTTCTTAGCTCTTTACAATGAAATTCATGAAAAGTCACAACAAATGCGGGACTACGACCAACAACAGATGAATACTGATCTCTGCTAACCATCCGTATGATACCGCCTACCAGTTCAAGGGACAAATGGAAAATCATTAAGCACTTCAATGCATAAAGCACAAGGGCAGCACAAGATCCAAGACTTCAACGCGGAGCTCAAGGCAAAAGTTCACATCATTCTGCACTGTTGGAAATCTGGAAGGAAATTGAAAAGATGCTGAGAAACCAAGTGAATAAACAGAAGATATAAGCAACATGGAGAAGATCTGAAAAGATGGCCCTACAATTCCACCAATTGGAGCGGAACCGCGGCCAATCAGGCACTTCTGCCGCGGAACTGCGGCCGCATTCTGCGCATGTCTGTAGCAGTGTCATTGCTTTGACTCGGCTCTCTTGGGGTAGTTTTGTAATTTCGTGTATGGATCAGAATATAAACCTAGGGGTTTTCTATCTATAAATAGGAAAGCTCAAAGCCAAATTAGCATGCCTTTTTTTATTTTTAGATTTAGAATTTAAAATTCTCTATGAAAAATTATAGTGAGTTTTTGAGAGGTTATCAATACAAGTAAGTTCTTTTTATTTTTCTCGTATTTTTTATTGCATTTTTATTATCTGCAATTTTCATTTGTTAACTTAGTCGTAGAATTAAATCGGTGTTTTTCTTTTGTTATTTCCTTTTCTATTTTTTTTTACAACGATGATGCTTGAGTAAGATCCTTGCCTAGGTGAGGTCTCAAATAGCTAGTTGTAAATTCCTCTTAATCTAAATTCTTTCTACCTTCCCTCTTGTTTTATTTTTATCTTTTTAATGGGTGAGTAATTTCTCACTTGTTAGGGCAGGAGAAGGAAGGTTTGAGAGAAGAAAATCTCTCTCACTCCTTTCTTTCAACACCTTAATTCGGACTCCCTTTAATTGAACTACAATCCGCTCACTACGGCACCCTATCCTACATGATAGCGGTGATTCCCTAGTTAGACCGGTTGTGATTGAATTAATTGGAGGTTAGGGCTAAGAGACAAGAACGGACGGATAAGGACCAAAAGGAAGAAACTAAGCAAGTAAAGCCTAGCTTATACTTGTAAGTCTCTTCCTAGTCGTGCTAATCCCCGTTATTGCCGATTACCTTAACACCGATATTAATAACTAAGGCATTGAAAGAAGTGAGAAATTCCAAACTCGAACTAACCTAATTCTAACCCTATCAAGTATTTTATCATCCTTTATATCATTCATAGATCTTAAAACAAAACTCAAAATATTTTGGATTTAACTCGTTAAAACATAAAGAAAAAGATTCCATCTCCCTGTGGATCGACCCGTACTCAACCGGCTAGTTACCAAGCGAAACCGTCTTGATTGCGGTAATTAAAATTAAAAGCACGCATACAAAACAACCAACAATCAAATGTCGCCGTTGCCAGGGAGACGGTAGTTTCTCATAAAAAAATAAAAATCGTCTTATTATTTTTGAAAAATCTTTGTGCAAGTGTGCAGGATTGGAAGAAGGCCTGATTTAGATCTAGAGCAAACTTAGTGAACAAATCTAGAATCAGAAGATCTAAACAGAAAGGGGAGAACCAACTTAGCACAGGGAAAAAGTCAGAAGATCCAAACCAACTGTTCAACCGCGGAACCGCGGCAGAATCAAGGGTTTGACCGTGGAACCGCGGTCAACTGGTGACGTCAACACCCAATTTTCTCTGTAAGTATCTCTTTTCTCCTTTCCTCTCCTCTGAAATATTTTTCCTGCAGGTTTCTTTGCACAGTTTCTCTTTCTCATATCCAATAAATTGTTTTTGTGTAGGATTCTTTGCGCTGCCAAATAAAAAATTTTTTGCAAGTGTTTTAGATTTTTGGTATGTTACTGCTTTGCATAATTAATACGGAATCTAAGGGGCTATAACACCTATTCAGATTGGGTGGGGATTTTATCACCCTTCCTAAGACCCCAAAAATCACTAAAAGCATACGCATCACCCTTAAGCTTAATTAAAAAATATCTAGACCCAGCCAACTAAGGACTGTCGTGCTCAATTGGACAGAGGAAGGTTGTGGGCATTCATTCATTTATCTAAACTTGACTTTGTGGTGCCTAGGCTAGACAAGTGAGAAAGGTAATTTTAAAAGGCCCGTCTCACGGTGATTCGTGAGCGGGACCCTCCTTTCTTCATTTGTGCTTACCTGGCCACAATTGGCAGTGAAGAGGCGATTTGAGGGTTATCTCACAACTTGTCACTTTGGAACAGTTAGGAGCAGTCTAGTGGACTTTGAAGACGATAGCTCTAGGTGTGATTGTGCATGTTTAAACAGTGATTGTTTGAAGTGGTGTTGTAGATCCGTACATATTTTTGCAAAACTCTATAAAAAACACAACAAAACAAAAACTTTTATAAAAACTTGCCTTTTTTGTCGCTAGAATCCCATTTCACCCACCTTTTCATCCGCATTTCTCCATTGACGTTTTCTTACCCTCACATTCTATGCTTTGACTACACTAAAATCGTTTAGTGTATGTCCGGTTGGACTCGGGACACTAGTGCCCGTCTAGTCCATGTTTCGTTAGTTGCTACCGACTACGCGATCGACTCCGATGTTGAAACTGTAAGTCTACGGTAGCGCCCCGGCCGTCTGTCCGAGGTCAAAATGCGGAAACGAAAACTTTTTCAAAACTTGAAACCGGCGCTATCGCAGACTTTAATCCCGGATCGAACCATTAACCTATAACTAGCAACTAGAGAAAGGTTAGAAAAGCTGTACCTCGATCCGTGTCCTTCGGTCTTTAGCCACCATCCCTAGCTCCTCGCGGCATCTCCGATCTTCGGTCTCCTCGTCGGAAAGGGCACCACATCTTCGAGTCTTTTTACGGGCTCCCGCTTCGTCCGAAGCAACTCGGACATGAAGTTTGCTAGCCGACGTGTCCAAGGCGAAGTTGAGAATGTGTGTGATCACTTTGTCTCAAGCATCCATTGATTCTCAACACATGGGAATGTATGGATGGAGGTTGAAGATGAAGCCATCAATGGAAATGGTGAGCTGGAGAAGAAGAAGGAGCCATATCTTTCTTATGTGTTCTATGATAAAATGAGGGAGTGAGAGTGAAAAATACAAGACCAAACACTCCCCCTTGGCTGCCCTCTCTCTCTCTTCTCATCATATCAACACAAAATCAATCAAATAATGTGACACATGCACAAAGAAAGAGACAATGAGTCACCACTTGTGCATGTGTCACAATTAATGCTCCTAATCATGATTTCTAGCTCATTATTTCCATTTGTAAACATTAACCCAAATGTTTACAACAATAAAAAGATACGGCAACATCTAAAGTAAACTCGTGACGGATCACAAGAAAACCCCTCACCTGTATATACATACCTGCATCCGCATTCCGACTGAATGCGAATGCGATGAGACTAAAATAATCCAACAAATCTAATACTAGGATCCGGCTTAAACCAAAGCCCACTAGTATGATCCGCCCGATCATGATCCGTGCACTACTGCACGTATATGATCGAACCCTGCCATATATCATACGGCCTCTACAACGTTTTGCCCAAAACTTGAGAAACTATCTGGGGGGGACTCTAAAGACTCGTCAAAACATTGGCTGTAGATTTAACCACTAGCACGTCAGTGGTACTAGCTGTACGCAACGGGCTAGCAGGTATTGACCAAAAGGGAGGTCGATGAGCGAACTCATCCTGACACCCTACTGAGCCTGTCAGTGACAATATCTGTACAGTCCGGTCCGTTCGTCTATGAGTATCGCATGTCGGGCCTAGGGGGTTGGTAAAAGTCAGACCCCTAAAAGCGGTACAAGTCGTGTCGGAGTGTAGCCCAGAACACCCTAAGATACTACTGGAATACCTACCAGTAAATCCTCTGCCTTGGCCAAGGACTTCGTGTAATGGCTCTCCTAGACACAGCGCGATCTCACCCCCAATACCGGGAGAGAAGAAACCCCTGCCGATTCGCTCACTGCCTCCATGTGGCTCGGGACTGTACCCAACTAAAACCTGTTTGCATGACTCCTTTGAGCCATGGTAGGGTAGTAATCAAAGCACAGTGGGAACTCACACGAGACAAATGACGATCTCAGGTCGATGAACTAACTTGTACATATGTCACCAGGGAACTTCTATCTGACGCCAGGTATAATACCAACTAGCATGTTCCCGGCGAGTCCTGTCCGGTGTACTCATAACCCAATGAGCACCTGTATACATCTTAGGTGATCCAACTGACACCAATGGCTTATGAGACCAGCCACCGCCCCTCGTCGGGGCCTCGACTGTATACACTAGTCTACTAATGGAGTATCGATGCCTAGTCTCGAAACTCCCACGACTAGGGACCACTTTAAGGATGTGCTTATAGACCCCAGCTCCCACGTATATGATCGCCATCATACTGCTGGCCGTCAAGCAAGAATCCTAAGGGCGCTATCAATGTGTAATAGTGACCTGTAATGTCACCTAAAGCTGTACACGATGATAAAGATAAACCAGATAGCATACTATCATCTTGAGTAAGACTGTCCTACCGGTATAGGTCCTCCCTCAATTATTGCAATCATATGCCTGCGATCCAATAATTGACTCTGAGGGCACTATATCCAACAATCTCCCACTTGCACTCAAGGCTAATTATTGCAATGTCGCATACTCACAGCCCGTGTGATACCGAACACCCAACTCCTCTATTAATCAGTTTCACAAAGCCCATTTGCGAAACTATTGCGTTCGAGGAATAGCCTCAGTGAGTGGATCCGTCCTGATGTTTCTTTCTATATTTCTCTTTATCTCAAGTTCGCAGAGAAAGCCATCTCCTGAAATGATCAATACCTGTCTTAGAATATGTCTGGATATCTGATGGGACCTGGTTCATAAATGAACTCCAAATCCAAACTTCTTAGACTGTATCGTCAACTGAACTTAATCAGTATCCTGCGCCATGCCTCCCTCAATATCCGCTTGGACTACCTGTCCAAAATACTGCCCATCGTCAGAGGGAAAACTACAACTCTGACAGTCACTCTGTCATCCAGGTCACCTTGGAAGCCTGGAATGATAACTGTCTCCTAAAAGAGGCTGTTGTTATCATATCCCTAGAACATCCACTTATGTTCTAAAAACTGCTTCCGAATGTTTCTCCAGGATAGGATTAATATCAACTTATTGTATCTAGTGCAAAAAACAACGTCTGGTGTGGTACTTGACATCTCATGATTGACTCAATTGCCTAAGCAAGTGATCTGCCAATCATGCAAATCCCTCTCCCCTTTAGTCTGTAAGACACCTTTAGAGAGGGTGACTCCATCACCTGCAGGTACACTACCATGCCAGGAGTCGTCCATTCTAAAATACCCGTAGAATGCTGTCTAAGTACCCAGATTGGGAAACTACCCAAATCTACATCTAAAACCATAGATCTAGTAACCAGAATGTCTGATATTATATCTATATCCTATGTGGAAAAACCACTGTGTGACAACCAAAATATAACCGATCGTAGTATAGGAATTTCACTTCCTACTCTGTGTATGTCATCCAAATACCAGGACATCACACCCTACTACCTTCTTAACAGATCCATCCCTATTCTGATGAAGTCAAACCTATGACTGTCACATCAGAAATAGATGATCTATCTCCACTATATCTGCTTTAGTCCATAAATAGACATAAGCTACTTTTCCACTATGCTTCCGCTGCTCTTACTGACTACGACAACCCTTTGGCAGAGTCATATACACGTACACTTCTAAAGCTAGTTTAGAACGACGCTATACTCATCCTCCTGCCGGGTCTCATAGCCTGGAACAACAGCAATGGCAAGTCTGGGTAACAAGAACCTCCCTGTCACCGTCCTTGAGGCTACCGGAGTACCTCTCGGGTGTCTGAGGTTACCCACCATATCTGCGGAGTGGCTAATAGAATGTCAATCCAGATTGAATCTTTAGGTCCTATTAAATTTTCAGTAATCGTTTGCGGTTCTGGAATCACTTCCAGTTCTACCATACTCCCACTACTGTTTTATGAAAAAAATCCATTTTTATTACAACTGTGGCGAGTCAAGAACAATATCACTATTGATCTTCCAGATGGTAAAAAGTCAACCCTCGTCATAGCCCGGGTCAACCCACAAACTGCCATTACAGAAACGCGCCTTGAGTTATCCAGAGTCTGGTTTTAAGCATAAGCCGGAAAACTCCCCGTACCTTAACAATGTTAAGATATGAACTATTCTATATACAATATAGAAATAGAGGCACTGATTTAATTGGAACCAGATTCAAATCATGCAGCTGTCACCAGTGCATGTCAACTAAATGGAGAGAGGCCGATCAGCATTACTCAACTTAGGAGTGCTTCCAATTATGAGTAACCTGAAAGAGAAGCAAGTTCTCTTAATCATTATTATCAACTGAATACCATACACAAGTATCTACATCTTCGATCACCTTGAAGAATCCTGATACTTGCAATACCTGATTCTCTACTTTATTCTTATACTTATAACTTCTCAAAACTTATACCTTGCATTTCTACAAAACACATGTATAAGAACTAGAGAAGTCATAAGTAAACAGAATATAGTATGAGTACCAACCCCTCCGTCCTAATGGACACTGGACAACACACAATACTCTGTATAAGTCCCCTGAGTCTAATAACTCATTCCCCGTGTGTCGTAGGTTGAAAACTGTACTTATGGTTAAGAAGAATTGCACCGCTGTTTAATGCTCCTTACCTAACCATCCACTGATATAGGTAAATGTCATGGACATAATTTCAAAAGGTTATATCTCACTTTATAAAAATAAACGTACAGATATATCAATTTGAAATTGGTGCATAACAACGGATATTCAAAACCAAATATTTGCCGTCCGGCAAACAACCCAGGCGATTTCCTCAAATATCACCAATTACAACGAATCCCGATATAATGAGGATGATCACCCAATTCCCAATAACTTACTCCCACTCATCATCTGTAAAACCATACAGATATGAGAATCAAACCTGGTAAATACATACCCTGGAGCAAGGACTAATTGGGAAATCAGTTTTCTTTTAACAATACACAGTGAAACTGAAACATGTGTATGTTTCGGAGGGGTATCCGGGTATTCCTAGTAATGCCTCTTCCATTATCAGATTCACAACTATAACCGTATATTTCTTTGCCATCTCTCCAAATCCCTTTATATGTCTTTAGTCATTACCTTCTGCACACCATCGTTAGGCTAAATGGTTTTCTTCCTTCCCTACCGTTCGGCACCAGCCTATGGTTTGGAAGAAGACTATCCAATAAGCGTAATAGGTGTACTCTCCTAATCGTAGGAGTACTCGCAACCCGAGAGAAAGTAAAGATAAAAGACAACTAAATAAAACCTTATTCCTATTTCTCCTGAACCAGAATCCATCCCCGAACTGGAACAAGTCCTTTCGAGTTCGCATATAACCATACGATGGAGTATCCAATAAACTGTGGATCTTCGTAGTGATACGGGGTGTTCCGGAGAAATACAAAGGTGAAATAGGATTGGCGAAGAAATACTTGGTTTGGTCGTGAATAGCAGTCGCAATTTACTTTGCCCTCTTACTAATCCCTTTATTTGTCTTTACTTAATACCTTCTGTACACTGTTTAGGCTAAATGGTTTTCTTCATTCCCTACCGTTCGGCACCTGCCTATGGTTTGGATGAAGACTATCCAATTAGCGTAACAGGTGTACCGTCCTAATCCAAGGAGCACTCACAACCTGAGAGAAGGTAAAAGGAAAAGACAACTGAATAGTCCTATTCATTTTCTCCAGAACCGGAAACCATCCTCGAATCTGGAACAAGTTCCTTCGAGTTCGTATTTAACCATACGATGGTTTTATCCAATGGTAGTGGATGTTCGTAGTAATACGGGGTGTTCTGGAGAAAAGGGTAAAAGTAGGAGTGGCAATGAGGTATGCAACTCTGACAATCCAAAAGCCAGTGTTTTAAGAAGGTTCGGTTAACTTGGTCACTGAGTCATAGTCAAGGGTCGGGTCATGGTCGCTGCCAAAGAGAGAGAGAAAAGAAACACTCTGCGTGCACTCTAACCTAGATCAGAATGGTTATCATTTTATCCAATCAGGAAACCTCCCACTGTAATCTCAAATTCTCCTCCAAACCTGAAAAAAAAATTAGTCGGGATCACCCGAGGAGTAAACCAACTCATCAGTAGGAATCGGGATCCAACTATCATTGCATGATAATGTGATGGAATCCACTCACGTTATCATACTCCAGAAGGTATGCGCATATCTGGCAAGTTTCAGTTTCTTTAGAAACACCCGATGTGATTTTTACCCCATGCTCTTATGACCTTGACTTTGGCCAACAAATCATAAGTCACATGTCAAGTTCTACCCGTCATTGTCCAGGTTAATTTGAACCCATTTGTACTTATCCTTGACTTTGGCCAACAAAGCAGTACTATCCCAAACCAACGCATCTATCTATGCAACAGAAAAGTAACAAATAGCTACCATACACTATGCCTTGACTTTGGCCAACAAACATAACATGAATACTAAGTGCTACCCGTCTGAAATGACGGAGGGCTACGAATGGTTTTTGGCAAAAAACCTTTAACGTAATGAACTTGATATCGTTGAAGGAACCGGATAGCTTTTTATAAAAATATAGTGGCGAAAACCTTTGCTAAATAGGTCACTCCCGGTGAAGGGATCTCGGCTCTTTCCCCATAGAATGAGGTGCAGGATATTCCAACTGAATACCATGATGCAAAGCAAAAAGGCAATCGGCTATAGTGAAGTTATTACCCTGACGCAAACTTCTGTCCAAGGGGTCACTCCCGGTGAAGGGATCTCGGCCCTTGCCTCGTCGACTGAGGTGCTGGATATTCATAATCGAATGCCACTGTGCAAAACAAAAGAAAACGTCCCTGCAATAACAGCTTTTTGAAAAATGTTCCAACAACATCAGAATAGGTTTGTTTAGCTTGCATTGATAATCACACCACAAAAGAACGAAAATATGATATACGTATATGCCATCCGCATTCGCCACTGGGTCCCGTCATCACCCGTTAGGTTACTTAACTAACGACAGAGCAGGGACTGGACTAGCGCGGGTGTAAAACATATACAACATCTACTAGTATATATATCAATATATAATATTTGCTCATGGCGTGATAAAATGCAACATCACAGAAATGTAAAAAGCATCACAGAACAATATAGATAATCTGGGATCCCCGGGTTTCATAGAGCCGCTACTAAAACCTGACGTTCCCCTGGTCGTGTGGATAGCTTGTGCAATGAAATCCTAGACCCCTACGGGTGCGGCAAGTTACCCGCCAAAACTTGAAGCGAGGAAGCCCCCTTCAACAAAGTGAATGGACCACCCAACACTTCACGGAATCCGGTAACTTGAGCACCCCTCCTTGGGTCAACCTATACCCCCTACGAGTGCGGCGAATAGCTCGCCAATTCCAGAGTAAAGCCCCCTCCATCTCAAAGCCATAAGATGCGGGCTCGTTGCCCTCTAGAACCCGGCTATCCGTGTACCCCACCGCGGGGTAATCCTAGTACAGAAAGTAAAATATACAACGGGTACATCGACCTCAGCCCGGTCGTGCCCCAAATGAATAATATACAAACAGGTAGTGACGGCAGTCCACATATCGGACGCTCGCCCCGCAATATCAAATGTACAAATACAACCAAACTGTACTACCATTGCATCCAGGCTATCCACCACGACAAATCCGCAACATCACAGCACAACACAGAACATCAATGTGAATGTCACGTTCGCAAATACGTCTAAAAGGGCTATAGCAATTAGACAAGATTTACCGATCAAATGACATTCACGGTCGCAGATATAATGTAAGTACTGTAAACTAACATATTTAAAATTTTCGATCGACAAAATTTCCCAAAGTGGGCCCCAAGTACAACTGCAGCACTCAAAATAATCTGGGCCAAAAATAAATATTCCAGAAACCCCAATTCCAAGTTTAAAGACCACTGTAGAAGAAATGGTGCAGAGAAGCATCTTAACTGTGGCGGAACCGCGGCCAAAACGTGGGTATGGCCGCGGTTCCGCGGCGTTACAGTAGAATCAAATTGCCAAATTTCAACAGTGTTCTTAAAAAACCCTGCTTGATATTCTGACGAACCCCTGAAGATCCGCTCACTGCCTCCATGTGGCTCGGGACTGTACCCAACTAAAACCTGTTTGCATGACTCCTTTGAGCCGTGGTAGGGTAGTAATCAAAGCACGGTGGGAACTCACACGAGACAAATGACGATCTTTGGTCGATGAACTAACCTGTACATATGTCACCAGGGAACTGCTATCTGACGTCAGGTATAATACCAACTAGCATGTTCCCAGCGAGTCCTGTCCGGTGTATTCATAACCCAATGAGCACCTGTATACATCTTAGGTGATCCAACTGACACCAATGGCTTGTGAGACCGGCCATCGCCCCTCGTCGGGGTCTCGACTGTATACACTATTCTACAAATGGAGTATCGATGCCCAGTCTCGAAACTCCCACGACTAGGGACCACTTTAAGGATGTGCTTATAGACCCCAGTTCCCACGTATATGATTGCCATCATACCGCTGGCCGTCAAGCAAGAATCTTAAGGGCTCTATCAATGTTTAATAGTGACCTGTAATGTCATATAAAGCTGTACACGATGATAAAAATAAACCAGATAGTATACTATCATCTTGACTAAGACTGTCCTACCGGTATAGGTCATCCCTCAATCATTGCAATCACATGCCTGCGATCCAATAATTGACTATGAGGGCACTATATCCAACAGAAACTCCCTCCACACCTCTTTCATCCTTACCTTTGCCGGCTAACTCCGACGTTGACCGGAATTCTGTTTATACATCTTCACCTTCATCTTCATCTTCTGAGATGTCAGGATTCAATCCTAACAACCCTTTACCTACCTCGGGACTGATTCCACCTCAACTGGGTGCGAATAACCCATAACCACCTCCTGTTGAAGCGCCACAGCGAATCACGCTCCAGGAAATTTTCTATCTTACCCGCTCCGCACTTCCTACCTGTCTTTCACTTCCGCCGGCAAATGGGAATAATTTCGAAATTAAGCTCCACTTCATCAACATGTTGCCTAAATTTCACGGACTGGAATCCGAAGATGCCTATATCTTCATCAACAAGTTCCAGAACGTTTGTGCAATGATGAAGACAACCCAACTGTTCGACGATGCTATCCGGCTACGAGTCATTTCTCTCACTCTATGTGACCTAGCTGAAAAGTGGCTGTATAGCACCGCGTCGCATTCCATAACCAGTTGGGATGAGTTTGTAAAACGTTTCTTAAAAAGTTTTACCCAAATCATAAAACCGCGAGAATACGAAACGAAATAAACCAATTTTCCCAGCTTCCTGCTGAACCTTTTTGGAAGTGCTTTGACCGATACTAAGACCTTCTTGTTCAGTGCCCGCATCACGGTATTGAGAGATGGCAACTTTGCCAGACCTTATATGAGGGGCTTAATTCCGCAACTAAGCAGTTGCTGGAGACCATTTGTCAAGGCCACTTCCTAATCAAATCTGACGAGGAAGCTTGGCAATTTTTCAACGATCTCGCAGAGCGTACGCTTCAGTGGGAAAGCACTAGACCGAACACTTCATCTACTTCGTCCGGTCTATCTAAGGCAGGCGTTCATCAACTAATATCTCAATTGCAATGAAAGCTGAAATGGCAGCGATCACACGAAAACTAGAAGCAATTGAGAGTAAGTTTTCATCTCCTTCTCCTGCCCCTGCTCTTCCCCCTCGTACTATCTGCGCTTGTTGTTCAGACCCATCCCATCTGACCGAAGAGTGTCCTTACAACCCACCTGCTCAAGGACAGGATCAGGTCAATGCTACCTTTCAGCAGAGACAAAGAAATGATCCATACTCTTCCACTTACAATCCAGGCTGGAGGAACCACCCCAATTTCGCCTGGAATCAGAATCAATAATAATTCCAAAACAACAACAACTTCCAGAGGCCTCCTCCTCCTCAACAACAAGATCCTCAACAAACTCAATATCAGCAACCTTTCCAACCACAACCTTTTCAGAATCCGACGAATAATTTTGCACCCAACAATTCTTTTTCTCAAAACAATTTTGTTCCATCAAACAACGATAAGGTTTCCTCGCTAGAACGAAGTCTGGAGGCGTTTTTAAAGCAATCGACTCAATCCTCCGCCTACATCCAGTCTTCCATTCAGTCTTTGGTGCAACACACTGCTGCACATGGGCAAAGCATCAAAACTATCGAAGCCCAGATTGCACAACTGAATGCGGTTTTAAGCGTGCGAGAGATAGGGAAGCTTCCATCTCAGCCACTCCCAAATCCTGGTCACCCACATAACGCACATGTTGCTCTTGAACAACAAAACTACAATATGAGTGCTGTGACTACGTTGAGATCTGGAAGGATGTTGCACAACAACGTTGGGACAGATGAAGACACCCCGGCCGCTTCTTCTTCTTCTTCTTCTTCTTCTTCTTCGTCTTCTGAGCCTGTTCTCCATTCTTCATAAGGCTCTACTTCTTCTGCTACTCCGAACGGACCCACATCTCACTCCACGAAAACACCAGCACTGGGATCCATTCCAACTCCGCAATCTCCTCCACAAGCATTGGACTCACCCAATTTCCAAAATGTTCCATTTCCAAACCGGTTGAGATCCAATAAATAAAATCCACAAATGGAGAAGATTGTGGAGTTGTTTAAATAGGTTAGCATTAACATTCCCCTCTTGGATGCAATCCAACAAGTCCCTTCTTACACAAAAATCTTGAAGGACTTGTGCACTAAGAAGAGGAAATCTCAAGTACCCAAAAAAAATTTCTTAGCTAGTGCAGTGAGTGATGCTCTTACCCAACCTTTACCTAAAAAACGAAAGGACCGTACCTATCCTACAATTTCAATAACTATTGGGGATAATAACATCAACCATGCACTTTTGGATCTTGGTGCCCGTGTTAACCTGCTTCCGTATTCGGTATATGAGCAACTAGGTGTAGGAGAGTTGAAACCCACACACTGTACTCTCCAAATGGCCGACCGATCTATCATCCATCCTAGGGGTGAGTTAGAGGATGTGTTAATAAAAGTAGGGGACTTCATATTCCCCGATGATTTCATTGTTTTAGACACACAACCTGTACCTAACCCCCGGAATCAAATTCCGGTGATACTTGGTCGTCCATTCCTCGTGACCTCGAATGCTGTGATCAATTGTCGAAATGGTTCGATGAACCTATCTTTTGAAAATATGACAATTGAACTCAACATTTTTAGGTTGGGGAATCAGCCCTCCGAACCTAATGCTCATATACTAGACGTTTGTTCGATCCAGGAGATCGTCCCTGAGGACTGTGAGTTCGACAAATTTCTGTTCGATCACAGCAATCTTGACGCCACTAGTGCGTTCCTCCTTGAATCTGATACTGCTCCCGACAGTGATTATGAGTGTTTCACTTTCTTGAACGATCTTGACTATTCGCTACCCGAGCTTGAATCCTTTGAATTTTCGGATGCGTTAGCTGAACCATCCGACTCGGTCGCTTACACTCGTTTTGAGCCTTTGTTAGAATCCTTTGAGTTAGAGACATTTTCGCCGATTTTGCCTTCAATTGTTTCACCTCCAAAGCTCGAACTCAAGCCGTTGCCTTCTCACCTCAAGTATGCATACTTAGGTGAGAACGAGAACCACCCTATTATCATCTCGGCCTCTATAGCTCAAGAGCAAGAGAAACCCCTTCTGACGGTCTTACAAAGCAATAGGCAAGTTTTTGGCTGGACTATGGCGGACATCAAGGTGATTAGTCCCTTGATCGTTGAACATCATATTCATATGATGGATGATGTTAAACCAGCCAGGGATCAACAGAGGCGACTCAATCCAGTCATGAAGGAGGCTGTGAGAAAAGAGATCGTTAAATGTCTTGATAGTGGTATCATTTACCCTATCGCTGATAGCCAGTGGGTCAGTCTGATACATGTTGTCCCCAAAAAGTCGGGTATAACGGTCATCGCCAATCAGGAAAATGAGTTGATCCCTACTCGCACCCAAACTGGGTGGCGAGTGTGCATAGATTACAGAAAACTCAATGCCGCGACGCGGAAAGACCACTTTCCGCTATCTTTTATTGACCAAATGCTTGAACGATTGGCTGGACACGAGTACTCCTGCTTTCTGGATGGCTACTCCGGCTATAACCGGATTCCCATCGCCGAAAAAGATTAGGACGAAACCACGTTCACATGTCCTTTCGGCACGTTTGCATATCGTCGCTTGCCCTTTGGGTTATGCAATGCACCCGCTACCTTCCAGCGGTGTATGATGGGAATTTTCTCAGACATGGTGGAAAATTTCTTGGAGATCTTCATGGATGATTTCTCCATTTTCGGCGATTCCTTTGATGAGTGTTTGCTACATCTCGATGCTGTCCTTACCCGGTGTTAGGATAAAAACCTAACTTTGAATTGGGAGAAATGCCACTTCATGGTGCGCGAAGGTATTGTCTTAGGACATATCATCTTGCAAAATGGCATTGAGGTGGATAAAGCTAAGATTGAGGTCATTTCCAATCTTCCTCCTCCCAAGTGCGTTAGAAACATCCGAGCTTTTCTTGGCCACGCCGGCTTCTATAGACGGTTTATCAAGGACTTTAGCAAAATTGCTAGACCCTTGACTCTTCTATTGGCTAAGGACACCACATTCGATTTCAATTCGAGCCGTATGACTGCATTTGAATCACTTAAAAGCTCACTCACTTCTGCTCCCGTACTTTCTTCTCCTAACTGGACGTATCCATTTGAGATTATGTGCGATGCATCCGACTTTGCCATCGGTGCTGTCCTAGGGAATCACATAGACAAGATGCCGCATGTAATCTATTATGCTAGCTGAACCTTGAACGATGCCCAGCTAAATTACACAACAACCGAGAAGGAATTCTTGGCTGTTGTGTTTGCATTAGAAAAATTCAGGCCCTATTTAATCGGCTCCCCAGTCATTGTTTACACAGACCATTCTGCTCTACGCCATCTTTTTGCAAAGAAGGACGCAAAATCTTGGCTGATACGTTGGATCCTCTTACTCCAAGAGTTTGATCTTGTCATCAAAGACAAAAGAGGATGTGAAAACGTGGTGGCCGACCATCTTTCACGACTTCCTTCTTCGCCGACGCTTTCACTTCCAATAAACAACGTTTTTCCGGATGAACGGCTCTTGATAGTATCATGCGAACCCTGGTTCGCAGATATTGTGAACTACTTAGCAATAAGATTACTACCAAACGAGTGGTCAAGTCAGGACAGACTTCGATTCTTATCCCAAGTAAAGCACTTTTACTGGGACAAACCATATTTGTTCAAATACTGTCCCGACCAGATTATTCGTCGGTGTGTGCCTAATAATGAATTCAAGAGTGTGCTGTCATTTTGCCACGATCAAGCGTGTGGCGGGCATTTTGGCCCAAGAAAGACAGCCGAGAAGATCTTGCAGTGTGGCTTTTACTGGCCACAACTCTTCAAAGACGCTAATGATTACCGCAAGACTTGCTCCCGGTGCCAAAATTTAGGCCGGATATCTAGGAGAAACGAGATGCTACTCCAACCAATCTTGGTTGTCGAGATTTTCGATGTTTGGGGGATTGATTTTATGGGGCCATTTCCCAGCTCTTTTAGGAACCTATATATTCTTCTAGCTGTTGATTATGTCTCTAAATGGGTCGAGGCCGTGCCCAGCCGGACTAACGACAATAAGGTTGTCATTAGATTCCTTAAGGAAAACATCTTTTCCCGGTTTGGACACCCCCGTGCAACCATTAGTGACAATGGAACACATTTCTGTAATAGGACTTTTGAACCCTTAATGCGGAAATACTCCATTAATCATAAGCTATCGACGCTCTACCACCCTCAAACATGTGGGCAAGCCGAAGTGTCTAATCGTCAAATCAAACAGATTTTGGAGAAAACGGTTTCTAAGAACCGTAAGGATTGGTCTTTAAAACTCACTGATGCCCTTTGGGCATTTTGAACTGCATATAAGACTGATCTTGGCATGTCTCCTTATCGGCTTGTTTACGGAAAGGCTTGCCACCTTCCAGTGGAAATCGAGCATAGAGCATTTTGGGCGATCTAGGAATTGAATTTATCTCTTGATAACGCGGGCAGCCATCGAAATCTGCAAATCAATGAACTAAACGAGCTTCGGGATGAAGCTTACGAGAACGTGGTTGTTGTTAAGAACCGAACGAAGGTGTTTCACGATAAACACCTTATGCGCAAAACTTTCACACCTGGTCAACAGGTACTTCTCTACGACACCCAGTTACATTTCCATCCCAGTAAGCTCAGATCTCGATGGAAAGGAGCATTCTTTGTGCGGATTGTATATCCGCATGGTGCGGTGGATTTGGAAAATCCAGAGGACGGTTCACTATTCAAAATGAACGGACACAGGTTAAAACCGTTCCTCACCGCTGACCCATCGGAGGAGCTCCTGATATTGCAGGAGCCGATTTACATCGAATAATCTTCCTCCGCTTACCACCAAAGTTCGGTTATCCAGCCATAAACAGTGGAAACACTGTTTCAAATAAGTTTGGGGGTATGTACTACTTGTAATTATATAAAAAAAACATAAAAATATAAAAAAAAATTCAAATTTTTGAGGGGTATTTTTGTAAATATTTAGTTCTATTAATTAAAAATAATAATAACAATTTTTTTACATACTAAATTCCACTTTTTAAGGGGGCTTTTGTACAAATAACCAATAACCCCTATAAAAATAACCCGACCCCTCTTCTGAATTTACATAACCCTAAATATTCCCTCAAACAAAACCCTAGCCGCCACAGCAGAAAGAGAAGCGAGATCGCACCAAGCCGCCGCCCAACCGCCGCATTTCCCTGCATCTGGCCGCGCTTCCGCCGCCGCTTAGCCTCGTCACCCTCTGAAATTTTCAGAGGAGGTTCGATCTTCTAAACTCTTCTCTGTTAATTTAGAAATTCTGCATTTACTCTCTGTAATGGCACCCACACTTCGGTTTGAAAGGGATTTCTCCCAATTGTTTGCACATAATATTTATGGTAGTTATTTCGGTGATGAGATCCGAAGGCGCGGATGGAACTTTTTGTTATTTAACCATCCGAATGCATTCGCGATTCCGGATCTAGTTGCCCGTTTCTACGAATGTATGGAGGAGGGTTGTCATGCACAACACGGGTACATTAGATTAATGTGGGGGGATAGAAAAATTTTAATTGATAGGGACTTCATTCATGAAATCACCTTAATACCACGACTTCCCATTCACGACCAACCCCTCCGATTTGAAGACTACCTACCTCTAATGGGAAACGACTGTTCTAGGGAGCCCCGAAAGGGTGTTCAGGCTCGCACACTTTTTGCGAATGTTTTAACTGTGTGTCGTTGGGCACAAAATAATATTTTTGGAAGTTCGCACAACACAACTTTTTTCACCCCATCCCTACACATAGTGCACACACTAATGACTCGAAACTCTAGTTACGATATGTGCACTGTGTTGCTTCACTCGATTGGCGCCGGAAAACGGGCGGCCAATTATCCATGCCCTATGTTGGTAACACAACGGTGTCGCCATTTCCTCTCTGTTGAGAAATTTGAATTTTATATGCATGGTGGGATTCCCATTCGACCCCTTCTTGAGGGTGTCTCCACGTCCTACACAAGACTACATGATCTATGGTCACGCATCGAGCCGGCCGAGGACGTGATGGACAAGACCCCTAGCTCAAGCTCGACCGCGAGGGATGAAGAGCTTGCCCTCGCTGCGTAAGCGCGCTTAATTCGATGAACCCATAGGGGGTAGAAAGAGTAATAGAGATGCTGAATAACTTTGATCAGCGTATAACGAGCTTGGAACAGGGGATGTCTACCCTCCTAGCAAGAGAGGAAAGATCACGTTCACGATCGAGAGGACGGGGGGCTGATAGGGGAGAGGCTGGGACTAGTGAAGCCGCGTCTAGTCGACGCCGCAGGGAGCAGTGAGGACACTGCTATTAATATGTCTGGGGGTAAGGGTATTGTAAATAGTTATCTTTGTATTGCATCTGCTTATTTTTATTTTTTGTACATATTTGTTTTTTTCCTTTGCATATTTAATTCCGCATTGCATCTTTATAAAAAAAATATTTAAAATATTTTAAAAATTGAAAAATTTTAAAAATTTTAAAAATTGAAAATTTCAATTTTGGCCATATTTAACTCATGTTCAACATGACGGTTGACTAGTTAGGAAAAACTAGATCCTAAACTTAGTAAATTAAAAACCCTAAAAATAACCTTTCTTAAAGTTTAACCGTAGAAAATATATGTCCTTATAGTTTATTTAGAAATAGGCAAATTTTGAGTTCAGTTCTTAGGCTAAATCTGAATAAGGGAAGAGTTTTGAAAGCTTTACTTTAAGTATAAGTCTGAAAAAATAATTCTGAACCTTAAGTCCAAATTCTGAAAGTATATACCCTACTATACGCACTTACACACATCTTGAAACTTGGGATAGTAGAGGATACCTTGAAATGCTCTTGTCTAAAATCCTTAGTATGAAGAAATAGAAAAATATAAATGGTGAATAAAAAGATAAAAAATAAATAAATAAAAAAATGAACACTGGTTTTGTAATTGCTTAAGGCGGCATAAATAAAAAATATAGCGATGCTGCTTTATCACCTAGTGCCTTAGACGAACTGGTTTGGGAGTCACTGCTAAGCCTTAGGTGTTGTAAGATGAGGAATTACGACTAAATGCGCAAGCACATTTTGTAAGCGGTCGTTTAGTACCTCAAGAAGTATTAACGGTCGCATGAAGGATGTGTGAGCAATTTCATCTAGAATTCACCAACTAAAAAGTATTTTGGAAGATGGACAAGAGTATGATAGCTTGAATTGAATTTCCAAGTGTAGGGGTGATAATTACACACACGTAGGGATATATGATTGAAGTTTGGAGGAGAGATAGGAATAAAAGATAGGGCTTATATTTTCAATAGAGATGATAAAAATTCCTGAGTTAAGATTGCACCTTAGAAGGAAAACTTAGGAGATGCTGAAAGTTTTATAAACTAGCAAAACGTATATGATCTTAACTTAAATAAAAAGGAAGTGTGAATAATACGGGTTGATGATTTCTAAGTTAAAGATGATAGAATTTCTTGCTAAAATACTGAATTGAAGAATTAGAATCAATGGCCAAATTGATCGGATTTTGTGGGTAGTATCTGCTGAAAAACCCTCAGGAGACAACACTCCTCCTACTAGGGACACCTAGAGGTTTAACGGCTTGTTGCACGAGCTCAGTGCAATCGCGTTCCCTGCGAAAGTGAGTTTCGGACTTTTTGAGAATAAAATTGGTTTTGCTCGGGACGAGCAAAAGATAAGTTTGGGGGTATTTGTTCATATCAGATTTTTGCATTTTTATATCGCCCATTCTTAATCACATTGCATATAAGTAGGTACTTTTGATCCATGTCTGCTAAATAGTTGCAGGTTACAGGTTCTCAGCTCTTTACGGTGAAATTCATGAAAAGTCACAACAAATGCGGGACTACGACCAACAACAGATGAATACTGATCTTCGCTAACCATCCGTTTGATGCCGCCTACCAGTTCAAGGGAAAAATAGAAAATCATTAAGCACTTCAATACACAAAGCATAAGGGCAGCACAAGATCCAAGATTTCAACGCGGAGCTCAAGGCAAAAGTCCACATCATTCTGCACTATTGAAAATCTGGAAGGAAATTGAAGAGATTCTGAGAAACCAAGTGAATAAAACAGAAGATATAAGCAACATGGAGAAGCCCTGAAAAGATGGCCCCACGGTTCCACCAATTGGTCGTGGAACCGTGGCCAATCAGGCACTTCTGCCGCGGAACCGCGACCGCGTTCTGCGCATGTCGATGGCAGTGTCGGTGCTTTGACTCGGCTCTCTTGGGGTAGTTTTGTAATTTCGTGTATGGATCGGAATGTAAACCTAGGGTTTTTCTATCTATAAATAGGAAAGCTTAAAACCAAATTAGCATGCCTCTTTTTATTTTTAGATCTAGAATTTAAAATTCTCTATGAAAAATTGTAGTGAGTTTTTGAGAGGTTATCAATAAAAGTAAGTTCTTTTTATTTTTCTCGCATTTGTTTATCGCATTTTTATTACCTGCAATTTTCATTTGTTAACTTAGTCGTAGAATTAAATCAGTGTTTTTCTTTTGTTATCTCCTTTTCTATTTTTTTTACAACGATGATGCTTGAGTAAGATCCTTGCCTAGGTGAGGTCTCAAATAGCTAGTTGTAAATTCCTCTTAACCTAAATTCTTTCTACCTTCCCTCTTGTTTTATTTTTATCTTTTTAATGGGTGAGTAATTTCTCACTTATTAGGGCAGGAGAAGGAAGGTTTGAGAGAAGGAAATCTCTCTCACTCCTTTCTTTGCCCAACACCTTAATTCAGACTCCCTTTAATTGAACCAAAATTCGCTCACTACGGCACCCTATCCTACATGATAGCAGTGATTTCCTAGTTAGACCGGTTGTGGTTGAATTAATTGGAGGTTAGGGCTAAGAGACAAGAACGAACGGACAAGGACCAAAAGAAAGAAACTAAGCATGGAAAGCCTAGCTTATACTTGTAAGTCTCTTCCTAGTCGTGTGAATCCCCATTGTTGCCGATTACCTTAACACCGATATTAATAACTAAGGCATTAAAAGAAGTGAGAAATTCCTAACTCGAACCAACCTAATCCTAACCCTAGCAAATATTTTATCATCCTTTATATCATTCGTAGATCTTAAAACAAAACTCAAAATATTTTGGATTTAACTCGTTAAAACATAAATAAAAAGATTCCATCTCCCTGTGGATCGACCCGTACTCAACCGGCTAGCTACCAAGCGAAACCGTCTTGATTTCGGTAATTAAAATTAAAAGCACGCATACAAAACAACCAACAATCACGAAGTCAACGCAGTGTTCTCGGTTCTTCCATCAATGCAAGCCCTCACTGGAGATGATCAGAGTTTGCAGATCGCCATGGTTCCGCGGCAGCACTACAGAGAGCTTGATGCGCTTGAGACATATAGTATGCAAGAGCTACAGACATTCTACGTCCCTCCTTGTCAAAGAGGTGAAAAGGCGATCCTATTCTATCGATCCGGGGAAACCAAAGTCGAGAGAGAAGTCTGGCGTGGTGCCGAACCTGCGCTTGACAGGCTCCAACCAATCCGTCTGCCCATATACTACGCAGAGGGATTGAAAAGGTTATTGAGATGCCAAGGCGTACCCTTTAACAGGATCTGGAATGTCCCCGGAACTCAGCGGAAATTGCCCAACAGAAAATGGAAACGATCGGGCTTGGATATGTCCAGTCCAAGAAACGGGAGCAGTTCCATGGCTGCCATGTCATAAAGGATCTTGATGAAGAAGAAGATGCTCTTTTAAAAGACACTGACACTGAACCAGAACGCGGTCCTGCCATTAAAATGCCGAGTCCGTCATTTGAAGAACAGATGGACAAGCTAGTACGGGAAGCGAGTCAAAAGGTTCGGAACAACCACAGCCGCGAAATGGCCATTTACGAGAAAGCCAAGACGCAACGCCTCCTTCATCAGGCCATGGAGGATGACGATGCCCTTCGACGTCAGCCCACCATGCATTCTCAAGACAAGAAAAAGGTCCGACGCAGAGGCAAAAACAAGTTAAAGAACGGAAAAAACGTTCGGCAATGGCAAAACGGATCCAAAAGGCCATGCAATCGAGGAAAGGTCAGCTGGAACCCGTCGCTTATGAAAAAGATGGATCGAGCATATTCTTTCCCTCAAGACAAGACAAGGAGAATCTTCTACCTCGTCATGAAACATCAAATGATGACACTCCCGGAGTCTCGGCACCCCGATCAAGCAAACGAAGTTCATCACCTGGATTATTGCTCCTATCACCGAGCGATAGGACATCCTCTAGAAGGCTGCTTCACCTTCAAAAACTGGGTCGAAGACCAATATCAACTCGGCAGGTTCGCTCTATCCAACAGTTGGAGGGTAGCCCCACCACAAAGGCTTGTGCCAAAAGCAACGTATATGGCGAAAGTAGAGCCAGATCAACATCGGTCTTGGAAACGATCTTGTACCTGTCACGTGATAACGCTGTCAGAAGAATGAGAGCGTGAGAATATAGATGACCTCCCCTGGTGCTTCGAAAACGAGGATGAAGAGGAATTGATCTCAGAATTTCCACCAGCGCCAAAAGAGTTGGAATATGGAATACATACTACTGCGGACAACCTACGGAAAATTGACTTGGGGACGGCAAACGACCCGCGGCCTACATTCGTCAGCGAGCTGCTGTCTTAAGAACAGGTGGCTATGCTAAAAGACGTGCTCATGCAGTAAAAGGACTCTTCCCATAGAACTATTCCGAGATGCCGGGGCTAGATCCGGAAATAGCTGTGCATAAATTGGCGATATCCCCGGACGTCAAGCCAGTCAAACAAGCACCAAGAAGAATGCGGCTCGAACTTGAAATGAGCATCAACGCTGAAGTTAAGAAGCTAATCGACTCCGATTTCGTCCAAGAAGTTCAATACCCTGACTGGATCACCAACATTGTCCCAATGATGAAGAAAATTGGGATGGTGCGCATCTGCGTGGACTTCTGGGACCTCAACAAGGCCTGTTCAAATGGTGATTTTTCCGTACCGGTTACCGAGCTGATGATAGACAACACGTCCACTTACGAAGTCTTCTCCTTCATGGACGGTTCATCGAGGTACAATCAAATAAAGATGCATCCCGAAGACCAGAAGCATACCGCTTTTCGGACCCCTCTGGGAATATTCTACTACAAAGTGATGCTTTTCAGTCTGAAGAACGCCGGCACTACCTATCAGAGGGCCATGACGAAGATTTTCGATGACCTCATACATGAAATCGTCGAATGCTATATCGATGACCTCGTAGTGAAAAGCAAATCGCACGAGGTGCATTAGGAGCATCTGATGATAGTGTTTCAATGCCTTCAGAAATACAACCTGGAGATGAACCCTCTGAAATGCGTGTTCGGAGTTTCCCCAGGCAAATTCCTAGGATTCATCGTACGACATCGAGGCATCGAAATAGACCCGTCAAAGATCAAGGCGATTACGGAAATGCCTTCGCCAAGAACTTTAAAACAGTTGTGGTCTCTACAAGGAAAGCTCACGTATATTCGGCGGTTCATAGCTAACCTCTCCGGAAAAAGCCGTCCCTACAGTCACCTGATGAAGAAGGAAACCCCGTTCGTCTGGGATCGCAAATGCCAAAGCGCTCTGGACGAAATCAAGCAATATCTGCAGAATCCGCCGGTACTAACCGCTCCAGTCGAGGGAAATCCCCTCATTCTATACACAACCGCCCTTGAAGGTTCTTTAGGCACGCTATGGGCACAGGAGAACGACCAAGGGAAGGAGAGAGCCCTCTACTATTTGAGTCGAGTTCTCCTGGGGGCAGAAAACAACCACCCCCTATCGAAAAACACTGCCTGGCATTAATCTTCGCGATAACGAAGCTTCGGCATTATGCTTCGGCGCATGAGGTCCATCTCATATCAAAAGTGGATCCTCTCAAATATTTGATATTAAGAGCCATACTAACAGGACAACTCACTAAATGGGCCCTACTCTTAATGGAATTCTCGATAACATACCGACCGCTCAAGGCAGTGAAAGGCCAGGCCATCACCGACTTCCTCGCTGAGCATCCGATACCTGCCGATTCACCCCTAAATTGCGAATTGCCAGACAAAAACGCATTTGACACGATCGACGGGGAAAGAGGAGGGAGTGATACCTGATAGGAACTCTACTTCGATGGGGCATCTTCCATGAAGAAGCGAAAGCACATCTCCCCCATAATCAAATCTGAGGTAAGCCTCATCTTCGTGACTCCACAAGGAGGGATAACGCGCTTTGCCTTTTCCTTAACAGAGCCAAGGACAAACAATGAAGCAGAATATGAGGCTTTGATAGCAAGTCTTGAGATCGCTGTCGACATGGGAATCAAAAACCTCCCAATATATGGAGACTTCCAGATGGTCGTTAGTCAAGTAAACGGCGACTATCAAACGTGCAAACCAGAGTTGGTGAAGTACGGCGAGAGAGTGCAACAATTGCTGACTCAAATACCTTCCCACGCCCTGGAAAGCATACCGCGTGCGGAAAATAGCAAAGGGGATGCATTAGCCAAACTTGCTAAAGAACTGGCTGACGAAAACCTCGATGACGTAAGGATCATTGTACAAAGCCGTCGAGTTCTTACACTAGCAGAAATATTTCCGGAGTTGTCTGAAGAAAAGGAAGCGACCAAGGAAACAGCCTTGCAAATTGAAGATCAAGAAAGAGCTAAGGATTGGAGAGAGATATTTATAGATTACTTCAAATCCCGTCGAACACCTGAAGATGCATCTTCAAGACATCAGCTCATGAAACGAGCTCTGTCTTTTGCCTTCGTCAATGATATTCTATATAAGAGATTGTTCGAATCTCTATGGCTGAGATGCCTGGAGCCGGAAGAAGCAAGGAGAGTCATCTAAGAAACTCATGATGGACTCTGCTGTTCTTATCAAGCCGGGCCAAAGATGAAGCTGAAGATCAAAAGGATGGGCTATTATTGGCCCACGATGATTCAGGATTGTCTCGAATACGCGAAGCAATGCCATTCGTGCGAAATTCATGGAGCCTTTATCCACCAGCATCCAAACCCGCTATACCCAACAGTAGTTATCTGGCCGTTCGAAATGTGGGGAACCGACATAATCGGGCCCATCGAACCAGCATCATCCAAAAGACATCGGTTCATATTGGCGACGACTGATTATTTCTCCAAGTGGGCAGAAGAAGTACCGCTAAGAGAAGTGAAGACGGAGAATATTCTCCATTTCTTCAAGACACACGTCATCTATCGGTTCGACACTCCGCGACAGATTATCTCCGATAACGGGCCGGCCTACAGAAGTCACAGAATCAGCCGCTTCGCACAGCAGCATAATATAGACTGGAGATACTCTTCGGTCTACAATCAACGAGCTAACGGTCTAGCTGAGGCTTTCAACAAAACCTTGACAAAGGTCATAAAGAAGACGGTGTCCAAAAATAAAAAGGACTGGCATGAGAGACTGCATGAAGCTCTCTGGGCGTATCGGACTACGTTCAAAACGACTACGAATACAACGCCGTATGCATTGGTATTCGGCACGGAAGTAGTACTCCCCTTGGAGATAGTGCTACCCTCTCTACGAGTGGCGGTTCATTACGAGCTAACAGACAAAGAGAATGCCCATCTCCGGCTTGAGGAGCTCGACGCCCTTGATAAAACTCGTCTCATGGCGCAGCAAAACCTAGAAGCTTACGAAGCAAAGATGACGCGCTCATGCGAAAGATTAACTAGGCCGAGAACATTTCGCCAAGGTGAACTCATGCTAGTGGTCAAAAGACCTATGATCCCCAATCGTGCCAAACGGGGGAAATTCGAGCCGAACTACGAGGGCCCGTACATCATAGACAAAGTCTACCAAGGTGGGGCTTACTTGCTAATGGATATGCATGGCGAAATACCCTTCGGGCCAATAAACGGCCGGTTACTGAAAAAATACTACGCCTGATGAGTCACAAACCAGGTTAATGATAGATGACGACGCCTATGTCCGCTCGCTATCTTCTTGAGTCAAGACTCTAAAAATAGTATCCAACGATACCCCGTCCCAAACACGGAAAACATCGGACAGTAATGTCCTGAAAATAGCTACTGACCGAAACGTCTTTAAACTACTACAAACCGCAGCATCCTTAGGCTGACACAAAAAAAAGGTACGTCCATAAGCAAGATGGGCACGGATGAAAACCCGAAACGGCTCCGTGAGTAAAAACAGCAAAGCTACCGACGATGTTTGTGAAAACCAGCAAAGGCGCAGACTCGTAAAAAAAAATCATGCACACTTGCAAGGTCCTCTCGACTTTGTAAGGAGAAAATACCTGTGTGAGATCCTTACGACTCACAAGGGAGCAACACACTTAGGGATCCCCACGATTCCTGAGGAGAAATTACACTTACGAGATCCTCACGACTCGTAAAGAGAACCCTCTTATGAGACCCTCATGGCTCATAAGATTCAAAAGCCTTAAGCTACAGGGATCTGAACCTGTTCTTAAGCCATCACATTTCCCAGACTGCCCTATAAACGGTTCAATGTTGACCCTTGTATACAATCCATGGGCACAAATAAACGTCTTTCCCCACCAAGTTCCACCAATGGCGCGAAATTTCCCCATTTGGCGAACGACACTTGTAAGTCCTCTCGACTTATAAGGAGAAAACACTCTTGCAAGATCGTTACGACTTATAAGAGAACATGCACTTAAGAATCCTCACGATTCCTAAGGAGAAAACACGCCTATGAGATCCTCACGACTCGTAGGGAGAACACCTTTATGAGACCCTTACGGCTCATGAAGTCAAAAGCCTTAGTCGACAGGATCCTAACCCTGTTTGCTAAGCCACCTTTGTTCGAATCGACAAAGGCAAATGATAATTCGCTCCTGGCAATGTCCCAGTGGTAGCGATACTGATGCCTAAACCGATACCAAATTCCAAGTCCTTTCACTGCAAATGATGATACGCTCCTGGCAATATTCCAGCCGCAGCGATGCTGATGCTAAGATTGGCATCAGATTCCAAGTTCCATACTCGCAGCAAAAAGTCAGCGAGCTATAAATGCATATAAAATAGCCGAAATGATAGAGCAATTTGCAATAAAATCAGCAAGTAAAAGATATGCATACAAAAATAGCCGAAATGATTGGGCAACTCGCAGTAAAAAGAAGCGAGTAAAAAGAAAAATAGCCGAAATGATTGGGCACCGCGAAAAAAAGCCGAAATGATTGGGCAATCGCGACTTTCGCGATATAAAAAGCTGAAATGATAGAGCATCGCGGAAAAAAATAAAAAAATGAAATGAAACTTCTGCCCTACAGGCGAGTCCATACTGACCCCTGTATACAATCCATGGGCATAAATGAAAAAGGAACCACATTTCCCGAAAAACTCTGTTAAAGAGAGAGTCAGATCTCAACGGCAACATCTGCATCCCAGGAGATTAGCAACGGCGTTCTTCCTCGTTCCAGCAAGATACGGACGCAGCATCACCAGTCAGAACCACGGCAAAGTCCCTAGTTCTAAGACTTCATGGTTCACAGGGAACAACAACCGTCATGGTTGTGACCGGAGGTGCTTCAGATGGAACAGTTTCAACGTTCACTACACCTACAAACAAAAAAACGTCAGAAGAAGCTGAACGGGGTTGTAAAATAAAAAGAGACCAGTGACCCAAGACTTACCTAACGGGTCATCAACCAAAACCGCGACGGAAGCATCACCAGGCGTAGCGGCTTCTTCGCTCTCCCTCAGAGGAGTAGTTTTTGTGCCCATGGGTTCATCCCCTGATTCGAAAAGAGCCGTCGTGACACTCGCGATGCCCGCTGATACCAGGGAGCCATAAGGGGAAAGAGCGGCGGTTTGGACAGTCCCAGACTCCCGAGAGAGAGTAGCCACTTCGGGCTTTGTGGTCGCCATCGTCTTGCCTACCATCTCATTACCAGGACTTGGCCCTGCGTGATATGATATATAAGAATTTGCAGATCGAGTTCTAATAAAAAAGACCGGGCATTACGTTACCTTGCGAAAGATTCTCGGTTGCCTCTCGAGCCGCGCGCACAACCTGTCTATGGACGGTAGACAGGGTAGCTGGAGCACCCTCTGAAAGAATAGCGACAGATAGAGTGGTGCTTGAGCCTGCACCTACAGACAAAGCGGCATCACATTCCTTCGCTGCGTAATTCCTGCGTTTCCTTTCAGTTTGGGCCATGAGAGCTGATCTCCTCAAGACTTCCGTCAAAGGGACGTCATTGTTCGAACCAAGCTCTGTCTCTGGAGCCGTTACAGCGTCTGTTATCGGCTGCTTTAGCGAAGCCTCCTGCAGTAATGTTGGAGGAGCTGGGGCCACAATAGCTGGCTCTGGAAGCATCGCCGCATCACCACTTGGGTTGGGCACCGCACTCGGGATAACCTGAGCCAAGGTAGTCCCTGCAATAAAATAAAAGATAGGGTCAGACTAAAAATAAAGAAAAAGGGAATGGAGGCACAATGAGCCGAATTATACCAAGACCCAAAGAAGCACGGAGCCTCTCTTCCTCCTCGAAAGTCTTGATGGAAGCCACGAGAGCCTCTTCGGTAGAAATACCTGTTGAAGAAAAGGGCATTAGTAAAAGCATAATAATAAGGAAGGAATGAACAGAAAAAAATACAACTGAAGTATATCTGACTTCGCGATGGTGATCAGCGCCGCTTCTTCGCGAGCCAGTCGCTCGGAGGCTACAAGGGCAACCTGGAGATCAGTATCATCCGTAGGCACGATGAATAAACCCTCATTGGTGCTATACTCATACAAGCCTTCGCTGTAGGGAGCATGGGGCTCCTGGACAAGCACAACATCAGCAGAAAAGAGCGACTTCTTCTTTTTCTGTGAGCGAACGCCGGCAGCCGATGACAGGAGCTTGCGCTTAGCGGGCAATTTTGGGCGACGAGTCCCGATCTCTATACCCACTCTAGATTCCGGGGATGCTGTAGCTACCGTTTCTACAGGAACACTGGGTAGAGGCTTCTCAATAAAGGCGCGCGGGACCACAACCGTAGCAGCTTCTCTTAAGGATGGACGAACAATGGTCCGTCACTTTAGGGGAACAGCTGGATTACCAGCAGGGGCTGCACCCTTGCGATCGAGCAGTAACCGCTTTTCTTCCCTAATAACAGCACCCGTCGCATGCTAGTACCACGCTACGTATGCGTTCGAGGATTTTAGAATGCAGCTTGGCTCATTGATAAAAAAGTTGGACCCGGTGTTTAGCCGCATGAAATGGTGCAGCGCACTGCAGATACCCTCTTCCGTAGCAACCGACTCAGCTAAAAACGCCTCTAGCGGGACACCCTGATCGTAACTCGATTGTTGAGCAAAACGGTACAGATTGTACCATATGAACAGTGCTGAGTCATTCTGCCTGAACACTAAAAATCCCGGCTTGATCGAATACAAATGAAGAATCTCCCAAGCCTTCAAGGTAGAAGCCCCGTCTTTGAAGGTGTCGCACAGCGGCTGCACCGTTTTAGTGGATTCCTTCCCGATAGTTAAGACCTTATAGACGAAGGTCATGCCATCCCCGACCATACGCGGGCGAAGGACCAGACCCCGAGCTTCTCGTTGTGACGGATCTAAAGCAAAAGAGTCAACTAGCAACATAACCCGAGGGAAGTTATAACTATTGTAGAAACGAGGCCGTTTGTGAACTCCAAAAGCGCCGATCACATGCAGCTCGATCCACGACGTGAAATAGTGCAGCGGGAGATTCACGGGCTGTACCCCTGGCTGAGTGGTGTCTGTCGCTAAGCTGAGGCCATGATACAAGTGAGCTAGCCCAGCGATCCCGACGGCCACTCGCATCCCAACAACTATTCGGTGAGTGGGATAGAAGACGGATGGCCTCATATAGCGAGGGTGCATTGGGAGCACAAACCAGCTTAACCATAGGCCAAGAAACCCCAAAAAGAATGCCTCTTCGTCGATATCTGAAGTTGCGAGCTCTGCAAAGGGGACGACCGGAGTATCTGGGAGGAAGAAATTCCTTTGATCTGCCTTCGCTGTTGGCTGGTTGTCCAAGCCAAAACCAAAAGGATCGTCAAGCTTTGCGAATCTCATGGCTTGTTTGGACAAGGCTTCCGGGTGAAGAAAGCGGGCGATGAAATCTGTGAAGCTGACTCCGTGCCCTCCGGATTCGAGAAACAGACTTTCATAAATTTTCAACACCTTGATCAAACTTGGAAATTGATGTTGAATGGTATTATTCGGGGTAAGGCCCATCACAACTGATTTGGTGGCAAAGATGTACTAGTCAGGAGGAAGTAGCTCCTCGTAATGTCATCCCCTGACGGGTAAGTCGGAGATCTCCGCGAACTCCTCTAAGGTGATTGAAACTTCCCGATCTAATAAAAGGAAGGTGTGAGTCGGGATATTCTATTGTTCCAAGAAAGCTTTGACCCACCATACAGGGGGCGTGGAATACTGGAAAAGAGACACGTAAACTGCGGGGTACAACCCGAGCTTCAACAGTAGTGATTTCTTGGCCGACAAGATGTATCGAGCCCAATGCAAGTACCCGGCTGAATGGCGAGGAGTCAAGCCTATCATGTATGTCTGTCCCCAAGAGCGCGACTCTCCTTGACATATGCGCCACCCCAGAATATCTAAAGCCATAGGCGGCTGTACGGGTATCGAGGCCATAGAGGGCTGAAGGCGACCCTCCAAAGTCCAGTTGACCTCCTCTACGGCATAGTTCACTGGGGGTGAGTCGGCGTAGTGAATCGCTGAAATGGGCTCCGAAGGTGCTGCACAAAAAAAACTATGCCGACCCTGGATGATTTGATAATACCAAGACCCCCATAGATGAAGATATTTCTGCTCCGTGTCGTGATCTTTGATAAGCGTGAAGACTTCCCTATCCACGGGCGCGTCAGCAAATGCGCTCTCCAGACGAACAAATAGGAAAGAAGTGTCAAAAGATATAGTACCTGCGCGAAAAAGAACAATGATTAGTTGTCAATGCTACAGTCCAAATTCTGACACTTGGTACTTTAAATTTGTACCACACTGCAATGCAATGGAAAGGGACTAAAGGGGACCCACAAAATCAAGATGACGGCTCATCATTGATGAGAAAGTCACTCATTAAAGAGGAAATCCTAAAAGGATTCTCATTTAATGAGAGGCTCATGGGTCCAAGGAGTTGAACTCCCTCGAGAGCAGTGCTCTGCAATAGAAATCACATCTGTCATTATGAGGGGAATAAAAATTCCCTAAAAATTCTAAAGAGCTATGCTCTGCGGAAACGATGGAACAAGCCATCAGAACCCTAAAAAGCAAAGCTTTTTACAGAGGTAAAACCCCAAGATCTTTAAAGATCTGAAATACAAATCTTAGAAACTCTAAGAGTTCTTCATTAATAGGTTAAGAAACCCTAAAAAAGATCTTTTTAGATCTATGATCTAAGAAGAGCAAAGCTCTGTTAAGAAACCCTAAAAATGATTTCTTTAGATCTATGATCTAAGAAGAGCAAAGCTCTGTTTTAATTAATAGTTTAAAAAAACCCTAAAAATCCATTTTTTTTAGATCTATGATCTAGTTAGAGCAAAGCTCTGTTTAATGGGGTCGAACATGATTCTTACCAAATATTTGAACAAAGTTCTAACTTAAAGGAAGTTCTACGGGCAGAGATCTATGCTCTGAAGAGAGAATTAAATTCTCAAAAAAACAAGAAGGGGAGAAGATGAACAGAAGTCATCTCAAGGGCCAAAGGCCCTATTTATAGGCGCTGGAAGTCAATCCAACTTCCAAGTTGATCTAACGGTGGAAAGGCTGCCACCGCTGCACTCACGTGTAAGCCATGTGAGTGCAATGGTGGGGGGGCATTTGTTTCCCTTAATCAGAGAGCAAAGCTCTGTTCAAAATTTGAAATTTGAACTGAGGCAGCGCCTCACGTACAAAGCACGAGAGCGCTAGCGCCAAAAGCGCCAGCGTTAAGAGTCAAAGACTTTGAGGAAGCGCCTCACATGCAAAGCACGAAAGCGCCGGCGCCAAGAGCGCCGGCGCCATGAGTCAAAGACTCTGAGGCAGCGCCTCATGTGCAAAGCACGAGAGCGCCAGCGCCAAAAGCGTCAGCGCTAAGAGTCAAAGACTCTGAGGCAGCGCCTGACGTGCAAAGCACGAGAGTGCCAGCGCTAGAACTAAATTTTCTCCACCATTGGATCAAAGGTCCAATGAAGATGATAAATCATCAAAGTACAGAATTAAATTCTAATTGAGGAAATACTCCTCAAATCTTTCTAAACAAGAAAGATTATGCTCTGTAAATCAGAGCACCGTTGGATCAAAGATCCAATGGTGATTAAAAATCACCAAGATACAGAATTAAATTCTGACTGAGGAAATTCTCCTCAAATCTTTCTAAATAAGAAAGATTGTGCTCTGTAAATCAGAGCACCGTTGGATCAAAGATCCAATGGTGATTAAAAATCACCAAGGTACAGAATAAGTTTTGTATAGGAAAATATTTTCCCAATCTTGTTAAAAAACAAGAAAAATGTCTTCTGTAAAACAGAAGCCTTTGGATCAAAGATCCAAAGGTGGATAAATTCCCCAAATCAATTAGATATCTCTCAATGAGAGATTTCCTTAACTGATTCAAAAAATCATCTTCCCCTATATAAAGGACCTAAGACTTCTAGTCTTATACAGAGGAAGCTCCCCATAAGTTTCAAATTGAAAGAAGAAAAAGAGAAGAACTCCCCCATAAATTTCAGAATTCAAGGCGAGAGCTACCTCTCTTCAAGGTAAAGAAAAACAAAAGAGATCATAGCATCTCCTCATAAAAGAAGAACTTAGTTCTTAGATCCATGAGACAAAGTCTCACATAAAGAAAAACAAAAGAGATCATAGCTGTTAGTGATATGTATGCCCTAGAGGCCATTACTGTACATACGATGTATATTGTAGTGGATGCTTGGACATGTATAGGGAGGACTTTCTTGCTCGACATGATAGTATGCTATATGGTTACTCTTTATCTTAACATGTACTCTGATTGTCTCTATGTTACATATTGATAAAGCCCTTAGGATGAGTACTTGACTACCAGGACTATGATGCAGATCATACTAGTGGGGACAGTGTAGTCGCTAAGTACATCCTTCAAATGTTCCTAGTCGTGGGAGTACCGAGACAGGGCATCGATACTCCAGAGTAGACTAGCGTATGCGCTTCTTGACCCATATGATGGGCGATGGATGATCCCATATCCATTGGTGTTTGACATCAGAGAAGGTATACGGGTGCTCAGTGGAGACTGGATACACTGGACGGACTCGCCGAGAACTCCCAGATGGTATTATATCTCACGTCAGATGGCAGTTCTCTGGTGACACTGGTACAGGTTAATCTGTAGACCCGAGATCGTCATAGAGTCTTGTGTGATTCGCACTGTGCTTTGATTTCCATCATACCACGTTCAAGAGGGCGTGCAAAACGGTGGCTTTTGGGTACATTCCCGAATCACATGGAGGCAATGAGCGATAGGAGGGGTTTCGTCTCTCCCGGTATAGGGAGTTGATGTTGCGCTGTGTTCGATTGGCTATAACTGGAAATCCCTGGCCAGGGTTGCTGAGATTTACTGGTATGTGTTATCAGTAGTTTCTTGAACTGTTATGGACCTCATATCGACACGACTTATCAATCTACTGGGGTCTGACGTTTACCACCCCTAGGTGAGATATGTGACATATCAGACGAAGAGACCAGACTGTACGGGAGTGTTACTGGTTAGATTCACAGGAGAATGTACAGGCTTGCTTGTTGATCTTCTGATTGCTCAATACCTGGGTGGCTGTTACGTTTAGCTGACCGCTTGCAGCTTGTGGGTGTTTGATATGATCATCACCTACTGCCGGCGTATTGACGATTCTTTATAGTCCTACACAGAGGCTTCCTGGCTCAGGCAAAACGGAGTAGGTGCACATATGTGATAATGTGCGGGACCGAAAATATTACGATATGAGATATCGTATTCCATTCTCACGATATATGATATCGGCCGGGTATATGTGATATAGCCGGGTCATCGGATCAAGTGTTGATTCGATGAACTGATACAGATTATATTAGTCGGTTATATGCGATATAGCCGGATTATCGGATCAAGTGTTGATTCAATAATTTAATGTATAATTATATATGCGATATATTAAGTTACATTAACTAATATAAGCTCACTTAAAGATTCTTTTTTTCACTTGGATAATACATTGATATATGTGTGATATATGTTAATTGTATTATTTTATTTTGTTACAAAAATATATTATATATGTGATATATAATATTGTAACAAGTTAGGGTTACAAATGCAACATGATTTGTAGAGTTTAAACAAGTTAGGGTTTGATTTGGGTTAGCTTTTGCATGAAGCTTCAAGAAGCTTCCTTTTGTTTTTTGCTAAGATATTTTGTGTTGATATTTTCTAACCCAACCCAAACCCTTTACTCTAGTTATCTCTCTACATGGGTTAAGCCTTCTTTCTTAACTCATGGTTGCAATTGTAACCACACACAATAATTCATTATTCATCACAAATCAAATCCTTCTTCTTCTTCCTCTTGAAAAGCTTACTAGCTTTTTGGTATGTGATGATTTTGAGTGAGAAATTGAAAACAAATGAGAGCTAAATACCTACTTCATCATCCTCATCTATTCTAGCCACTTAGATTAGGGTGTTCGCTTTACTAATACTTGATTAGTGAAGTAAGAGCTTGGGCTTGAGTTTCTTCAAGGTAGATCATCTTTGTTGTTGAAAATTAGAAGCAAGCTTGCATCTTTCTCTTCATGGAGCCTCTCTTGAGTCCGGCTACTCGATGATCGCAGCGAAGGGACCTCAACACGGAGCTTTAGAAGTGATGGAACGGACTACAAAGGTTGTAATCCCTAACTCTTAAATGTAAAGTTGTTTACAAACTATGTTAACCCTAAAACTCTAGTTAAGATCTTGGTTAGGGTTTGTTTATCACCCCAAAATTTTTAAAGTAGCATGATTGATGCTTGCCAAAACCTTCGCAAGGTGCTAAGCCAACCTTACAATAGCATCACTTCATAAAAGAAGAACTTAGTTCTTAGATCCATGAGACAAAGTCTCTCATAAAGAAAAACAAAGAGATCATAGCATCTCTTCATAAAAGAAAAACTTAGTTCTTAGATCCATGAGACAAAGTCTCTCACAAACGAGAATTTTATTCTCAGAGCACCGAACTGATCAGAACTGCCAAAAACAGTGTCTGGCGCTCGACGCCGAGTGCTCTACGTGCTCCTCACGTGGGCGCTATTTTATAGGAAGCGCTTTAGCACTCCAAGCCTGGCGCTCAGCGCCGAGCGCTCCACGTTCTCCTCATGTAGACGCTATTTTATAGGAAGCGCTTTAGCACTCCAAGCCTGGCGCTCAGCGCCGAGCACTCCACGTACTCCTCAAGTGGGCGCTATTTTAAAGGAAGCGCCTTAGCACTCCAAGCCTGGCACTCAGCGCCGAGCACTCCACGTGCTCCTCACATGGGCGCTATTTTAAAGGAAGCGCCTTAGCACTCCAAGTCTGGTGCTCAGCGCCGAGCGCTCCGCGTGCCCCTCACGTGGGCGTTGATGAAATAAAGAGCGCTCTATAAATAGAGATCAGGGCTATAAAGAGTGTTCAACACTCAATAAAAAAACAAAAAGAAAGAGGGGTGTCAGAACTCAAATCAATGCTCAGTATTGTTGAACAAAAAGGGACCGAGCCCAAACAAATGTTCAACTTTTTATTCAAAACTGAGTGGACTGAGCCCAAACAAATGTTCAACATTTTATTCAAAACTGAGCGGACTGAGCCCAAGTTGGCCACAAGTCCCTAATTCAGGTCGACCAAGCCCATGTGCTCACAATCTCTTTAATTGGTCTTAGTTCCAAACCTGACTACAGATCTCCCAACCGTTATTGGTTTAAGGGTACATCTCTTCACACCTCTGATATGTGTCGTTGTAATTCTTCAATGTCTTCAGAGAGGTGGCGGGTCCTGACAACCAGAAACTCCATGGACTATGATGTCCTTAAACCCAATGGACCGCAACGTCCCTAAACTAAACTCTATGGACTATGATGTCCTTAAACGCCACGGACTATGATATCCTTAAACTCCATGGACATCATAACTCCACAGACTATGATCTCCTTAAACCCAATGGACCGCAACGTCCCTAAACTAAAACGACAGAGCTCAAATGCTCTTTCGTTGGATCAAAAATGATCTTGAACCCCTGGTAAGTAGATCTTACTCTAAAACTTAGGCTAATGTATCCTTAACAAACATTTAAGTTGATCTTAATCTCAAACGAGGTTAATGATCCTTAAATCAACCAAATGCAAATCTAAGAAAATACGGATTTGGACTAATACACGCCCTACGGACGACAACATAAATTAGTCTCCGTATACAATCCACGGGCAACAAAAAAAGAAAACAAACACACACGACACGAAGTGAACATCTGGAGAAGGAGAAAGTGGTTATCGCTACGCAGTAACATAATTAACTGCAGGGGCTTGCGCCTGTAGGGAAGAGTGTCCCCACAATAAAAAACCCCTCATAATGAGGGGGGATCTGACGAAGTCCGCTACAACGGCTGCATCTGTCTGAACCTTCGATATACGGTGCCATAAATCAACTTGACATCTTCGGAGAGGTGGACGGATAAAACCAAATAGCATCTGTCCCTAAAATTCAGGCCAGACGTCCCAACGACCACGTCGCGTCTTTCGGCGGTAAACATTGATGTTTAGGAAACATAAATGATAGGACTTCATTAATGTGATTAATGAAAAGGAAAGAAACCTAAAGATGTTGTAAAATCAAATTTTCAAAAAGGTAGCTCTAGTTCTTGCTTTGCATAGTGGTATTCTTTATGAATAATCAGCACCTCATTCGATGAGGAAAGAGCCGAGATCCCTTCACCGGGGATGACCTCTTTAGTAAAAGCTAGCAAATGCTACAACCCACTCGGTTTGTTTTGAAAACTATTCGATTTTAAAAAGCGGAGCATAAACACTCCTTTTCAAATCACTCGATTCTATGACGATATCTAGTTCATTACGCAAAAGGTTTTCTTAAAAACCTGTTGTAGCCAATAGTCATTTCAGATATGGACTGTTTAGTATTCGTGCTACGTTTGTTGGCCTCCATCAAGGCGAAGTGTGCGGTAGCTAATTAGTGCTTATCTGCAACCATATGATGCGATTGGATTATAGTAGTCGTACGACTTTGTTGGCATCCGTCAAGGGTCATATGGGTGGGTTTAATTCAATCAGGAAATGAACGGATTGAACTTGACTAGCACTCTATGGTTATGTTGTCCTTCGTCAATGTTATAGGACGCTAGGGGCAAAAATAGATATTGGGAATTTCAAGTGTTGAAATTTGCAATGAGATTGTATACCTTCTATGAGATAGTTGGATCCCGATACCCACTGCGAGTAAGAGTTACTCCTGTGAGAGTTTTGTACTTTACAATGAGAAGATCCAGTAGGTGTCTAAGAAAGGTGTTAACGGGGTTATGTTCCTGCGGAAACGAGATTATTTAATTAGTTCCATCCGAAAGCACGGGAAGACTCCCTCAGAGTACCAATACCTGCCTGGCTGAACGATTAGCGAACTTGTAGGGTGTAATTAATCCCGGCTAGTCTTACCTTTTAGGGTTTGAAGGAAGATTTGATAAAAAAAAGTGGGAGCCATCCTGATTAGATAAAATAATAACCAATCCAATCTTGCAAGAGCATATGCTAAAGTTTTTTCTTCTCTCTCTCTCTAGGTAGTGACCATGACACGCTTTAATTAAGATAATAATATTGATGTATTGATTGAACCCGCTTGTTATACTGAGCTGGGATTCCTTATAACTGTTATAAGTCTGAGCAGGAAATAGGGGAATACCCGGATTCCCATGCAACCCGAACGAGAAATGAGAATGATGATGCATCTTCTTCGGGTGTGTTCGTTACCGAGAATTTTTTCTCAGTTTGTTCTACGTCCTGGGTATTAGATACCGGATCGGGATCCCACATTTATAATATGTTATATGGGCTAAAGAAAGGTAAAGAACTGGGAATATGTGATCATTCTCTCAGAGTAGGGAATGGTGCAATGGTTGCAGCCAAGGCAGTTGGCGAATATCACCTAGTATTACCTGAAGGTAATACATTGATTCTGAACGACTGTTATTACGTACCAAAAATGTTATGCAATTTAATATCAATTTCTTTATTAGATAAAGAAGGATATAACTTTGTAGTAGAGAAAAATGTTATGAACATTTTCCTAAATCAAGTGTTGATTGGGTTTGGTATGTTATGTAACGGTTTATACGTTCTGAATTAAACCACAATTCTAAACATACAGAACACACACAAGAGGAAAAGTTCAGAAATGAACGAAGCCTGCTTGTGGTATTGTAGACTAGGTCATATCAATGCTACAAGACTAGCTAAGTTGCATAAAATGGATATTTGAACCAGTTCGAATTTACATCTTATGAAACTTTCCAGTCATGTCTCAAAGGCAAGATGACCAAAACTCTGTTTACTGGACACGGAGAAAGAGCTACTGAACTCTTAGGACTGATACATAGTGATGTATGCGGTCCCATGTTGTCACGACCCGAAATTTAATTCGTGACCGGCACTTAAATCATGCAATGTCTAAAGGCGCAACGTAAATTAAGTAAGCCGAAGCCCAGAAATCTAAACCTTTTTAAGAAAATAAAAGAGGTGAAGTTTTGAAATAAAGGTATGATGAAATCAAAAGTTTTCTTAAATGCATAGATAATAGAACATGAAAATGCAAGTGGATTTTTACTAATTGAAAAACATGTTTCGTCTTTTAGAAATTTGGGTAGCACCTCCCTTGTATATTTTGATCCAAAACCACATATACATAATAATATAAAAGACATCCCCAAGCGGGAGCTAGCTCTTCGCCAATTGGCGGAATCACAACCACGCAAGTCATAAAATAAGTATAAGACGCCCAACGGCGAAAATCCACACAAAAGGATAAAGAATAAAGCAAGACATCAACCCACCAAGCGAACATGTAACCCATCACTCTAAGTCTCACAACTACAAGTCTTTCTAAGTCTTACTATATATACAAATACTAATTTCTGATTGATGGAGTTAACTAGATACAATTAACTAGATACAACGGAATAGTAAATACAAGAGTGGCACGATCCAACATGTACCACCTATCAAAGCAAATCACCCGAATGCAAGCTGTGTGCCAGCGATGCCGCTACTGATCCATGCGGTCAACCTGTAAGAACTATGGCACAACGGGGGTGAGTTGCCAACTCGTGAGTAGAAAACATCATTAGATAGAAATCAAATAAAACAACGATTCCTAGGTCAACTATATCATAAAGGTAATACTATGATATCTAGGGTGACCGTATCTGCATATGTGCCAACAATATAATCAATGTCTATCTGCATGTGGCAAACATCTACAAGTTCATCAATGACACAACAACGTCATGCATGTAAATATCATGAAAGCATACGCATGTAAGTATGAGGATATCAATCAACGTGTGTCCATCAACGACACATCAAAATCATGGAACCTGAGTGTCCAACATCGACACTCGAAACATCATGAAACCCGTATCCAATATCGACACGTAAATCTTCATATCTCGGGCTCCGTCAGTCCGGATCGGCCCTCGGGCTCCGTCAATCCGGATCAGCCCATATCATCTCACGACTCCGGTCGGTATCATCCGGATAACCGCTGAGCCTAATACTATCACCGGTAGGTAGTGGTCCCTCTTCCAGGCTCATCGTCTACTGTACAACATACCTTTCTTGCCTCGGGGTACCATACCGGGTCCACTATGTACCCGCAATTAGCCTCATCCAGCTCCTCGAATCGGGTATCACATAAGTCATAACCGAGAAAAAACATGGTGGACGTCTCAAAATATCATATCAAGAGAAACCGGATTTTTAAAACAATATATATACTTTCTTTTGAAATAACCACGGTTCTCAAATCCAGAAATCTCATGAAAACAACATCTCAATGCATATGATCGTAAAGCATGATGTATGCAAACATAGAATAGAAATATGAGCATATCCAGTATATCATGCGACAAGGTATAGTGATGTGAGTATAGCAAGTATATCATGCAACATAGCATAATGATTGTGTGGCAATTATACTGTGTAAGTGACATAGCAATTATCGATGATGAAAGTGTGTGAGCCGGCAATCTGTGTAAGTGTAACATACGCATCATCGATAATGGTGTAGGTGTTGTAGGGTTCCTAGACACACTCAAGAGGTTCCACAAGACATCAACCATGCCAAATTCAAATTTTAAGGTGCCAAGAAACCCTAAACTAGATCGTTAACTAGAGTTTAGGCGAAACTAAATGAAAGTAAATCACATTTACACTAAGTGAACGGAAATACAACCTTTGTAGATCCGGTTCTCCACCTCCATAGCTTCGTGACAATGTCCCTTCGCTGCGATTATCGGATCTTAGACTCTCGCGGTGGTTTCATCGGAGAAAAGATCGGGCTAGGTCGTTGACTTCGATGCCGAAGATGATCTACGTCGAGGCAACTCAAACTCGAGCTCCAACTTCACCAAGTGATGAAACTTATGAAGAAAACACCCTAAACTACATGGTAAGTGGTAGAGGATGAAGAAATAGGAAGTGGGTTCACTTTAGAATTGGATTTCTCACTCTTTTTCTCAAGCCACCATTGAAGCTAGCAAGCTTTTATGAAGCTTGATGAAGATGAAGAAAGAATAATAAGAATTATCTTAAAAAGAAAATCCAAGTTATTCTTATCATAATGCAACCATGGGTGAGTTTTACAAGTGTAGAGAATTAACTAGGGTTTAGTTGAATGGTTAGGGTTAAGGAAAAACAAAGTGGTCAAAGCTTCATGAAGCTTCAAGGTAAAAACAAAAGAAGCCACCAATTTGTGTCTTGCCTTAAAATAAATAAATAAAATAAATAATTAAGTAAAGATAACAAAACCCTAACCGTTCACTTAAACATGGTTTAAAGTAAACATACACCCAAGCTTGCATGTATCATCAAACATGATACAATCAATTGCACAAAAATATATCACATATACAATGTGCACATCAAGTGAGAAAATCCATCTTAAGTGAACCAATATTAGTTAATGCAAAGTAATATATCAAATATATAATTATACATTAAATCATTAAATCAACACTTGATTTAATGATCCGGTCATACTGCATATAACCGACTAATATCAAGTGTATCAATGTATCGAATCAACACTTGATTCGGTAACCCGGCTATATCACATATAACCTGCCGATGATACAAATCGCGAGAATAGAATACAGTATCACATACTGGTATTATTCTCGGTCCCGCACATATCTCATATGCGCTCCTATTTTGTTTCGCTTGAGCCAGGAAACCTCTGTGTAGGACTCTAAAGACTCGTCAATACGCCAGCAGCAGGTGATGATCATATCAAACATCCACAAGCCGCAAGCGTTCTGGTAAACGTAACGGCCACCCGGGTATTGAGCGATCAGAAGATCAACGAGCAAGCCCGCTCACACTCCTGTGAATCCAACCAGCAACACTTACCGTACAGTCCGGTCTGTTCGTCTGATATGTCGCATATCTCGCCTAGGGGTGGTAAACGTCAGACTCCAATAGCTCGATAAGTCGTGTTAATATGAGGTCTATAACAGTTCGAGAAACTACTGGTAACACTTACCAGTAATTCTCAGCAACCCTGGCCAGGGATTTCCGGTTATAGCCAATCGAACACAGCGCAACATCAACTCCCTATACCGGGAGAGACGAATCCCCTCCTATCGCTCATTGCCTCCATGTGATTCGGGACTGTACCCAAAAACCACCGTTTTGCACGCCCTCTTGGACGTGGTAAGGTGGAAATCAAAGCACAGTGGGAATCACATAAGACTCTATGACGATCTCGGGTCAACAGACTACTCTGTACCAGTGTCACCAGAGAACTGCCATCTGACGTAAGGTATAATACCATCTGGGAGTTCTCGGCGAGTCCGTCCAGTGTACCCAGTCTCCACTGAGCACCCGTATATCATCTCTGATGTCAAACACCATTGGATATGGGATCATCCATCGCCCATCTATATGGGTCGAGAAGGTATACGCTAGTCTACTCTGGTATATCGATGCCCCGTCTCGATACACCCACGACTAGGGACCTTGAAGGATGTACTTATGGACTACCATGTCCCCACTAGTATGATCCGCATCATAGTCCAGGTAGTCAAGTACACATCCTAAGGGCTTTACCAACATGTAACAGAGAGACAATCAGTGTACACGTTAAAATAAAGAGCAACCAGATAGCATACTATCATGTCGAGCAAGAAAGTCCTCCCTATATATGTCCAAGCATCCACTACAATATACATCCTATGTATAGTAATGGCCTCTAGGGCATACATATAACTAACAATCTCCCACTTGCACTAGGGCCATCTGTAGCAGTGGTTGTAGTATCTCATACTGAACCATCCCATAAGTCTCTCTCTGGGAAAAGGCCTTCGTGAGTGGATCCGTCGTATTGTCCTCTGAGTCTACTCTCCTGACCTCGATCCCTTGGAGATCAACCATCTCCATGATCAGGTGACACTGCCTCAGAATATGTCTGGATCACTGATGGGATGGGCGTTCCTAGGCATAAGCCACAACTCCATTTTCTCACAATGGTAGGAACGAAGTTCATCTCATGAACTAGTATACACCCAGACTTCCTCTTTGGTAGCATCTTAAGTAGCGATGTATCCAGCCTTTATCGTCTAGTTTGCCACGGTATGTAGCTTGGAACTCTTCCAACATATCGTTCCTTTACTGAGGGTAAAGACAATGCCTGTGACTGACATTCAGTCGTCCTTATCACCCTGGAACCCTTCCAGTGATTCTCCCCAGGATCGATTGATACCATCTCACTACAACTAGTGAGTATCCTAACATCCAATTAGATCTATCTCATAGATCCAAAACCTAGGATTTAGGAGATATCACTTTGATCCTTTATAGAGAATCCTTGTGATAAGCGGAGATTGATCGAGCGTAGCATAGGAAACTCCTTCCCTGTCAAGAGTATGTCATCCACGTACTCTACGAGGATCACCACCATACTCCCTACTACCTTTTTGTATATACAAGGTTCATCTACCATTTTGATGATGTCAAACTCTTTGACTATCTCATCAAAAACAAATGTTCCATCTCCGCGATGCCTGCTTTAATCTTATAAACCATCTTGAACACGTTTCCACTGCTCCCACTGTCTACGAAGCCCTCTGGCTGTGTACTTACAGACGCTCTCTTCTAAAACATCATTTTAGAAAAGCAGTCATGACACCCAACCGCCAAATATCGTAGTCATGGTATGTAGCCGTGGCAAGTAGGATCTGGATGGACTTATGCATAGGCACTGAAAAAGGTTTCATCATAATCCATGCCTGGTCGATGACGAAAACCTTTTACAAGTCTAGCTTTGAAAGTCTCAACTTTTCCATCTACACCAAGTAATCTTCTTAAGATATACTTGCTCCTGATGAGGATTTAACCCTTCTGATATTGCAACCAAAGTCCATACTTTGTTGGTGTACATGGATTCCATCTCAGATCGCTAAGCATCCAGCCATTCATACAGAGTCCCTACTCTCGATGGCCTGCTCAAAACTAGTTGGGTCATCATCTCATGATGCAATCCTCGCTCCCACTGTCATCGAGAAACCGAAGTATCTCTCAGGCGGATGAGGAACCCTACTAGATCGGCGGAGAGGCTGAGGTTCATTGGTTACTATTGAATCCTTTGGTTCTATCAAATCATCTGCTGTAGTTTGTATAGCTGGAACCTTTCCAGTTCTACATAACAGACCTTGCCTCGAGCTTGTCCGGATTTTGCTTTTAGACATAGCCCGGACAACCCCAAATCTTAACTAACTTAAGTTATGGGCTCTTCCCTTTCCATATCACATATGAAGTGGTAGACAACTGATTTGATTTGAACCCTATTCAATAGGTATGCAGCTTCTCAAGTGCATAACTCCCAAAAGGAAATAGGTAACTCAGTAGTACTCATCATAGAGCACACCTTATCATATAGGGTGTGATTGCTCCGCCCCGATATACCATCGTGCTATGGTGTATACGGAGGAGTAATGCTGAGAGAGAATCTCATTCTCCTTTAGAAAAGTCCAAGAATTCCGTGCTCAAGTATTCTCCTCCTTGATCACATCAAAGGACATAATACTTATACCCGTTTTGGTTCTCTACTTCTAACTTATATTCTGTGAATATCTCAATAGGTTCGGACTTGTGTTTCAACAGGAACATATGTCTAAATCTTGAAAGATTATCAGAGAATGTAATGAAATACAAAGAACCGGTCTTGGCATGTGTAGACAGGGGACCTACATACATCAACATGTATCATCCCAAGAGTTCACTAACTCTTTCTCTGTTTCCAGTAAACAGAGCTATGGTCATCGTATCTTTGTGACATGACCGGCAAGTTTCACAAGATGTAAATTCAAACTAATTTAAATATGCATCTAAATGTAACTTTAGCCAGTCGGGTCGCATTGATATGACCTAGTCTACAATGCCTCTAGAAGGATTCATTCATTTCTGAACTCTTCCTCTTGTATGTGTTCTGTATACTAAGAACAGTAGATCGATTTAGAACATTAATGCTTTTAGATAACGTGCCTGAACCGATCAACTTTTGATATAGGAAATGTTCAAAACATTATCCAACAATACAAAATTATATCCTTTCTTTACTGATAAAGAGACTGATATGATTTTGTATATCAGGTTCGGTATCTAATAACATTCGTTCAGAATCAATGTATTCTGGTAATACAGGGTGACAGTGACCAACAGACTTGGCTGCCACACTTGTACCATTTTCTGTCTCATGAAACTTATCACCCGTTCTCAGTTCTCTACCTTTCTGTAGCCCTATGTAACATATTACATATCTGGGATCCTGATCCGGTATCAAATACCCAAGACGTAGAGGATACAGAGAAACAGTTCTTTGTAATGAACACACTCGAAGGAGATGCATCATATGCACTTTCTTCGTTTGGGCGGCATAGGAATTCTGGTATTCCCCTATTTCTAGCTCTGTCTTATAACAATTATAAGTCGGAGCGGGACCAACGTTCCACAGCTCAGTATAACAAGCGGGTTCGGTCAATACATCCGTATTATTATCTTGATTAAGGTGTGATTTGGTCGCTACCTGGAGAGAGAGAGAAGAAAACACTCGGCGTGCGCTCTTGCAAGAATAGATTGGTTATTATTTTATCTAATCAGGATGGCTCCCACTGTTTTTATCAAATCTTCCTTCAAACCCTAAAAGGAAAGACTAGCCGGGAGTAATTACACACTACAAGTTCGCCAATCTTTCAGCCAGGCCAGTGTCGGTACTTTGAGGGAGGTTCCCCGTGCTTTCGCACGGACCTAATTACAGTAAACCTCGTTTTCCCAGAGGCATAACCTCGTTAACACCTTTCTAGACACCTACTTGATCGGCTAATTGTAATGTGTAAAACTCTCCCAGGAGTAACTCTTACTCGCAGCGGGTATCGGGATCCAACTATCTCATAGAAGGTATGCAATCTCATTGCAAATTTCAACACTTGAAATTCCCGATAATATTTTACCCCTAGCGTCCTATGACCTTGACGCAGGCCAACAAACCATAGTCCGCTAGTCAAGTTCAACCCGTCATTTCTTGATTGAATTAAACTCACCCGCACGACCCTTGACGCAGGCTAACAAAGTCGCACGACTACCCTAATCCAATCGTCATCATATGCATAAACAGATAAATACTAGTTAGCTACTGCACACTACGCCTTGACGCAGGCCAACAAACGTAGCACGAATACTAAGTAGGACTTATCTAAAATGACGGAGGGCTACGACAGGTTTTTCTGAAAACCTATTGCGTAATGAACTTGATATCGTCGTAGAATCAAATGATTTTAAAATGGAGTGTTTTTAAGGCTTTTCTAGTTTTGCTAAACGGGTCACTCCCGGTGAAGGGATCGTCGGCCCTTTCCTCATCGAATAAGGTGCAGGATATATCATATATACTGCTGTGCAAAGCAGAAACTATAGAAGCTATCAAAAGACAAACCGAGTGTGTAGCATCTGCCAGTTATTGCTAAAGGGGTCACTCCCGGTGAAGGGATCGTCGGCCCTTTCCTCATCGAATAAGGTGCAGGATATATCATATATACCGCTGTGCAAAGCAAGAACTGTAGCTACCTGTTTTAATTTTTGAAATTCGATTCCACAACATCTTAGGTTTCTTTTTATTTTCATTAATCATATTAATGAAGTCCCATCATTTAAGTACCTAAACATCACAGATAAATATAACGTACGCTTATGCCAGCTGCATTCGCCTCGATGTCCCGTCTGCACCGTTAGGTTAGGTAACTAACGCCAGAGCAAGGCAGGGCTAGCGCGGGTGTAAAACATAAGCAACGTCTATATAATATATCATATATACTATATACAGTATTTATCACAGAACATCACATGATCACATCACAGATATCACAGCAGAAGAAACATATGAAATATTGGATATACTAGGACGTCCGTGTTTTCAATACGAGCCAGTATAAAACAAGGATTCCACGGTCGCGATGAATAGCCAAACCCACACCCCTAGACCCCTACGAGAGCGGCAAGCAACCCTACCAATTCTAGAGTTAGGAGACCCGGACTCGACTCCTCGAGATGGTCTCCCACTGGATCCCAGAACCCGGTTACTTGTGCTCTCCTCCTTGGGTCTATCCTAGTGCGGAAAAGTAAATAATATACAAAAGGTGACATCTTCCGCAACCTGGAAGTGCCCCAATAAAAGAATATTACATACAAGGTATTTACATGAATGAAAATGAAAAACACCCATCTCACATAAAAAAAACCCCCGGCTATTCAAACACGACGATCCAATATAACATATCCAGCAACACATAACATCACATGTCATCAATGTAAGTAAACATGCGTATCCCAATTGTTGTTGACATATAGCAACGAAACCGGCGATATCACATATTACACTTACGGTCACAGAAAAGAAAGTGTAAAACTACAACAGTTGGAATCCGCAACCTCTTTAGACATCGCATGCCTAACCAAATGAATTCCTTAGACATCACATGCCTAACAATTATAAACCCCGCATTTTAGTCTCATTATCGAAAACACTTTTCAATATCAAGTCGGACAATTCAACAAGATTCCCGACATCCTGATCGAATGCTCGTCGCAAACTTCAGTAGACGGCCGCACCCCCGATACCGTCGACGAAGTGCACCAAGGCGGAACACCGCTGCCGCGAGCACCCGAACGGATGCTTTCGGCGACGGGGTTCTCCTACAGTCACTTGGTCGGGGCTATGGGGTGTAGCTGTCTATTAAGTTTACCCGGCGAGTATCCGCGTACGCTACGCGATTGCGACGGACTTTTGATCACATCAAAATCCCGTGGCAACCGATCAAGTGAGACTAAACTGCTAGATTTATAACATTCATTCAGTTATCTCATAACTCCTTGTGGATTCCAAATATTGTATCACATTCCGGATACATAGAAAATGTTAAACTTTCCGATCGAACAATCAAACACCCAAGTTTTCCTGGAACAGCTCAACACATGAAATAAGTTTAAAAACATTCACTTCATGCCACAATACCAACGGTCCATCCGTAAATGGGTCAAGCCAATGCCTCACATGTGGCACGCCGTACTGCCCCAAACCCTAAGGTTCAAAGGGCAGTTCAAGACGGTCACATAATCGAGTTAAGGTTTGTTGTCTTCTAAAGGGACCATCGCGTTACTTGCACTACTTAGAACGTCATTAAACTACGGAAAAATCCAACAATTGGAAATTTCCTGGCAGGGGAAAAATTGGGTATTTATATCCGGTCGACCTTTTTAACATATTCTAAAATTACCCGGAAAAACACATAGACAAAGTTAAACAATCCGATCGAATCACCGAGTCCCCAAAACAACCCAGAAAACTCAACTGTTGAGTATATATTAAAAGTACCCAGAAACATCAGGAAACACATACGGAGGAAACTGTACAAACTAGAAACCCTAACTCAATAATTTAGCCGCGGAACCGCCGCTAATGGCATGTCATTGCCGCGGTTCCGCGGCCGTTTAAGCGACTTAGGGTCTCGTTTTGCACATGGGTCCATAGAATTCCCTGCTGATTTTTCTGCATATTTTTAATATGGAAAAATCCACTGTTTTCAAAAATGTACAGAGAAGGGTGAAATCTAGGGTTTCGGGGTTCGATCGGGTTTCTAACTTCGTCTACACTTCGCCTAAAGCACTAGCTAGGCTCTGATACTACTGTAGGGTTCCTAGGCACACTCAAGAGGTTCCACAAGGCATCAACCATACCAAATTCAAATTTTATGGTGCCAAGAAACCCTAAACTAGATCGTTAACTAGAGTTTAGGCGAAACTAAATGAAAGTAAATCACATTTACACTAAGTGAACGGAAATACAACCTTTGTAGATCCGGTCCTCCACCTCCATAGCTCCGTGACGATGTCCCTTCGCTGCGATTATCGGATCCTAGACTCTCGCGGTGGTTTCATCGGAGAAAAGATCGGGCTAGGTCGTTGACTTCGATGCCGAAGATGATCTACGTCGAGAAGACTCAAAAACCACCGTTGCAAGCCCGCTCACACTCCTGTGAATCCAACCAGCAACACTTACCGTACAGTCCGGTCTGTTCGTCTGATATGTCGCATATCTCGCCTAGGGGTGGTAAACGTCAGACCCCAATAGCTCGATAAGTTGTGTCGATATGAGGTCTATAACAGTTCAAGAAACTACTGGTAACACTTACCAGTAATTCTCAGCAACCCTTGCCAGGGATTTCTGGTTATAGCCAATCGAACACAGTGCAACATCAACTTCCTATACCGGGAGAGACGAATCCCCTCCTATCGCTCATTGCCTCTATGTGATTTGGGACTGTACCCAAAAACCACCGTTTTGCACGCCCTCTTGGACGTGGTAAGGTGGAAATCAAAGCACAGTGGGAATCACACAAGACTCTATGACGATCTCGGGTCAACAAACTACTCTGTACCAGTGTCACCAGAGAACTTCCATCTGACGTAAGGTATAATACCATCTGGGAGTTCTCGGCGAGTCCGTCCAGTGTACCCAGTCTCCACTGAGCACCCGTATATCATCTCTGATGTCAAACACCAATGGATATGGGATCATCCATCGCCCATCTATATGGGTCGAGAAGGTATACGCTAGTCTACTCTGGTATATCGATTCCCCGTCTTGAAACACCCACGACTAGGGACCTTGAAGGATGTACTTATGGACTACCATGTCCCCACTAGTATGATCCGCATCATAGTCCAGGAAGTCAAGTACACATCCTAAGGGCTTTACCAACATGTAACAGAGAGACAATCAGTGTACACGTTAAGATAAAGAGCAACCAGATAGCATACTATCATGTCGAGCAAGAAAGTCCTCCCTATATATGTCCAAGCATCCACTACAATATACATCCTATGTATAGAAATGGCCTCTAGGGCATACATATAACTAACAGGTGTACTAGCACAGGTATATGTAATGCAATGAGAATGACATGAACGTAGCATAAGGTACATCGTAAGCGAAATGCTAAAAGGTATACGTATCTATAACATAACCGAGTCGATGAATCTATCAATCGGCATCCAGCCACACAACATCACGTACGGTATAATACATCGTACGACATCCCCTAATCAAGGGTATGGATCAATCATCAGATAACACTCATTACGTACGGTAATCCATCGTACGGCGGCATTAAACAATTAGGGATTCTATCAACCTATATGACAATGAGGATACGGACCTAACGTCTCATATGGCATATCACTCATGATCCACAACATTATCCATATATATATATATATATATATATATATATATATATATATACCTATCTCTCAGGTCACATCCGTATTAATCTCATATCATGGGACTGGCAAAGGTATCAATTATCTCATATCGACTCGCATCCATATAACGACATATCAAACCAAGTCATCATATCTCATCGTATACTCTTTTCATCACATCAATATCTCACATCAAGTCATTTTACATATACATTCTATCTTATAAATCTCATGTCATGCTACTCTAAATCTCATACTTATTCTTGTGCAACTACATATCTATATATCGTGATTCACATTCATTTTCATATCCTTATATATCAATTCGAGACATCATTTCTATCATATCATGTCAAAGAGTCATATCCCTATAGCTTTCATCTCATATCTCGATATATATATATATATATATATATATATATATATATATATATATATATATTCAATCATCCATATCATCTCTAACTATCTTTTTAACCATATCCATAGTTTTCTAATATAGGTTTCCTTAACCATATTCTATATATCGGTTTCCATCAAATTGCGGGGGTGCTATACGTCATCCACCCGACTTCCCCCGTCGATATAAATCTACTCACCTGCGGAACTCCTTGTTCAGCCGTAGTCGATGCGCTTCGTCGTCTCGGAATCCACGCGAAGGTACCTACAATAAATACACAATCGCAAATGCTATTAAAATCAAGTTCGGAAAACCAATACAGCACACGGTGCGCTCATAGGTTAGAAGATATAGCCTACGCAATGCAAAAACAACCAAACAACCCTCGTCGTTGACGCACAAATATCAAACGACCTAATACAATATCAAATCTCAAATTCCAAATTCATAAATCACAAATACCATATTCAGCAACCTAGGAAAATGGTTTCAGATTTAGTCTCAGGTAAAATTGGGCTAAACTAGCAGTACAGTGGGGTAGTATATGGAGTATGTGAGCTACTGGACCGACCTAGACGCCAAATACCACAATTTGTCCAGCCACACTACCCTGAAAACTAGCCTGCTCGGCCAAACATGCTCTGTTGGGGTTCGTCTCCTCAGGATGGTCTTCTAGTGTTCAGCCTAGGTCAATGGAGTTGCTAGTTTTTCTCAGAAACTTCCCAGGTTGCTCCAGATTCCCTGTAAGCTAACATACTTCACAAAAACGACACGAGACCATATCTAAGTTCATATTTCGGGTTCTATTCTCTGTTCTAGGTCCAGAAATCGATCTCTAGGATCTTGTACACACTCACTACAGATCACAAGCTCACAAAATCACCCAAACCCTCTCTAGGAATTTCCAACATCACTAATCATCACTAAACCAATTCTAAACTAAATTAGAAACTAAAGCAACTAAATAACTAAGCTAATGGTGTAGGAAATACCTTTTTTGGAAACTCAAGAATTTTCTTGAGTTGCTCAAAGTCTTCAAAATCCAACTTTGATTGGTCCAATGTGTTGAGGATGGGGTGGGGATTATTTTTAATGAAGGGAGTATAGGGTTTTGATGAAGATTTTGAAATGGGTCATGAAGGTAGAAGTGGGGGAGCTTGAAGATGAAGAAGGAGAAGAAAACAATGGGGGAAATGAATGGGGGCAGTCCTCCCCCTCTCTCTCTCTTTCTCACTCTCACTCTCTCTCATGTCATGCTCCCATGCAATGATGTGGTCCCCCCTCTCTCTCCTCAATAATGCATACCCTTTTCTTTTTCTCATCTAAACCAAATAAAACCAATACCACAAATACACTTAAAACAACATGCAACAAAATGCTTCATGCCATGGTGCACTAGCCATGGGAAAATGTAGAAACACGGATTTGGCTTAATCGCGATTAGTAGTGCACTAATCAATTTTTATTTAAATTTGTGTATAATTAATTATAAAAATGCCAAATCAAATAAATATATATTTAAATGAATAAATCATTTTAATCTCCAATTGTTTCACAATTATTGGTATATATTTATACCATTTTACGAAAACTCCAATTTCGCAAATCGGGTAGTTTTCGCGAAATATATTATTTTAATATTAAATTCCAAAAATAATATTTTATATTTTCTGAAATGTTACAATCTTCCCCCCTTAAATAAATTTGGTCTCCGAATTTAAATTTAAACACCTAAATACTAAAACATTTCAATAATCAGTTCAAATCACGGGGCTCCGAAATCACGGAAGATACAGAAATACCACAGCGCATCGTGTGCGTCTGAAAACGAGTATAAAACTAAAAATCAAACACCGTCAAGCGTCACGCAAATCATCGGATTTGCACGCAAATCATCGGAGTTACAATGGAGATATAGATCTCGAAATCCACTACTGAAATGCAATATGCACTAGTCAAATACTATAATATGTGTGTAGTACGCATCCTTGGAAAATCTCCTAAAACAGAATAAAACACATGAAAAATCTTTTCTGAATCGCCATGTGATGCGTAACTCACGGTACAAGTGACGGACGCTCGTTTGTAAAGTAATAAATATATGTTCATATATGTTTTGATAAAATATACGTTCCGCCCTTTTTGAAATATCCCAAAAGGTTTTCCTTTGTAAACGTTCGTGTCGTTCGCAGACACGTAGGAAATAGCGAGACTATAGCTCCTTTTTTGAAAACCTCTTATTAAACTTTTAATGCATGCAAAGTACTCAGGTACTGTCCTCAGATCAGTCATGTTCGACTACTACAGAATATAGTGCCCATCATGAAAACAAAGTGCTCAAAAGCAAAATCAGCCTCGAAAGGCGTATCCAATAACCACGTGCGTCTGGTGTGCACGGAAATCAAATCCAATACAAGTGCCACGATATGCACAAAAGCAAAACTAAGTGCAACGGGTGTGCATGAAAGCATTTGTCCAGTGCAACGGATGTGCACGGTAACAATATCAAGTGCATCTAGAGTGCACGAAAATCTCAACCCAGTGCATTTAACATGCACGGATGAAAATCCCAATCGAGTGTATCTGATGTGCATAAAATCGCATCTCATATCATGCGCTCAACATGCGCAAAATCCAAATCAAGTGCATCCGTCATGCACGAATGAAATCTAAATCAAGTGCATCCAACATGCACGAATAAAATCTAAATCAAGTGCATCCAACTTTTAACTCAAGGTCATCTGATGCGCACGAAATCCAATATCAAGCGCCTGACATGCGCAAAAATCCAACCCAAGCGCGTCAGGTTCGTATAAAACATCTAGTGCAGTAGCATGCACGAAAACGAACATCAAGTGTAAACACGCACAAAACATAAATCTGGTAAAACGAATGCTCAAAGACATAAATCGGTGCAACCAATGCACGAAATACGAATCCGGAGCATCCAGTGTACGAAATACAATCCGGTGCATCCAGTGCACGAAATACACATCCGGTGCAACAAGTGCACGAAAACTCATCAATAACTCAAATGCGTATAAAAAACACCAAGTGTACCAAAGTGTATAAAATCATAAACGTGCGCAACTATGTGCACAAAATCCGTATCAATGCACTGCAAGCACACGTGAGCCATACCGAGTGCATAAATCAAATCGAGTGCGTACCACATGCACAAAATCAAATCAACTGTATGAAATCCATGAAATCATGAACACGTACCGCCAAGGCACAAAATCAACATCAAGTGCAATAAATATGCACAAATCATAAACCAACACAACGGTGTATAAAACATATATCAAGTGCAATGACTATGCACAAAAATTTAAATACCCAGTAGGTGCAACCATGGCGCACGAAAACGATATCATGAAACTCAATCATCCAAAACTCAAATCCAAGCAATATAAGAGTGATACCCAGATCACAAACGCAAATCGCAACAAATGACATTGACGTACACCTCCTATAATGTCGAAAAATGTCGGTGCGCTCAAAACTGGCAGAGCAAGAACATCCGCTTGCCTCCTGCTCACGATCTGGCTCCTCTGTCTCTGGGTCCTCATTTTCTCTGTGGATTACCAATCTCGCAATCCATCGGCTCGTCGGCCCGGTCAGGTGTACTAACGGAAATGATTCCATTCTGACACTCCTCTGGTCATCTCTCGGCCAATTAGTATGACCACTCGTAAAGCAACACGTCACTGGCGTCGGCCTCTGGCCCTCTGAATATACGTGACATAACTGATCCTTAGTGCAAATCTTATCGTAGCAGTGTCCTAGAAGGAACCTGCTCAATGTCTCTTCCGATCTTGCCTATGCCGAACTATACAGAGGCTGCTACTCTTACATAATCTTTTCTTGTTTTCTGGACATATGCGTTCTCTGCACAGCATTTCCTCAGGAACTGGACATATCCCAACGCCTCTGTACACATATCAGATCTCTAACCTCAACGGGGAGTAACAACAGCTCATTAATATCTCGTATGAACCTCTTGTTCCACTCATCTTTATTATCGTCCACTTCGACGTCACGTCATGCTATCTGCGTACTGCAATTGTTCTCGGCTACGGTCAATCCGAAATCTCCCACACGGACTCGAAATTACGAACTCGGTATTTTCATCACTCTGTAGAAGATATCTAGCCGAATACGTCCTCGGGAACTCGTCCCAATCATCGTAGGAATATACTTTATTCGTCCGCTCTCGATCAACTCACAACGCATCTGGGTGAGGTCCTCTATCTGAAGCTGGTAAACCTGCTGATCTCCTATCGGGTCATCCAACGAACAACGTCATCTCTAGATCGATCTAATCTAGATCTGAGTAAGACTCTCCACACTGGAAATCTTCAACTCAACTGGGCCTGCGTCGGCACATCAAATTTGACGAATCGCCTTCGTCACTCAACTCAAGATAGACTAGATATCATCTGTCGCATCTCTGCCTGAAAGCTCCAGCGATCTCAGCTCATAAGCTCTGGAAGCGACATCCCATCAATCTCAGCAACAACTGGGTTATCTGTCTGCAAGGTAGACGACATCACGATCTCTGAGGTAAGCTGTACATCAACAGTCGTCTCATAACAGGCAGCCTCTAACAATGGCCCGATCATCCGGTGCAAAACTGAACACTCGCCTCAAACGAGAGGTCACAATACAAACACTAAATCGAGACATTCCTATGTCACCAGAAAACACGATGGTCAGTCCTCGTCCATGACGAGCTCGCCCTGACCGCAACACTAGCAGCAAATCAATCTGCACTCAAACCATGGTGACAGGAACTTCAAGCATGTATCAAAGAAGATAGATCAAAGGAATGAAAGGAATCAACAGATCCAGAATGGATACATGATCATAAGGAGGAACGGAATCACTGAGAGTATGATCATGGAAACGAATAAAATCAAGGATCTCAAATGGATGTATAATCATGGGGACGAAGAGAATCACGGATCTCAAAATATGTACATCCTAAGGTTTCTTAAGTGGAGTATCGTATTGTAAATATGCCGCGGAACATACGTATAGTACGTCACTATACTCAAGCTACCTACTCCATCAATCACAGTCAGCCTATGAAACGAAAGTTCGGGTCTAATACCCCCTGTTCAAGTATAAGTTCCGTAAGGTCAAGCTTAGGTTCCAAAAAGGAGTGGTTTAAGCTCCGCTTTTGAAAACTTTGGGTTTTGAAGAAAACCGAGTAATCTACATTATAGACTTTTGCTCAACAGATCACTCCCTACGAAGGGATCTCGGCTCTTGCCTCATGGAATGAGGTGCTGGATATTCACAACCGAATACCACTATGCAAAGTGAAAGAATATAATTGTAGTTTTTCAAAATTTGTTCCAACAACATCTTTTTAGGTTTCTTTATCTTGCATTAATCAAAACTAAAAGAGATTCGCAAACTCGTGTTGGATACTCGCCCCGTAATAATAAAGGTACAAATGAATACAAACTGTTCTAAATCATTGCACTACCGGCTATCCACCACGACAATACAACCACAATATCAGCACAATCACAGAACATCAACGTGAATTGCATCGTTTTTGTTCCGGGTTCATCTTATAGTCAAAGGGTCACTCTGCACTTGCTTAAAAAAATTTTGAAGCCTCTGAAAAATCGACAGAAACTTGAAGTTTGGTTTCAATGTTTCGGAGTTGTTTCGGTTTCGTTGTTTTAACATTGTTTAAATTTGTTAGTGTAGGGTTTATGGGCTGGCTCTGATACCATGAAAAGTTACGCTAGTGCCCCGATCAACTACCGTGGCCAAATTGTTAATTATATGTATGCCCTAGAGGCCATTACTATACATAGGATGTATATTGTAGTGGGTGCTTGGACATATATAGGGAGGACTTTCTTGCTCGACATGATAGTATGCTATCTGGTTGCTCTTTACCTTAACATGTACACTGATTGTCTCTCTGTTACATGTTGGTAAAGCCCTTAGGATGTGTACTTGACTACCTGGACTATGATGCGGATCATACTAGTGGAGACATGGTAGTCCATAAGTACATCCTTCAAGGTCCCTAGTCGTGGGTGTATCGAGATGGGACATCGATATACCAGAGTAGACTAGCGTATACCTTCTCGACCCATACAGATGGGCGATGGATGATCCCATATCCATTGGTGTTTGACATCAGAGATGATATACGGGTGCTCAGTGGAGACTGGGTACACTGGACGGACTCACCGAGAACTCCCAGATGGTATTATACCTTACGTCAGATGGCAGTTCTCTGGTGACACTGGTACAGAGTAGTCTGTTGACCCGAGATCGTCATAGAGTCTTGTGTGGTTCCCACTGTGCTTTGATTTCCACCTTACCACGTCCAAGAGGGCATGCAAAACGGTGGTTTTTGGGTACAGTCCCGAGTCACATGGAGGCAATGAGCGATAGGAGGGGATTCGTCTCTCCCGGTATAGGGGGTTGATGTTGCGCTGTGTTCGATTGGCTATAACCGGAAATCCCTGGCCAGGGTTGCTGAGATTTACTGGTAAGTGTTACCTGTAGTTTCTCGAACTGTTATAGATCTCATATCGACACGACTTATCGAGCTATTGGGGTATGACGTTTACCACCCCTAGGCGAGATATGCGACATATCAGATGACGAGACCGGACTGTACGGTAAGTGTTACTGGTTGGATTCACAGGAGTGTGAGCGGGCTTGCTCGTCGATCTTCTGATCGCTCAATACCCGGGTGGCCGTTACGTTTAGCAGACCGCTTGTGGCTTGTGGGTGTTTGATATGATCATCACCTGCTGCCGGCGTGTTGACGAGTCTTTAGAGTCCTACACAGAGGTTTCCTGGCTCAAGCGAAACGAAATAGGAGCGCATATGAGATATGTGCGGGACCGAGAATAATGCGTGTATGTGATACCGTATTCTATTCTCGCGATGAATGTATCGATATGGTTGTATGCGATATAACCTAGTTATCGAATCAAGGATTGATTCGATAAGCCGATACATTGGATATTAGTCGGTCATATGCGATATGACCGGATCGTTAAATCAAGTGTTGATTTAATGATTTAATGCATAATTATATATTTGATATATTACTTTGCATTAACTAGTATTGGTTCACTTTAAATGGTTTTTCTCACTTGTTTGTGCACATTGTATATGTGATATATTTTTGTGCACAAGTTTGTATCATGTTTGATGATGCATGCTAACTTGGGTTTGTGTAAAGATTAAACCATGGTTAAATGAATGGTTAGGGTTTTATTTTCTTTCATTTATTTATTTATTTATTCTTTTTGGAAAATAATAAGCATAAAGAGAAAATGGTGGCTTTCTTTGTTTGTATATTGAAGCTTCATGAAGCTTTGAACAAGTCCACCATTTTTGTCTCATGCTTAACCCTAACCATTCCACTTAACCATGATTCATTCTCTACACTTGACCATGGTTGGTTTATGATAAGTATTCATTTATTTTCTATTTGGAAAATACTTATCATAAGATATTCTTTCTTCTTCTTCTTCTTCACATGAAGAAAAGCTTGCTATCAACAATGGCAACTAGTGAAAATGAGTGAGAAAACCAATTCTAAAGTGAACCCACCTCCTATTTCTTCATTCTCTACCTCTTGCCAAGTAGTATAGGGTGTTTTCTTCACAAGTTTCATGACTTGGTGAAGTGGGAGCTTGATCTTGTGATGCCTCGACGTAGATCATCTTCTGCATCGTAGTCGATGACCTAACCCGCCCATTTCTCCGATGAAGCCGACGCTAGAGCCCGGGATTTGATTTGGACAGCAAAGAGACTTCATCATGGAGCTATGGAGGTGGAGAACCGGATCTACAAAAGTTGTAGCCTCTTTCTCTTAGTTAAGTTGTTAACTAGTTTTATTTTTCGCCTAAAATTCTAGTTAACGATCCGTATTAGGGTTTCTCGGCACTTGTAAAATTTGAAATTGGCATGGTTGATGCCTTGTGAGACCTCATTAGTGTGCCTAGGAACCCTACAGTGGTATCAGAGCCTAGCTAGAGCCTTAGGCGATGCGTAGACGGAGTTAGAAGTCCGATCGAACCAAAACCCTAACCCAAAAAATGCTCTCTGGACTTTTTCCTAAAACTGGGTTTTTTCCACATTAAAAATATGCAGAAAATTCAGCAGGGAATTGTAAGAATTACTGTGAAGCCCGTACCCATGATTCCCTTAAAGCGCGGTGGAACCGCGGCATTATCATGGCTAATGCGGCGGTTCCGCGGCCATTTTGTCTTTTCTTCAGTTGGTCTTTGCACAGTAATTCCTATATTTGGGTGCTGTATTTTCTGGGAATTTTTAATTTTTACTCAAGAGTTGAGTTTTCTGGGTTGTATTGGGGGTTCGTAGATTCGATCGGATTATCGGACTTTGTCTATGTGTTTTCCGGGTAAATTTTAGAATATGTTAAAAAGTTCGACCGGATATAAATACCCACATTTTCCCCTGTCGGGAAATTTCCAAGTGTTGGATATTTCCGTAGTTTAACGACGTTCTAAGTAGTGCAAGTAACGCGATGGTCCCTCTAGAAGACAACAAACCTTAACTCGATTATGTGACTGTCTTGAACCGCCCTTTGAACCTTCGGGTTTGGGCCAGTACGGCGTGCCACATGTGAGGCGTTGGCTTGACCCTTCTACGGCTGGACCGTTGGTACTGAGGCATGAACTGGATGTTTTTAAACTTGTTTCATGTGTTGATTTGCTTTGGGAAAACTTGGGTGTTCGATTGTTCGATCGGAAAGTTTAACATTTTCTATTTATCTGGAATGGGATACAATAATTGGAATTCACAAGTAGTTATGAGATAACTGAATGAATGTTATAAATCTAGCGGTTTAGTCTCACTTGATCGGTTGCCACGGAATTTTGATGTGATCAAAAGTCCATCGCAATCACGTAGCGTACGCGGATACTCGCCGGGTAAACTTAATAGACAGCATCACCCCATAGCCCCGACCAAGTGACTGTAGGAGAACCCCATCGCCGAAAGCATCCTCTCGGGTGCTCGTGGCAGCGGTGTTCCGCCTTGGTGCACTTCGTCAACGGCGTCAGGGGTGCGGCCGCCTACTAAAGTTTACGACGAGTATTCGATCTGAATGTCGGGAATCCTGTTGAATTGCCCGACTTTATATTGAAAAGTGTTTTCGATAATGAGACTAAAATGCGGGGTTTATAATTGTTAGGCATGCGATGTCTAAGGAATTCATTTGATTAGGCATGCGATGTCTATGTAGGTTGCGGATTCCAACTGTTGTAGTTTTACACTTTCTTTTCTGTGACCGTAAATGTAATATGTGATATCGCCGGTTTCGTTGCTATATGTCAACGACAATTGGGATGCGCATATTTACTTACGTTGATGACATGTGATGTTATGTGTTGCTGGATATGTTATATTGGATCGTCGTGTTTGAATAGCCGGGGGTTTTTATGTGAGATGAGTGTTTTTCATTTTCATTCATGTAAAAACTTGTATGTAATATTCTTTTGTTGGGACACTTCCAGGTTGCGGAAGATGTCACCCTTTGTATATTATTTACTTTTCCGCACTAGGATAGACCCAAGGAGGGGAGCACAAGTAACCGGGTTCTGGAGTCCAGTGGGAGACCAACTCGAGGAGTCGACTCCGGGTCTCCTAACTCTAGAATTGGTAGGGTTGCTTGCCGCTCTCGTAGGGGTCTAGGGGTGTGGGTTTGGCTATTCATCACGACCGTGGAATCCGTGTTTTATACTGGCTCGTATTGAAAACACGGACGTCCTAGTACATCCAATATTTCATATGATTCTTCTGCTGCGATATCTATGATGTGATCATGTGATATGTTCTGTGATGGATACTGTATATAGTATTTATGATATATTATATAGGCGTTACTTATGTTTTACACCCGCGCTAGCCCTGCCTCGATCTGCCGTTAGTCACCTAACCTAACGGTGCACGAGGGGATATCGAGACGAATGCGGATGGCATAAGTGTACGTCGTATTTATCTGTGATGTTTAGGTAACTTAAATGATGGGACTTCATTAATGAGATTAATGAAAGTAAAAAGAAACCTAAAGATGTTGTAGAATCGAATTTCAAAAATAAAACAGGTAGCTACAGTTCTTGCTTTGCACAGCGGTATATGTGATATATCCTGCACCTTATTCGATGAGGAAAGGACCGAGATCCCTTTACCGGGAGTGACTCCTTTAGCAATAACTGGCAGATGCTACACACTCGGTTTGACTTCTGATTGCTTTTAAGAGTTTTGCTTTGCACAGTGATATATATGATATATCCCGCACCTCATTCGAAGAGGAAAGGATCGACGATCCCTTCACCGGGAGTGACTCCTTTAGCAAAACTAGAAAAGCCTCAAAAGCACTCCATTTTTAAAATCATTTGATTCTACAACGATATCAAGTTCATTACGCAATAGGTTTTCAGAAAAACCTGTCGTAGCCTTCCGTCATTTCAGATAAGTCCTGTTTAGTATTTGTGCTGCGTTTGTTGACCTTGTCAAGGCGCAGTGTGCGGTAGCTAACCAGTATTTATCTGCTTATGCATATGATGCAGATTGGGTTAGGGTAGTCATACGACCTTGTTGACCTTGTCAAGGGTCGTGCGGGTGGGTTTGATTCAATCAAGAAATGACGGGTTGAACTTGACTTACGGTCTATGGTTTGTTGACCTTGTCAAGGTCATAGATCGTTTGGGGCAAAAGATTATCGGGAATTTCAAGTGTTGAAATTTGCAATGAGATTGCATACCTTCTATGAGATAGTTGGATCCCGATACCCGCTGCGAGTAAGAGTTACTCCTGGGAGAGTTTTACACATTACAATTAGCCGATCAAGTAGGTGTCTAGAAAGGTGTTAACGAGGTTACGCCTCTGGGAAAACGAGGTTTACATTAATTAGGTTCGTGCGAAAGCACGGGGGACCTCCCTCAAAGTACCGACACTGGCCTGGCTGAAAGATTGGCGAACTTGTAGTTTGTAATTAATCCCGGCTAGTCTTTCCTTTTAGGGTTTGAAGGAAGATTTGATAAAACCAGTGGGGGCCATCCTGATTAGATAAAATAATAACCAATCTATTCTTGCTAGAGCGCACGCTGAGTGTTTTCTTCTCTCTCTCTCCAGGTAGCGACCATATCACGCCTTAATCAAGATAATAATACGGAATATTGACCGAACCCGCTTGTTATACTAAGCTGGGGAACGTTGGTCCCGCTCCAACTTATAATTGTTATAAGACAGAGCAGGAAATTGGGGATTACCAGAATTCCCGTGCCGTCCAAACGAAGAGAGTGCATGCTGATGCATCATCTTCAGGTGTGTTCGTTATAAAGAACCGTTTCTCAGTATCCTCCGCATACTGGGTATATGATACCGGATCAGGATCCCAGATATGTAATCTGTTACATAGGGCTGCAAAAAGGTAGAAAAACTGAGAACGGGTGATAAGTTTCATGAGGCAGAAAACGGGGCAAGTGTTGCAGCCAAGTCTGTTGGTCACTGTCACCCTGTATTCCAAATACATTGATTCTGAACGAATGTTATTAGATACCGAACCTGATATACAAAATTATATCAATCTCTTTTTTAGTAAAGAAATGATAAAATTTTGTATAGTTGGATAATGTTTTGAACATTTCCTATATCAAAAGTTGATCGGTTCAGGCACGTTATCTAAAAGCATTGATGTTCTAAATCAAACTACAGATCTTTAGTATACGGAACACACACAAGAGGAAGAGTTCAGAAATGAACGAATCCTTCTTGAGACATTGTAGACAAGGTCATATCAATACGATCCGACTGGCTGAAGTTACATTTTAGATGCATATTTAAATCAGTTTGAATTTACATCTTGTGAAACTTGCCAGTCATGTCACAGAGATAAGATGACCATAGCTCCGTTTAATGGAAACAGAGAAAGAGTTAGTGAACTCTTGGGATGATACATGTTGATGTATGTAGGTCCCCTGTCTACACTTGCCAAGACCGGTTCTTTATACTTCATTACATTCTCTGATGATCTTTCGAGATTCAGACCTATGTTCCTGTTGAAACACAAGTCCGAACCTTTTGAGATATTCACAGAATATAAGCAAGAAGTAGAGAACCAATACGGGTATAAGTATTTTGTCCTTTGATGTGATCAAGGAGGAGAATACTTGAGCACGGAATTCTTGGACTTTTCTAAAGGAAAATGAGATTCTCTCTCAGCATTACTCCTCCGAATACACCATAACACGTTGGTGTATCGGGGCGGAGCAATCACACCCTATATGATAAGGTGTGCTCTATGATGAGTACTACTGAGTTACCTATTTCCTTTTGGGAGTTATGCACTTGAGAAGCTTCATACCTGTTGAATAGGGTTCAAATCAAATCAGTTGCCTATCATTTCATATGTGATATGATAAGGGAAGAGCCCATATCTTAAGTTGGTTAAGATTTAGGGTTGTCCGGGCTATGTCTAAAGGCAAAATCCGGACAAGCTCGAGGCAAGGCAAGTTATGTAGAACTGGAAATGTTCCAGCTATACAAACTACAGCAGATGATTTGATAAAACCAAAGGATTCAATAGTTACCAACGAACCTCAGCCTCTCCGCCGATCTAGTAGGGTTCCTCACCCACCTGAGAGATACTTCGGTTTCTCTATGACAGTGGGAGCGAGGATTGCATCATGAGATGATGACCCAACTAGTTTCGAGCTGGCCATCAGGAGTGGGACTCTGTAAGAATGGCTGGATGCTTAGCGATCTGAGATGGAATCCATGTACACCAACAAAGTATGGACTTTGGTTGCTATATCTGAAGGGTTAAATCCCCATCAGGAGCAAGTATATCTTGAGAAGATTACTTGGTGTAGATGGAAAAGTTGAGACTTTCAAAGCTAGATTTGTTAAAGCTTTTCGTCATCGACCAGGAGTGGATAATGATGAAACCTTTTCAAGTGGCTATGCTTAAGTCCATCCAGATCCTACTTGCCACGGCTACATACCATGACTACGATATCTAGCGGTTGGGTGTCATGACTGCTTTTCTAAATGATGTTTTAGAAGAGAACGTCTATAAGTACACAGCCAGAGGGCTTCGTAGATAGTAGGAGCAGCGGAAACGTGTACAAGATGCTTTATAGGATAAAGCAGGTATCGCGGAGTTGGAACATCTGTTTTGATGTGTTAGTCAAAGAGTTTGACATCATCAAAATGGTAGATAAACCTTGTATATACAAAAAAAGGTAGTAGGGAGTATAGTGACGATCCTCGTAGAGTACGTGGATGACATGCTCTTGATAGGGAAGGAGTTTCCTATGCTACGCTCGGTCAATCTCCGCTTATCACAATGATTCTCCATATAGGATCAAAGTAATACCTCCTAAATCCTGGGTTTTGGATCTATGAGATAGATCTAATTGGATGTTAGGATTCTTACTAGTTGTAGTGAGATGGTATCAATCGATCCTGGGGAGAATCACTGGAAGGGTTCCAAGGAGATAAGGATGACTGAAAGTCAGTCACAGGCATTGTCTTTACCCTCAGTAAAGGGACGGTATGTTGGAAGAGTTCCAAGCTAGATACCGTGGCATACTAGACGATAAAGGCTCGATACATCGCTACTTAAGATGCTACCAAAGAGGCAGTCTGGATATATATTTGTTCATGAGATGAACTTAGTTCCTCCCATTGTGTGACAATGGAGTTGTGGCTTATGCCAAGGAACGTCCGTCCCATCAGTGATCCAGACATATTCTAAGGCAGTATCACCTGATCATGGAGATGTTTGATCTCCAAGGGATCGAGGTTAGGAGTGCAGACGCAGAGGACAACACGGCGGATCCACTCACAAAGGCCTTTTCCTAGAGAGAGACTTTTATGGGATGGTTGAGTATGAGATACTACAACCACTGCTATCAGATGGCCCTAGTGCAAGTGGGAGATTGTTAGTTATATGTATGCCCTAGAGGCCATTACTATACATAGGATGTATATTGTAGTGGGTGCTTGGACATATATAGGGAGGACTTTCTTGCTCGACATGATAGCATGCTATCTGGTTACTCTTTACCTTAACATGTACACTGATTGTCTCTCTGTTACATGTTGGTAAAGCCCTTAGGATGTGTACTTGACTACCTGGACTATGATGCGGATCATACTAGTGGGGACATGGTAGTCCATAAGTATATCCTTCAAGGTCCCTAGTCGTGGGTGTATCGAGACGGGGCATCGATATACCAGAGTAGACTAGCGTATACCTTCTCGACCCATACAGATGGGCGATGGATGATCCCATATCCATTGGTGTTTGACATCAGAGATGATATACGGGTGCTCAGTGGAGACTGGGTACACTGGACGGACTCGCCGAGAACTCCCAGATGGTATTATACCTTACGTCAGATGGCAGTTCTCTGGTGACACTGGTACAGAGTAGTCTGTTGACCCGAGATCGTCATAGAGTCTTGTGTGGTTCCCACTGTGCTTTGATTTCCACCTTACCACGTCCAAGAGGGCGTGCAAAACGGTGTTTTTTGGGTACAGTCCCGAGTCACATGGAGGCAATGAGCGATAGGAGGGGATTCGTCTCTCCCGGTATAGGGGGTTGATATTGCGCTGTGTTCGATTGGCTATAACCGGAAATCCCTGGCCAGGGTTGCTGAGATTTACTGGTAAGTGTTACCTGTAGTTTCTCGAACTGTTATAGATCTCATATCGACATGACTTATCGAGCTATTGGGGTATGATGTTTACCACCCCTAGGCGAGATATGCGACATATCAGACGACGAGACCGGACTGTACGGTAAGTGTTACTGGTTGGATTCACAGGAGTGTGAGCGGGCTTGCTCGTCGATCTTCTGATCGCTCAATACCCGGGTGGCCGTTACGTTTAGCAGACCGCTTGCGGCTTGTGGGTGTTTGATATGATCATCACCTGCTGCCGGCGTATTGACGAGTCTTTAGAGTCCTACACAGAGGTTTCCTGGCTCAAGCGAAACGAAATAGGAGCGCATATGAGATATGTGCGGGACCGAGAATAATGCGTGTATGTGATACCGTATTCTATTCTCGCGATGAATGTATCGATATGGTTGTATGCGATATAACCTAGTTATCGAATCAAGGATTGATTCGATAAGCCGATACATTGGATATTAGTCGGTCATATGCGATATGACCGGATCGTTAAATCAAGTGTTGATTTAATGATTTAATGCATAATTATATATTTGATATATTACTTTGCATTAACTAGTATTGGTTCACTTTAAATGGTTTTTCTCACTTGTTTGTGCACATTGTATATGTGATATATTTTTGTGCACAAGTTTGTATCATGTTTGATGATGTATGCTAACTTGGGTTTGTGTAAAGATTAAACCATGGTTAAATGAATGGTTAGGGTTTTATTTTCTTATTCATTTATTTATTTATTTATTCTTTTTGCAAAATAATAAGCATAAAGAGAAAATGGTGGCTTTCTTTGTTTGTATATTGAAGCTTCATGAAGCTTTGAACAAGTCCACCATTTTTGTCTCATGCTTAACCCTAACCATTCCACTTAACCATGATTCATTCTCTACACTTGACCATGGTTGGTTTATGATAAGTATTCATTTATTTTCTATTTGGAAAATACTTATCATAAGATATTCTTTCTTCTTCTTCTTCTTCTTCACATGAAGAAAAGCTTGCTATCAACAATGGCAACTAGTGAAAATGAGTGAGAAAACCAATTCTAAAGTGAACCCACCTCCTATTTCTTCATCCTCTACCTCTTGCCAAGTAGTATAGGGTATTTTCTTCACAAGTTTCATGACTTGGTGAAGTGGGAGCTTGATCTTGTGATGCCTCGACGTAGATCATCTTCGGCATCGTAGTCGATGACCTAGCCCGTCCATTTCTCCGATGAAGCCGACGCTAGAGCCCGGGATTTGATTTGGACAGCAAAGAGACTTCATCATGGAGCTATGGAGGTGGAGAACCGGATCTACAAAGGTTGTAGCCTCTTTCTCTTAGTTAAGTTGTTAACTAGTTTCATTTTTCGCCTAAAATTCTAGTTAACGATCCGTATTAGGGTTTCTCGGCACTTGTAAAATTTGAAATTGGCATGGATGATGCCTTGTGAGACCTCATTAGTGTGCTTAGGAACCCTACACAAATGCGGAACAAATTTTTTTCTAACGATTAGAACATGGCATTAGAATAATCTTTAACCCGGATCGTTTCATAAACCTATCTAGCAAAACTAAAAGAGATGAGCTAACTATTATGAAAGAAGTCTCACCAAACAATCCAAGTCCTTCGGTCATCTTTCCTCGTCGTTAGCTCCAAGTGGCCACCTTAAACATGCTTGATCTTCTTTGTTGGCTCCTTCAGTTCCCCGCGATCGATCTTTCTCTCCGGTCATCTTTTTCGTAGATGATCCACCCGATGGATATGATCAATGGCTTTAGCTCCACACTATATGTCAAGTGGAGCAACTAGAGAGCTTGGGTTGCTAAACCAAGTAGTCTAGGATGTAGTGTGATGATCTAAGTGTTTTGCTATCTCTTTCTTACCTCTTCACTTTTTTCTCAACTCATGAGAAGGTAGTGAAGAGGAAGATGATGGAGGTGGAGGAAACTTAAGAGGAGGGAGGAGGAGTAAGAAAAAGTGGGAGCTCAAAAATAATGAAGTATGCAAGTGATAAAAAAATCAACACAAAGGTTTCTGTGTATCAATTTTCATGAATAAACAAGTGTAGCCATGAATAGTAACCAAAAATGAATAAAGAATTCATTTGTGAACTATTGAATCCATGTCACTCACCATGCCTCCTTCTCCTTAATTTCCACCTCATTTCCATTTATCAATAAATGGAAAAGTCCATGATGAGGTGTCCACCTTCTAGAAGGTAATCTGTAATAAAATACGGATTACAGTCTGCTGTATATACATACCTGCATTCGAATAAAAACACGAATGCCCAAAGAGATAGAATAACATGAAGAACGTAATACTAGAATATATATATCGAAATACATATATGTAAACTATTAAATCAATACCTGATTTAATAATCCGGCTCAAACCCGAGCCTGCTAGTATTACCAACTGTCCGATCGAAAGTCCGGGTACAAAGTACATCAATCGATCGAGACCTTGCACGTGTCCAATACGGCTACTACATCATTTCGCCTAAACCTGGGAAACCCTCTGTGTGGGACTCTAAAGACTCGACAGTACCCCGGCAGTGAGTTAATGGATAAATCCTTAACCACAAGCACGTCAGCGGCACTAGCTGTATGTAACGGCTACCCGGATACCTGTCGAAAAGGAAGGCCGACGAGCAAACTCATCCGGATCCCTACTGAGCCTATCTGTGACAATCTCCATACAGTTCGGTCTCTTCGTCTGAGAGTATCTCATACCGGGTCTAGGGGGTGGTAAATGTCAGGCCCTAATAACCTGGTAATTCGTGCTGATGCGGCTCAGGACCAATCCGGGAAACTACTGATCAACCTATCAGTAAATCCCAACTGCCTTGGCCAAGATCTTATGGTCCTGACCAATCAAATACAGTGCGATATCGACTCCCAATACCGGGAGAGACGAATCCCCGACAATCGCACACTGCCTCTATGTGGCTCAGCACTGTGCTTAAGGAAGGGCCTTGGTGAATGGATCCGCAGTGTTGTCTTTTGTATCCACTCTCCGGATCTCGATCTCCTGGCGATCTACGATCTCCCTGATCAGGTGATACCGCCTTAAGATGTGCCTGGATTTCTGATGGGACCGTGGTTCTTTCGCTAAAGCTATAGTCCCATTGTTATCGCAATACAAAGGTATTAGGTCAACAATAGACGGAACTACCCGAAGTTCACTAATGAACTTCTTCATCCAGACCGCCTCTTTTCCGGCATCATTCGTAGCAATGTATTCAGCCTCCATCGTCGAGTCTGCAATGGTATCCTATTTGGAGCTCTTCCAACACACCGCCCTTCCGTTGAGAGTAAACACAAAACCCAAGACAGACTTGCTGTCATCTTTGTCACTCTGGAAGCTTGAATCGGTAAAGGACTCGACCTTTATGTCTCCATTACCGTAAACTAAGAACATCTCCTTAGTCCTTCCGAGGTATTTAAGAATGTTCTTTACTGTTGTCCAGTGGTCCTCACCTGGGTTCGACTGATACCGGCTCACCACGCTTAGTGCATAAGCTACATCTGGTCTTGTACATAGCATCGCATACATTATAGATCCTACCGCCGAAGCGTAGGGTATAGTGCTCATGCGAACCCTCTCTTTGTCAGTCTTGGGAGACATCTCCTTGGAGAGGGTGATTCCGTGCAATGCGGGTATGTTACCACGCTTGGAATCTTCCATACTAAATCTCTTTAGTACGGTCTCTATATACCTGGACTGTGAAAGTCCCGGTAATCTCTTAGATCTATCTCTATAGATCTTAATCTCTAGAATGTACGAGGAATCATCCAGGTCCTTCATGGAGAACCTTTGTGATAAAAATAGCTTGACCGATTGTAGCATAGGAATGTCATTTCCTATAAAAAGAATGTCATCCACATACAAGACTAAGAACACGACAGTTCGTCCTACAATCTTCTTATAAATATAAGGCTCATACTCATTCTTGATGAAGTCAAATTCCTTGACTGTTTCATTAAAACAGATGTTCCAGCTCCGCGATGCCTGCTTCAATCCATAAATGGATTTAAGCAACTTGCACACCTTCCCGCTGCTCCCACTGTCTACGAAACCTTCCGGTTGATCCATATAAACGCACTCTTCTAAACTTCCATTCAGAAAATCCGTTTTTACATCCATCTGCCAAATCTTATAGTCATGGAAGGAAGCAATGGCAAGTAGGATCTGAATGGATTTGAGCATAGCCACTGGAGAAAAAGTTTCGTCATAGTCAACACCTGGTCTTTGACGAAAACCTTTTGCAATGAGTCTAGCCTTATCGGTTTCCACCTGCCCATTTACACCAAATTTCCTTTTGTAGATCCATTAGCATCCAACGGGTTTTACCCCAGGTGGAGCAATATCCAAGGTCCACACTTTATTGGTGTACATGGACTCTATTTCGGATTTCATAGCATCCAGCCATTTATCAGAGTCTCTACTGATAATGGCCTGCTTGAAACTGGTAGGATCATCTTCTTCCAAGATGCAATCCTCTCGATCCCCGTCTATGAGAAAACTGTAGTATCTCTCGGGAGGATGAGAAATCCTACCAGATCTGCGGAGTGGCTGAGGTTCGTCTGGGACTTCTGAATCTAGCGGTTCCTCCAAATCATCAGTTACATTTTGTGGTTTAGAAGTTTCTTCCAGTTTTACCGTACTCCCACTAGTTTCTTTTGCAAGAAACTCCCTTTCCAAAAAGGTAGCGTGGCGAGATACAAACACCTTCCGTTCCTCAGTGTGGTAGAACAAATATCCTAGTGAATTCTTAGGATATCCCACAAATTTATATAGAATTGACGTGCCTGAATTTTGTCTGGTTTTTGTGTTTTCATATATGCCAGACAACCCCACGTCTTAATGAATTTAAGACATGGTCTTTTTCTGCTCCATATTTCATATGGAGTCATGGGCACAGATTTGGAAGGAACTTGATTTAAAAGGTATGCCGATGTTTGAAGAGCATGTCCCGAAAATGAAAGAGGTAACTCGGCATTACTCATCATGGAGTGAACCATATCCAATAGGGTATGGTTCCTCCGCTCTGATACACCGTTGTGCTGTGGTGTATACGGAGGAGTAAGCAGAGAGAGAATTCCATTCTCTTTTAGGTATTCTAGAAATTCCGTGCTTAAGTACCCCCCTCCTCTATCAGATCGGAGGATCTTGATACTTTTGCCAGTCTGGTTCTCTACTTCGTTTCTGAATTCTTTGAATTTCTCAAAAGATTCAGATTTGTGTTTCATAAGATACACATATTCGAACCTAGAGAGATCGTTAGTGAATGTGATGAAGTACGAGAACCCACCCCTTGAATGTATAGACATTAGACCATATACATCACTGTGTATGAGTGTCAAGAGCTCTGCTGCTCTTTCTCCGTGTCCGGTGAACGGAGATTTGGTCATCTTTCCTTTGAGACAAGATTGACAAGTTTCATAAGATAAAAATTCGAACGTATCCAAAAGTCCATCTTTATGCAACTTACTCAGTTTTTTCTCTCCGATATGACCAAGTCTACAATGCCACAAGTAGGATTCGTTCACATCTGAACTCATCCTCTTGCATGTGTTTTGTATACTGAGAACTGTGTTTTGATTAAGAACATTGATACCATTATACAGTGTACCTTTTGCAACCAATACCTGATTAAGGTAATTGTTCATGATATTTCTATCAAGAACAAACTTATATCCATCTTTATCAAGTAAAGAAACTGATATGATGTTGTAAACCATGGAAGGTATATAGTAGCAGTTGTTCAAAATCATAGTATTGCCATTTGGCAATACTGAGTGATATTCACCGACGGCAGAAGAATCAACCTGTGCTTCGTTCCCTACTCTGAGGGACATATCACCAGGCCAAGCCATCCTACTTTTTATCAGTCCCCGTAAAAATTACAGATACGAGATCCCGATCCGGTATCGAGTACCCAGGAGGTAGGACTGACCGAAAAACAGTTGTCAATAACAAGAACATCTGAAGAAGACACAATAGTATGTTTCTTCTTCGATGGGGTCATCAAGGAATTCAAACAATCCTCTTTCCCTTGCTCATACTTATGACCATTTTCATAAGTTAGAGCCGAACTGACGTTCCCCAGCCCTGAATAAGAATTCGGATCGGTCAAGCGATACATTTTATTATCTTGATTAGGGCATGAAATGGTTTCTCCCTGGAGAGAGAAAAGAAACACTCACTGTGCGCTCTTGTAAGATTAGATTGGTTATTTAGTTTATCTAATCAGGATGGCTCCCGCTGTTTTCCCAAATTCTCCTTCAAACCTTAAAAGAAGAACTAGTCAGGATTAATCGCACGTCACAATACTTGCTTAACCTTTCAGCCAGGCTAGTGTCGGTACTTCGAGGGAGGTTTTTCAACGCTTTCGCAAAGTTTCTTAATTACATAACCTCTTTTCTCTGGAGGCGTAGCCCCGCTAACACTGTTCTAGACACCTACTTGGTTTATAGCATTGATTGTTAAGTGAAATAATCTCCCGAAAGTAATCCTACTCATCAGTGGGATCGGGATCCAACTATCATTGTGTGATGCACTAGATGGAATCCACTCTAGTCACCACACTCCAGAAGGTATGCTAAATTCTGCAAGTTTCCTGTATGTTTGAAACTCCCGATGTGGTTTTTGCCCCTAGGACCCAAGTGACCTTGACGAATAATCAATAAATCAAAAGGTCTTAGTCAAGTTCAACCCGTCGTTATCCAAGACTGCATTAGACCCACCCGCACGATACTTGACGAATAATCAACAAAACCATGCGACTGTCCTAACCAATCGCATCTATCTGTGCAACAGAGAATCATCACTCAGCTACCGTTCACTGCGCCTTGACAAATAATCAACAAACGCAGCACGAATACTAAGTACTGACTATCTGAAACGACGGAGGGATACGGCTGGGTTTTTGGCGAAAAACCCGTTAACGTAATGAACTTGATATCGTTGAAGGAACGTGAGTAGTTTTGAAAATGAGTGGTTTAAGCTCCGCTTTTGAAAACTTTGGATTTTGAAGAAAACCGAGTAATCTACATTATAGACTTTTGCTCAATAGGTCACTCCCTACGAAGGGATCTCGGCTCTTGCCTCGTGGAATGAGGTGCTAGATATTCACAACCGAATACCACTATGGAAACCGAAAGAATATAACTGTAGTTTTTCGAAATTTGTTCCAACAACATCTTTTTAGGTTTCTATATCTTGCATTAATCAAAATTAATGCGGTCTCATCATTTAACCTATCACATCAGAAAAGAACGAAAATATGATGTACGTATATACCATACGCATTCGCCACGAGGCCCCGTCATCACCCGTTAGGTTACTTAACTAACGACAGAGCGGGGCTGGACTAGCGCGGGTGCAAAATATATACAACATCTACTAGTATATATATAAGTATATAGAACATTCGTTCAAGGCCTGATAATAAGCAACATCACAGAATCTCAGCCAACAATATAGAAAGGTGGATAATCATGGAGCCCCGGGTTTTATTAGAGCCGCAAATAAAACCCGACGTTCCCGGTCGTGTGGATAGCCTGTGCAATGAAAACCTTGACCCCTACGAGCGCGGCAAGTTACCCACCAATTACTTTCAACTTTATGATTGTATTCCAAGCAGAGCACAACATCCCAGAAGCGAGGCAACCCCCTTCAACAAAGTGAATGGGCCACCCAGCACTTCACGGAATCTGGTAACTTTGCTGCCCCTCCGTGGGTCATCCTATACCCCCTACGAGTGTGGAGAATAGCCCGCCAATTCTAGAATGAAGCCCCCTTCGTCTCAACGCCATGAGATGCGGGCTTGTTGCCTTCTAGAACCCGTCTATTCATGCACTACACCGTGGGGTATTCTTAGTACAGAAAATGAAAATAATATGTACAAATGGTGACATCGACCTCAACCCGGTCATGCTCCAAACAAATAATATACAATCCGGCAAAGATAGCAGTCCACATATCGGACGCTCGCCCCGCAATAACAAATATATAAATGAATACAAACTATTCTAAATCATTGCACTACCGGCTATCCACCACGACAATCCAACCACAATATCAGCACAATCTCCGAACATCAACGTGAATGACATGTTCGCAAACTCGTCTAAAAGGACATATAGCAGATAGACGGGTTTACCGATCAAATGACATTCACGGTTGCAGATGCTAATCTAAGTACTGATAACAATTAAACAGTTGTTAAAATATAACAACTTCGAAACACTCCAAATTGCCCCAAACTGAAAAACAACAGAACATCAAACTTGGGCAAAAACAAACAACACCTGAAACCCAAACTCCACGAGATAAGAACCCAGAACAAAACTCGACCCAATTCTCCACTACAAAACCGGTGAGGCCGGATTTTTCCATGATGTGGCCGGTCTAAACTTGGTAGAATTGCATCGTTTTTGTTCTAGGTTCATCTCATAGTCAAAGGATCACTCTGCACTTGCTTAAAAAAAAATTTGAAGCCTCTGAAAAATCGACAGAAACTTGAAGTTTGGTTTCAATGTTACGGAATTGTTTCAGTTTCGTTGTTTTAACATTGTTTAAATTTGCTAGTGTAGGGTTTATGGGCTGGCTCTGATACTATGAAAGGTTACGCTAGTGCCCTGGCCAACTACCGTGGCCAAATGCGGAACAAAATTTTTTCTAACGATTAGAACATGGCACTAGAATAACCTTTAATCCGGATTGTTTCATAAACCTATCTAGCATAACTAAAAGAGATGAGCTAACTATTATGAAAGAAGTCTCACCAAATGATCCAAGTCCTTCGGTCTTCTTTCCTCGTCGTTAGCTCCAAGTGGCCATCTTGAACATGCTTGATCTTCTTTATTGGCTCCTTCGGTTCCCCGCGATTGATCTTGCTCTCTGGTCCTCCTTTGTCGTAGATGATCCACCCGAGGGATATGATCCATGGTTTTAGCTCCACACTATATGTCAAGTGGAGAAACTAGAGAGCTTGGGTTGCTAAACCAAGTAATCTAGGATATAGTGTGATGATCTAAGTATTTTTCTATCTCTTTCTTACCTGTTCACTTGTTTCTCAACTCATGAGAGGGTAGTGAAGGGGAATATGATGGAGATGGAGGAAACTCAAGAGGATGGAGGAGGAGGAAGAAAAAATGGGAGCTCAAAAATAATGAAGCATGCAAGTGAGAGAAAAATCAACACAAAGGTTTTTGTGTATCAATTTTCATGAATAAACAAGTGTGGCCATGCTTCTATAGTAACCACAAATGAATAAAGAATTCATTTGTGAACTATTGAAGCCATGCCACTCACCATATCTCCCTCTCCTTAATTTCCACCTCATTTCGATTTATCAATAAATGGAAAAGTCCATGATGAGGAGTCCACCTTCTAGAAGGTAATCTGTAATAAAATACGGATTACAGTCTGCTGTATATACACACCTGCATTCGGATAAAAACAAAAATGCCAAAAGATATAGAATAACACGAGGAACGTAATAATAGAATATACATATCGAAATACATATATATAAACAATTAATCAATACCTGATTTAATAATCCAACTCAAACCCGAGCCGGCTAGTATTACCAACTGTCCGATCGAAAGTTCGAGTACAAATTACATCAATTGATCGAGACCCTGCACATATCCAATACGGCTACTATATCATTTTTCCTGAACCAAGGAAACCCTCTGTGTGGGACTCTAAAGACTCGATAGTACGCCGGCAGTGAATTACTGGATAAATCCATAACCACAAGCACGTCAGTGGCACTAGCTGTACGTAACGGCTACCCGGGTACCTGTCGAAAAGAAAGCCGATGAGCAAACTCATCCGGATCCCTACTGAGCCTATCTGTGACAATCTCTGTACAGTCCGGTCTCTTCGTCTGAGAGTATCTCATACCGGGTCTACTGGTGGTAAACGTCAGACCCTAATAACCTGGTAATTCATGCCGATGCAGTTCAGGACCAATCCGGGAAACTACTGATCAGCCTATCAGTAAATCCCAACTGCCTTGGTCAAGATCTTATGGTCCTGACCAGTCAAACACAGTGCGATATCGACTCCCAATACAGGGACAGACGAATCCCCGACAATCGCTTAATGCCTCTATGTGGCTCGGGACTGTACCCAACCAAAACCTGTTTGCACAACTCAGTAGAGCCGTGGTAGGGTAGTGATCAAAGCACAGTGGGAACTCACACGAGACAAATGACGATCTCAGGTCTAAAGACTACCCTGTACTCATATCACCTGAAAACTTCCATCTGACGATAGGTATAGTACCATCTGGAAGTCCTCGGCGAGTCCGTCCGGTGTACTCACCCCCAGTGAGCACCTGTATACGATCTTAGGTCTAAAGACCAATGGTTGCGGGACCAAACCATCCCCCCTCGTCGGGGTCTAGAAACATATACACTAGTCTACTCCAGAATATCGATGCCCAGTTTCGATACTCCCACGACTAGGGACCATTTAAGGATGTGCGTACCGACTACCTAACTCCCATAAGTATGATTGCCATCATAAAGCAGGTAGTCTAACAATGATCCTACGGTCTTTATCAACATGTATAAAAGATATGTAATAGCAAGTAAAACATGCAGATGTTAAGATAAAGACAAACCAGATAGCATACTATCATATCGAGCAAGACTGTCCTGTACATATATATGTCCAAGCATCCATATGTATATGTTAGTGTATATGCCCTAGAGGCCATTACTGTATCATACTAGTTTGTATATTACTTAATGGATGCTTGGGATATTCACCTTGTATATACAATCTTGCTCAAAATAGTAGTATGCTACTTGGTTTGTTTCTACTTCAATGTGTACATGTGTTTATTTTTGTATATCGCCTATACACATTAGTAGAGCCCTTAGGATCTTTGCTTGATTACCAGCGATGTGATGGCCGTCACACTAGTGGGGCTGGGTAATCTATAAGCACATCCTTATGCAGGTCCCTGGTCGCAGGACTATCGAGACAGGGCATCGATACTCCGGAGTAGACCAGCGCATGCGCTTCTCATCCCAGTGTGGGAGACGGTCTGTCCCACAGCCGTCAGTACGTCGTACTTGAGATAGTATGCGGGTGCTCGTTAGGTTACGGGTACACTGGACAGGACTCGTCGGGAACTGACTAGTTGGTATTATACCTATTGTCAGTTATCAGTTCCCAGGTGACATGAGTACAGCTTAGTCCGCTGACTAGACACTGTCACTCCGCCTCGAGTGTGTTCCCACTGTACTTTGATCACTACCCTACCACGACTCAAAGGAGTCGTGCAAACAGGTAGTGGTTGGGTGCAGTCCCGAAGCACTTGGAGGCAGTGACGGTTAGACAGGATTCGTCTCTCCCGGTATTGGGGGTTGACATCGCGCTGTGTCTAGGAGAGCCATTACACGAGTAGTCCCTGGCCAGGGCAATCGAGATATACTGGTAGGTTTCCAGTGTTATCTCAGGGTGTTTTGGGCTTCGCTCCGGCACGACTTGTACCGCTATTGGGGGACTGACGTTTACCGCCCCCTAGGCCCGCCATGTGATGTATCAGACGAATAGACCGGACTGTACGGAGAATGTCACACTCAGGCTCAGTAGGAGTTCAGATGGGTTTCGCCTCGTCGGTCTTCTTGTCGGCATTACCTGGGGACCGTTACGCACAGCTAGTGCCGCTTGCGGTCTGTGGTTAAACCCACTGCCAGCGTAGTGTCGAGTCTTTAGAGTCCCACACAGAAAGCTTTTCGCCTTTAGGCAAAAGAGTAGAGGTCGCATGGTATTGCGACAGGTCGCATGGTTTTGCAACAGGGTTCGGTCACATCCGTGCACTTGTGCACGTACAGTGTCCGGACAGTTTACACTAGCGGGCTTTGGTTTAAGCCAGATCCTAGTGTACCTTATGGGATTGGATTTATCCAGTTTGCATTCGTGTTCCTCGGAACGCGGATGCGGGTGTGTATGCACAGTTGACAGGGAGGCAGAGGCAGCGGATTCTCATTAGGGTTGTTGACAGTTGACCGTTGACTATTTGACTTTATGCTCAACCCTAATGAGAATATGATATGTGATTAACTATTATATTAATTAAGTATTATGGTGATATGGTTGTTGACTTGTTGACTTTTGTTGACTTGTTGACTTTGTTGACTTGTTGACTTTTGTTGACTTGTTGACCGGTTGACTTGTTGACCGGTTGACCATCATGATAACCATAGCCATCATTTCATGGCAAAGACTTTTGTTTACTTGCTCATTTGTGTAAAATGAGTGCATGAAATGATATGGTTGTGGTTGCTTCAAACCATCACATAAGACTTTTTTTGATATGATGAGTTATGATCACTTTGGATTATGAGAGGGAGAAAGACAAAAGAGAGCCTCATTCTTTCTTGCTCATTCTCTCTCTTGTTCTTGAGCTCTCCTCTTGCTCTCACCCTCAACCTCTTCCTCCCTCTCTTGATCTATGGTTCTCTTGTCTCATGAGTTGAGAATCAAGAACCATAGATAAAATCCCATTCTATTTCTTCTCTACTCATTCTAGTTCACTAGGTTTAGCAAACCAAGTGAACTAGTTTCTTCAAAGAACGAAGAAGGAGCTAAAGGTTGGAGCTTTCAAGTGGATCTATCTTCGGCGTACGGAGACGACGAGAAGGAGCCATCGGACCACCATCGGAGCTTGAAGAGAAGGAGTTCAAGACAAGCTAGGTATAACCCCCTAACCGAGTAGCTAGAATCTCTTAGTTAGGATGTTAGATAGATGTTTAACCAAGATCCGGGTTATAGGTCCATGTTACCATCTTTAAGAAAATCGTTTTTTACCAAATTCCGCATTCCCGAAAGTACCGGGAGAGGTAGCATGGACTTACAGTGGTATCAGAGCCTAGTTAAACTCTATCTAGCATGTTAGCAAGTATCTAGAAGATCGATCAACGAAAAAGTCCCGAAACAAACCCCAAAATTTTTGCAGTTTCTGTCGATTTTTCCACTGTTCAAAAGTTGATTATTTTAACACCTAAAATCGGCTCAGGCTTTTCTGTGGGCACTCACCAAAAATGGTCCAACGTTCGAGTCAACGAGCCGCGGAAACGCGGCGGGAGCACGCTCCCGCCGCGGATCCGCGGCCGAGTCGACTCGGCCGAGGAAAATTTTTGGTGCAGTGTTTTCATGGGGGTATTTTGGGATTTTTAGCATATATATTTTCAACCCAGATTTTCCAGAACGAAAATTTCATTTTGGGGTCCCGAAAATCCGTATTTTTGATCGAACTTCTAAAAGACTTAAGCTAACGGGTTTTCTGTAATGTGATATTTGTATTGAACGTCTACTAATCGCTATATGTCGATTAGTGGGGGTTATACAAATCTGTGATCTGTAATGTGCTGGAATGTGTATATAAATATGTTGGATTGTCGCGGGTGAATAGCCGGGGGTTGTGAGACGAGAGTTTTCTTTTCTTGCAATTCATGTAAATTTGTAAATTGATGTAATAATTATTTGTATGGCCGCACAACCGGGTCGGGGTTGTAGCCGTCATTGTATAATTTCTTTTTACTGTTTTTGCTCCTAGGATAGACCCATGGAGGGGTGCACAAACTACCGGGTATGCCGAAGTGTCGAGTGGCCTACTCATGGAGATGAGGGAGGTTGCTACGCTTCGGGTACTTGGCGGGTAGTTTTCCGCACCCGTAGGGGTCTTGGGTGGGGTATTGGCTATTCACCGCGACCGTGTAATCTGTTTTTGTTACAGGCTCGTACAAATTACAGATTCCTAGTATATCCAATGTATTTATCTGTGATCTGAAATGTTTATCATTGCAGTATATCTATATATGATATTATTTAGGCGTTGCTTATGTTTTACAGACGCGCTAGCCCAGCCCCCGCTCTGTCGTTAGTTAAGTAACCTAACGGGTAATGACGGGGCCCCGTGGCGAATGCGAATGGCATAAGCGTACGTCATATTTTGGTTGTTTTCTGCAATGGTAGGATTAAATGATGGGACGCATTAAAAGAACTAATGCAAGAATATCACGCATTAAAAGAACTAATGCAAGATAATAAACCAAGTTAAAGTCGTTGGAACACTTTCGAAAAACCACTCGGTTCTTTTCAAAACAAACTTTTAAAATACGGAGTTTGAGCCACTCCATTTAAAAGATATCTCGTTCCATCGACCAAATCAAGTTCACTACGTTCATGGTTTTGCCAAAACCATCCGTAGCCCTCCATCATTTCAGTTAAATATTCGGTAGTATTCAAGCTATGTATTTTGACCTCACGCCAAGGCATAGTGATTGGTAGCTGCCGGATATTTATCTGTTGCATAGATAGAATGCGTTGGTTTGAGACAGTCGTACAGCCATTTTGGCCTACGTCAAGGGTATGTACGGGTGGGTTCAAATTAACCTGGATAATGATGGGACGAACTTGACATGTGACTTATGACATTTTGACCTCACGCCAAGGTCATAAGAGCATAGGGCAAAAATCCACATCGGGAGTTTCATAAGTACTGAAACTTGCTAGATTTGCATACCATTTGGAGTGTGATGATTCTGGTAGGATTCCTTCAGTTTCGTCACGCAATGATATTTGGATCCCGATCCTACTGTGAGTATATGCTACTCCTCGGGAAATTTCTCACTTAACGATCAATGCTATAAACCTAGTAGGTGCCTAGAAAGGTGTTAGCGGGGCTACACCCCCAGGGAAAAGAGGTTCTTTAATTAAGGAACTTCGCGAAAGCGTTGGAAAACCTCCCTCGAAGTACCGACACCGGCCTGGCTGAACGGTTAAGCAAGTATTGTACGGTGGGATTGATCCTGACTAATTCTTCCTTTATGGTTTGAGGAGGGATTCGAGAAACAGTGGGAGCCATCCTGTTTAGACAAACTAAAAACCACTCTAAACTTGCAAGAGCATCATGCTGAGTGTTTCTTCTTCTCTCTCCTAATTGCAGCGACCAAATCGACATGACTGGACTTAAGTTACTCCTAGATAAAAACAAACTGACAGGGCCAAACTACAAAGATTGGCTCAGGAATGTCAAGATAGCAATCACTTACGACAAGCTGGGGTATCTTCTTACCACCAAAGCTCCCCCTGTCCCTGGTCCAACTTCCAGCGTCGCGGATAAGGAAATCCGCAAGACTTGGGAGATTGATAGCGCGAAGGCCAAATGCCTCCTGCTTGCCTCGATGGACAACGAACATCAGAGGAGGCATGAGAATATGGACATGGAATCCATATTGCTTCATACAAAAGAACTGTATGGAGAGCAATCTCGTATCGCAAGATACGAAGCGTCGAAAAAGTTATTTTCGACAAGAATGGCCGTCGGATCATCAGTAGCCGAGCACGTGCTAAAGATGATCGGCTTCATTGAGGAGCTCGCTGACCTAGGGATCACATTGGAGAGTGAGCTATATACGGATATAGTTCTCCAGTCCCTTCCTTCCACTTACGCCCAGTTTATACTGAACTTCAACTTACAAGAAAAAGAGGTTGAACTTTCAGAGCTCCTCAACATGCTGAGGAGCGCAGAGGGCACCCTACAGAAAGGTAGGGATACATCCACTTTGTTTATAGGAGGATCATCTTCTTCTAGGTCCAAGGCGAAAGCCAAGGGAAAGAAGAAGAAAGCCCCCGCCAAACCAAGGGGCGGTGTTAGTAAAGTGGATACGAAGGGAAAAGCAAAAGCAACAAAGATAGCGGGGAAGCTTGTGGATAAGGAAGAATGCTTCTATTGTCATAAGAAAGGACACTGGAAGAATGATTGCAGGGCCTGGAAGGCCAGAACACAGGAATTGAAGCAGGTTGCAGCTTCAGCCTCAGGAGTGTATGTTATTGAAAACTGTCTTTCAATAAACTCTACTTCCTGGGTATTGGATACCGGATCAGGATCTCATATCTGTAATTCTTTGCAGGCGTTGAGAAACCGTAGGGTTTTGAAGGAAGGTGACATGACCCTCAGAGTTGCGAACGGAGCTAGCATGGATGCTAAAGCCGTGGGGGACTATCACCTGGGAATGTCAGATGGACATGTTTTGGTTTTGCGTAATTGCTTTTTTGTACCCAACGCAACTTGTAATATCATTTCTGTATCTTTAGTTTCTAAAGAAGGTTATGAATTTGCGTTTGTAAGTAATGTTGTAAACATTCACCTTAATCAAGTTCTGATTGGGTCAGGTACATTGAGTAATGGTATATACGTGTTAAACCAACCACAGATTTTTAATGTCCAGAATACACACAAAAGAAAGTCTCCAGAAATAAATCAGACTTTCTTATGGCATTGTAGATTGGGTCACATCAATGAGAGAAGGTTGACTAAGTTGCATACAGAAGGATATTTGAATGCGTTCGAATATCAATCATATGCCACTTGTCAATCTTGTCTCAAAGGAAAGATGACAAAGACTCCGTTTACTGGACATGGAGTAAGAGCGAGCGAGCTCTTGGGACTCGTACACAGTGACGTGTGCGGTCCAATGTCTACACATGCCCGAAGCGGACATTCTTACTTCATTACTTTTACGGATGACTTCTCAAGATACGGCTATGTCTTCTTAATGAAACATAAGTCCGAGGCCTTTGGAAAATTCCAGGAGTATAAGAATGAAGTAGAGAAACAGACCGGCAAAAGTATTAAGATTCTAAGATCGGATCGAGGTGGAGAATACTTAAGTGCCGAGTTCCTGGACTATTTAAAAGAGAACGGAATTCTCTCTCAGCTTACTCCTCCATACACCCCGCAACATAACGGTGTATCGGAGAGACGGAACCGCACCCTATTGGATATGGTGCGGTCCATGATGAGTAACGCTGAGTTACCGCGATCATTCTGGGGGTATGCGCTAGAATCAGCTGCATACCTTTTGAACCGAGTTCCGACTAAGACTGTGCCTACCACCCCATATGAAATGTGGAGTGGGAAGAAACCCTATCTTCAATATCTGAAGATCTGGGGATGTCCAGCTTTTGTCAAAAAGCAGCATGCGGACAAACTCGAGGCACGCTCAGTACTGTGCAAGTTTGTGGGATACCCAAAGAACACCAGGGGGTATCTTTTCTACTACGCAGAGGAACAAAAAGTCCTTGTTTCTCGTAATGCCCACTTCCTAGAACACCAGTTCTTGGAAAAGGAAAATAGTGGGAGCGCAGTGGAACTGGAAGAAATTCCAGAACCACAGACTATTACTGAAAGGTTAGTGGAACCAGAGGGTTCAACAGAACAGGACATTCCTACGCCGCTCCGCAGGAGTAGTAGGCAGTCTCATCCGCCCGAAAGATACTGCGGTTTTCTCATAGACGGGGATAGAGAGGATTGCATCATAGATTATGATGAGCCTACTAGCTTCCAGCAGGCCGTTCAGAGCGTTGACTCAGTAAAATGGCTGGATGCAATGCGGACCGAAATGGAGTCCATGTACACCAACAAGGTATGGACGTTGGACATTGCTCCAGACGGGGTAAAACCCGTAGGATGCAAGTGGATCTTCAAAAGGAAGATTGGTGTAGATGGACAGGTTGAGACCTATAAAGCTAGGTTGGTAGCAAAGGGTTTCCGTCAAAGACCTGGCTTGGACTATGACGAAACCTTTTCTCCAGTAGCCATGCTGAAATCCATTCGGATCCTTCTTGCCATTGCTGCCTTCCACGATTATGAGATTTGGCAGATGGACATAAAGACAGCTTTTCTAAATGGAAATTTAGAGGAGTGTGTCTATATGGACAAGCCAGAGGGTTTCATTCAGAGTGGGAGCAGCGGAAAGGTGTGCAAGTTGCTTAAGTCCATCTATGGACTAAAGCAGGCATCGCGGAGTTGGAACATCTGCTTTGATGAGACGGTCAAAGAATTTGGCTTTATCAAAAATCCAGATGAACCATGCATCTATAGTAGATTTGTAGCGAGAACTGTAGTATTCCTCGTTTTATACGTGGATGACATTCTCTTAATAGGAAATGACATTCCTATGCTACAATCTGTCAAGGGGTTCTTGTCACACAGGTTCTCCATGAAAGACCTGGGTGATGCCTCATACATTCTGGGTATCCGGATCTACCGTGACAGATCCAAGAGGATATTAGGACTTTCTCAGTCCAGGTACATCGACACCATACTGAAGAGATTCAGTATGGAAGATTCCAAGCGCGGTAACCTACCGGCTTGTCACGGGATCACCCTCTCTAAAGAGATGTCTCCCAAGACTGATTTGGAGAGGGATCGCATGTCTATTATACCCTACACTTCTGCGGTAGGCTCTATAATGTATGCGATGTTGTGTACCAGACCGGATGTAGCTTATGCACTGAGTGTGGTAATCCGGTATCAGTCAAACCCTGGGGAGAAACACTGGATAGCGGTAAAGAACATTCTCAAGTACCTGAGAAGGACTAAGGAGATGTTCTTGGTGTATGGCGGAAAAGACCTCCAGATCGAGGCCTTTGCTGACTCCAGCTTCCAGAGTGACAAGGATGATTCCAAGTCCATGTCGGGTTTTGTCTTTACCCTCAATGGAGGGGCGGTGTGTTGGAAGAGTTCCAAACAAGAAACCGTTGCAGACTCGACGATGGAAGCGGAATACATCGCTGCATCTGATGCCGCAAAAGAAGCTGTCTGGATGAGGAAGTTCTTGAAAGAACTTCAGGTGGTTCCGTCCATTGTTGATCCAATACCTCTGTATTGCGACAACAACGGGGCTATAGCTTGAGCGAAGGAACCCAGGTCCCATCAGAGATCCAGGCACATCTTGAGGCGGTATCACCTGATCAGGGAGATCGTGGATCGCCAGGAGATCGAGGTTCGGAGAGTCGCTTCAGAAGATAACACTGCAGATCCATTCACCAAGGCCCTGCCCCAGACTCAGTTCGAGCGGCTGATCGAGATGATAGGTCTTCGATACGCCAGTACATGGCCTTAGTGCAAGTGGGAGATTGTTAGTGTATATGCCCTAGAGGCCATTACTGTATCATACTAGTTTGTATATTACTTAATGGATGCTTGGGATATTCACCTTGTATATACAATCTTGCTCAAAATAGTAGTATGCTACTTGGTTTGTTTCTACTTCAATGTGTACATGTGTTTATTTTTGTATATCGCCTATACACATTAGTAGAGCCCTTAGGATCTTTGCTTGATTACCAGCGATGTGATGGCCGTCACACTAGTGGGGCTGGGTAATCTATAAGCACATCCTTATGCAGGTCCCTGGTCGCAGGACTATCGAGACAGGGCATCGATATTCCGGAGTAGACCAGCGCATGCGCTTCTCATCCCAGTGTGGGAGACGGTCTGTCCCACAGCCGTCAGTACGTCGTACTTGAGATAGTATGCGGGTGCTCGTTAGGTTACGGGTACACTGGACAGGACTCGTCGGGAACTGACTAGTTGGTATTATACCTATCGTCAGTTATCAGTTCCCAGGTGACATGAGTACAGCTTAGTCCGCTGACTTGACACTGTCGCTCCGCCTCGAGTGTGTTCCCACTGTACTTTGATCACTACCCTACCACGACTCAAAGGAGTCGTGCAAACAGGTAGTGGTTGGGTGCAGTCCCGAAGCACTTTGAGGCAGTGACGGTTAGACAGGATTCGTCTCTCCCGGTATTGGGGGTTGACATCGCGCTGTGTCTAGGAGAGCCATTACACGAGTAGTCCCTGGCCAGGGCAATCGAGATATACTGGTAGGTTTCCAGTGTTATCTCAGGGTGTTTTGGGCTTCGCTCCGGCACGACTTGTACCGCTATTGGGGGACTGACGTTTACCACCCCCTAGGCCCGCCATGCGATGTATCAGACGAACAGACCGGACTGTACGGAGAATGTCACACTCAGGCTCAGTAGGAGTTCAGATGGGTTTCGCCTCGTCGGTCTTCTTGTCGGCATTACCTGGGGACCGTTACGCACAGCTAGTGCCGCTTGCGGTCTGTGGTTAAACCCACTGCCAGCGTAGTGTCGAGTCTTTAGAGTCCCACACAGAAAGCTTTTCGCCTTTAGGCAAAAGAGTAGATGTCACATGGTATTGCGACAGGTCGCATGGTTTTGCGACAGGGTTCGGTCACATCCGTGCACTTGTGCACGTACAGTGTCCGGACAGTTTACACTAGCGGGCTTTGGTTTAAGCCAGATCCTAGTGTATCTTATGGGATTGGATTTATCCAGTTTGCATTCGTGTTCCTCGGAACGCGGATGCGGGTGTGTATGCACAGTTGACAGGGAGGCAGAGGCAGCGGATTCTCATTAGGGTTGTTGACAGTTGACCGTTGACTATTTGACTTTATGCTCAACCCTAATGAGAATATGATATGTGATTAACTATTATATTAATTAAGTATTATGGTGATATGGTTGTTGACTTGTTGACTTTTGTTGACTTGTTGACTTTGTTGACTTGTTGACTTTTGTTGACTTGTTGACCGGTTGACTTGTTGACCGGTTGACCATCATGATAACCATAGCCATCATTTCATGGCAAAGACTTTTGTTTACTTGCTCATTTGTGTAAAATGAGTGCATGAAATGATATGGTTGTGGTTGCTTCAAACCATCACATAAGACTTTTTTTGATATGATGAGTTATGATCACTTTGGATTATGAGAGGGTGAAAGACAAAAGAGAGCCTCATTCTTTCTTGCTCATTCTCTCTCTTGTTCTTGAGCTCTCCTCTTGCTCTCACCCTCAACCTCTTCCTCCCTCTCTTGATCTATGGTTCTCTTGTCTCATGAGTTGAGAATCAAGAACCATAGATAAAATCCCATTCTATTTCTTCTCTACTCATTCTAGTTCACTAGGTTTAGCAAACCAAGTGAACTAGTTTCTTCAAAGAACGAAGAAGGAGCTAAAGGTTGGAGCTTTCAAGTGGATCTATCTTCGGCGTACGGAGACGACGAGAAGGAGCCATCGGACCACCATCGGAGCTTGAAGAGAAGGAGTTCAAGACAAGCTAGGTATAACCCCCTAACCGAGTAGCTAGAATCTCTTAGTTAGGATGTTAGATAGATGTTTAACCAAGATCCGGGTTATAGGTCCATGTTACCATCTTTAAGAAAATCGTTTTTTACCAAATTCCGCATTCCCGAAAGTACCGGGAGAGGTAGCATGGACTTACAGTATACAGATACAATAATGGCCTCTAGGGCATACATATCCAACACGGACAACCCCATATCTTAACTCGTTTAAGACATGGTCTCTTCCCATTCCATATCTCATATGTAGTGGTAGGCACTGATTTGGATGGAACCCCATTCAATAGGTATGCAGCTTCTGAAGTGCATAACACAAAAAGGAAACTGGTAACTCAGTAGTACTCATCATAGAGTGCACCATATCTCATAGGGTGCGATACCTCCACCCCGATACACCGTTGTGATGTGGTGTATACGAAGGAGTAAGCTGAGAGAGAATCTTATTCTCCGTTTAGAAAATCCAGGAACTCCATGCCCAAGTATTCGCCTCCCCGATCTCATCGAAAGACTTTAATACTTCTACCCGTCTGATTCTTAACTTTAAGCTTATATTCCTTGAATTTCTCAAAAGTTTCACACTTGTGTTTCAACAGGAACATATGTCCGAATCTTGAGAGATGGTCAGTGAATATAATGAAGTACGGGGAACCAGCCCTGGCATTTGTAGACATAGGACCGCATACATCACCGTGCATCAGTCCCAAGAGTTCAGTAACTCTATCTCTGTTTCCAGTAAACGGAGTATTGGTCATTTTACCTTTGAGACAAGACTTGCAAGTATCATAAAATGAAAATTCGAACGGATTCAAATATTCATCCTTATATAACTTAGCTAGTCATGTCATATTGATATGACCTAGTCTACAATGCCACAAGAAGGATTCGTTCATTTCTGAACTACTCATCTTGTGTGTGTTCTACATAATTTGAACTGTGGTTTGATTTAGAACGTATATGCCATTTCATAACGTGCCTGATCCAATTAACTCTTGATTCAGGAAAATATTCACAACATTATCCTCCAATACAAAATTATATCCTTCTTTAACTGAATAAAGAAACTGATGTAATGTTGTATATCAGGTTCGGCATATAATAACATTTGTTCAGAATCAATGTATTAATACAAGGTGATCTTTGGCAACTGATTTGGCTACAACAATTGCACCATTCACTACACTTAGAGACATATCACCCATTCCTAGTTCTCTATCTTTCTGTAACCCATGTAACAGATTATATATGTGGGATCCTGATTTGGTATCTCATACCCAGGACGTAGAGGATACCGAGAAACAGTTCTTTGTAATGAACACACACCCGAAGAATATGCATCAACATGTTTTTTCCTCGAATGGGTGGCATAGGAATCCTGGTATTCCCCTATTTCCTGCTCGGACCTATAACAATTATAAGATAGAGCGGAACCAACGTTCCCCGGCTCAGTATAATAAGCAGGTTCGGTCAATACATCCATATTATTATCTTGATTAAGGCATGACATAGTCGCTACCAGGAGAGAGAGAGAAGAAAACACTCTGCGTATGCTCTTGCAAGATTAAATTGGTTATTATTTTATCTAATTAGGATGGCTCCCACTGTTTTTTATCAAATCTTCTTTCAAACCCTAAAAGGTAAGACAAGCCGGGATTAATTACACCCTACAAATTCGCCAATCTTTCAGCCAAGCTAGTGTCGGTACTTTGAGGGTGGTTCCCCGTGCTTTCGCACGGACCTAATTAAAATAAACCTCGTTTTCCCATGGGCGTAACCCTGTTAACACCTTTCTAGACACCTACTTGATCGGCTAATTGTAATATGCAAAACCTTCCCAGGGGTAACTCTTACTCTCAGTGGGTATCGGGATCCAATTATCTCATAGAAGGTATGCAATCTCATTCCAAATTTCAACACTTGAAATTCCCGATAATATTTTACCCCTAGCAACTTATGACCTTGGCTATGGTCAACAAATCATAAGCGCTAGGTAAGTTCAACCCGTCATTTCATGATTGAATTAAACCCACCCGTACGACCCTTGGCTAAGGTCAACAAAGTCGTATGACTATCCTAACTCAATAGCATCATATACTGCAGATAAGCACTAATTAGCTACCGCACACCACGCTTTGGCTAAGATCAACAAACGCAGCACGAATACTAAATAGTCCATATCTGAAATGATGGAGGGCTACGACAGGTTTTTAAGAAAACCCTTTGCGTAATGAACTTGATATCGTTGTAGAATCGAGTGATTTTCAAAAAGAGTGTTTTTTAGGCTTTTGCTAGTTTTGCTACAGAGGTCACTCCCGGTGAAGGGATCTCGGCTCTTTCCTCATCCAATGAGGTGCTGGATATTTCATAAATACCACTATGCAAAGCATGAACTAAAAAGCAGTCCAAAACAAAACTGAGTGGGTTGTAGTATCTTCCAGTTCTCTAAAGAGGTCACTCCCAGTGAAGGGATCTCGGCTCATTCCTTATCGAATAAGGTGTTGAATATTCTACAAGGAATACTGCTATGCAAAGCAAAAACTAGCGCTACCAGTTTTTAAAACAGGTTTCTACAACATCTTTAGGTTTCTTTTATTTCATTAATCTCATTAATGAAGTCCCATCATTTATGTTTCCTAAGCATCACAGAAGAAACGAAAATATAACGTACGATTATTGTTAGTTGTATATATGCCCTAGAAGCCATTGTTGTACATATGATGTATATTATAGTGGATGCTTGGATATATAGAGAGAGGACTTTCTTGCTCGATATGATAGTATGCTATCTGGTTTCACTTTGTCTAAACATGTTGACTTGTATTGGTTTACTGTCTTGCTCTCACTTGTAGATAAAGCCCTTAGGATATGTACTCGACTACTAGGACTATGATGTAGATCATACTAGTAAGGCCAGGGTAGTCCAAGAGTACATCCTATAACTGTTCCTAGTCGAGGGTGTATCGAGACAGGGTATCGATACACCAGAGTAGACTAGCGTATACGCGTCTTGACCCATATGATGGGCGATGGATGATCCCATATCCATCGGTGTTTGACATCAAAGATGGTGTACGGGTGCTCAGTGGAGACTGGGTACACTCAACGAACTCGCCGAGAACTCCTAGATGGTATTATACCTATCGTCAGATAGCAGTTCTCTAGTGACACTGGTACAAATTAATCTGTAGACCCGAGATCGTCATAGAGTCTTGTGTGATTCCCACTGTGCTTTGATTTCCACCTTACCACGTTCAAGAGAACGTGCAAAATGGTGGCTTTTGGGTATAATCCCGAATCGCATGGAGGCAATGAGTAACAGAAGGGGTTTCGTCTCTCCCGGAATTGGGGGTTGATGTTGCGCTGTGTTCGATTGGCTATAACTGGAAGTCCCTGGCCAGGGCTAATATGGAGATCTACTGGTAAGTGTTATCAGTAGTTTCTTGACCCGTTATGAGCCTCACATCGACACGACTTATCGGTTACTAGGGTCTGACGTTCACCACCCCTAGACTGGATATGCGACATATGAGATGAAGAGACTGGACTGTACGGTAGTGTTACTGATTAGCTCGACGGGAGTTTTGACAGCTTTGCTGGTTTTCTTCTGATCGCTCAATACCCGGGTGGCCGTTACGTTTAGCTGACCGCTTGTGGTTTGTAGGTGTTTGATATGATCATCACCTACTACCGGCGTATTGACGAGTCTTAGAGTCCCACACAGGAGTTTCCTAGCTCAGGCGAAAAGATGTGTGCATATGAGATATGCGCGGGGACCCGATTAAATGCGTGTATGTGATATCGTATATTAATCGGGTGTTTTTCTATTGGTCGGGTCGTATGTGATATGACCGGTTTGTTAAATCAAGTGTTGACTTAACATTTGACTTTTAGTTTAATTCTTTAATTAAACCCTTTTCTTTATTGATGTATGCATGCATGTATGCACATGATGATGTGTATGGACACATACATACATGCATTGTATCATGGTTGTTGATACAATGGATGGTGGCAATGCAAGACTCACATGGTTCATTTATATATAGATATTTATTTGTTTTGAGAAAAAGAAAAGGAAATGAAAATTAAATCATGGTTGATAATTATCCAAACTTGACTATTCTTTGACCTAATTCAAACCATGGTTTAAATTTCATTTGGACGTTAACTCAACACAATAATATCTAGATATTTGTTAACCATGGTTTGAAGTGAGAAGGATTAATATTGATTATTCTTTCTCACTTAATTCATTCATGATATCTTTTATCTCTTGAGCTCTAAGCTAAGCCACCATTATCTTCTTCTTCCTCTCTCTCTTGAGTTTTCATTTGAGTGAGGTAGTAAAAAAGAAAGGGTTTTGAATAGAGAATACAAACCACCTCATCATTCTACACACATCTAGCCCATTTGTGTAGGGTGTTTGTTATATTTCTTCCATGGATCAAGTAAAGAAAGGAGCTTTGGACAAAGGGATTTCGGGTGGATCATCGTGGACAAGGAAGGTTGCTAGCGATCCGTTCCAAACTCTCAAAGGTCCAAGGAGTCACCAAAGGGAGACTACAAAGGTTGTAATCTCTACACTTAGTGATAGAATCTTCTTTGTATGTGATACAATTGGTTGTTACCCTAAATATTCTAGTAAAGATTCATGGTTTGTTTGCTTTGCACCTCTCTAAATTTTAATGTGGCATGAGTGATGCTACCAAACCCTTGACTAGGTGCACGGGAAACCCAACAGTGGTATCAGAGACTAGCTAGAATTTTAGACACGGTGTTAATACAATTACGAAAACAAAATCGACTCCGAAATACGATAACATGAAACCCTAATTTTGCTCTCTGGAATTTTTTTTGAAAGTCGTTGAAAAATTATTTAAACAGCTGCAGAAGCTTGCATGTGATGTAACTAGAACACAGTGTGAAGACGGACCCCTCTGCTCGGAATTTGGCCGAGCCCCTTCCCCCCAGATCCGGCGTCGTTGGCCTCCTGTGCTCCTCTGGGATTTGTTTTCACACTGTGCTCTTGTCTGTATATTTTGGGGTTTCTGGTATTGTTTGCTTAGCCCAAATTTTCATGTGATGATTATTTTGTTCAGGGGATAATTCGTAGTGTTTCGTGGTCGTATATTTTAACCCTGTTAAGATAACCTTGACAATGTTTAGCAGTTCGAACGAACTTCAAAACCCCACATCTTGACCCCGCTGAAATTTTCCAAGTGTTGTAATTTTCCTAATTTAACTTCATATTCAATAGTCGTGCAAGTATTCCCATGGACCCTCTAGAAGAACATAATAACCTTAACACGATTCTATGTGTAAGTCCACGTTGCTCACCCCGGTTCTTACGGGGAGGCGGAAACGGCGAAAAATAATTTTTGGCGCAAAGGCAACATTGACTAAAAGAAGGATCTTTGCTAAACTACAAACTAGCAAACTACTTGAGGTTCTATCTACTATGTCATAGAGATTATACCTCACGATACCGGTACTTCGGGTCTTCATTCCACTGTCCTGCTCGTCCATCCACGCTCCTAGGATCGATCCGGATCTTGGTCACTTCCGCGGCCTTCTTGAGTCGAAGACGATCCACCCGAGAGTTGTGCTCCGAGCTCCACCACGAGCCGAGGCAACTAGGGCAACAAGATCGCTAGTCTTGATGTCGTAGGTTGTGTAGAAGTAGTAGATGGATGTTTTTGTCTATTTGGATCCTTTTTCTCTCAACACATGAGATCAAAAGAATTTTCAAGAGGAGGAAGAAGAAGGAGAACAACCATGGAGCTTTTCTTTTTCTTCTCAAGAGAGAGAATGAGAAATGAGAAAATGAATTGTTAACTAAAGAAAAAGCACCATGGTTGCAATAATACACCAACATCATCATGACTAATCTTTTCATGATAAAGTTGATGGCAACAATTGACTTGACCATTTTCATATCCAAAAATAAAATGAAAACCAAAGAAAACTCTAGACCTCTCATGAAGGTCCAAGTCAACTTTGGTCAAACGGTCAACAAAGTCAAGTATGGTCAAATGGTCAAAGAAATTATCCATCACACAATTATCACTAAAAAGATTAGTAAATAATGTCCCCGGCTCATAATGGTTTTGACCGAACCAACTACCAAAACCCTAATGAGTCCGCCTCATAATGGTTTTGACCGAATCAACTGTCAAAACCCTAATGAGGCACCTCCTTCTTCTTCGCTCCTCAATACTGTGCATACACACCCGCATTCGCATTCCGTAGAATGCGAATACACAGAAGACAAAACTAATCCATCCGTGCAATACTAAGATCCGGCTTAAACCAAAGCCCACTAGTATTGCCTGCTCGAACAACATACGCACACAAGTGCACGTAAGTGATCGTAGTCCTGCCGTAAAACCATACTGCCTCTACACGTTTCGCTCAGTGCAGGGAAACTCTCTGTGTGGGACTCTAAAGACTCGACACTACGCTGGCAGTGGGTTTAACCACAGACCGCAAACGGCACTAGCTGTACGTAACGGTCCCCAAGTAGATGTCGATAAGAAGGCCGATGAGGTAAACCCATCTGAACTCCTACTGAGCCTGTATGTGACAATCTCCGTACAGTCCGGTCCGTTCGTCTGAAAATATCGCATGGCGGGCCTAGGGGGTGGTAAACGTCAGTCCCCTAATAGCGGTACAAGTCGTGTCGGAGTGTAGCCCAGAACACCCTGAGATAACACTGGAAACCTACCAGTATATCTCGCTTGCCCTGGCCAGGGACTACTTGTGTAATGGCTCTCCTAGACACAGTGCGATATCAACCCCCGATACCGGGAGAGACGAATCCTGTCTAACCGTCACTGCCTCCAAGTGCTTCGGGACTGCACCCAACTACTATCTGTTTGCACGACTCCTTTGAGCCGTGGTAGGGTAGTAATCTAAGTACAGTGGGAACACACTCGAGGCAAAGTGACAGTGTCAAGTCAGCGGACTAAGCTGTACTCATGTCACCTGGGAACTGATAACTGACGATAGGTATAATACCAACCAACAGTTCCCGACGAGTCCTGTCCAGTGTACTCGTAACCTAACGAGCACCCACATACTATCTCCAGTACGACGTACTAATGGCTGTGGGACAGACCATCTCCCCTGCTGGGATGAGAAGCGCATACGCTAGTCTACTCCGGAGTATCGATGCCCTGTCTTGATAGTCCTACAACTAGGGACCTGTATAAGGATGTGCTTATAGATTACCCAGCCCCCACAAGTGTGACTGCCATCACAACGCTGGTAATCAAGCAAAGATCCTAAGGGCTCTACTAATATGTATAAGCGATATGCTAAAAGAAACACATGCACATATTGAAGTAGAGACAAACCAAGTAGCATACTACCATTTTGAGCAAGATTGTCTATACAACTGTGAATATCCCAAGCTTCCATCAAGTAATATACAAATTAGTATGATACAGTAATGGCCTCTAGGGCATATACACTAACACTATGCCTACGGAACCGCAATCGAACTTTAGGGTTTGCCGTAGTTCTGTGGTGTCATAGGTGAGGCATTGGTTAACCCCTTCTACGGCTGGTCCATAGACACTGTGGCACGGTTTTTGAGTATTTTGACTTTGCTCAAGTGTTGAGCTTTCGGGGTAATTTATGGGTGTATGTTGATTCGATCGAAACGTTAAATATCGTCTTGATATATCTGAATGTGATACAATATGTGGAATTCACATTGTTAGGCATGAAATCCGTAATATGTGATTTTCGGGTTTACGATGTCTAAGGTGATTGTGGATTCCAAATATTATATTTTTTCACTTTTCTTTTCTGCGGCCGTAAGTGTAGTATGTGGTGTATCGCCGGCTTCGTTGCTATATATCAACGACAATCGGGATACGTATACTTGCTTACGTTGATGATATGAGATATTATGTGTTGCTGTGATATGTTATATTGGATCGTCGTGTTTTGAATAGCCGGGGATTTTATATGAGATGAGGGTTTTTATTTTCATTCATATAAAATTCATTGTATATAATATTCTTTTATTGGGGCACTTCCGGGTTGAGGATGATGTCACCATTGTATATTATTTACTTTTATTAGGAGAGGAACACAAGTGACCGGGTTCTAGGGTTCAGTGGGAGGCCATCTCGAGGAGTCGAGACCGGGTCTCCTAAACTCTAGAATTGGCAGGGTCACTTGCCGCTCTCGTAGGGGTCTAGGGATGTAGGTTTGGCTATTCATCGCGACCGTGGAATCCGTGTTTTATACAAGCTCAAAATAAAACACGGACCTCCTAGTATATCCAATATTTCATATGTTTCTTCTGCTGCTGATATACTGTGATGTGATCATATTATATGCGTGAGACGAATGCTTTATTATTGTATATATAATATATAATAAACGTTGTTTATGTTTTACACCCGCGCTAGTCCCGTCCCGGTATGCCGTTAGTTAAGTAACCTAACGGTGCATAACGGGACACTGTGGCGAATGCAGATGGCATAAGCGTACGTTGTATTTTCGTTTCTTCTGTGATACTTAGGAAGAATAAATGATGGGATTCATTAATGAGATTAATGAAAGAAAAAGAAACCTAAAAGATGTTGTAGAATCAAATTTTATAAAAAGGGTAGCTCTAGTTCTTGCATTGCATAGCGGTATTCCTTGTAGGATATCCTGCACCTTATTCGATAAGGAAAGAGCCGAGATCTTTTCACCGGGAGTGATCTCTTTAGCGAAACTAGCAGATGCTACAGCTCATTCGGTTTTGTTTTGGACTGCTTCTATAGTTCTTGCTTTGCATAGTGGTATTTGTGAAATATCCTGCACCTTATTCGATAAGGAAAAAGCCGAGATCCCTTCACCGGGAGTGACATCTTTAGCGAAACTAGTAAAAGCCTCAGAAACACTCCTTTTCAAAATCACTTATTTTCTACAACGATATCAAGTTCATTATGTAAGCCCGCGGATGCGCCCCGGACGTCGATCCGACGCCGGAAACGCGGAAACAAAAACTTTGCAAACTAGCAAACCGGCACCACCGCGCACTTTTCACCCGGATCGAGCCATTAACCTAGCAGCTAGCAAACAAGAAAAGAGTAGAGAAGCTATACCAAGCGATCCGTGTCCTTCGGTCTTCGTCTCCACTCCGATCTCCTCGCGGGTTCTCCGTCCGTCACGTCCTCGTCGGAAAGGGCACCACGTAGCCGGAATCTTTTACGGGCTCCCACCTCTTGACCGAGGCAACTCGGGCGCGAAGTTGGTTAGCCGACGCGTCCAAGATGTGATGTAGAATAGTGTAGTAGCCATTGTCTCTTTTGGGGTTTTAGAAGTTGCCTTGGATGTAGAGGAAGTGAATGAACTTTGGAGATGTCTATGGAATTTGATGCAACATGAGAATGAGAATGATTTTTCACCCCTCACAAAATGATCCTCACCCACTCTCCATGGTGTGGCCGACCCCTCATTTTCCATGGTGGAGATCATGGAAATCCAATAAAACCATGGAGAGAAAAAAGGAATAAAGCAAGAGGAGAAAAAGAAAAGATAATTATCAAAAAGGTCACATTCATTTCTCATCCAAATCCTTTCACAAAACCATCACAAGAAAAGCCAAGGAAAAGACCATAAAAGAATCTCATCATGATGCTAGTCTCATCATATAGCCACAAATGCAAGAAAGCCCCTCACAAATAAGTTTATTGCAAACATGCAATTAACCCCCTCCAACGAAAAGTCCGGCCGTGAAGGAACAAAGAAAAACCGGCCGGAACGGAATGCAAGCTGGCAACTTCAGAAAACTGATCCCGTAATAAATTACAGGAAAACCCCACTACTGCAAATACATGCCCGCATTTGTATTCCCACTGAACACAAATGCAAAGAGACAAAACTACACTATCTAATACTAGAATCCGGCTTAAGCCAAAGCCGGCTAGTAAAAACCGTCCGATCACGATCCGTGCAATACCGCACGTATCTGATCGAACCCTACCATATCTCCATACGGCCTCTACAGCGTTTCGCCCGAAACTTGAGTAACTGAGTGTGGTGGACTCTAAAGACTCGTCAATACTATGGCTGTGGATTTAACCACTAGCACGTCAGAGGTATCAGCCATACGTGACGGGCCACCAGCTACTGACTAAAAAGGGACGTCGATGAGCGAACTCATCCTGACACCCTAATGAGCCTGTCAGTGACAATATCCGTACAGTCCGGTCCGTTCGTCTATGAGCATCGCATGGCGGGCCTAGGGGGTTGGTAAAAGTCAGACCCCTAATAGCGGTACAAGTCGTGTCGGAGTGTAGCCCAGAACACCCTGAGATACTACTGGAATACCTACCAGCAAATCTCCTGCCTTGGCCAAGGACTTTTCATGTTCTGGCTCTCCTAGACACAGCGCGACCTCACCCCCAATACCGGGAGAGACGAACCCCTGAAGATCCGCTCACTGCCTCCATGTGGCTCGGGACTGTACCCAACTAAAACCTGTTTGCACGACTCCTTTGAGCCGTGGTAGGGTAGTAATCAAAGCACAGTGGGAACTCACACGAGACAAATGACGATCTCAGGTCGATGAACTAACCTGTACACATGTCACCAGGGAACTGCTATCTGACGTCTGGTATAATCCCAACTAGCAGGTTCCCGGTGAGTCCTGTCCGGTGTACTCATAACCCAATGAGCACCTGTATACATCTTAGGTGAACCAACTGACACCAGTGGCTTGTGAGACCGGCCACCGCCCCTCGTCGGGGTCTCGACTGTATACACTAGTCTACTCTGGAGAATCGATGCCCTGTCTCAAAACTCCCTCGACTAGGGACCTTTTAAGGATGTGCTTATAGACTCCAGCTCTCACGTATATGATCGCCCTCATACTGCTGGTAGTCAAGCAAGAATCCTAGGGGCTCTGTCAACGTGTAATAGTGACTCGTAAGGTCACCTAAAGCAATACATGATGATAAAGATAAACCAGATAGCATACTATCATCTCGAGTAAGACTGTCCTACTGGGATAGGTCCTCCCCTCAATCATTGCAATCACGTGCCTGTGATCCAATAATTGACTCTGAGGGCACTATCTTCAACACATTACGCTCATGGTTTTTTGAAAAACCTGCGTATCCCTCCGTCATTTCAGATGAGTCCTACTTAGTATTCGTGCTACGTTTGTTGACCTCCGTCAAGGCGTAGTGTGCGGTAGCTGACTAGTATTTATCGGTAGCATATGATGCGAATTTTTTAGGGTAGTCGTATGACCTTGTTGACCTCCGTCAAGGGTCGTACGGGTGGGTTTAATTCAATCAGGAAATAACGGGTTGAACTTGACTAGTAGCCTATGGTTTGTTGACCTCCATCAAGGTCATAAGACACTAGGGGAAGAATATTATCGGGGATTTCAAGTGTTAAGATTTGCAATGAGATTGCATACCTTCTATGAGATAGTTGGATCCTGATACCCACTACGAGTAAGAGTTACTCTTGGGAGAGTTTTACACATGACAATTAGCCGATCAAGTAGGTGTCTAGAAAGGTGTTAACAGGGTTATGCCTCTGGGAAAACGAGGTTTATTTTAATTAGGTCCGTGCGAAACCACGGGGAACCTCCCTCAAAGTACCAACACTGGCCTGGTCGAAAGATTGGCGGACTTGTAAGGTGTAATTAATCCTGGCTAATCTTACCTTTTAGGGTTTGAAGGAAGATTTGATAAAAACCAGTGGGAGCCATCCTGATTAGATAAGATAATAACCAATCTAATCTTGCAAGAGCATACTCTAAAGTATTTTCTTCTCTCTCTCTCCAGGTAGTGACCACGTCAGGTCTTAATAAAGATAATAATATGGATGTATTTACTGAACCCGCTTATTATACTGAACAGGGGAACATTGGTCCCGCTCCAACTTATAATTGTTATAAGTCCGAGCAGGGAATAAGAGAATATCTGGATTCTCACACCGCCCAAACGAAGAATAAGCATGATGATGCATCTTCTTCAGGTGTGTTAGTTATCAAGAACTGTTTCTCAGTTCACTCTACGTCCTGGGTATTAGATACCGGATCGGGATCCCATATATGTAATATGTTACATGGGCTACGTAAAGGTAGGGAACTGGGAAAGGGCGATCATTCCGTAAGAGTAGGGAGTGGTGCAAATATTAAAACCAAAGCAGTTGGCGAATATCACCTTGTGTTGCCAAATGGTAATACATTGATTCTGAACGAATGCTATTACATTCCGACCCTGATATGCAATGTTATATCAGTTTCTTTATTGAGTAAAGAAGGATTTAACTTTGTAGTACAGGAAAATGTTATTAACATCTTCCTGAATCAAAAGTTGATTGGATCAGGCTCGTTAAATAGTGGCATATATGTTCTCAATCAAACTACAGTACTTAATGTACAAAACACACACAAGAGGAAGAGTTCAGAACAAATCCTATTTGTGGCATTGTAGACTAGGTCATATCAATGCGACACGGCTAGCTAAGTTGCATAAGGATAGATATTTGAATCCGTTCGAATTTTCATCTTATGAAACTTGTCATTCATGTCTCAAAGGCAAAATGACCAAATCTCTGTTTAGTGGACACGGAGAAAGAGTTACGGAACTCTTGGGACTGATACATAGTGATGTATGTGGTCTCATGTCTATACATGTCAGGAATGGTTTCTCATACTTCATTACATTCACTGATGATCTCTCAAGATACGGACATGTGTTCCTGTTGAAACACAAGTCTGAAGCTTTTGAGAAATTCAGAGAATATAAGAACGAAGTAGAGAACCAAACAGGCAAAAGTATTAAGATCCTTCGATCAGATCGAAGAGGAGAATACTTAAGCAATGAGTTCCTGGACTATCTAAAAGAGAATGGGATTCTCTCTCAGCTTACTCCTCCATATACCCCACAGCACAACGGTGTATCGGAGCGGTGAAATCGCACCCTATTAGATATGGTGCGCTCTATGATGAGCATTGCTGAGTTGCCTATTTTCTTCTGGGGGTATGCGCTTGACACAGCCATATACCTATTGAATAGAGTTCCAACCAAAGCAGTGCCTACTACTCCATATAAGATATGGGAGGGGAAGAGACCGTGTCTTAATTTTGTTAAGATATGGGGTTGCCCGGCCTATGTCAAAAAGCAAAATCCGTACAAGCTCGGGGCAAGATCAGTTTTGTGTAAGTTTGTAGGATATCCCAAGCATTCACGAGGACATATCTTCTACCACCCTGAGGAACAAAAGGTATTTGTTGCTCAGCATCCCACCTTTTTAGAAAAGGAATTTCTTGAAAAAGAAATTATTGGCAATGAGGTAGAACTGGAAGAAGTTCAAGCTACACAAACTAAAATAGAAGATTTGGTAGAACCAGAGATTTCAGTAGTTCCCGACGAACCTCAGCCGCTCCGTCGATCTAGTAGGGTTCCTCGTCCACCAGAGAGATACTACGGTTTTCACATCGATGGTGGGAGCGAGGATTGCATCATGGAAGATGATGACCCGACTAGCTTCAAGCAGGCCATCACGAGTGGGGACTCTGTAAAATAGCTGGATGCAATGCGATCTAAGATGGAATCCATGTACACCAACAAGGTATGGACTTTGGAAGTTGCTCCTGAAGGGGTAAAACCTATTGGAAGAAAATGGATCTTTAAGAAGAAACTTGGTGTAGATGGAAAAGTTGAGACTTACAAAGCTAGACTTGTTGTAAAGGGTTTTCGTCAACGAACAGGTGTGGATTATGACGAAACCTTTTCTTCAGTGGCTATGCTTAAGTCCATCCGGATCTTACTTGCCATTGCTGCATACCATGACTACGAAATCTGGCAGTTGGATGTTAAGACCGCCTTTCTAAATGGTGATTTAGAGGAGTGCGTGTACATGACTCAGCCAGAGGGATTCGTAGACAGTGGGAGCAGCAGAAAGGTGTGCAAGCTGCTTAAATCCATCTACGGGTTAAAGCAAGCATCGCGGAGTTGGAACATCTGTTTTGATGTTGTAATCAAAGAGTTTGACTTCATCAAAAACGTAGATGAACCTTGTATCTACAAAAAGGTTGCAGCGAGTAAGGTTGTCTTCCTCGTATTGTACGTGGATTACATACTCTTGATAGGAAATGATGTTCCTATGCTGCACTCGATCAAGCTCTTCTTATCATAAAGATTCTCAATGAAAGATCTAGGTGATGCCTCCTACATTTTGGGGATTAGGATCTATAGAGATAGATCTAAAAGGATACTGGGATGTCCCAATCCAGGTACATTGACACCATACTAAAGAAGTTTAATATGGAAGAATCCAAGCTTGGGAACCAACCCATGATCTCTGGACTCACTCTCTCCAAAGAGATGTCTCTCAAGAATAATTTGGAGAGAGCTCGCATGCAAGGGATACCCTATGCTTCGGCAGTAGGCTCTATCATGTACGCGATGCTATGTACTAGACTCGATGTAGTATACTCACTAAGTGTAGTGAGTAGGTATCAAGCAGATCTAGGAGAGAGTCACTGGATAACTGTGAAGAACATTCTCAAGTACTTAAGAAGGACTAAGGAGATGTTCTTGGTGTATGGTAACGAAGAACTCCAGGTGGAGTCCTTTACCGATTCGAGCTTCCAAAGTGATAAGGACGACTCTAAGTCGCACTCGGGATTTGTCTTTACCCTAAATGGAGGGGGCAGTTTGTTGGAAGAGTTCGAAGCAAGAAACCGTGGCAAACTCGACGATGGAGGCTGAATACATCGCTGCCAATGATGCTGCCAAAGAGGCTGTCTGGATGAAAAAGTTCATCACTGAACTTGATGTGGTTCCATCCATTGAGCATCCAATACCTTTGTATTGTGATAACAATGGAGCTGTGGCTTTGGCCAAGGAACCCAGGTCCCACCAGAAGTCCAGACATATTCTGAGGCGGTATCACCTGATCCGGGAGATAGTTGATCGCCGCGAAATCGAGGTCAGGAGAGTTGACACGAAGGATAACACTGCGGATCCACTCAAGAAGGCCATACCCCAGTTACAATTTAAGAGACTCTTCGGGATGTTGGGTATGAGATACTACAACAGCTGGCCTTAGTGCAAGTGGGAGATTGTTAGTTGTATATATGCCCTAGAGGCCATTGTTGTACATATGATGTATATTATAGTAATTGGATATATAGAGAGAGGACTTTCTTGCTCGATATGATAGTATGCTATCTGGTTTCACTTTGTCTAAACATGTTGACTTATATTGGTTTACTATCTTGCTCTCACATGTAGATAAAGACCTTAGGATATGTACTCGACTACTAGGACTATGATGCAGATCATATACTAGTAGGGCCAGGATAGTCCAAGAATACATCCTACAACTGTTCCTAGTCGAGGGTGTATCGAGACAGGGTATCGATACACCAGAGTAGACTAGTGTATACGCATCTTGACCCATATGATGGGCGATGGATGATCCCATATCCATCGATGTTTGACATCAAAGATGGTGTACGGGTGCTCAGTGGAGACTGGGTACACTCAACGGACTCGCCGAGAACTCCTAGATGGTATTATACCTATCGTCAGATAGCAGTTCTCTGGTGACACTAGTACAGGTTAGTCTGTTGACCCGAGATCGTCATAGTGTCTTGTGTGATCCCTACTGTGCTTTGATTTCCACCTTACCACGTTCAAGAGAACGTGCAAAACGGTGGCTTTTGGGTACAGTCCTGAATCACATGGAGGCAATGAGCGATAGGAGGGGTTTTGTCTCTCCCGGTATTGGGAGTTGATGTTGCGCTGTGTTCGATTGGCTATAACTGGAAATCCCTGGTCAGGGCTGATATAGAGATCTACTGGTAAGTGTTATCAGCAGTTTCTCGATCCGTTATGAGCATCACATCGACACGACTTATCGGGGGGTCTGACGTTTGTTAGATATATGTATGCCCTAGAGGCCATTATATGTATAGTGGATGCTTGGACATGTATATATGAATATAGATGACTTTCTCGCTCAACATGATAATATGCTATCTGGTTTACTTTATCTTGACATGTTGATTTTATCATGCTTTTATTCATTTGCACATGTTGATAAAGCCCTCAGGATATTTGCTTGACTACTGTGACTATGATGCGGATCATACTAGTGGGGCATGTGTAGTTTATAAGCATATCCTTGAACTGTTCCTAGCCGTGGGTGTATCGAGACGGGGCATCGATATTCCAGAGTAGACTAGCGTATACTATTCTTGTCCCATATGATGGGCGATGGATGATCCAATATCCATCTGGTGAGGTGACACCAAAGATTGTATGCGGGTGCTCAGTGGAGACTGGGTACACTGAACGGACTCATAGAGAACTCCTATGTGGTATTATATCTATCGTCGGATAGCAGTTCTCAGGTGACACTGGTACAGGTTAGTCTGTAGCCCAAGATCGTCATAAAGTCTTGTGTGTCCTCCCACTGTACTTTGATATCCACCCTACCACGGCTCTACTGAGTCGTGCAAACAGGTGGACTTTGGGTACAGTCCCGAGGCACATGGAGGCGATGAGCGATAGGAGGGGTTTCGTCTCTCCCGGTATTGGGAGTTGATGTTGTGCTATGCTCGATTGGCTATAACAGGAAGTCCCTGGCCAGGGCTACTGAGATTTACTGATAAGCGTTATCAGTAGTTTCTCAATCTGTTATGAGCCATACACCAGCATGACTTATTGAGTTATTGGGGTCGACGATTCCATCCCTAGACTCGATATGCAACATATCTGACGAGGAGACCGGACTGTACGGTAAATGTTGCCAGTTGACTCGACGGGAGTTTTGACAGCTTCGCTGGTTTTCTTCTGATCGCTCAATACCCTGGTGGCCGTTACGTTTCGCTGCTGTCGACATCCATTAAGTCGACAGAACAAACCTGAACAGTAGGTTCAGAGGGTACACTTCCTAACTTGTAAATGTTCATCTCAATTGTCCTATTCCCGAAAGATAGGGTCATAGAACCGTTACGACAATTGATGATAGCATTGGAAGTGGCCAAAAAGGGGCGACCTAAAATCACCGGAATTTGATTCCGTGAGTTCGCTACAGGCTGTGTATCAATTACAATAAAGTCTACAGGAAATATGAATTCCCCGATTTTTATTAACACATCCTCTAGTTCACCCCTAGGTCTGGTGATTGATCGGTCAGCCATCTGGAGAGTGCAAGGAGATGGTTTCAACTCTCCGACTCCTAACTGCTCATAAACTGAGAAAGGAAGCAGGTTAACACTTGCCCCAAGATCTAGTAGAGCACGGTTAATGTGTTTCTCCCCAATAGAGATGGAAATAGTAGGATATCCAGGATCCTTACGTTTCCTTGGTAATTGCTGGGGGAAAGCTGTGTCTACTGTTTTTGCCATGAATATCTTCTTGGGCATTTGTTTCTTCCTCTTTCTAGTGCAAAAGTCTTTAAGAACTTTAGCATATGCATGGACTTGTTGGATAGCATCTAGAAGAGGGATATTGATGTTAACCTGTTTAAACATCTCAGTGATCTTCTCCATTTGTGGACTTGGTGTGTTAGCCCTTAACCGATTAGGATAAGGTGCTTTAGCAATAAGCGCTGGGTCCATCATAGGAGAAGGAAGTGTGTGTGGAACCGATCCCAGAATAGAAGTGGGAATCGTCCGTGGAGGGGTAAAAGAGGTGGACTGTAGTGGCGAGCCTTTTGGGAAATGGAGAATAGGCTCGGAAGAAGGTGGTAGGGTAGAAGAAGTAGGGTCAGAAGTGTGTGTGTGTGGAAAGATCTCAGCCGGGGTGTTGATAGGATTGTCAGTATCATCAACTTCTTCCCCAACATGATTGTCAAGCACTCGTCCAGATCTCAACGTGGTGATTGCATTCACATGATGTGAATAGCCAGGATTGGGTAAGGGTTGAGCTGGAAGTTTCCCTTTCTCTCTTGCACTAATTTCGGCTTTTAATCGTACAATTTCTTCTTCCATCGATTTAATACTCTCGCTTTGGGACGCAGAGTTTCTCTTCATGTCATCGACGGAAGATTTCATTTCAGCCGAAACTTGCATGATATTTGTTAAGATCAAATTCATGTATTGTGCAAAAGAAGAGGATTCATCAGTCCCGGTCAACTGTAACGGACTAGACAGTGCAGGTGTGTTGACCGGATTTTGAAAATTATGTGCTTGAAAGGGGTGCTGACTCAATTGAAGTTGTGGCTGCTGTTGTGGCGGAGGAACCCTTTGAAAATTGTTTTGGTTTGGAACCGTGTTTTGTGATTGTGATTGGTTCCAAGCAAAATTAGGGTGATTCTTCCAACCCTGATTATATGTGGAAGAAAAAGGATCGTTTCTAGGTCGTTGAAATGCGGCATTGGTATGCTCACGACCTTGAAACGGACATTCTTCCGTCAAGTGAGACGGATCAGAACAGCAGCTACATACAGTTTTGGAAAGTGACATTTGGTTTAGGGAGGCTGCTGCAAATTTGTGTTCCATAGCGTCGAGCTTCTTTTGCATTGCTGCCATTTCTGCTCGAACACCTATGGACACATCTATTTGGTGTACGCCACCCCTATTCAATGGTTGGGTTCCACTCTCCCACTGTAGTGACTTTTCAGCGAACTCTTCTAAGTATCGCCAAGCTTCCCCATCATCCTTAGTCATAAATGTACCTTGACACATGTTTTCAAGGCTCTGTTTAGTGCTAGGGTTACTGCCCTCATATATGATTCGGCAAAGTTCCCATCTCGGGATGCCATGATGAGGACATTGAACCAATAGATCCTTGAAACGTTCAAAGTATTTAGAGAATGGTTCAGCAGGGAGCTGGGCAAATTGGTTCAGTTCGCTACGGATTCGAGCTGTCTTTTCGTGTGGGTAAAATTTCTTAAGGAATGCAGCGACGAATTCTTCCCAATTCGTAATAGAATGTGCGGTAGTGTTGTATAGCCACTTCTCGGCTATATCGCACAAGGTAAATGGAAGAAGTCGTAGACGCATCGCATCCACTGAAAGTTATGACGTACCCATCATTGCGCATACGTTTTCAAATTTGGTAATGAAAACGTAAGCGTCCTCAGTCTCGAGTCCGTGGTATTTGGGTAAAAGATTGATATACTGTGGCTTAATTTCAAAGTTATCCCCATTGGCTGGTGGTGTGGATAAGCAGGTCGAAAGAGGACCTCTATGTGGATAGCATCTTTCCTGGAGAGAAATGTGGGGAGGATTCTGCGCACCAACGGACGGCGGCAGATTAGGGTTAAAGAAGTTTGATGGATTCGGATCCATCGGTGTGGGTGTGGTAGTAGGTAAAGAAAAGGTAAATGGAGAAATATCGACTTCGGAGTCGATAAAGGGTACGCGGACTAAACGGGCACTAGAATCCCGTGTCCAGCCTATCTTGCACTAAAAAGGGTTAGTACAAGTGGCAGCGTTGACTTATAATTAGGGGTAATGAATGAATGCGATGTTTGCTTTGAAAAAGGGACGGATTTTTGAAAAAATGATGCGACAAAACAAATGCAGCACACAAACCCTAGAATCTAGTGGTCACCTAGGTCCGGTCTCTAGACCGCTCCTAACTGCCAAAAGACAAGTCGCAGGATAGAATCCTCTACTGCCTCCTTGTCCCCCTGTGGCCGGATAAGTGCCAGGTAAGTGGGAAGGTACTCCACTACGTAAGTAGTGGGCCTGATTAAAAACCACTAGCCTTAGACACACTCGCCTTAGGCACCACAAGAAAACGCGGATAAGCAATGAATTACCCACGGCCTTCTCTTGTCCTAATTGAGCGCGACAGTCCTTAGAGTCTTCTCTAGATTTCTTTTAATTAATGAGGGTAATGCGGATGCAATTTTTGCGATTTTCGGGGCCTAGGAAGGGTAATGAAATCCCCACCTAATTTGGATTTGGCCGTGCCCCTTAAATTTCCGTATTAGAATGCAAACAACCAAGAAATCAAAATCACGCACAATTTTAATTTTGCTTTTGCGGCGCTGCGATTATTTGCAAAGAATCCTGCAGCAAAGTGTTAATTGGAGCTAAAAGAGGAGAGGGGAGAGAGCAAGAAATCACCTGCAGGCAAAATTTTCCAGAGAACCCCCAACCTAGCCGCGGAACCGCCGCACTTGGTGGGTACTCGCCGCGGAAACGCGCTCCCACAGTGAGATCACTGTACACAATTTCTTCAGGAGGCTTCTGTGGCCTTCCTCTACTCTCAGGTATACCCCAAATAATTTTTTCACAGCACAGAATGCTCCAGATCACCTTGCAGTCAATCACAACATACGTATAAGAGTTTGTACGAATTTTGATTTCAAGAAGTAGAATGTAATAATTGTTAGTGTATATGCCCTAGAGGCCATTACTGTATCATACTAGTTTGTATATTACTTGATGGAAGCTTGGGATATTCACCTTGTATAAACAATCTTGCTCAATATAGTAGTATGCTACGTGGTTTGTTTCTACTTCAATGTGTACTTGTGTTTATTTCAGTATATCACTTATACGCATTAGTGGAGCCCTTAGGATCTTTGCTTGATTACCAGCGTTGTGATGGCAGTCACACTAGTGGGGGCTGGGTAATCTATAGGCACATCCTTATACAGGTCCCTAGTCGTAGGACTATCGAGACAGGGCATCGATACTCCGGAGTAGACTAGCGTATGCGCTTCTCATCCCAGTGTGGGAGATGGTCTGTCCCACAGCCATCAGTACGTCGTACTGGAGATAGTATACGGGTGCTCATTGGGTTACGAGTACACTGGACAGGACTCGTCGGGAACTGACAGGTTGGTATTATACCTATCGTCAGTTATCAGTTCCCAGGTGACATGAGTACAGCTTAGTCCGCTGACTTGACACTGACACTTCGCCTCGAGTGTGTTCCCACTGCACTTTGATCACTACCCTACCACGGTTCAAAGGAGTCGTGCAAACAGGTGGTGGTTGGGTGCAGTCCCGAAGCACTTGGAGGCAGTGACGGTTAGACAGGATTCGTCTCTCCCGGTATTGGGGGTTGACATCGCGCTGTGTCTAGGAGAGCCATTACACGAGTAGTCCCTGACCAGGGCAAGCGAGATATACTGGTAGGTTTCCAGTGTTATCTCAGGGTGTTTTGGGCTTCACTCCGACACGACTTGTACCGCTATTGGGGGACTGACGTTTTACCGCCCCCTAGGCCCGCCATGCGATGTATCAGACGAACAGACCGGACTGTACGGAGAATGTCACATTCAGACTCAGTAGGAGTTCAGATGGGGTTTCACCTCGTCAGCCTTCTTGTCGGCATCTACCTGGGGACCGTTACGCACAGCTAGTGCCGCTTGCGGTCTGTGGTTAAACCCACTGTCAGCGTAGTGTCGAGTCTTTAGAGTCCCACACAGAGGGTATTCGCCTCTGGGCAAAACAGAGTAGAGGTCGCATGGTTTTGCGACAGGGTTCGTTCTCATCCGCGCACTTGTGCACGTTTGGAGTCCGGACGGATTATACTGGCAGGCTCTGGTTTGAGCTAGATACTGGTATATGTTTTAGGGTTGCTTTTATCTCTTGGTATTCTTGTTCCTCGGAACGAGAATGCAGGTGTGTATGCACAGTTGCTTGAGGCGGAGAATGAGGTTTTTCATTAGGGTTTCGGATCGGGTGCGTATGCACTGTTGACAGTTATCATTTTCCAAACCCTAATGGATTTATATATTATCTATTAATAATAGTAATTAAATGAGAATTATGTTATGGTTGATTTTTTGTTGACTTGTTGACCATGGTTGACTTGTTGACCATTGACCACCATCATGCTTTGAAAGATCCTCCTTGATTCATGCTTACACTTCATTTAAAGAAGCATGATAGTGGTCATTCCAAATATAACCATCAACTATTCTTATTTCAATTATTATCATTTAGATAATTCTTTTCTTTTGCAATATGGTTGCAAGAAAGAAATAATTGAGCTCATTCTATCATAACCTCTCTCTCTCCTCACTTCATCTTCTTCTTCCTCTAGAAAAGAGAAACCTTCTCATGTGTTGAGAATCATTCTCTTTAGAAAGAAAAGCAAACCCTAATCACTCTCTACTCATTCTAGGATGAAGGTTTAGCAAGCCGGAAACCCTAGTTCACTCAAAGATCGAGGAAGAGCCCAAAGGTCGAACCTTCGAGGTGGATCCATCTTCGACGGGAGAAGGCGACGAAAAGAGAACCATCAACCTCTACAAGGTTTGAAGAAGAAGGAGTTCAAGTTTAGGTATAACCATCTTCCACAGTAGCTAACTCTCTTTAGCAAGAATACTAGTTTTAGTTTAGACAACGATCCCGACCTTGTTTAGTCCATGTTGCCTCTTGCGATAAAAATTCGTTTTTTATACCGTTTCCGCCTCCCCGTAAGCACCGGGGGTCGCAATATGGACTTACAGTGGTATCAGAGCCTAACTAAACATAAACTAGCTTGGTAGTGAAGTGTAACGAAGTTCGGAACCGAAAAATCGCAAAACCGGAAAAACAAAACCCTAAGTTTCTGTTGAAATTTTTTCTGCTCAAAATGAAAAACTTTATACTTGTAAAATCGTCTCAGGGTTTTTTAAGAACACCCACCAAAAACGATAGCATTTTTCCTCCAAACCGCCGCCCTTCCGCGGCCTCACCTATTCATCTGGCCGCGGAACCGCCGCAGGTTGTTTTCATCTTTGCATCGTTTTTCGTGCAGTGTTCTTCTGTGTTGGTTTTGGGATTTTTCAGATATATTATATGTACCCAGATTTTCCAGAACAGAAATTCACTTTTGGGGTCCTATAATTCCGTATTTTTTTTCCGAACTTCACTGCACTTTGGCTATGTTGGTTATATCTGTGATGTTTGCATGTATTGAACGTCGGCTAATCGCTATAGGTCGATTAGTCGGGGTTATACATGATCTGTAATGTGCTGGAATGTGTATATGAATGTGTTGGACTGTCGCGGGTGAATAGCCGGGGTGGATGTGAGATGAGCTTTTGTTTTTCTTTCATTCATTGTAAATGTAAATTGATGTAATAATATTATTTGTTTGGCCGCACAACCGGGTCGGGGTTGTAGCCGTCATTGTATAATTCTTTTTACTGTTTATGCTCCTAGGATAGACCCATGGAGGGGTGCACAAACTGCCGAGTACTTGGCGGGTAGTTTGCCGCACCCGTAGGGGTCTTGGGTGGGGTATTTGGCTATTCACCGCGACCGTGTTATCCGCTTTTCGTTTCAGGCTCGAAAGGATTGCGGATTGCTAGTATATCCAATGTATTCATCTGTGATCTGTAATGTCTATCATTGCTTTCTATTTAGGCGTTGCTTATGTTTTACAGCCGCGCTAGCCCAGCCCCCGCTCTGTCGTTAGTTAAGTAACCTAACGAGTGATGACGGGACCCCGTGGCGAATGCGAATGGCATAAGCGTACGTCATATTTTGGTTGTTTTCTGCAATGGTAGGAACTAAATGATGGGACGCATTAAAAGAACTAATGCAAGAATATCACGCATTAAAAGAACTAATGCAAGATAATAAACCAAGTTTAAGTCGATGGAACACTTTCGAAAAACCACTCGGTTCTTTTCAAAACTAACTTTTAAATGCGGAGCTTGAGCCACTCCTTATAAAAGCTATCTCGTTCCATCGATTATATCAAGTTCACTACGTTCACGGTTTTACCAAAACCATTCGTAGCCCTCCGTCGTTTCGCATGAATAGGCAATAGTATTCAAGCTGTGTATTTTGGCCAAAGTCAAGGCACAGTGATTGGTAGCTATTGGGTGTTCATGTGTAGCATAGATAGATGCGTTGGTTTGGGACAGTCGTGCTGCCATTTTGGCCAAAGTCAAGGGTATGTACGGGTGGATCCAAATTAACCTGGAAAGTGACGGGAAGAACTTGACATGTGACTTATGATATTTTGGCCAAAGTCAAGGTCATAAGAGCATGGGGCAAAAATCCACATCGGGAGTTTCATAAGTACTGAAACTTGCTAGATTTGCATACCATTTGGAGTGTGATGATTATGGTAGGATTCCTTCATTTTCGTCACGCGATGATATTTGGATCCCGATCCTACTGTGAGTATATGCTACTCCTCGGGAAATTTCTCACTAAACGATCAATGCAATAAACCTAGTAGGTGCCTAGAAAGGTGTTAGCGGGGCTACGCCCCCCAGGGAAAAGAGGTTCTTAAATTAAGGAACTTCGCGAAAGCGTTGGAAAACCTCCCTCGAAGTACCGACACTGGCCTGGCTGAACGGTTAAGCAAGTATTGTACGGTGGGATTGATCCCGGCTAATTCTTCCTTTGTGGTTTGAGGAGGGATTCGAGAGACAGTGGGAGCCATCCTGTTTAGACAAATTAAAAACCATTCTAAACTTGCAAGAGCATCGTGCTAAGTGTTTCTTCTCTCCCCCTGCAGCGACCAAATCGAAATGACTGGACTTAAGTTACTTCTAGATAAAAACATATTGACAGGGCCAAACTACAAAGATTGGCTCAGGAATGTCAAATTGGCAATCTCTTACGACAAGCTGGGGTATCTTCTTACCACCAAAGCTCCCCCCGTCCCAGGTCCCACCTCCAGTGTCGCGGATAAGGAAATCCGTAAGACTTGGGAGATTGACAGCGCGAAGGCCAGATGCCTCGTACTTGCCTCGATGGACAATGACCATCAGAGGAGGCACGAGAATATGGATTTGGAATCCATATTTCTTCATACAAAAGAACTGTATGGAGAGCAGTCTCGTATCGCAAGATACGAAGTGTCGAAGAAGTTATTTTCGACTAAGTTGGCCGTCGGATCATCGGTAGCGGACCACGTGCTTAAGATGATTGGCTACACTGAGGAGCTCGCGGAACTTGGGAACACGTTGGACAGTGAACTTTATATAGATATAATTCTCCAGTCCCTTCCATCCACTTACGCCCAGTTCATACTGAATTTCAACTTGCAAGAAAAGGAAGTTGAACTTTCAGAACTCCTCAACCTGCTGAGGAGCGCAGAGGGCACCCTACAGAAGGGTAGGGATACATCCACTTTGTTTGTAGGAGGATCTTCTTCTTCTAGGTCCAAGGCAAAAGCCAAGGGAAAGAAGAAGAAAGCCCCCGCCAAACCAAGAGGCGGTGTTAGTAAAGTGGGTGCGAAGGGAAAGGAAAAGGCAACAAAGATAGCGGGGAAGCTTGTTGGTAAAGAGGAATGCTTCTATTGTCACAAGAGTGGACACTGGAAGAAAGATTGCAGGGCTTGGAAAGCCAGGACACAGGAACTGAAGCAGGTTGCGGCTTCAGCTTCAGGTGTGTATGTTATTGAAAACTGTCTTTCTATAAACTCTACTTCCTGGGTATTGGATACCGGATCAGGATCTCATATCTGTAATTCTTTGCAGGCGTTGAGAAACCGTAGGGTTTTGAAGGCAGGTGACATGACCCTCAGAGTTGCGAACGGAGCTAGCATGGATGCTAAAGCCGTGGGGGACTATCACCTGGGAATGTCAGATGGGCATGTTTTGGTTTTGCGTAATTGTTTTTTTGTACCCAACGCAACTTGTAATATCATTTCTGTATCTTTGGTTTCTAAAGAAGGTTATGAATTTGCGTTTGTAAGTAATGTTGTTAACATTCACCTTAATCAAGTTCTGATTGGGTCAGGTACATTGAGCAATGGTATATACGTATTAAACCAACCACAGATTTTCAATGTCCAGAATACACACAAAAGAAAGTCACCAGATATTAATCAGACTTTCTTATGGCATTGTAGACTGGGTCACATCAATGAGAGAAGGTTGACTAAGTTACATACAGAAGGATATTTGGATCCGTTCGAATATCAATCGTATGCCACTTGTCAATCCTGTCTCAAAGGAAAGATGACAAAGACTCCGTTCACTGGACACGGAGTAAGAGCGAGCGAGCTCTTGGGACTCGTACACAGCGACGTGTGCGGTCCAATGTCTACACATGCGCGAGGCGGTTATTCTTACTTCATTACTTTTACGGATGATTTTTCAAGATACGGTTATGTCTTCTTAATGAAACATAAGTCCGAAGCTTTTGAAAAATTCCAGGAATTTAAGAATGAAGTAGAAAAACAAACCGGCAAAAGTATCAAGATTCTAAGATCGGATCGAGGTGGAGAATACTTAAGTGCCGAGTTCCTGAATTATTTAAAAGAGAATGGGATTCTCTCTCAGCTTACTCCTCCATACACTCCGCAACACAACGGTGTATCGGAAAGACGGAACCGGACCCTATTGGATATGGTACGGTCCATGATGAGTAACGCTGAGTTACCGCGATCATTCTGGGGGTATGCGCTAGAATCAGCTGCGTACCTTTTGAACCGAGTTCCTACTAAGACTGTGCCTACTACACCATATGAGATGTGGTGTGGGAAGAGACCCCATCTCAGTCACATTAAGACTTGGGGAAGTCCAGCTTTTGTTAAAAAGCAGCATGCGGACAAGCTCGAGGCGCGCTCAGTACTGTGTAAGTTTGTGGGATATCCAAAGAATTCCAAGGGATATCTCTTCTACTACGAAGAGGAACAAAAAGTTCTTGTTTCTCGTCATGCCCACTTTCTAGAACATCAGTTCTTAGAAAAAGAATTAAGTGGGAGCGCAGTAGAACTGGAAGAAATTCCAGAACCACAGACTATTACTGAAAGCTTAGTGGAACCAGAGGGTTCAAATGAACAGGACATTCCTACGCCGCTCCGCAGGAGTAGTAGGCAGTCTCATCCGCCCGAGAGATACTACGGTTTTCTCATAGACGGGGATAGAGAGGATTGCATCATAGACTATGATGAGCCTACTAGCTTCCAGCAGGCCGTTCAGAGCATTGACTCGGTAAAATGGCTGGATGCAATGCGGACCGAAATGGAGTCCATGTACACCAACAAAGTATGGACGTTGGACATTGCTCCAGACGGGGTAAAACCCGTAGGATGCAAGTGGATCTTCAAAAGGAAGATTGGTGTAGATGGACAGGTTGAGACCTATAAAGCTAGACTTGTAGCAAAGGGTTTCCGTCAAAGACCTGGCTTGGACTATGACGAAACCTTTTCTCCAGTGGCTATGCTGAAATCCATTCGGATCCTTCTTGCCATTGCTGTCTTCCACGATTATGAGATTTGGCAGATGGACGTAAAGACCGCTTTTCTAAATGGAAATTTAGAGGAGTGTGTCTATATGGATCAGCCAGAGGGTTTCATTCAGAGTGGGAGCAGCGGAAAGGTGTGCAAGTTGCTTAAGTCCATCTATGGACTAAAGCAGGCATCGCGGAGTTGGAACATCTGTTTTGATGAGACGGTCAAGGAATTTGACTTTATCAAAAATCCAGATGAACCATGCATCTATAGTAGATTTGTAGCGAGAACTGTGGTATTCCTTGTTTTATACGTGGATGACATTCTCTTGATAGGAAATGACATTCCTATGCTACAATCTGTCAAGGGTTTCTTGTCACACAGGTTCTCCATGAAAGACCTGGGTGATGCCTTTTACATCCTGGGGATCCGGATCCATCGTGATAGATCCAAGAGGATATTAGGACTTTCACAGTCCAGGTACATCGACACCGTACTGAAAAGATTCAGTATGGAAGATTCCAAGCGCGGTAACTTACCGGCTTGTCACGGGATCACCCTCTCTAAAGAGATGTCTCCCAAGACTGATTTGGAGAGGGATCGCATGTCTATTATACCCTACGCTTCTGCGGTAGGCTCTATAATGTATGCGATGTTGTGTACCAGACCAGATGTAGCTTATGCACTGAGTGTAGTAAGCCGGTATCAGTCAAACCCTGGGGAGAAACATTGGATAGCGGTAAAGAACATTCTCAAGTACCTGAGGAGGACTAAGGAGATGTTCTTGGTGTATGGCGGAAAAGACCTCCAGATTGAGGCCTTTGCTGACTCCAGCTTCCAGAGTGACAAGGATGATTCCAAGTCCATGTCGGGTTTTGTCTTTACCCTCAATGGAGGGGCGGTGTGTTGGAAGAGTTCCAAACAGGAAACCGTTGCAGACTCGACTATGGAAGCGGAATACATCGCTGCATCTGATGCCGCAAAAGAAGCTGTCTGGATAAGGAAGTTCTTAAAAGAACTTCAGGTGGTTCCGTCCATTGTTGACCCAGTACCTCTGTATTGCGACAACAACGGGGCTATAGCTTTAGCAAAGGAACCCAGGTCCCATCAGAGATCCAGGCACATCTTGAGGCGGTATCACCTGATCAGGGAGATCGTGGATCGCAAGGAGATCGAGGTTCGGAGGGTTGCTTCAGAAGAGAACACTGCAGATCCATTCACCAAGGCCCTACCCCAGACTCAGTTCGAGCGGCTGATCGAGATGATAGGTCTTCGATACGCCAGTACATGGCCTTAGTGCAAGTGGGAGATTGTTAGTGTATATGCCCTAGAGGCCATTACTGTATCATACTAGTTTGTATATTACTTGATGGAAGCTTGGGATATTCACCTTGTATAAACAATCTTGCTCAATATAGTAGTATGCTACTTGGTTTGTTTCTACTTCAATGTGTACTTGTGTTTATTTCAGTATATCACTTATACGCATTAGTGGAGCCCTTAGGATCTTTGCGTGATTACCAGCGTTGTGATGGCAGTCACACTAGTGGGGGCTGGGTAATCTATAGGCACATCCTTATACAGGTCCCTAGTCGTAGGACTATCGAGACAGGGCATCGATACTCCGGAGTAGACTAGCGTATGCGCTTCTCATCCCAGTGTGGGAGATGGTCTGTCCCACAGCCATCAGTACGTCGTACTGGAGATAGTATACGGGTGCTCGTTGGGTTACGAGTACACTGGACAGGACTCGTCGGGAACTGACAGGTTGGTATTATACCTATCGTCAGTTATCAGTTCCCAAGTGACATGAGTACAGCTTAGTCCGCTGACTTGACACTGACACTTCGCCTCGAGTGTGTTCCCACTGCACTTTGATCACTACCCTACCACGGCTCAAAGGAGTCGTGCAAACAGGTGGTGGTTGGGTGCAGTCCCGAAGCACTTGGAGGCAGTGACGGTTAGACAGGATTCGTCTCTCCCGGTATTGGGGGTTGACATCGCGCTGTGTCTAGGAGAGCCATTACACGAGTAGTCCCTGGCCAGGGCAAGCGAGATATACTGGTAGGTTTCCAGTGTTATCTCAGGGTGTTTTGGGCTTCACTCCGACACGACTTGTACCGCTATTGGGGGACTGACGTTTTACCGCCCCCTAGGCCCGCCATGCGATGTATCAGACGAACAGACCGGACTGTACGGAGAATGTCACATTCAGACTCAGTAGGAGTTCAGATGGGGTTTCACCTCGTCAGCCTTCTTGTCGGCATCTACCTGGGGACCGTTACGCACAGCTAGTGCCGCTTGCGGTCTGTGGTTAAACCCACTGCCAGCGTAGTGTCGAGTCTTTAGAGTCCCACACAGAGGGTATTCGCCTCTGGGCAAAACAGAGTAGAGGTCGCATGGTTTTGCGACAGGGTTCGTTCTCATCCGCGCACTTGTGCACGTTTGGAGTCCGGACGGATTATACTGGCAGGCTCTGGTTTGAGCTAGATACTGGTATATGTTTTAGGGTTGCTTTTATCTCTTGGTATTCTTGTTCCTCGGAACGAGAATGCAGGTGTGTATGCACAGTTGCTTGAGGCGGAGAATGAGGTTTTTCATTAGGGTTTCGGATCGGGTGCGTATGCACAGTTGACAGTTATCATTTTCCAAACCCTAATGGATTTATATATTATCTATTAATAATAGTAATTAAATGAGAATTATGTTATGGTTGATTTTTTGTTGACTTGTTGACCATGGTTGACTTGTTGACCATTGACCACCATCATGCTTTGAAAGATCCTCCTTGATTCATGCTTACACTTCATTTAAAGAAGCATGATAGTGGTCATTCCAAATATAACCATCAACTATTCTTATTTCAATTATTATCATTTAGATAATTCTTTTCTTTTGCAATATGGTTGCAAGAAAGAAATAATTGAGCTCATTCTATCATAACCTCTCTCTCTCCTCACTTCATCTTCTTCTTCCTCTAGAAAAGAGAAACCTTCTCATGTGTTGAGAATCATTCTCTTTAGAAAGAAAAGCAAACCCTAATCACTCTCTACTCATTCTAGGATGAAGGTTTAGCAAGCCGGAAACCCTAGTTCACTCAAAGATCGAGGAAGAGCCCAAAGGTCGAACCTTCGAGGTGGATCCATCTTCGACGGGAGAAGGCGACGAAAAGAGAACCATCAACCTCTACAAGGTTTGAAGAAGAAGGAGTTCAAGTTTAGGTATAACCATCTTCCACAGTAGCTAACTCTCTTTAGCAAGAATACTAGTTTTAGTTTAGACAACGATCCCGACCTTGTTTAGTCCATGTTGCCTCTTGCGATAAAAATTCGTTTTTTATACCGTTTCCGCCTCCCCGTAAGCACCGGGGGTCGCAATATGGACTTACAATAATTCTTTCACTTCAAACTAAAAATGCAAATGAATTAGCGCGATCCCCGGCAACGGCGCCATTTTGATCGATAGTTTTTCCAATGAAGGTTTGTTTCGTTTCCGACTTTGTTTAAAGAACTCAAATGGGTTGGTATTCGGAAAATCTATAAAGAACTTCACAATCAAAAACTTTTTGACCGCAATCAAACTACGGTGTCAATTGTAGTTCATGAATGAGTGCGGATCGTCCACAGGGATTGCACGATTCATTTATATCTTTGATACGTTAGAAATGAAAAGTTAAGCAACAATAAAAGAAAACATGATTCAAGAATGATTTGTATTCGAGTGTCACTATTCTTTATTCAAGAATCAAGAACCGATAAACAATCAAGAATTGGGTTTTGATAATATTTTTCCAATCAACAATCAAGAATCTAAAAGAGGCTCGTAGGAATCGATAGGATCGATAGACGTGATGTAATCTAAAGATATCGTGTTCTTGTCCTTCGAAGGATTGATACTAGATTGATGATGATCGACGAGAGTTGGGGCTTTCTCGTGAAACTAGGGTTTCATCCTATAACCCTTGTTCTTTCGTCGATATCATTCCTTTTCTAGCCTCTACCAAATTCAAGAAACGATCATAACTCCCCAATTTCGATCGATGTCAATCAAGAAAGCATCGAAACGAAATGGGTCGTCGTTTCTTGAACTTGCTAGGGTTTACAAAACTCGTAGGACTCAAGAATCGATTAAAGCTATGTTACATCATCATTCTATTATCCATCTCGACTCCTCGACGAGTGGAGTTTTATTCACACATCACCACACAGAAAAGATTTACGCATTGTAAAGATAGCATGATGCAGAATTTAAAGAAAACAAGATAAAAGAATATCACCTTTATTTATCTCAACAATTTTGATTACATTTGCTTCAAGAACTACAAGAAGAAGAATCTAGATCGTTGATCGGGCGTCGCTCGGCTTCGTGAGTCGTGGATCGGCTCGGATCGCTTGCTCCGTTGAAGATCGGCTCCGCTCCTAAAGGTTGTAAGGCTTCTTGCTTAATGGGTACTCGGGATTCTTGATCTCAATTGGAATTAGGGTTAGGGTTTCCTACAAGCTCTCTCACTAAACTTATGGAAGAAGGAGATGAAAAGAGAGATAGATTGGGGATAGATTCACTAATTGGATGAATAATTCCCAAGGTTGAATAATGTGGGGATAATGAGCCTAGGGTCTTATTTATAAAGCTCCCAAACCCTAGGTTTAGGTTTGAATTAGAAGTTTCCCTCCCAAAGTTTGTTGAAAGAGTTTGTTAGACTTTAGCTTAGGGTTTAAGCTAGGGTTTAGGGAAAGTTCTAGAATGATTAGGCTAGTTTAGTGAAGCTCAAGGTGTTTGCTGATCTGGTAGAAGTCTCTGGAGTCTTCTGGAAGTTGGAGTACATTTCTGAACTGTAGGAGCTGATACAGGAATTCTGGTGCAAATTTGGGAGCTTGAACCTTTGGACCCACCGTGGATCCGCGGCCTTAGCAAGCCCATGCCGCTGATCCGCGGCTATGTAGGAGGCTTGGGCCTTGTGTTTTCTGCTGTGGTCTTGGACTACTGTTTAGGGCTTTGTCTGATATGCTGAATTGTGATTGCTCCTTTGGATTGGTACCAGATTTGAAGTTAGTGAGTTTACGTATCTTTCGAGCGGTGTAATGGTCGAGCGAGCTTCTCATTTCCTGCACAGACTTCGAAATACGGGTTGCGACATATAGAAATATTGCGATGCCATGCAATGCAGTCAATTTCCCTAGAAATGCCGGTTTTAAGGTCGAATACATGTAATCTGATATTTTGCGATAGATTTGCTAATATGTAGAATACTGATACCGAACACTTCTATATGTATGCAGATGATAGGGAAATTGTCGGTTAAAATATGCAATATTTTCGACTGATCAATATGCGCGGGGACCCGATTAAATACGGATATGTGATACCGTATATTAATCGGGCATTTTCTATTGGTCGGATCGTATGTGATATGACCGGTTTGCAAAATCAAGTGTTGATGTAACAAATGACTTTTAGATTAATTCTTTAATTAAACCCTTTTTCTATTTTTGTATGCATGCATGTATACACATGATGATGTGCATGGACACATACATACATACATAGTATCATGGTTGTTGATACATATTTGGTGGCAATGCAAGACTCATATTGTAGTAATTATTTATTTATTTATCATTTTTAATTAAAAAGAAAGGATAATTCACTCATGGTTGATGTTTATCATCTTTGACCATACTTCAACTACTATTTAACCTTGAGTTAATTATCCTTTTGATTTATTAACTCATTGATAAAGATCTAGATAATTACTAACCATAGTTGAAGTGAGAAGGATAATATAGATTATTCTTTCTCATCTCAATTATTTTCATTCATATCATTATCTTTTGAGCTCAAGCTTAGCCACCATCTTCTTCTTCCTCTCTTGAGATTTTTCTTTGAGTGAAGTTGATAAAAAGAAAGGGTTTTGATTATAGAATACAAATCACATCATCATACTACACACATCTAGCCTATTTGTGTAGGGTGTTTGCTCTACTTCATTCACATATCAAGTAAAGCAAGGAGCTTTGGGCAAAGAGACTTCGGGTGGATCTTCGTGGACTAGGAAGGCTTCCATCGATCCGTTCCAAACTCTCATAGTGCCAAGGAGTCACCAAGGGAGGTCTACAAAGGTTGTAATCTCTACCCTTAGTGATAGTTTTTCATTTGCATGAGATGCTTAGTTGAAAGAAACCCTAAATTTCTAGTTATGATTCTTGTCAAGTTCACTTAGCACCTTCAAAATTTGATTTTGGCATATGTGATACTTCTAAACCCTTGATGAGGTGCTAGGTAAACCCAACAATGGTATCAGAGCCAAGCTAGAGCTTTAGGCGATGATTAGGTGAAGTTAAAACTCCGATTGAACCACGAAACACCAATTTAGATCCTTCTCTGGACAATTTTTAAAAATGTGAATTTTTCTGTATTAAAAATACTCAAAAAATTCAGTAGGGAAATATAAGCATTACTGTAGAAAACGAGGCCATAATCCGTACAAACCGCCGCGGAACCGCGGCAATACCTTGCTTGTGCCGTGGATCCGCGGCCGTACAGAAGTATTATTGCATCTTTTTTGCACAGTAATGTCCGTAACTGTTAGTGCATATTTTCTAGGTATTTTTAATCTGACTCAAGTGTTGAGTGTTCTGGGGATTATTTTGAATTCGTTGATTCGATCAGAAAATTTAATTTCGTTATGTTTTCCGGATATTTAGAAACTGTTAAAATGTTCGAACGGATATCATTAACTCACTTTTTCCCGGCATGAAAAACTTTCAAGTGTTGAATTTTTCTTGAGTTTAAATCTTTCGGAAAAATGTACAAGTAACGCGATGGACCCTCTAGAAGAACACAAACCTTAACTCGATTATGTGACCGTCTGAACCGCCTCTAAACCTTAGGGTTTGGGGCAGTACGGCATGCCACATGTGAGGAGTTGGCTTGACCCTTCTACGGCTGGACCATTGCTACTGTGACATATTCTGAGATTTTTGAACTCCGCTCAAGTGTTGAGCTATTTAGGAAATCTTGGATATTTGATTATTCGATCGGAAAGTTTAATACTGTCTATTTATCTGGAATGTGATACAATATGTGGAATTCATATAGTTAGGCATGAAATGCGAAGTATGTGATATTTTGGATTTACGATGTCTAAAAAGATTGTAGATTCCAAATGTTGTAGTTTTACATTTTTTTCTGTGACCGTAAGAGTAGTATGTGGGGTATCGCCGGCTTCGTTGCTATACATCTACGACAATCGGGATACGCATACTTTCTTACGTTGATGATATGAGATATTATGTATTGCTGAGATATGATGTGCAGGATTGTCGCGATTGAATAGCCGGGGGTTTTATGTGAGATGAGAGTTTTATTTTCATTCATGTATAAATCAATTGTATGTAATATTCTTTTATTTGGGGCACTTCCGGGATGAGGAAGATGTTTCCATCATTGTATATTATTTACTTTTCCGCATTAGGATAGACCCAAGGAGGGGAGCACAAGTGAACGGGTTCTAGGGTTCAGTGGGAAGCCATCTCGAGGAGTCGAGACCGGGTCTCCTAAACTCTAGAATTGGCAGGATCGCTTGCCGCTCTCGTAGGGGTCTAGGGGTGTGGGCTTGGCTATTCATCGCGACCGTGGAATCCGTATTTTCTATTGTTGGCTAAATACAAAATACAGACATCATAAATATCCTTTTATTTTCATATGTGCTTCTGCTGTTGATATTCTGTAATTTGATTACTTAGTATCTGAGACGAATGGATTATTATTATATATATGATATATAATAAACGTTGCTTATGTTTTACACCCGCACAAGTCCCGCCCCGCTATGCCGTTAGTTAAGTAAGCTAACGGTGCATAACGGGACACTGTGGCAAATGCGGATGGTATAAGTGTACGTTCTATTTTCGTTTCTTTTCTGTGATGGCTTAGGAACTTAAATGATGGGATTGTTGGAGATAGTGCCCTCGGAGTCAATTATTGGATCACAGGCACGTGATTGCAATGATTGAGGGAGGACCTATCCCGGTAGGACAGTCTTACTCAAGATGATAGTATGCTATCTGGTTTATCTTTATCATCGTGTACTGCTTTAGGTGACCTTACAGGTCACTATTGCACGTTGATAGAGCCTCTAGGATTCTTGCTTGACTGCCAGCAGTATGAGGGCGATCATATACGTGGGAGCTGGTAGTCTATAAGCACATCCTTAAAAGGTCCCTAGTCGTGGGAGTTTCGAGACAGGGCATCGATACTCCAGAGTAGACTAGTGTATACAGCCGAGACCCCGACGAGGGGCGGTGGCCGGTCTCACAAGCCACTGGTGTCAGTTGGTTCACCTAAGATGTATACAGGTGCTCATTGGGTTATGAGTACACCGGACAGGACTCGCCGGGAACATGCTAGTTCGTCTTATACCTGACGTCAGATAGCAGTTCCCTGGTGACATGTGTACAGGTTAGTTCATCGACCTGAGGATCGTCATTTGTCTCGTGTGAGTTCCCACTGTACTTTGATTACTACCCTACCACGCTCAAAGGAGACGTGCAAACAGGTTTTAGTTGGGTACAGTCCCGAGCCACATGGAGGCAGTGAGCGGATCTTCAGGGGTTCGTCTCTCCCGGTATTGGGGGTGAGGTCGCGCTGTGTCTAGGAGAGCCAGAACATGAAAAGTCCTTGGCCAAGGCAGGAGATTTACTGGTAGGTATTCCAGTAGTATCTCAGGGTGTTCTGGGCTGATCTCTGACATGACTTGTACCGCTTTTGGGGGTCTGACTTTTACCAACCCTTTAGGCCCGCCATGCGATGCTCATAGACGAACGGACCGGACTGTACGGATATTGTCACTGACAGGCTCAGTAGGGTATCAGGATGAGTTCGCTCATCGACGTCCCTTTTGGTCAATAGCTGGTAGCCCATCACGTATGGCTAATACCTCTGACGTGCTAGTGGTTAAATCCACAGCCATAATATTGACGAGTCTTTAGAGTCCCCCACATTCAGTTGCTCAAGTTTTCGGGTGAAACGCTGTAGAGGCCGTATGGAGATATGGCAGGGTTCGATCAGATATGTGCGGCATTGCACGGATCAAGATCGGACAGTTAATACTAGCAGGCTTTGGCTTAAGCCGGATCCTAGTATTAGACAGTGTAGATTTTGTCTCATTGCATTTGTATTTCGGTCGGAATACAAATGCGGGTGTGTATACACAGTAGCGGGGTTTTCCTGTAATTTATTACGGGACCAGTTTTCTGGTGTTGCCAGTTTGTTTTCCGTTTCGGCCATTTTCCTTTGTATCTTTCATTGGCCGAAGATTGGTGGAGGAGGGCTTATTTGCATTTCTGCAAATAAGCATTTATGGAGGGTGTTCTTTACATTTTGTTGCATCATGATGGGTGCACCATCCATTGACTTGATTTATCCATCATGGCTTGACTTTTGTGTGACATGGTTTTGATGATGGTTGTAGTTGAGTGTGGATGTGGTTGTGATCATTGCTTTTGATCCTCATTTCTTTTCTTGCATCATGATTGATACACACCCCCTTGGACTTTCTCTCACTCTCATTCTCTACCTCCTCACATAGTGGTCGGCCATTCAAAGGAATGGGCTGTCCTAATTTTTGGTGGTGGTTTTCATCTCATTTGCCATGCAAAAAATTCCCAAGTTCCTCCACAAAAGTATATACTTCATTTTCTCTACCAAATGGCAGCCTCCCTATAACCCCAAATGAGACATAGTTTTCTATACGTATTCTACAGCAAACCTTGGGCACGTCGACTCGCCAACTTCGTGCCCGAGTTGCCTCGGACCAGAGGTGGGAGCCCGTAAAAGAAGCAGGCGACGTGGTGCCCTTCCGGCGAGGAGGTGGAGAGCGGACATTCCGCGGGAGATCGGGACGGCGACGAGAAGACCGAAGGACACGGATCGCTCGGTATATCTCTCTTCCCCCCTCTCTAGATAGCTAGGACTAGTTTAATGGCCCGATCCGGGTTTAAAGCGTGCAGTGGTGCCGGTTCCAAAAGTTAAAGTTAACCACCGCTTCCGCACTCCGGTGTCGGATTGACGGCCGGGGCGCTGCCGTGCACTTACAGTGGTATCAGGGCCTCGCCATTAACATAGTCTAGCTTTGTCTAATGTGTTTTACATTTCCGATCGAACAAAAATCCCAAAACCGCGTTTTCATGTACAATCAGTTTCTGTCGAAATTTTTTTGGCTCCAAAAATTTTTCAGTATGTTGCAGAGTGATGTGCAGAGAAATATAAGACATCTGTGTAAATTTGGTGAACTGATACAGTAGGATGACCACGGAACCGCGGCCAAACCCCCTTCTGGCCGCGGTTCCGCCGCAGTTCAGTATCTTCAGTGCACCATTTTTGCACAGTAATCTTTTTACAGGGAAAATAGGGGTTTTGGAATATTCATTTTGGGCCCAGAATTTCTTTATGTGCTACAGTAGTGCTTGGGGCCCACTTGGTAATTTTTGATCGATCGGATATTTTAAACACATTAGTTCACAGCTTTTACATTATATCTGCAACCGTGAATGTCACTCGATCGGTAAATCCTGTCTAACTGCTATAGCCCGGTTAGACGGATTTGCGAACGTGACATTCACGTTGATGTTCTGTGATTGTGCTGTGATGTTGCGGATTGGTCATGGGGGATAGCCTGGTTGCAGTGGTAGTACAGTTTTGTTGTATTATGTACATTTGATATTGCGGGGCGAGCGTCCGACATGTGGACTGCCGTCACTGCCTGTTTGTATTATTCTTTTGGGGCACGACCAGGTTGCGGTCGATGTACCCGTTGTATGTATATTTTACTTTCTGTACTAGGATTGCCCCGTGGAGGGGTGCACGGATAGCCGAATTCTAGAGGGCAACAAGCCCGCATCTCATGGCATTGAGACGGAGGGGGCTTCACTCTAGAATTGGCGGGCTATTCGCCGCACTCGTAGGGGGTATAGGTTGACCCAGGAGGGGTGCCCCAGTTACCGGATTCCGTGAAGTGTTGGGTGGTCCATTCACGTTGCTGAAGGGGGCTGCCTCGCTTCAGGTTTTGGCGGGTGACTTGCCGCGCCCGTAGGGGTCTAGGATTTCATTGCACAGGCTATCCACACGACCAGGGGAACGTCGGGTTTCAGCGGCTCTGTGAAACTCGGGGATCCCAGATATCTGTATTGTTCTGTGATGCTGTACATTTCTGTTATGTTGCATTTTATCACGCCTTGAGCGAAATATAATATATTGATATATATACTAGTAGATGTTGTATATGTTTTGCATCCGCGCTAGTCCAGTCCCCGCTCTGTCGTTAGTTAGCTAACCTAACAGGTAATGACGGGACCCAGTGGCGAATGCGGATGGCATATACGTACATCAGTATATTTTCGTTCTTTGTGGTGTGATCAATTGATGGGACTGCGTTGATTCGGATCAATGCAAGTTAAAAACAAAGATAATCTGATGTTGTTGGAACACTTTTCAAAAAGCTGTTATTGCAAGGACGTTCACTTTTGTTTTGCATCGTGGTATTCAGTTGGAATATCCTGCACCTCATTCTACGGGGAAAGAGCCGAGATCCCTTCACCGGGAGTGACCTCTTTAGCAAAGGTTTTCATCACTATATTTTTAAAAGCTATCCGGTTCCTTCAACGATATCAAGTTCATTACGTTAAAGGTTTTCGCCAGAAACCATTCGTAGCCCTCCATCATTTCAGTTAAATATTCGGTAGTATTCAAGCTATGTATTTTGACCTCACGCCAAGGCATAGTGATTGGTGGCTGCCGGATATTTAGCTGTTGCATAGATAGATGCGTTTGTTTGGGACAGTCGTACTACTATTTTGGCCTACGTCAAGGGTATGTACAGGTGGGTTCAAATTAACCTGGACAATGATGGGTAGAACTTGACATGTGACTTATGATATTTTGACCTCACGCCAAGGTCATAAGAGCATGGGGCAAAAATCACATCGGGAGTTTCTAAAGAAACTGAAACTTGCCAGATATGCACATACCTTCTGGAGTGTGATGACGTGAGCGGATTCCGTCACGTTATCATGCGATGATAGTTGGATCCCGATTCCCACTGATGAGTTGGTTTACTCCTCGGGTCATCCCGACTAATTCTTCTTTCAGGTTTGGAGAAGAATTTGAGGTTACAGTGGGAGGTTTCCAGATTAGATAAATTGGTAACCATTCTGATCTAGGTTAGAGTGCACGCTGAGTGTTTCTTCTCTCTCTCTCTCTGGCAGCGACCATTGACCAGACCCTAGACTATGACTCAGAGACCAAGTTGACCGAACCTTCTTATAAGACTGGCTTTTGTATTGTCAGAGTTGCACGCCTCATTGCCACTCCCACTTTTACCCTTTTCTCCAGGACACCCCGTATTACTACGAACGTCCACTTCCATTGGACAAAACCATCGTATGGTTATATACGAACTCGAAGGAATTTATTCGAGGATGGTTTCCGGTTCTGGAGGAAACGAATAGGACTATTCAGTTGTCTTTTCCTTTCACCTTCTCTCAGGTTGCGAGTACTCCTTGGTTTAGGAGATAGTACACCTATTACGCAAATTGGATAGTCTTCTTCCAAACCTTAGGCTGGTGCCGACCGGTAGGGAATGAAGAAAACCAATTAGCATAACGATGGTGTACAGAAGGTATTATGTAAAGACAAAGAAAGGGATTAGTAAGAGGGCAAAGTAAATTGCGACTGATATTCATGACCAAACCAAGTATTTCATTACCACACCCACTTCACCTTTGTATTTCTCCAGGACACTACGTATCGCTACGAAGATCCACAGTTTATTGGATATTCCATCGTATGGTTATATACGAACTCGAAAGGAACTTGTTCCAGTTCGGGAATGGATTCTGGTTCAGGAGAAATAGGAATAAGGTTTATTCGGTTGTCTTTTATCCTCACCTTCTCTCGCATTGCGAGTGCTCCTAGGATTAGGACAGTACACCCATTATGCTTATTGGATAGTCTTCTTCCAAACCATAGGCTGGTGCCGAACGGTAGGGAAAGAAGAAAACCATTTGGCCTAAAGGGGTGTACAGAAGGTAATGAGTAAAGACATATGAAGGGATTTGGAGAGATGGCAAAGAGATATACGGTTACAGTTGTGAATCTGAGAATTTGGAAGAGGCATTACTAGGAATACCAGGATACCCCTACGAAACATTTCAATGTTTCAGCTTCACTGTGTACTGTTTGTAGGGTCCCTAGGCACACTAATGAGGTCTCACAAGGCATCAACCATGCCAATTTCAAATTTTACGGGTGCCGAGAAACCCTAATACGGATCGTTAACTAGATATATAGGCGACAAATGCAACTAGTTAACAATTTAACTAAAAGAACGGAAATACAACCTTTGTAGATCCAGTGCTCCACCTCCATAGCTCCGTGATGAAGTCCCCTCGCTGTACAAAACGGATCCCGGGCTCAAGAGTCGGCTTCATCGGAGAAATGGGCGGGCTAGGTCATCGACTACGATGCCGAAGATGATCTGCGTCGAGGCATCACAAGATCAAGCTCCCACTTCACCAAGTCATGAAACTTGTGAAGAAAACACCCTATACTACTTGGCAAGAGGTTGAGGATGAAGAAATAGGAGGTGGGTTCACTTTAGAATTGGATTTCTCACTCATTAGCTCAAGTTGCCATTAATGGAGCAAGCTTTCTTCATGTTGATGATGAAGAAGAAGAAGAAGAAGTAATATTATGATAAGTATATGGAAAAGAATAATAAAAACATCCTTATCATAAAATTAACCATGGTAATGTGTAGAGAGTTAACCAAGGTTAGATGAATGGTTAGGGTTTTAGAGATGAAGACAAAATGGTCACTTTGGTCAAAGTTGCATGAAGCTTCAAGAAGCATCATGAATGAAAGCAACCATTATGTTTTCATTTCTCATTTCTTTTAATCCAAATTATAAAGATAAATGAATGAATAAATAAGTAAAAAACCCTAACCATTTACTTAACCAAGGCTTAACTCTTTACACAAACCCTAGCAATGATGTATCATCAAACATGATACAATCAAGTGAGAAAATCCTTTTAAAGTGAACCGATACTAGTTAATGCAAAGTAATATATCAAATACATAATTATGCATTAAATCATTAAATCAACACTTGATTCAATGATCCGGTCATATCGCATATAACCGACTAATATCCAATGTATCGACTTATCGAATCAATCCATGATTCGATAACTAGGTTATATCGCATACAACCATTCGATACATTCATCGCGAGAATGAAATACGGTATCACATACACGCATTATTCTCGGTCCCGCATATATCTCATATGCGCTCCTATTTCGTTTCGCTTGAGCCAGGAAACCTCTGTGTAGGACTCTAAAGACTCGTCAATACGCCGGCAGCAGGTGATGATCATATCAAACACCCACAAGCCGCAAGCGGTCTGCTAAACGTAACGGCCACCCGGGTATTGAGCGATCAGAAGATCGACGAGCAAGCCCGCTCACACTCCTGTGAATCCAACCAGTAACACTTACCGTACAGTCCGGTCTGATCGTCTGATATGTCGCATATCTCGCCTTGGGGTGGTAAACGTCAGACCCCAATAGCTCGATAAGTCGTGTCGATATGAGATCTATAACAGTTTGAGAAACTACTGATAACACTTACCAGTAAATCTCAGCAACCCTGGCCAGGGATTTCCGGTTATAGCCAATCGAACACAGCGCAACATCAACTCCCTATACCGGGAGAGACGAATCCCCTCCTATCGCTCATTGCCTCCATGTGATTCGGGACTGTACCCAAAAACCACCATTTTGCACGCCCTCTTGGACGTGGTAAGATGGAAATCAAAGCACAGTGGGAACCACACAAGACTCTATGACGATCTCGGGTCAGCAGACTACTCTGTACCAGTGTCACCAGAGAACTGCCATCTGACGTAAGGTATAATACCATCTGGGAGTTCTCAGTGAGTCCGTCCAGTGTACCCAGTCTCCACTGAGCACCCGTATATCATCTCTGATGTCAAACACCAATGGATATGGGATCATCCATCGCCCATCTGTATGGGTCGAGAAGGTATACGCTAGTCTACTCTGGTATATCGATGCCCCGTCTCGATATACCCACGACTAGGGACTTTGAAGAATGTACTTATGGACTACCATGTCCCCACTAGTATGATCCGCATCATAGTCCAGGTAGTCAAGTACACATCCTAAGGGCTTTACCAACATGTAACAGAGAGACAATCAGTGTACACGTTAAGATAAAGATCTACCAGATAGCATACTATCATGTCGAGAAAGAAAGTCCTCCCTATATATGTCCAAGCATCCACTACAATATACATCCTATGTACAGTAATGGCCTCTAGGGCATACATATAACTAACAATCTCCCACTTGCACTAGGGCCATCTGATAGCAGTGGTTGCAGTATCTCATACTCAACCATCCCATAAAAGTCTCTCTCTGGGAAAAGGCCTTTGTGAGTGGATCCGCCGTGTCGTCCTCTGAGTCTACTCTCCTAACCTCGATCACTCTGGAGATCAACCATCTCCGTGATCAGGTGACACTGCCTTAGAGTTGTTCTGGATCACTGATGGGACTAGTGTTCCTTGGCATAAGCCACAACTCCATTGTCTCACAATGGTTGGAACGAGGTTCATCTCATGAACAAATATACATCCAGACTGCCTCTTTGGTAGCATCTTTAGTAGCGATGTATCCAGCCTTTATCGTCTAGTATGCCACGGTATCTAGCTTGGAACTCTTCCAACATACCGTCCCTTTACTGAGGGTAAAGACAATGCCTGCGACTGACATTCAGTCATCTTTATCACCCTGGAACCCTTCCAGTGATTCTCCCCAGGATCGATTGATACCATCTCACTACAACTAGTGAGAATCCTAACATCCAATTAGATCTATCTCATAGATCTAAAACCCAGGATTTAGGAGGTATCACTTTGATCCTATATGGAGAATCATTGTGATAAGCGGAGATTGACCGAGCGTAGAATAGGAAAACTCCTTCCCTATCAAGAGTATGTCATCCACGTACTCTACGAGGATCAGCACCATACTCCCTACTACCTTTTTGTATATACAAGGTTCATCTACTATTTTGATGATGTCAAACTGTTTGACTAACTCATCAAAATAGATGTTCCAACTCCGCGATACCTGCTTTATCCTATAAAGCATCTTGTACACGTTTCCGCTGCTCCCACTGTTTACGAAGCCCTCTGGCTGTGTACTTATAGACGCCCTCTTCTAAAACATCATTTAGAAAAGCAGTCATGGCACCCAACCGCCAGATATCGTAGTCATGGTATGTAGCCGTGGCAAGTAGGATCTGGATGGACTTAAGCATAGCCTACTTAGAAAAGGTTTCATCATCATCCATACCTAGTCAATGATGTAGACCTTTAACAAGTCTAGCTTTGAAAGTCTCAACTTTTCCATATACACCAAGTAATCTTCTCAAGATATACTTGCTCCTGATGGGGATTTAACCCTTCAGATATAGCAAACAAAGTCCATACTTTGTTGGTGTATATGGATTCCATCTCAGATCGCTAAGCATCCAGCCATTCTTACAGAGTCCTACTCCTGATGGCCAGCTCGAAACTAGTTGGGTCATCATCTCATGATGCAATCCTCGCTCCCACTGTCATAGAGTAACCGAAGTATCTCTCAGGCGGGTGAGGAACCTTACTAGATCGGCGGAGAGGCTGAGCTTCGTTGGTAACTATTGAATCCTTTGGTTCTTTCAAATCATCAGCTGCAGTTTGTATAGCCGGAACATTTCCAGTTCTACATAACTGACCTTGCCTTGAGCTTGTCCAGATTTTGCTTTTAGACATAGGCCGGACAACCCCAAATCTTAACTAGCTTAAGAGATGGGCTCTACCCTTTCCATATCACATATGAAGTGGTAGGCAACTGATTTGATTTGAACCCTATTCAATAGGTATGCAGCTTCTCAAGTGCATAACTCCCAAAAGGAAATGGGTAACTCAGTAGTACTCATCATAGAGCACACCAAATCACATAGGGTGAGATTGCTCCGCCCCGATATACCATCGTGCTATGGTGTATACGGAGGAGTAATGCTGAGAGAGAATCCCATTCTCCTTTAGAAAAGTCCAAGAATTTCGTGCTCAAGTATTCTCCTTCTTGATCACATCAAAGGACATAATACTTTTACCCGTTTTGGTTCTCTACTTCTAACTTATATTCTGTGAATATCTCAAAAGGTTCGGACTTGTGTTTCAACAGGAACATAGGTCTGAATCTCGAAAGATCATCAGAGAATGTAATGAAGTAAAAAGAACCGGTCTTGGTATATGTAGACAGGGGACCTTACATACATCAACATGTATCATCCCAAGAGTTTACTAACTCTTTCTCTGTTTCCAATAAACAGAGCTATGGTCATCTAATCTTTGTGACATGACTGGCAAGTTTCACAAGATGTAAATTCAAACAGATTTAAATATGCATCTATGTGTAACTTCAGCTAGTCGGGTCGCATTAATATGACCTAGTCTACAATGCCTTAAGAAGGATCCGTTCATTTCTGAACTACTTCCTCTTGTGTGTGTTCTATATATTAAAGAACTGTAGTTTGATTTAGAACATCAATGCTTTTAGATAACGTGCCTGAACCGATCAACTTTTGATATAGGAAATGTTCAAAACATTATCCAACTATACAAAATTTTATCATTTCTTTACTAATAAAGAGATAGATATGATTTTGTATATCAGGTTCGGTATCTAGTAACATTTGTTCAGAATCAATGTATTTGGAATACAGGGTGACAGTGACCAACAGACTTGGCTGCAACACTTGCCCTGTTTTCTGTCTCATGAAACTTATCACCCGTTCTCAGTTCTCTACCTATCTGTAGCCCTATGTAACAGATTACATATCTGGGATCCTGATCCGGTATCATATATGTAAGTCCATGCTACCTCTCCCGGTACTTTCGGGAAAGCGGAATTTGATAAAAAAAACAATTTTTACGGAGGTGGTAACATGGACCTATAACCCGGATCTTGGTTAAACATCTATCTAACAACCTAACTAAGAGATTCTAGCTACTCGGTTAGGGGGTTATACCTAGCTTGTCTTGAACTCCTTCTCTTCAAGCTCCGATGGTGGTCCGATGGCTCCTTCTCGTCGTCTCCGTACGCCGAAGATAGATCCACTTGAAAGCTCCAACCTTTAGCTCCTTCTTCGTTCTTTGAAGAAACTAGTTCACTTGGTTTGCTAAACCTAGTGAACTAGAATGAGTAGAGAGGAAATAGAATGGGATTTTATCTATGGTTCTTGATTCTCAACTCATGAGACAAGAGAACCATAGAATCAAGAGAGGGAGCAAGAGGTTGAGGGTGAGAGCAAAAGGAGAGCTCAAGAACAAGAGAGAGAATGAGCAAGAAAGAAAGAGCAACACTTTTGTCTTTCACCCTCTCATAATCCAAAGTGATCATAACTCATCATATCAAAAAAAAGTCTTATGTGATGGTTTGAAGCAACCATAACCATATCATTTCATGCACTCATTTTACACAAATGAGCAAGTAAACAAAAGTCTTTGCCATGAAATGATGGCTATGGTTATCATGATGGTCAACTAGTCAAGCCTAGTCAACCGGTCAACAAGTCAACAAAAGTCAACAAGTCAACAAAGTCAACAAGTCAACAAAAGTCAACAAAGTCAACAACCATATCACCATAATACTTAATTAATATAATAGTTAATCACATATCATATTCTCATTAGGGTTGAGCAAAAAGTCAAATAGTCAACGGTCAACTGTCAACAACCCTAATGAGAATCCACTGCCTCTGTCTCCCTGTCAACTGTGCATACACACCCGCATCCGCGTTCCGAGGAACACGAATGGAAACTGGATAAATCCAATCCCATAAGGTACACTAGGATCTGGCTTAAACCAAAGCCCGCTAGTGTAAACTGTCCGGACACTGTACGCGCACAAGTGCACGGATGTGACCGAACCCTGTCGCAAAACCATGCGACCTGTCGCAATACCATGCGACCTCTACTCTTTTGCCTAAAGGCGAAAAGCTTTCTGTGTGGGACTCTAAAGACTCGACACTACGCTGGCAGTGGGTTTAACCACAGACCGCAAGCGGCACTAGCTGTGCGTAACGGTCCCCGGGTAGTGCCGACAAGAAGACCGACGAGGCGAAACCCATCTGAACTCCTACTGAGCCTGAGTGTGACATTCTCCGTACAGTCCGGTCTGTTCGTCTGATACATCGCATGGCGGGCCTAGGGGGCGGTAAACGTCAGTCCCCCAATAGCGGTACAAGTCGTGCCGGAGCGAAGCCCAAAACACCCTGAGATAACACTAGAAACCTACCAGTATATCTCGTTTGCCCTGGCCAGGGACTACTCGTGTAATGGCTCTCCTAGACACAGCGCGATGTCAACCCCCAATACCGGGAGAGACGAATCCTGTCTAACCGTCACTTCCTCCAAGTGCTTCGGGACTGCACCCAACCACTACCTGTTTGCACGACTCCTTTGAGCCGTGGTAGGGTAGTGATCAAAGTACAGTGGGAACACACTCGAGGCGAAGTGACAGTGTCAAGTCAGCGGACTAAGCTGTACTCATGTCACCTGGGAACTGATAACTGACGATAGGTATAATACCAACTAGTCAGTTCCCGACGAGTCATGTCCAGTGTACCCGTAACCTAACGAGCACCCGCATACTATCTCAAGTACGACGTACTGACGGCTGTGGGACAGACCGTCTCCCACACTGGGATGAGAAGCGCATGCGCTGGTCTACTCCGGAGTATCGATGCCCTGTCTCGATAGTCCTGCGACCAGGGACCTGCATAAGGATGTGCTTATAGATTACCCAGCCCCACTAGTGTGACGGCCATCACATCGCTGGTAATCAAGCAAAGATCCTAAGGGCTCTACTAATGTGTATAGGCGATATACAAAAATAAACACATGTACACATTGAAGTAGAAACAAACCAAGTAGCATACTACTATTTTGAGCAAGATTGTATATACAAGGTGAATATCCCAAGCATCCATTAAGTAATATACAAACCAGTATGATACAGTAATGGCCTCTAGGGCATATACACTAACAATCTCCCACTTGCACTAAGGCCATGTACTGGCGTATCGAAGACCTATCATCTCGATCAGCCGCTCGAACTGAGTCTGGGGCAGGGCCTTGGTGAATGGATCTGCAGTGTTATCTTCTGAAGCGACTCTCCGAACCTCGATCTCCTGGCGATCTACGATCTCCCTGATTAGGTGATACCGCCTCAAGATGTGCCTGGATCTCTGATGGGACCTGGGTTCCTTTGCTAAAGCTATAGCCCCGTTGTTGTCGCAATACAGAGGTATTGGATCAACAATGGACAGAACCACCTGAAGTTCTTTCAAGAACTTCCTCATCCAGACAGCTTCTTTTGCGGCATCAGATGCAGCGATGTATTCCGCTTCCATCGTCGAGTCTGCAACGGTTTCCTGTTTGGAACTCTTCCAACACACCGCCCCTCCATTGAGGGTAAAGACAAAACCCGACATGGACTTGGAATCATCCTTGTCACTCTGGAAGCTGGAGTCAGCAAAGGCCTCGATCTGGAGGTCTTTTCCGCCATACACCAAGAACATCTCCTTAGTCCTTCTCAGGTACTTGAGAATGTTCTTTACCGCTATCCAGTGTTTCTCCCCAGGATTTGACTGATACCGGCTTACCACACTCAGTGCATAAGCTACATCCGGTCTGGTACACAACATCGCATACATTATAGAGCCTACCGCAGAAGCGTAGGGTATAATAGACATGCGATCCCTCTCCAAATCAGTCTTGGGAGACATCTCTTTAGAGAGGGTGATCCCGTGACAAGCCGGTAGGTTACCGCGCTTGGAATCTTCCATACTGAATCTCTTCAGTATGGTGTCGATGTACCTGGACTGAGAAAGTCCTAATATCCTCTTGGATCTGTCACGGTAGATCCGGATACCCAGAATGTACGAGGCATCACCCAGGTCTTTCATGGAGAACCTGTGTGATAAGAACCCCTTGACAGATTGTAGCATAGGAATGTCATTTCCTATTAAGAGAATGTCATCCACGTATAAAACGAGGAATACTACAGTTCTCGCTACAAATCTACTATAGATGCATGGTTCATCTGGATTTTTGATAAAGCCAAATTCTTTGACCGTCTCATCAAAGCAGATGTTCCAACTCCACGATGCCTGCTTTAGTCCATAGATAGACTTAAGCAACTTGCACACCTTTCCACTGCTCCCACTCTGAATGAAACCCTCTGGTTGGTCCATATAGACACACTCCTCTAAATTTCCATTTAGAAAAGCTGTCTTTACGTCCATTTGCCAGATCTCATAATCGTGGAAGGCAGCAATGGCAAGAAGGATCCGAATGGATTTCAGCATGGCTACTGGAGAAAAGGTTTCGTCATAGTCCAAGCCAGGTCTTTGACGAAAACCCTTTGCTACCAGCCTAGCTTTATAGGTCTCAACCTGTCCATCTACACCAATCTTCCTTTTGAAGATCCACTTGCATCCTACGGGTTTTACCCCGTCTGGAGCAATGTCCAACGTCCATACCTTGTTGGTGTACATGGACTCCATTTCGGTCCGCATTGCATCCAGCCATTTCACTGAGTCAACGCTCTGAACGGCCTGCTGGAAGCTAGTAGGCTCATCATAATCTATGATGCAATCCTCTCTATCCCCGTCAATGAGAAAACCGTAGTATCTCTCGGGCGGATGAGTCTGCCTACTACTTCTGCGGAGCGGCGCAGGAATGTCCTGTTCTGTTGAACCCTCTGGTTCCACTAAACTTTCAGTAATAGTCCGTGGTTCTGGAATTTCTTCCAGTTCTACTGCGCTCCCACTTATTTCTTTTTCTATGAACTGGTGTTCTAGAAAGTGGGCATGACGAGAAACAAGAACTTTTTGTTCCTCTTCACAGTAGAAGAAATATCCCTTGGAATTCTTTGGATATCCCACAAACTTGCACAGTACTGAGCGTGCCTCGAGCTTGTCCGCATGCTGCTTTTTGACAAAAGCTGGACTTCCCCATATTTTAATGTGATTAAGATGGGGTCTCTTCCCACACCACATCTCAAATGGCGTAGTAGGCACAGTCTTAGTGGGAACTCGGTTCAAAAGGTATGCGGCTGATTCTAGCGCATATCCCCAGAATGATCGCGGCAACTCAGCGTTACTCATCATGGACCGTACCATATCCAATAGGGTGCGGTTCCGTCTCTCCGATACACCGTTATGTTGCGGGGTGTATGGAGGAGTAAGCTGAGAGAGAATTCCGTTCTCTTTTAAATAGTCCAGGAACTCGGCACTTAAGTATTCTCCACCTCGATCCGATCTTAGAATCTTAATACTTTTGCCGGTCTGTTTCTCTACTTCATTCTTATACTCCTGGAATTTTCCAAAGGCCTCGGACTTATGTTTCATCAAGAAGACATAACCGTACCTTGAGAAGTCATCCGTAAAAGTAATGAAGTAAGAATGTCCGCTTCGGGCATGTGTAGACATTGGACCGCACACGTCACTGTGTACGAGTCCCAAGAGCTCGCTCGCTCTTACTCCTTGTCCAGTAAACGGAGTCTTTGTCATCTTTCCTTTGAGACAAGATTGACAAGTGGCATACGATTGATATTCGAACGCATTCAAATATCCTTCTGTATGTAACTTAGTCAACCTTCTCTCATTGATGTGACCCAATCTACAATGCCATAAGAAAGTCTGATTCATTTCCGGAGACTTTCTTTTGTGTGTATTCTGGACGTTGAAAATCTGTGGTTGGTTTAACACGTATATACCATTACTCAATGTACCTGACCTAATCAAAACTTGATTAAGGTGAATGTTTACAACATTACTTACAAACGCAAATTCATAACCTTCTTTAGAAACTAAAGATACAGAAATGATATTACAAGTTGCGTTGGGTACAAAAAAGCAATTACGCAAAACCAAAACATGTCCATCTGACATTTCCAGGTGATAGTCCCCCACGGCTTTAGCATCCATGCTAGCTCCGTTCGCAACTCTGAGGGTCATGTCACCTGCCTTCAAAACCCTACGGTTTCTCAACGCCTGCAAAGAATTACAGATATGAGATCCTGATCCGGTATCCAATACCCAGGAAGTAGAGTTTATTGAAAGACAGTTTTCAATAACATACACACCTGAAGCTGAAGCTGCAACCTGCTTCAATTCCTGTGTTCTGGCCTTCCAGGCCCTGCAATCATTCTTCCAGTGTCCTTTCTTATGACAATAGAAGCATTCTTCCTTATCCACAAGCTTCCCCGCTATCTTTGTTGCTTTACCTTTTCCCTTCGTATCCACTTTACTAACACCGCCCCTTGGTTTGGCGGGGGCCTTCTTCTTCTTTCCCTTGGCTTTCGCCTTGGACCTAGAAGAAGATGATCCTCCTACAAACAAAGTGGATGTATCCCTACCTTTCTGTAGGGTGCCCTCTGCGCTCCTCAGCATGTTGAGGAGCTCTGAAAGTTCAACCTCTTTTTCTTGTAAGTTGAAGTTCAGTATAAACTGGGCGTAAGTGGAAGGAAGGGACTGGAGAACTATATCCGTATATAGCTCACTCTCCAATGTGATCCCTAGGTCAGCGAGCTCCTCAATGAAGCCGATCATCTTTAGCACGTGCTCGGCTACTGATGATCCGACGGCCATTCTTGTCGAAAATAACTTTTTCGACGCTTCGTATCTTGCGATACGAGATTGCTCTCCATACAGTTCTTTTGTATGAAGCAATATGGATTCCATGTCCATATTCTCGTGCCTCCTCTGATGTTCGTTGTCCATCGAGGCAAGCAGGAGGCATTTGGCCTTCGCGCTATCAATCTCCCAAGTCTTGCGGATTTCCTTATCCGCGACGCTGGAAGTTGGACCGGGGACAGGGGGAGCTTTGGTGGTAAGAAGATACCCCAGCTTGTCGTAAGTGATTGCTATCTTGACATTCCTGAGCCAATCTTTGTAGTTTGGCCCTGTCAGTTTGTTTTTATCTAGGAGTAACTTAAGTCCAGTCATGTTGATTGGTCGCTGCAATTAGGAGAGAGAAGAAGAAACACTCAGCATGATGCTCTTGCAAGTTTAGAGTGGTTTTTAGTTTGTCTAAACAGGATGGCTCCCACTGTTTCTCGAATCCCTCCTCAAACCATAAAGGAAGAATTAGTCAGGATCAATCCCACCGTACAATACTTGCTTAACCGTTCAGCCAGGCCGGTGTCGGTACTTCGAGGGAGGTTTTCCAACGCTTTCGCGAAGTTCCTTAATTAAAGAACCTCTTTTCCCTGGGGGCGTAGCCCCGCTAACACCTTTCTAGGCACCTACTAGGTTTATAGCATTGATCGTTAAGTGAGAAATTTCCCGAGGAGTAGCATATACTCACAGTAGGATCGGGATCCAAATATCATCGCGTGACGAAACTGAAGGAATCCTACCAGAATCATCACACTCCAAATGGTATGCAAATCTAGCAAGTTTCAGTACTTATGAAACTCCCGATGTGGATTTTTGCCCCATGCTCTTATGACCTTGACTTTGGCCAAAATATCATAAGTCACATGTCAAGTTCTACCCGTCATTATCCAGGTTAATTTGGATCCATCCGTACCTACCCTTGACTTTGGCCAAAATGGCAGTACGACTGTCCCAAACCAACGCATCTATCTATGCTACACATGAATACCCAATAGCTACCAATCACTGTGCCTTGACTTTGGCCAACATACACAGCTTGAATACTATTGACTATTCATGTGAAACGACGGAGGGCCACGGATGGTTTTGGCAAAACCGTGAACGTAGTGAACTTGATATAGTCGATGGAACGAGATAGCTTTTAAAAGGAGTGGCTCAAGCTCCGTATTTAAAAGTTGTTTTTGAAAAGAACCGAGTGGTTTTTCGAAAGTGTTCCAACGACTTTAACTTGGTTTATTATCTTGCATTAGTTCTTTTAATGCGTGATATTCTTGCATTAGTTCTTTTAATGCGTCCCATCATTTAATCCTACCATTGCAGAAAACAACCAAAATATGACGTACGCTTATGCCATTCGCATTCGCCACGGGGCCCCGTCATTACCCGTTAGGTTACTTAACTAACGACAGAGCGGGGGCTGGGTTAGCGCGTCTGTAAAACATAAGCAACGCCTAAATAATATCATATATAGATATACTGCAAGGATAAACATTTCAGATCACAGATGAATACATTGGATATACTAGGAATCTGTAATTCGTACGAGCCTGTAACGAAAGACAGATTACACGGTCGCGGTGAATAGCCAAAACCCCACCCAAGACCCCTACGGGTGCGGCAAACTACCCGCCAAGTACCCAAAGCGTAGCAACCTCCCTCATCTCCATGAGTAGGCCACTCGACACTTCGGCATACCCGGTAGTTTGTGCACCCCCTCCATGGGTCTATCCTAGGAGCAAAAACAGTAAAAAGAAATTATACAATGACGGCTACAACCCCGACCCGGTTGTGCGGCCATACAAATAATTATTACATCAATTTACAAATTTACATGAATTGAAAGAAAAGAAAACTCTCGTCTCACAACCCCCGGCTATTCACCCGCGACAATCCAACATATTCATATCCACATTCCAGCAACATTACAGATCACAGATTTGTATAACCCCCACTAATCGACATATAGCGATTAGTAGACGTTCAATACAAATAACACATTACAGAAAAACCCGTTAGCTCAAGTCTTTTAGAAGTTCGATCAAAAATACGGATTTTCGGGACCCCAAAATAAAATTTTCGTTCTGGAAAATCTGGGTTGAAAATATATATGCTAAAAATCCCAAAATACCCCCATATAAACACTGCACCAAAAATTTACCTCGGCCGAGTCGACTCGGCCGCGGATCCGCGGCGGGAGCGTGCTCCCGCCGCGTTTCCGCGGCCCTTTGACTCGAACGTTGGACAATTTTTGGTGTGTGCTCACAGAAAAGCCTGAGCCGATTTTAGGTGTTAAAATAATCAACTTTTGAACAGTGGAAAAATCGACAGAAACTGCAAATTTTTGGGGTTCGTTTCGGGACTTTTTCGTTGATCGATCTTCTACTTACTTGCTAACATGCTAGATAGAGTTTAACCTGGCTCTGATACCACTGTAAGTCCATGCTACCTCTCCCGGTACTTTCGGGAAAGCGGAATTTGATAAAAAACAATTTTTACGGAGGTGGTAACATGGACCTATAACCCGGATCTTGGTTAAACATCTATCTAACAACCTAACTAAGAGATTCTAGCTACTCGGTTAGGGGGTTATACCTAGCTTGTCTTGAACTCCTTCTCTTCAAGCTCCGATGGTGGTCCGATGGCTCCTTCTCGTCGTCTCCGTACGCCGAAGATAGATCCACTTGAAAGCTCCAACCTTTAGCTCCTTCTTCGTTCTTTGAAGAAACTAATTCACTTGGTTTGCTAAACCTAGTGAACTAGAATGAGTAGAGAGGAAATAGAATGGGATTTTATTTATGGTTCTTGATTCTCAACTCATGAGACAAGAGAACCATACAATCAAGAGAGGGAGCAAGAGGTTGAGGGTGAGAGCAAAAGGAGAGCTCAAGAACAAGAGAGAGAATGAGCAAGAAAGAAAGAGCAACACTTTTGTCTTTCACCCTCTCATAATCCAAAGTGATCATAACTCATCATATCAAAAAAAAGTCTTATGTGATGGTTTGAAGCAACCATAACCATATCATTTCATGCACTCATTTTACACAAATGAGCAAGTAAACAAAAGTCTTTGCCATGAAATGATGGCTATGGTTATCATGATGGTCAACTAGTCAAGCCTAGTCAACCGGTCAACAAGTCAACAAAAGTCAACAAGTCAACAAAGTCAACAAGTCAACAAAAGTCAACAAGTCAACAAAGTCAACAACCATATCACCATAATACTTAATTAATATAATAGTTAATCACATATCATATTCTCATTAGGGTTGAGCAAAAAGTCAAATAGTCAACGGTCAACTGTCAACAACCCTAATGAGAATCCACTGCCTCTGTCTCCCTGTCAACTGTGCATACACACCCGCATCCGCGTTCCGAGGAACACGAATGGAAACTGGATAAATCCAATCCCATAAGGTACACTAGGATCTGGCTTAAACCAAAGCCCGCTAGTGTAAACTGTCCGGACACTGTACGCGCACAAGTGCACGGATGTGACCGAACCCTGTCGCAAAACCATGCGACCTCTACTCTTTTGCCTAAAGGCGAAAAGCTTTCTGTGTGGGACTCTAAAGACTCGACACTACGCTGGCAGTGGGTTTAACCACAGACCGCAAGCGGCACTAACTGTGCGTAACGGTCCCCGGGTAGTGCCGACAAGAAGACCGACGAGGCGAAACCCATCTGAACTCCTACTGAGCCTGAGTGTGATATTCTCCGTACAGTCCGGTCTGTTCGTCTGATACATCGCATGGCGGGCCTAGGGGGCGGTAAACGTCAGTCCCCCAATAGCGGTACAAGTCGTGCCGGAGCGAAGCCCAAAACACCCTGAGATAACACTGGAAACCTACCAGTATATCTCGTTTGCCCTGGCCAGGGACTACTCGTGTAATGGCTCTCCTAGACACAGCGCGATGTCAACCCCCAATACCGGGAGAGACGAATCCTGTCTAACCGTCACTGCCTCCAAGTGCTTCGGGACTGCACCCAACCACTACCTGTTTGCACGACTCCTTTGAGCCGTGGTAGGGTAGTGATCAAAGTACAGTGGGAACACACTCGAGGCGAAGTGACAGTGTCAAGTCAGCGGACTAAGCTGTACTCATGTCACCTGGGAACTGATAACTGACGATAGGTATAATACCAACTAGTCAGTTCCCGACGAGTCATGTCCAGTGTACCCGTAACCTAACGAGCACCCGCATACTATCTCAAGTACGACGTACTGACGGCTGTGGGACAGACCGTCTCCCACACTGGGATGAGAAGCACATGCGCTGGTCTACTCCAGAGTATCGATGCCCTGTCTCGATAGTCCTGCGACCAGGGACCTGCATAAGGATGTGCTTATAGATTACCCAGCCCCACTAGTGTGACGGCCATCACATCGCTGGTAATCAAGCAAAGATCCTAAGGGCTCTACTAATGTGTATAGGCGATATACAAAAATAAACACATGTACACATTGAAGTAGAAACAAACCAAGTAGCATACTACTATTTTGAGCAAGATTGTATATACAAGGTGAATATCCCAAGCATCCATTAAGTAATATACAAACCAGTATGATACAGTAATGGCCTCTAGGGCATATACACTAACAATATACCCAGGATGCGGAGGATACTGAGAAACAGTTCTTTGTAACGAACACACCCGAAGATGATGCATCAGCATGCACTCTCTTCGTTTGGGCGGCACGGGAATTTGGTAATCCCCAATTTCCTGCTCTGTCTTATAACAATTATAAGTTGGAGCGGGACCAACGTTCCCCAGCTCAGTATAACAAGCGGGTTCGGTCAATAATCCGTATTATTATCTTGATTAAGGCGTGATATGGTCGCTACCAGGAGAGAGAGAGAAGAAAACACTCAGCGTGCGCTCTTGCAAGAATAGATTGGTTATTATTTTATCTAATCAGGATGGCTCCCACTGCTTTTTATCAAATCTTCTGTTCCCCTCCGAAAGGCGGCGCACAGGACCGCGATGTCCTGACGCTGAGATTCGGGGCAGATGCTATTTGGTTTTATCCGTCCACCTCTCCGAAGATGCCAAGTTGATTTATGGCACCGTGGATCGGAGGTTTAGACGGATGCGGCCGATGTAGCAGACTTCGTCAGATTCCCCCTCGCTTGAGGGGTTTTTGATTGTGGGGACGCTCTTCCCTGCAGGCGCAAGCCCCTGCAGTTTATTACGCTACCGCATTACGGTAACAACTTTCTCCTTCTCCAGAGTTTCACTCCGTGTCGTGTGTGTTTGTTTTGTTTGTGGTTGCTCGTGGATTGTATACGGAGACTGAGTAATGCCGTCGCCCGTAGGACGTGAATTAGTCCAAATCCGTATTTAATTTAGATTTGGGTTTGGTGTTTTTTAGTTTAAGGATGCGTTAGTCGCGTTGCGGCTAAGATCAACTTAAACGTTCGCCAAGGATACGTTAGTCCTATTTTGGATTAAGATCGACTTGAACGGGATCGTTTAGATCCGAAAGAAGAGCAATTGGCTCCATTGTTCCAGTTTAGAGACGTGGTGGTCCATGTTCCAGTTTAGGGACGTGGTGGTCCGTCATTAGTTTAGGGACGTCTCGGTCCGATGTTAGTTTAGGGACGTCTCGGTCCGATGTTAGTTTAGGGACGTTTCGGTCCGATGTTAGTTTAGGGAAGTTTCGGTCCGGTATTAGTTTAGGGACGTTTCGGTCCGTTATTGGGTGTGTGGCCGTTGGGACCCATCACCTCTTTGACGTCGTTGAGGAATTACAACGATGGATGTCAAAGGAGTTCGGAGATGTACCCTCGAACCGGATGTAGATTGATTTAGGAGAGCCATTTTGCTCAGCCAATTTAATTTAAGGACTTACGGCCACGATTGGGCTAAGTCCAGTTGAGAATATTCAACATTGCTTTTGCTTTTCTCTTTATTTTTATTTGGGCTTTGCCCAGAAAGGATGCAGAACATAAATTTGTTTTGGGGCTCTGTTCTTTATAAATGATGCAGAGCATCAATTTTATTTGGGCTTAGCCCTTTTATTGCTTTGCAATTTATTTTGGCCTGCTAGGTCTTTTTGATTTGGGCCTGGCCCTTCAAGTAATGCATTGCATTTGTGCAAAGCACCAAGAATCTTTTAGATTCAAGAAAAGAAGTGCAGAGCACTTTTTAATTTCTTGATCTAAATTTAGATCAAAGAAAAAAAGTCTTTTCTTTCTTTCTGTCTCAGAGAACCAGAGGTTCATAGCAAGTGCAAGGCACTATTTTTATTATTTTTATTTATTTATTTATTTATTAATTGAAGATCACTGATCTTGTTTTTTAGATCAATGATCTATTCCTAAGAGAATTTTCTCTTATCTCAAAGGTTTTTACCTTCTTTTTTGTGTTCTCAAGAAGTTCTCAAGAGTTCTCTTCTCTTTTTTTTTAATCCAATTGTCTCTCCCTTTGAAATGGGGTCTGGGGTCCTTTTTATAGTGCTCAAAAATCAGTTAAATTTGTTTAAAAAATCTTTTCTGAGTGATTTGGGGAATTTTCCCCACCGTTGGATCTTTGATCCAAAGGCCCCTGTTTTACAGAAGAAATCTTCTTGTTTTAACAAAAACAGAAAAAAATTTCCTTAAATCTTCATTCTGCTTTTGCGCAACTCCCCAGTGCATGACACGTGTCACGCAGTGAGGCGCTTGCGCAACTGCGCTTGCGCAACTGCGCAGACACGTGTCGCTCAACGGTGCACTTGCGCAAAAGAGTTTGCGCAACTGCGCGGACACGTGGCGCGCTGCGGTGCGCTTGCGCAACTGCGCGGACACGTGTCGCGCTGTTGCGCAACAGGGTTTGCGCAACTGCGCAGACACGTGTCGCGCAGCGGTGCGCTTGCGCAGTTGTGCTTGCGCAACTGCGCAGACACGTGGCGCGCTGCGGTGCGCTTGCGCAATCAGGGTGTGCGCAACTGCGCAGACACGTGTCGCGCAACGGTGCGCTTGCGCAGTTGTGTTTGTGCAACTGCGCAGACACGTGTCACGCAGCGCAGCGCTTGCGCAACTGAGCGTTGCTTTTGCTTTTTAAAGAGCCTTGCTCTGATTGGACGCACTGCCTTGGGCGTTGTGCTGCCGAGTCAACTTCTGACACGTGGCAAATTGCGCGCAGCGCACGGGATCTGAAGCGTTGCTTCAAATTTTGAATTTTTGAAATTCAAACAGAGCCTTGCTCTGATTGGGGGAACAAATGCCCCCCCACACCGTTGCGCTCACGTGGCGCGCACGTGAGTGCAGCGGTGGCAAGATCCTAACTGTTGGATCATGGGGGTCAGTTGAAAGGGCGCAGGCGCCTATAAATAGGACCCTTGGTCCTTAGAAAATTCTTTACCACTTTAAGAATCTTGACTCAGAGCCTTGCTCTTGCTTAAGAACTTTCAGAGCCTTGCTCTTGATTTTTTTCAAGAACTCCAGAGTTCATAACTTAGGATCACCTTAGGTAAAAATTTAGATTAATTTAAATTAAATTTAATTAACAGAGCCTTGCTCTTATAGATCTTTTATCTAAAGAAAACCCCTTTGGGGTTTCTTCAATAGAGCCTTACTCTCATAGATCTTTGATCTGAAGAAAACCCCTTTGGGGTTTCATCAACAGAGCCTTGCTCTCAAAAATTTACATAGATCTTGTTCCTGGGTTTTAACCCATGAACAGAGCCTTGCTCATAAATCAAATGTAGATCTCCCCCCCTCTTTTCTTATATATATAAAAAATGGAGAACTCCTAAAAGTTTCCCTGGATCTTTAAGATCCCAAAATTTTTCTTTTAATCCTTAGGGGTTATAGTTATCATTACTATTACAGAGCTAGGCTCTTTTTTAAGAAGTTTTATTCCTTTGGGACCAGAGTTTGACAAATGTCACTCTGTGACAGAGCTTTGCTCTAAAAGAGGGGATTTTCTCCTTGTCTCTAGGGATTTCCCCCCCAATGAGGATATTCTCTTGCGGGTCTTTTAATGAATTGACAGTCTCATCTAATGATGGGATTGTCTTATTAAATGATGCGCCATCATCTAGATTTTGTGGGTCCCCCTCTGGTCCCCTACTCACTGCATTGTAGTGTGATGTAGGACTTTGAAAGGTGAAGCATTGGAACGCTAACGGTTATATTTTTTTTTTCTTTTTCTACAGGAAACATGTCTGAAGATTTGTCTTTCCCTTTCGTTCGCTCAGAAGGAGGGTTCCCACATTCGCCAGTGGACCGGGTGGTGTTTGCTCTGATTAAAGATCACGATCCCGAGTGCAAGAAACTTCACCTATGGGGAAGGTGGTACAGCCAGATCATCCAAGGCCGTCGCAGCTTTAGCTCCGCCTCGCCCTCTGAGCCCATAGTCGCGATCCCTTATGCGGACAAGCCTCCGGTGAAGTATGCCGTGGAGGTTAAAAATTGGAATTCCGACGACCACCTCCAGCCTGCAATCGGTGCCATCCCGGTGCAACCGCCGCCGGCGATAGACATCTTGGGGAGGCGAATCTGTCAGGGTGAAGCACGCCCTTGGGGACAGGCTTATAATATTGGACTGATCCCGCGACCACTTGCCGGATATTTGCCCTGGGCCCGCTACATCTTAGCGGCGAAAAGGACTCATCTGACGACGATTGGTTTATACTCGGCCGTCTACGTTTCACTTTTCGAATATCCCTCTCCTCCAACATGGTGGATAAAGGCCTTTATTGAACAATGGAATATCCCCACCCACACCTTCTTGACAGCGGATAGGGAAGTCTCCGTCTCTTTGGAAGAATTTGCTGAGATTTCAGGTCTACCAGTGAGGGGGGAGCACTACGAGGATCTGCTTCCTCCTGACGAGTACGTCTTTGCCACCAAGCAGCTGGTATTTGACTTAACTCCGGAGAATGCCATCCAGCATTAGCATCCGGGCTTGGTGAAGGTGTTGGAGATTTATGAGGAACTGCATTTGGAATCGGGCGACCGGGGCGTCAGTTTCGTGGATTTCATTGCTCGCTTTATTCGCCCGGAGTTCCTATCAGAGCAGAGCGAGAAGTTCGCTCAGCTTGTTGACCCTTTTGGTTTCGGCTTGGACCACCGACCTACATCGGAAAATGACCAGCGGGATTTTTATCTCCCCGGCACTGCCAGCGTCCCTTTCTCAGAGATCGCCGTTCCTGGCATGGACGAGGAGACTTTTTTCATAGGGTTCTTGGGTTTATGGCTATGCAGCTTCGCGCTCCCCATGCATCCACGCCTCATGCAGCCCTCCGTCTTTTACCCGGCGCATCGAATGGCGGCTGGTTTGCAGCTATCGGTAGGGATTGCCGGGCTGGCTTACCTTTATAATGGTCTTAGCGTAGCGGCGGACGCTAATGAGCCTGGGGTACAGCCTGCTAACTTCCCGATGCACTACTTCACTTCTTGGATGGAGCTGCATATGCGAGGGGTGTTTGGTGCCCATAAGACTCCTCCGTTCTTTGAGAAATACAGACTCCCAAGAATCATATGGTTGGTCGGGGCTTCAATTGTGGTTGCACCTCCGCGGGAGTCTAGGGGACTGCTCCTGCGTTCACATCTAGTCGGAGCAAAGATCTCTTTTGTGGATAAGGTCATCACCATAGGCTCAGAGACCACTAAGTTAGTGGTGCCGCTGCGCGATGACTTTAAGGGCGGGGCTTCTGTACTGAAGGCTCGGGAAATCCTTCACCTTTACTCCATTCGGCCGGGCTACCTAGTATTTAGGAAGAATGAGACGGCTCTCTTTATGAGGTATAACCCACATCGATTTGCCCGACAATCGAGCTACAATCAAGGGATCCCGATGGAAGCCTTTCTGGAAACACCCGCGGCCAACCAAAGGGGAATAAGGAATGCGATGCATCATTTCACCCGGCTCAATACAGGCTCCTATTTTTTTATCAGTGAGCCTAGCTGTGCCCCTAAAATAATCCATCCGTATGTAGCCTGGTATGCGCATGCTATGGGCCCAATCATTTTAATGGAGAAACGTCTGCTGGTTGACCGTAGGGCTGCGCCTCCTGGCGGTGATCGCAAGGCTCCCTTGCAGCCAAGGATCCAGGTCATCCCCCCGATAAAAGATGCCGGAGCTGACCGGCCGCGCGTGTTGAGCCCCCCGCGTGGATTGCCACTGCCTACTACGGTGGATGCACCCCCGGCGCCCCGTGCCCCCATAAAGACGGTTAAAGTGGTATCGCCAGGGTCTGGCGCAGGAGCGGATATCGGGACTCGCCGCCCTAAAGTGACTGCCAAGCGCAAGGCTATTCCGAGTTGATCTAAAGCTGGCGGATAGAAGAAGAAGAAGTCCACCCTATCCCTCGACGCGATCCTTAGCTTAAAGCCTGCGGCTCCTCCTGCCGAGGCCATATGTGAGTATGGAAGCAATGAGGGCTTTGTGGTAGACCCTGAGAACACCAATTTAGCTGCCGCCATTGCAGCTTCGGAGCGATCGGCGAGGCTTGAAGCGATGTTAAGCAAACTCGCTGAGTCCGGTAATCATCAGACGCTTTATTTGTCGTTTTATTGCACTTTGTATTGTTATATTTAACTAACATTTGCTCCATTTTCAACAGGTGTCTCTACTGAAGAGGCTATTGCTGCCTCCCTGAAAACCTTCCAGGAGGAGGAGGAGAAGCGTGCCCTAGCAGGCGTTGGTATGTTTCACCCCTTTCTCTTTTATAAGGAAAGTTTGTTGTCTTTTTATGATAGTCAACCTGACCTTCTTTTGTTTCTTTGCAGGGGTTGTATCAATTGACGCAGGGATCCTTCCCGAGTCCGTCATCGAAGTCCCGGCTTCGTCGAAGTTGCCACAAGAGCCTCGGCTTGACAAGACGACGAGGGATGCCTTGAAGAATCTAGAGGCATCCCTATATACGGACGAGGAAGCCTCACTCAAGGAAGCCCTAGTGGAATCCGTCTCAACGGCTCGAGAGGAGCGGAAGCGGTTGAGACGCGAAGCAAGGGCGCGCAGAGCTGCTTTGGCCGCGGGAGCGGGCCCTAGCACTATTCCTCGTGCCGACACTCCTTCTGAAGAGGCCCCTGCCGCCCTGTCTACTGCTCATAGGCAAGTGGCGCGCGCGGCTCGGAGTGCAAACGATAAGTCCTCTTCAGGTAACATTTCTTTCAGAACCTTGTTGTAAGAATTATCAAGCCATTGGCTCATACGCATTCCATCTTGCAGGGCCAAGTCCGACTGAGGGGGAGGCGGAGACCGTCGAACCCAGGGGAATGGAGGAAGCGATACTTGCCGAACCCGAGCCAACAGCGAGCACCGTCGTCAGGGCCACGGCGCCTGAAACAGAAGTTGAAGGATCCGCCGCCGAGAAGGTCATTGATGCCACGTCTGAAGTGGCGGCAGATGAGATGATTGTCGAGCCGAAGGCAGTAGAAGTCGAGGCGCTTGAAGCTGGAGACGTCACGGTGCCGATGGACGAGACAACCGTGACCGCAGAAACTGAGGGAGTATCGGGTGAGGCGGCCACGATTCCTGAGGAGGAGCGAACCGCTCTTTCCCAGGAATCTGGTAATACTCCGATCATAGCCCTCCCCGCGTATGGTTCCTTGCCGTCTCCCGGGCTCGCGAGCACAACAACGGTTCCTATCGAGTCGGGTGATGAGGCTACGGGCGGTGGTCTTATGTCGATGGATGAGGGGATTGCTTCAGTTTCTGCTGGTAGCTCGTCGAGTAAATTTTTGAGTCACCAGCGTTCCCCCCCTTTTTTATATATCTTGCGATCTCTTCTAACAAGCTTGTCTTTGCAGGTGCGGCCAGTGCCGATGCTCCATTGCTCGAGGGGGCACCGTCGACTACTGCTTTGGCGGTGGTCACCTCCCCGCCTTCCCTTGTACCATCACGGATGTTGGAAGGTATGGATTCACGACTCATGCATTAATCTTTCAAAAATGTAGCTTTGTACTAACGTTATACCATTGTGCCTTTGCAGGAGTGCTCTTCGATCATTTATATCAAGTGTTGCTCCCACACTTCTCTTTCCCATCCGAACTCGCTTCTCCCTCTGGTGGCGCCGGTGAGTATACTTTCACTATAATATCTTTATTTACCCCCTTTTTTCTAGCAATGGGATAATTTCTGACTTTTCCTTTTCTTTATTGCAGTGCCACAAATCGAAACAGGGGATGCAAGACCTGCTGCGCTACCGGCCCTTCCGGCTTTGCCGTCCGTTGCAGCTGGTATAGTAAATTTCCTTTTTTGGTAACCCTTCAACATCTTCTGAACCATCGTTTAACCATGTTTTGTTTTGCAGCTATTGTTCCGGCTCCGGTCCCCTTTGAGGCTCGCGTCCTTTCACCGGCAGGCCCTTTCTTGAGACGTCCATCTTCAAAGGGTGCTGTGATGAGTTTGGGCATGCTGAGCGGGTACATTGAAGAGCTCAATATGGACGCTCTCCCTTCTGCCGTAGATTTTGCTGTGGAGGTTAACCCGATGTTGGCGGCGCTCGTAAATTTTCATAACGAAGGCGTCGTCGAATCTTGGGTTAACCACTGCAGGGGGATCGAGGCCTGTCTATATCGGCTGGAGTCGACGCGCCCTTCTCCCGAAGTTTTAGCCCTGAGCACCCAACGCACAACTTGGCTTGAGCAAAGCACTTCGCACTTCCACCACTTAGAACAAGAAGCAGCTTCAAGACTAAGGGAATGCCAAAAGACCTCGAACGAAACGGCCTATCTGCGCGCTGAGGTTGAGGCAAATGCTGCCCAAGTGAAGACTATCTTCGAGGGTCTCTTGGAGCGTATCTCCCATGGGCTAAACTTGAAGCGGAAGCTTGACGTAGCTGAGCGCAATATCCCAAGTCGGGAAGCTGCCTATCAGGTCGTCAGGGAGCAGCTTGCGTCGGTCTTGCAGCAACGAGCCCAAGTGGAGGCAGAGCTGGCGGTGGTAGCCGATCAAGAGAAGACGTGGAAGGAAGTATGCGAGCAATTGCTAAATCTATGCAAGACGCTTCCTTCCCAGTAATTTCTCCTTGTATCATTTGTACTTGTAAAATATATGTATATTTTTTATTCTTTAGTACAATGTATCCTGTACCCAGTCAATATTCATGAATAAAAGATACACATTTTTGTAACGTCCTGTGTCATTTCTTCGCCTTTTTCATTCTTTTCAGCATGACATATTTAATGCACCTTATTGACAGATAACTTCATTTCTCCCAGAGATAACGATGGCCTAGACTGCAGGTTCAGCTCTGCCGCCTAGGACTTTTCAACTCTATGAGCCGTGAAGGTCTCATAGAGACTTTTCTTCCTACGGATCGAGAGGATCTCGTAGGCGGGCTTTTCTCCTTAGGAATCGCGAGGATTCCTAAGTGTGGTTTTCTCTTACAAATCGTAAGGCTCCTGCAAGAGAGTTTTTCCTTCTCACGAGTCGAGAGGACCCGTAAGCGGTTGTTTCCCTCCTTATCGAAACTCGATTTTAGAGAGTGAGTCCCGCGTATAGTGTGCAAGAGACCATTTTAGATCGACTTGTAGGGTCCCATTGTTCAGGAAGCAAGTTCTCCTACCTCTGATGCCTGAGGCTTCATCTTGCAGATTAAGAAGCAAGTTCAATTTGTTGAAGAAATCCCTTTTCTGAAAGATTTGGCGGGATTTCCCCCACCATCGATTCTTTGATCTAAGGGCTTCTGTTTTACAGAAGAAAATAACCGAAAAGATTTCTTCAGAACCTTTTTGTTTAGCGCGAATGCTCCAGGGTATGACGCGTGTCGCACAGCACACAGTGCAGCGCAACTGCGCTAGCACATCTACGCCGACACGTGTCATGCAGCGCACGACGCATACGCCGCTGAAGCGTTGCTTCCCTTGGTTTTGCTTGAAATAGAGCTTTGCTTTGACTGGGTGCGCTGCTTTGGGGTGCTGCGCTGATGCGTTTGCGCCGGACACGTGGCGTGTAGCGCGCAGCGCAACGCAACTGCGCTAGCGCTTCCGTGCTGAAGCGTCGCTTCTTCAAGACAGAGCTTTGCTCTGATCGGGGAAGGACGAAGCGTTACTTCATCTCCTGTCTCGGAATTCGAACAGAAATTCGCTCCAATTAGGGTAAACTGCCGTGACAACTCTTGGAAGTCGAAGAGGCACTTGAGGCCTATAAATAGGACCTTTGGTCCCCTCCAGATACTTATCATCTTCCAGATTTCCATTTTCGAAGACTTCAGAGCTTTGTTCTTGCCTTTAAGAACTCCGGTGCCTTGCTCCTTTTTTTTAAAGTTTTTTAGAAAAACTTTAGGTAAAATCGATTCTTAGATCAATCTTAAACAGCAGAGCTCTCGTCTAGTGGGTTTCATCTTTGAACATAGTTTTGCTCTCTAGGAATTTAGTCATCCATGTATATTATTGCTTTTCTATTGTTGATCTTCCTGTAATATTTTCTCCAAGCATAATGGCGGCGGCGCATCTATACAGTCTGCACGAGTTCATTACCTACGATGATATCCGCGCTCAGGGTCGTCAACAAAACCAGGAGTTTACAGACGCTGAATGTGCAGAAGTTATGGGTCGTTTGAACGCAAGCGGTGGTTGGCTGTTGGCTCGGCGTTCGGCTCTTTTGAAAGTCGTGCTGGGAGCAATATGGAGGGCACTTCCGGGTCTTCACGAGGCCCTACCACTCAATGCGCTGGATGATGCCGAGGACAAGGTACATTCAGTGCACCTGACAGGGCTGATCTCAAAGAAACGACGGAACGACCTCGTTGACATCCTGCATCAAGTGTTTCAGCAGACGACGATCGTTGCTGCTTATCAAAGGCCGGAAGGGCTTGCCGATGATATCGACACCGAGGAGCGCGAAAGACTGCGCATAAGAATAATTAGAAAGGCCAGAAAAACTCTGGATGGCCTTACTTTTGATTTCCTCAATCCGTGCCCCGGATCCGAAGTTATACCGTTGTAATAATTTGAACAATGTTTCTTATTCATTATTCTTATGCTTGTAAAAACTTTTAGCGGTATGAATGAAAACCCTCCCCTTTTCTATTTCAGCTTGTCTTATTTCTCGTCCTGAGTCTTCTGTCCATGCATAAATGAATGCGTCACGCATGCCAGATCAAATGTAGAACGGATATTCTTTCTGTCATCTTCTTTCTTTTAATGTCAGTAGGCTGTCTTAATAACCATGGTTGATGGATGTCTAAAACGAGTATTCCGACTTCCTCAGGAAATAGCGATGGCTTAGGCCACAGGTTCAGGTTTACCGCCTAAGACTTTTCAATTCTATGAGCCGTGAGGGTCTCATAGAGGCTTTTCTCCCTACGGATCGAGAGGATCTCATAGGTGAATTTTCTCCTTAGGAATCGTGAGGATTCCTAAGTGTGGTTTTCTCTTATAAGTCGTAGGGATCTTATAAGAGAATTTTCCCTCTTACGAGTCGAGAGAATTCGTAAGCGGTTGTTTCCCTCCTCGTCGAAATTCGACTTCGGAGAGTGAGACCCGTGAATAGTATGCAAGAGACCATTTTGGATTGACTTGCAGGACCCCATTGCTCAAGAAGTAAGCTTTTCAATCCTTGCTGTCTGAGACTTCTTCTTACAAATTGAGACGAATCGGGAATTTGCTCGCGGAGAGGGTGATGGCTCTGCGAGTTGACATGAGTTAAGAGGCTCTCATCACGGAGTGTTTGTATCCGTGAGTCGAGGAGTTTGCTAGGGATTATTTGTTTCCCGAGCACCAAGGATTATTTGTTTCCTTGGGGTTTGAAACGAGTCGAGGATTCCCACGGAGGCGCTGGTGGCTCGGCGGGTCGACGCGAATCAGGAGTCTCTCGTCAAGGAGTGTTTGTATCCGTGAGTCGAGGGATTTGCTAGGGATTATTTGTTTCCCGAGCGCCAAGGATTATTTGTTTCCTTGGGGTTTGAAACGAGTCGAGGATTCCCACGGAGGCGCTGGTGGCTCTGCAGGTCGACGCGGATCAGGAGTCTCTCGTCAAGGAGTGTTTGTATCCGTGAGTCGAGGGATTTGCTAGGGATTATTTGTTTCCCGAGCGCCAAGGATTATTTGTTTCCTTAGGGTTTGAAACGAGTCGAGGATTCCCACGGAGGCGCTGGTGACTCTGCAGGTCGACGCGGATCAGGAGTCTCTCGTCAAGGAGTGTTTGTATCCGTGAGTCGAGGGATTTGCTAGGGATTATTTGTTTCCCGAGCGCCAAGGATTATTTGTTTCCATGGGGTTTGAAACGAGTCGAGGATTCCCACGGAGGCGCTGGTGGCTCTGCAGGTCGACGCGGATCAGGGGGCTCTCGTCAAGGAGTGTTTGTATCCGTGAGTCGAGGAGTTTTGCTAGGGATTATTTATTTCCCAAGCGCCAAGGATTATTTGTTTCCTTGGGGTTTGAAACGAGTCGAGGATTCCTACGGAGGCACTGGTGGCTCTGCGGGTCGACGCGGATCAGGAGGCTCTCGTCAAGGAGTGTTTGTATCCGTGAGTCGAGGAGTTTGTTGGGAGAGTATGGCTCCCTCTTTGTTTACGCCCTTGGATTGTATACAGGGATCGATGTGATCTTAACTGTAGGGCCAAAATTTTATCATCATTATTTTTTTTGTTTTATTTCAGCGATGCTCTATCATTTCAGCTTTTATATCGCGAAGGTCGCGATCGCCCAATCATTTCGGCTATTTTTCGCGGTGCCCAATCATTTCGGCTGTTTATTTTATTTCCACTCGCTGCTTTTTATTGCGAGTTGCCCAATCATTTCGGCTATTTCGCATGCATACATTTTACTTGCTGCTTTTTATTGCAAGTTGCCCTATCATTTCGGCTATTTCGTATGCATGTGCGGCTTACTGGCTTTTCGCCGTAAACCTGAACTTGGACACTGATTTTGGCATCAGCACCGCTACAACTGGGATGTTGCCAGGAGCGAATCATCATTTGCTTCTGTCATTGTCGAACAAAGGAGGCTTAGCGACCAGGGTTAGGGTCCTGTCGACTAAGGCTTTTAACTTTATGAGCCGTAAGGGTCTCACAAAGCTATTTCTCCCTACAAGTCGTGAGGATCTTATAGGTGTATTTTCTCCTTAGGAATCGTGAGGGTTCCTAAGTGTTTTGTTCCTCTGTAAGTCGTAAGGATCCTACAGGAGGGTTTTCTCTTTGCAAATCGAGAGGATTTACAAGGGTTATGCGAACATATCCCCAGTCACGGATGGACCTTGGTTAGGGAAATGTTTATTCGCGTCCGTGGATTGTATACAAGGGTCAGTATTGAGCCACTTGTAGAGCAATATCGAAAGTTGTGGGGGTTGCTTAAGCACAGGTTTAGATCTCTGTAACTTAAGACTTTCAAACCTTACGAGCCGTGAGGGTCCTATAAGAGCGTTCTCCTTACGAGTCGTGAGGATCTCGCAAGTGTATTTTCTCCTTAGGAATCATGGGGATCCCTAAGTGTGTTGCACCTTTGTGAGTCGTAAGGGTCTCACGCAGGTGGTTTCTCCCTACAAGGTCGAGAGGACCCTATAAGTGTCCTTTAACGAGGTTGCGCCCTTTCAGGTTTTCACAAACACTCGCCGGTAGTCCTGCTGTTTTTACTCACGGAGCCCTTTCGGGTTTTCATCCGTGCCCATTTTGCTTATGGACATACCATTTTTTTTATTCTTTTTATTTCCTTTTTCTCTTTTTTTTTTACGAGGTCGCGCCCTTTCGGGTTTTCACGAACACTCGCCGGTAGCCCTGCTGTTTTTACTCACGGAGCCCTTTCGGGTTTTCATCCGTGCCCCTTTTTGCTTATGGACATACCGTTTTTATTTTATTTTATTTTTATATATTTTTTTTATATCTCGTCAGTCTAAAGATGCTGCGGTAATAGTTTAAAGACGTTTCGGTCTGCTATTAGTTTAAGGACATTTCGGTCCGCTGTTAGTTTAAGGACATTTCGGTCCGCTATTGAGAAGCTGGCTACTGCTTTTAAAGTTTGAGCTTAGGAAGATAGCGAGCGGACATAGTCGTCGTCATCTATCGTTGACCTAGGCTGTAGCTCATTAAGCATAGTATTTCTTTAGGAAGCGACCGTTTATTGGTCTGAAAGGCCTTTCACCGTGCATGTCCATGAGTAGATAGGCCCCACCCTGGTAAACTTTATCTATGATGTACGGGCCTTCATAGTTCGGCTCGAATTTTTCCCGCTTGGCGCGATTGGGGATCATAGGCCTTTTGACCACTAGCACGAGTTCGCCTTGGTGGAATGTCTTCGGTCGGGTCAATCTTCCGTATGAGCGCATCATCTTTGCTTTATAAGCTTCCAGATTTTGTTGCACTATGAGCCTAGTTTCATCAAGAGCGTCAAGCTCCTCAAGCCGAAGGTGAGCATTTTCTTCGTCCATTAGCTCGTGGTGAACTGCCACTCGTAGAGAGGGTAACTCTATCTCGAGAGGGAGTACTGCATCCGTACCGAACACCAACGCGTATGGCGTTGTGTTTGTGGCTGTCTTGAACGTGGTTCGATACGCCCAAAGAGCTTCTTGCAGTCTCTCATGCCAGTCTTTCTTATTTCGGGACACTGTTTTCTTTATAATTTTCGTCAAGGTCTTGTTGAAGGCCTCGGCGAGACCGTTAGCTCGTGGATTATAGACTGAGGAATATCTCCAGTCTATGTTATGCTGCTGTGCGAAGCGGCTGATTTTATGACTTCGGTAGTTTGGCCCGTTATCGGAGATGATCCGCCTCGGAGTTCCAAACCGATATATGACGTGCGTTTTGAAGAAATGGAGGATATTCTCCGTCTTCACTTCTCTCAATGGTACTGCTTCTGCCCACTTAGAGAAGTAGTCAGTCGTCGCTAGGATGAAACGATGTCCTTTAGACGATGCTGGTTCGATGGGGCCGACTATATCAGTCCCCCACATTTCGAATGGCCAGCTGGCTACCGTTGGATGCAACGGATTTGGGTGCTGGTGGATGAAGTCCCCATGAATCTGGCATGAGTGACATTGCTTCACATATTCGATGCAGTCTTGAATCATCGTGGGCCAGTAATAGCCCATCCGTTTGATCTTCAACTTCATCTTTGGACCTGCTTGGTGAGAACCGCAGATTCCGTCATGAACTTCCTGAACGACTCTTTCCGATTCGTCCGGTCCTAAGCATCTCAGCCACAGAGAATCGAATGACCTCTTGTATAGAGTATCATTGACGAAGGCGAAAGACAGAGCTCGTTTTATGAGTTGATGTCTTGCGGACGCATCTTCGGGCATTTGGTAGGACTTGAAGTAGTCTATAAAGACTTCCCTCCAATCCTCAACCTTCTCATGTTCTTTTATTTGCAAGGTCGCTTGTTCAGTCACTCCCTTTTCTTCGGGTGATTCCGAAGGTATTTCTGCGGGGGCGAGCACCCGACGACTTTGTACCATGATTCTAACGTCATCGAGGTTCTCGTCAGCCATTTCTTTAGCAAGTTTGGCCAACGCGTCCGCTTTGCTGTTATCCGCGCGTGGTATGCTCTCCAAAGTATAGGAGGGAATTTGGGTTAGCAGTTGTTGCACCTTTTCACCGTATTTTACCAATTCCGGTTTGCATGTTTGGTAATCGCCGTTTACTTGACTAACGACCAGTTGCGAATCTCCGTATATGAGGAGGTTTTCAATTCCCATGTCAATGGCGATCTCGAGGCCTGCTATCAGAGCTTCGTATTCGGCTTCGTTGTTTGTCCTCGGTTCCGTCAGGGAGAACGCGTAGCGCATTATCCCTCCTTGTGGAGTTATAAAGATGAGTCCTACCCCCGATTTGATTATAGGGGTACTTTGTTTGCGCTTCTTCACGGAAGATGCTCCGTCAAAATAAAGCTCCCATCGGGTATTATCACCATCGATCGCATCAAACGCATGTTCGTCTGGAAGATCGCAGTTTAAAGGAGAGTCGGCTGGTATCGGGTGCTCAGCAAGGAAGTCGGCGATGGCCTGGCCTTTTACTGCTTTGAGTGGTCGATATGCTATCGAGAACTCCATTAAGAGCAGGGCCCATTTAGCGAGTCGTCCCGTCAATATGGCTTTTGACATTAGATATTTGAGAGGGTCCACCTTCGAAATAAGACAGACTTCATGTGCTAATGCGTAATGTCTAAGCTTTGTTATTGCGAAGATCAACGCCAGGCAGTGCTTTTCAATGGGGAGTAGTTGCTTTCTGCCCCCAGTAGAACTCGACTTAAGTAGTAGAGAGCTCTCTCTTTCCCTTGGTCGTTTTCTTGGGCCCATAATGCGCCTAAAGAACCTTCGAGGGCGGCTGTATAAAGGATGAGAGGTTTCCCCTTAACCGGAGCAGCCAACACTGGAGGGTTCTGTAGGTATTGCTTGATCTCATCCAGTGCGCCTTGGCATTTGTGATCCCAGATGAATGGGGTCCCTTTCTTCATCAGGTGACTGTAAGGGCGACACTTGCCGGAGAGGTTGGCTATAAATCGCCGAATATATGCGAGCTTTCCTTGGAGAGACCGCAGCTGTTTGAGGGTTCTTGGCGAAGGCATTTCCATAATCGCCTTAATCTTGGATGGATCTATTTCGATGCCTCGGTGTCGGACGATGAACCCTAGAAATTTGCCCGAGGAAACCCCGAATGCACATTTGAGCGGGTTCATTTTCAAGTTGTATTGCCGAAGGCGCTGAAATACAGTCTTTAGATGTTCAAGATGTTCCCCGTATGACTTGCTCTTAACCACAAGGTCATCGATATAACACTCGACGATTTCATGTATAAGGTCGTCGAAAATCTTCGTCATGGCCCTCTGATAAGTGGCACCGGCGTTCTTTAAACCGAAAGGCATCACCTTGTAACAGAATATTCCTAAAGGAGTCCGGAAAGCCGTATTTTTCTGATCTTCAGGATGCATTTTTATTTGATTATACCCTGATGAGCCGTCCATGAAGGAGAAAATCTCATGTGTGGACGTATTGTCTATCATTAGTTCGGTGACTGGTACTGGGAAATCATCCTTCGGGCAGGCTTTGTTGAGATCCCGAAAGTCCACGCATATGCGCACCATCCCATTCTTCTTCATTACTGGAACGATATTAGCAATCCATTCGGGGTATTGAACTTCCTGGATAAAGCCAGAGTCTATCAGCTTTTTGACTTCGGCGTTGATGCTCATTTCGAGCTCGAGCCGCATTCTTCTCGGCGCTTATTTAACTGGCTTGACACCCGGGGATATCGCTAGTCTATGTACAGCAACTTCTGGATCTAGTCCTGGCGTCTCGGAATAGTTCCATGCGAAGCAATCTTTATGCTGTACGAGGACGTCCTTTAACGCAGCCACCCTCTCTTCAGACAGCAGCTCACTGACAAATGTCGGTCGCGGATCGTTTACCGTCCCCAACTTAATTCTCTTGAGGTTATCTGCCGTGGTATGTATTCCATCCTCCAGTTCTTTCGGGGCTGGGGGAAATTCTGAGATCACCTCATCGTTGCTGTTTTCGAAGCACCAGGAAAGGCTGTCCACATTCTCGGACTCTTCTTTTAATATCGTTATCATACGACAGGTGCGAATTTTCTGCCAATCCCAATGTGGAACTGGTTCTTCTTTCGTGGCCTCGGGCTCGTGCTTCTGTGGTGGCACTACCCTCCAGTTATCAGAAAACGTGAATTTGCCAAGCTGATACTGATCTTCAACCCAATTCTTGAAGGTGAAGCAATCTTCAAGAGGGTGTCCCATTGCTCGATGGTAAAAGCAATAATTTGGGTTGAATACCTCGCCTGCGTGCTCGGGGTGCTTGGACTCTGGCAGCGTAAGCCTTTGATGTTTTAGAGCAAGATCAAATATCTTCCTTGTTTTGTTCTGAGGAAATGAGTATGCTCGACCCATTTTCTTCATGAGGGCTAAGTCAATAACGCTCGACTCTCGGATACGTGGTTTCTTAGCTCTGCCTTGTGGTTGTTGAGCGCCTTTTCTGCCCTTTGACTTGTTTTTGCTTTCGCGTCGAACCTTTTTTGTAGCAGGTTGACAAGGAGCGGCATTTTCATCCTTCACGGCCTGTCGGAGAAGGCGTTGCATCTTGGCTTTCTCATAGATGGCCGTCTCGCGGTTGTGGTCATCTCGGACTTTTTGACCAGCTTCCCTTATAAGCCTGTCCATTTGTTCTTCAAATGATGGACCGGGCAATTTTTCATCAGGAACTTTTACTGGCTTAGGATTAGCGTCCTCCCATTGAGTGTCCGCATCTTCATCGAAGTCATACATGACATAACAGCTATTTACTAGCTCTCGTTTCTTTAGCCGGATGTACCCAAGCCTTTTGTTTCCATTCTCCCGTTAGGCAGTTTGCGTTGGGTCCCGGGAACGTTCCAGACCTTGTCATAGAATTTGGCCTTTCTAACGGTCTGTGTGGAGGATATCCCTTGGCGTTTCAGCAGTTTCTTCAAACCTTCGGTATAATATCTGGGAAGACGGATAGGCTGAAGCCTGTCGAGCGTGGGATCCATGCCATGCCAAACTTCTTTTTCCACCTTGTTTTCTTCAGAACGGTAGAATAGGATTGCCTTCTCGCCTTCCCGTCCGGGAGGGATATAAAATGTCTGCAATTCTTCTACGCTGTTGGTGTTGAGTGCATCCAGTTCTTTGTAATGTTCAAGCGGTACCATGGTTATCTGCAGACTTCGCTCTTCATCAGCGGAAGCCCGTATTGAAGGCCGAGCAGGGAATACAGCATGAACTTCATCCTCCGAATCACTGCCGAAGATCAATGAAGGAACGGATGGTCCTGGCCTGGTGGATTGGGATGGTCCCGAATAAATTATATCCTCCCCCTCCTCGGTGTCACTGCCGAAGACAGGGATGGTGGCGTTAGTTTTGTTCTCCGGCTTGTGACACCTTTCTGTGTCTTCGAAACTCGGTAAGAAGTACTTGGCATCTTCATACTTGCGAACTTCGTTCACGGAAAACGGATTCAACTCTCCTGCCACAGTGTACTCGAGACCATCCCTACAATATTTCATACACTGATGCTGTGTAGAAGGGATGATATTGTACTCGTGTAACCATGGTCGACCGAGCAGAGCATTGTAGCACGTCTTGGCATCTATGACATGGAATTTAATATCTGTGACGAGCAACCCGAAGCGTAACGTCAATATCACAGATCCAAGGGTTTTCGATGATTGGGAGTCGAACCCGGAGATGGTGATCTTGTCTCGGGCGAGGTGTTGGACACTCATGCAAATTTCCTTTAACACCCGCACATTGAGTAGATTAACAGACGATCCGTTGTCGACCAAGATTTTACCTATCTTTATGTCATGGCAGTATCCTGAGACATAAAGGGGACGGTTGTGTTCGCACGTCCCGAGGAGAAGGTCTTCATCGCCAAAAGCAACGTCTGCCGTTCGCACTTCTTCCAATTCATCCTTCATCTTTTGTTCAGCCAGGAAGGCTTGGAATTGGCCCGGCTCTTGTAGGGCCTTAATCAAAGAATCCCTCACCTCTTTTGATAGTAACAGGGCATCGAGAATGCTAAGTTGTGAGGGTAGCTTTCTCAGATGCGCCAAGACATTGTAATCCACTTTACTCCTCTTTGGCGGGTTCTTGACGGTTAACTCTTCCGCAACTCGGTCATCCAAGGCGATGTCTTCAGAGACCTTCTCTTTCCCTTTGTCTTTCTTGTTTAAGGGTCCGAGATTCTTTTCGGGTAACACCCGATTGCGTAGCTGTATATTCTCGCAAGCCTTTGGTCCTTCTTCTTTTCCCGAAGTGGATTCTTTAAAGAGGGGGCCAAGCTCTAGCTCCTCATCAGAATCGCTCCCAAATACAGGTACTTGTGATCCCCCGGCGTCAATCATGCAACAACCACTGCTAGTTTTATCAAGCACTTTGATCATTCCGTTCTGCCCTCGGCGGTCTTTGCGCTTTTCCCGCTTAAACTGTTGCCGGTGAGTAACATATCCTTACCACCACTTACCGAAAGCTTTGCACTCTTCGGTGGGATGCGACACCTTCCGATGGTACAAGCAATAGGAGGGGTGGTTTTCCATTTCACCCGTAATGTTTTTCTCGGAGGGTGGTAGCTTTATACCCATCGACACAGCCTTAGCGAATCTCTTCTTTATCTTGAACTTGATTTTATCTGTGGTGGGTGTATTTTGTTCTAGCGGGAGTACTGCAATTCTTTCGTCAAGGCGCTGGCGTTTGGCCCTTTCGAATATAACCGCTTCGTTATCCCGATCAGCTTTGCCCTTTAAGAACGCCTGATTTAGAAATGCATCAATCACTTCATCCGACGGCTCCAGAATTTTTAGTGCAGGCTCTGCCCCCAGCTTTTCAGCGCGAGGAATCTCCTCATCGCTTGTGGACAACTGGGAAATCACATAGCAACTTGCCACATGTTCTTCAGATTCATTTGACGAACTACCTCCCTCATCTTCTTCTTGGAAGACGTGGTTGAGGAACTCTTGCAATGTAATGGGAGTCCGCGCCTTCTGGTTGTAGCCCTCCAGCGCGTCAATTTGCTTTTGCAAGTCCTTGCACCTATCGCTAGGCTTCACCGGCTTCTTGGCCTTCTTCTTTTTCTTCGAAGACTTTGACGACTGGCTACTAGTGCTTGAACCCCCATCATTGGTCTTTGGAGTTGGACGTGGCTTTAACATCCCCTCAACGACCTGCGGTTCCAATGGGCTTTTCCACTTGATCGCCGGACATGTCCGAAGATCATTTAGCATTCTCTTCGTTTTTGATGATAATACAACCTTCCACGGAGTTTCTTCAATGACAGAGCATGTTGCCCCCGGCGTATTCGTCCCTTTAGAGGTGTGGGGCTGCGGGGGATTCACCTTCCATTTGTCAGATAACGCAAATTTTCCCTGTCTATACTGGTTTTCAAGCCAATTTTTGAAAACGTAGCAGTCCTCAATCGGATGGCCTAGCACTCGATGATAGGGGCAGTAATTAGGTTCGTTGACGTCACTTGGTTGCAACGGACGTTTTGGATCTGGCAGATTTATGAGTCTGTTGCGTAATGCCAGCTCGAATAACCTCTTCGTTTTATCGCGGGGAAAGGAATAAGGACATCCCATCCTATCCTCAAGGGGTACGTAAGGGCGCGTATTGTTTGGACGAGCAACCGGCTTCAAGTCGTTCGGTTGTTGTTGAGCATTAGCGACAATGATCGCTTTTCCCTTTCCTTTGTCATTTCGGGAATCTGGCTTTGGGAGAGGGGGTTTATGACCCATCTGGTCCATTTGCACTAGTTTGTCAATCAAAGCCTGGAAGGAAGTCGGCTTGAAAAACATCATAAACTGTGAGATGGTTGCCTGTGGATCAAGGGTTCCAACAAACATTCCCACCACAAGGGCTTCTTCTATGCGCTGCTCACACTTTGACCATAGATTACGCCACCGTATAGCGTACTGAACCCATGTCTCGCCGGGTTTTACCCTGGCGTTAATCAGTGCCGTCATCGGGGTACGTTCACTGGCACTTGCAAAACGCTGGGTAAACAGCAGCTCCATTTCCGCAAAGGTTTTGATAGAATCATTAGGGAGTTCAGAGTACCACTCGAATGCCGTATCTGATAGACTTCCAACAAACTGGCGGAGCAAAAGCTTATCATCGCCGCCGGTGTTACTGCAAAGCGCCCTGAACTGAGCGACATGCTGATGGGGATTGCCAGTCCCTTTGTAGACATGAAACTTGGGAATTGTGTAACCCGGCGGGTACTTGATTTGGTCATACCAGCCTGGATATGGCCGGCCCGTTTTTACGACGTGGCCGGCTGCTTCGGCCGCATGATGAACCTTTATTTGCTGGGCTATGTATTCGTCCAGATCAGTCTTAGAGATTGTATCCTCTTTAGCTGTCAATAGAGCGGGCTGCGGATTTAATGTATCTCCCTTATCATCTCCAAGGACGGTTAGGGGTTCTTCAGCGGGAGGATCTTTTTGTATCATCATCCCTATCATGTCCTGGAAGAGGAGGCCCATCCGCTGTATGTTGGCCGCTTGTTCAGCAGCCTCCTTGTCCCTCTTTTCCAGTACTCGGCGTCGGTCTCTTCCTCCTGGCGCTCATCTAAGGACGCCTCAGGGTTCTCTTTTGGCCCAGTGAGTGCAGCCATTGTGGTCATCATCTCCTGGAGCTTTTGTTGCTGCTCCTGAGCCTTGGTCACTGATCGGGTGAGCGGTCGGTGACCCGTAGAAGTACGGCTTTCTTCCTTTCCAGAAGCCATATAAACCGTATGAACAATTATGCCCCCTGACTTGGGGCGTTTAGGTTCACCGCTTTTAAACTTTGCCGCTGACGCGGGAGCTTTCTCTGGCCTCCTTCTTTTGTGGGCCATCGAGGTTAAAGGAGCCGTTGGAGTGGGCATCCTAGCAACTGTCACCCTCTGCTGTTTAATGGGGCAGTTTTTGTTATTTTCCACCGTCGCCTTTTTCTGGTGACGCAAGTGGTCTGGATCGATCACGGAGTCTTGAACCCTCCGCCATACTTTATAAACTTTTGATGATAGCCGTTGAGGGGGATGTTCTTGTTTTGTTTCTGGAACTCTCTCCGCAGGTGGAGGAGATCTTTTCAAGGTAGCGGTTGGAGAGTTCTTACGCACTCTCCTCAGTAGTTCAAAGCTGTTCCCAGTTGGAACAGCAGCGTTGACTTCCACCATTGGAGCGGGTGGAGTTATCCCTGAGGGGGAGTTGCCCCCTGCTTTCCTCACTCGTCGCCAATGGCAACGTCGCGCACGACGAGCCGTTGGGACTGGCTCGGAAATCGAGATGGTTTCTTGTTGCCCCATGTTTGAGTGTGGGGTAACTGCCGATGTCAGCCTATCGAAGACTGATGCCTTTTGACCAGCTGGGGGAGGAGTGGGAACCGTCAATCTTGTGAAGACCGACTCTCTGATGGGAGAGGCCGCTTTAACGACTTCCGAAGCAGCGGCCGTTGCCCTCTTTGGGACGGCCACTTTATAGTTCTGACCTAGCCTGGTGAAAACGGAGGCTGTCGGTTTAGTAGCGGGCGACCCGTTGACAGGGGCTGTCGAAACAGTGAGCCGGTTGAAGACCGACTTTTTACTTTCGGTGCAGGTATTGGTGCAGAAAAGCTTGCAGGTGGGATCATAGTCCCGAAGAACAAGCCGGTGGTGGCTTGGGTCATCTGGTCTACCGACAGAGTAAGGAAGGAAGCCGCTTGGGGCCCATATGCTACACCTCCTGGTGAGGTGGAGCGTCCGTTGCAGCGGCATTTCGAGCAGTTGGTACAGCTAGAGGCCATTGAATCTTGAATTCTGCGCCAGGTAAAAGACCAAATCTTAGTAACTTGAAATCCGAAGACAACCATTTAATGAACCGCGATTGGTTCGCGAAGACGACACACGAAGTGTGGAGTGGAAAGAGGAAGAGGTCCCACCGGGCGTGCCAGAATCTGTTCCCCTCCGAAAGGCGGCGCACAGGACCGCGATGTCCTGACGCTGAGATTCGGGGCAGATGCTATTTGGTTTTATCCGTCCACCTCTCCGAAGATGCCAAGTTGATTTATGGCACCGTGTATCGGAGGTTTAGACGGATGCGGCCGATGTAGCAGACTTCGTCAGATTCCCCCTCGCTTGAGGGGTTTTTGATTGTGGGGACGCTCTTCCCTGCAGGCGCAAGCCCCTGCAGTTAATTACGCTACCGCATCGCGGTAACAACTTTCTCCTTCTCCAGAGTTTCACTCCGTGTCGTGTGTGTTTGTTTTGTTTGTGGTTGCCCGTGGATTGTATACGGAGACTGAGTAATGCCGTCGCCCGTAGGACGTGAATTAGTCCAAATCCGTATTTAATTTAGATTTGGGTTTGGTGTTTTTTAGTTTAAGGATGCGTTAGTCGCGTTGCGGCTAAGATCAACTTAAACGTTCGCCAAGGATACGTTAGTCCTATTTTGGATTAAGATCGACTTGAACGGGATCGTTTAGATCCGAAAGAAGAGCAATTGGCTCCATTGTTCCAGTTTAGAGACGTGGTGGTCCATGTTCCAGTTTAGGGACGTGGTGGTCCGTCATTAGTTTAGGGACGTCTCGGTCCGATCTTAGTTTAGGGACGTTTCGGTCCGATGTTAGTTTAGGGACGTTTCGGTCCGGTATTAGGGACGTTTCGGTCCGTTATTAGGTGTGTGGCCATTGGGACCCGTCACCTCTTTGACGTCGTTGAGGAATTACAACGATGGATGTCAAAGGAGTTCGGAGATGTACCCTCGAACCGGATGTAGATTGATTTAGGAGAGCCATTTTGCTCAGCCAATTTAATTTAAGGACTTACGGCCACGATTGGGCTAAGTCCAGTTGAGAATATTCAACATTGCTTTTGCTTTTCTCTTTATTTTTATTTGGGCTTTGCCCAGAAAGGATGCAGAACATAAATTTGTTTTGGGGCTCTGTTCTTTATAAATGATGCAGAGCATCAATTTTATTTGGGCTTAGCCCTTTTATTGCTTTGCAATTTATTTTGGCCTGCTAGGTCTTTTTGATTTGGGCCTGGCCCTTCAAGTAATGCATTGCATTTATGCAAAGCACCAAGAATCTTTTAGATTCAAGAAAAGAAGTGCAGAGCACTTTTAATTTCTTGATCTAAATTTAGATCAAAGAAAAAAAATCTTTTCTTTCTTTCTGTCTCAGAGAACCAGAGGTTCATAGCAAGTGCAAGGCACTATTTTTATTATTTTTATTTATTTATTTATTTATTTATTAATTGAAGATCACTGATCTTGATTTTTAGATCAATGATCTATTCCTAAGAGAATTTTCTCTTATCTCAAAGGTTTTTACCTTCTTTTTTGTGTTCTCAAGAAGTTCTCAAGAGTTCTCTTCTCTTTTTTTTTTTAATCCAATTGTCTCTCCCTTTGAAATGGGGTCTAGGGTCCTTTTTATAGTGCTCAAAAATCAGTTAAATTTGTTAAAAAAAATCTTTTCTGAGTGATTTGGGGAATTTTTCCCACCGTTGGATCTTTGATCCAAAGGCCCCTGTTTTACAGAAGAAATCTTCTTGTTTTAATAAAAACAGAAAAAAATTTCCTTAAATCTTCATTCTGCTTTTGCGCAACTCCCCAGTGCATGACACGTGTCGCTCAGTGAGGCGCTTGCGCAACTGCGCTTGCGCAACTGCGCAGACACGTGTCGCTCAACGGTGCACTTGCGCAAAAGAGTTTGCGCAACTGCGCGGACACGTGTCGCTCAGCGGTGCGCTTGCGCAGTTGTGCTTGCGCAACTGCGCGGACACGTGTCGCGCTGCGGTGCGCTTCCGGAACAGGGTTTGCGCAACTGCGCAGACACATGTCGCGCAGCGGTGCGCTTGCGCAGTTGTGCTTGCGCAACTGCGCAGACACGTGGCGCGCTGTGGTGCTCTTGCGCAATCAGGGTTTGCGCAACTGCGCAGACACGTGTCGCGCAACGGTGCGCTTGCGCAGTTGTGTTTGCGCAACTGCGCAGACACGTGTCACGCAGCGCAGCGCTTGCGCAACTGAGCGTTGCTTTTGCTTTTTAAAGAGCCTTGCTCTGATTGGACGCACTGCCTTGGGCGTTGTGCTGCCGAGTCAACTTCTGACACGTGGCAAATTGCGCGCAGCGCACGGGATCTGAAGCGTTGCTTCAAAATTTGAATTTTTGAAATTCAAACAGAGCCTTGCTCTGATTGGGGGAACATCTTCCTTCAAACCCTAAAAGGAAAGACTAGCCGGGATTAATTACACGCTACAAGTTCGCCAATCTTTCAGCCAGGCCAGTGTCGGTACTTTGAGGGAGGTCCCCCGTGCTTTCGCACGAACCTAATTAATGTAAACCTTGTTTTCCCAGAGGCGTAACCCCGTTGACACCTTTCTAGACACCTACTTGATCGGCTAATTGTAATGTGTAAAACTCTCCCAGGAGTAACTCTTACTCGCAGCGGGTATCGGGATCCAACTATCTCATAGAAGGTATGCAATCTCATTGCAAATTTCAACACTTGAAATTCCCGATAATTTTGCCCCTAGCACCCTATGACCTTGACGGAGGTCAACAAACCATAGGCTACTAGTCAAGTTCAACCCGTCATTTCGTGATCGAATTAAACCCATCCGCACGACCCTTGACGGAGGTCAACAAGGCCGCACGACTACCCTAATCCAATCTGCATCATATGCATAAGCAGATAAATACTAGTTAGCTACCGCACACTACGCCTTGACGGAGGTCAACAAACGTAGCACGAATACTAAATAGGACTTATCTGAAATGACGGAGGGCTACGACAGGTTTTTCTGAAAACCTATTGCGTAATGAACTTGATATCGTTGTAGAATCAAATGATTTTCAAATGGAGTGTTTTTTAGGCTTTTCTAGTTTTGCTAAAGGAGTCACTCCCGGTGAAGGGATCGTCGGTCCTTTCCTCGTTGAATGAGGTGCGGGATATATCATATATATCACTGTGCAAAGCAAAAACTCTTAATAGCAATCAAAAGACAAACCGAGTGTGTAGCATCTGCCAGTTATTGCTAAAGGAGTCACTCCCGGTGAAGGGATCTCGGTCCTTTCCTCATCGAATAAGGTGCAGGATATATCACATATACCGCTGTGCAAAGCAAGAACTGTAGCTATCTGTTTTATTTTTGAAATTCAATTCTACAACATCTTTAGGTTTCTTTTATTTTCATTAATCCCATTAATGAAGTCCCATCATTTAAGTACCTAAACATCACAGATAAATACGACGTACACTTATGCCATCCGCATTCGCCTCGATGTCCCCTCTGCACCGTTAGGTTAGGTAACTAACGGCAGAGCAGGGCAGGGCTAGCGCGGGTGTAAAACATAAGTAACGTCTATATAATATATCAAATATACTATATAAAGTATCCATCACAGAACATATCACATGATCACATCACAGATATCGCAGCAGAAGAATCATATGAAATATTGGATATACTAGGACGTCCGTGTTTTCAATACGAGCCAGTATAAAACACGGATTCCACGGTCGTGATGAATAGCCAAACCCACACCCCTAGACCCCTACGAGAGCGGCAAGCAACCCTACCAATTCTAGAGTTAGGAGACCCGGACTCGACTCCTCGAGTTGGTCTCCCACTGGACTCCAGAACCCGGTTACTTGTGCTCCCCTCCTTGGGTCTATCCTAGTGCGGAAAAGTAAATAATATACAGAGGGTGACATCTTCCGCAACCTGGAAGTGCCCCAATAAAAGAATATTACATACAAGTTTTTACATGAATGAAAATGAAAACACTCATCTCACATAAAAACCTTCGGCTATTCAAACACGACGATCCAATATAACATATCCAGCAACACATAACATCACATGTCATCAACGTAAGTAAATATGCGCATCCCAATTGTCGTTGACATATAGCAACGAAACCGGCGATATCACATACTACACTTACGGTCACAGAAAAGAAAGTGAAAAACTACAACAGTTGGAATCCGCAACCTTTTTAGACATCACATGCCTAATCAAATGAATTACTTAGACATCGCATGCCTAACAATTATAAACCCCGCATCTTAGTCTCATTATCGAAAACACTTTTCACTATCAAGTCGGGCAATTCAACAGGATTCCCGACATCCTGATCGAATACTCGTCGCAAACTTTAGTAGGCGGCCGCACCCCTAATGCCATCGACGAAGTGCACCAAAACGGAACACCGCTACCGCGAGCACCCGGACGGATACTTTCGGCGACGGGGTTCTCCTACAATCACTTGGTCGGGGTTATGGAACGAGGCTGTCTATTAAGTTTACCCGGCGAGTATCCGCGTACGCTACGTGATTGCGACAGTCTTTTGATCACATCAAAATTCCGTGGCAACCGATCAAGTGAGACTAAACTACTAGATTTATAACATTCATTCAGTTATCTCATAACTGCTTGTGAATTCCAATTATTGTATCCCATTCCGAATAAGATAGAAAATGTTAAACTTTCCGATCGAACAATCGAACACCCAAGTTTTCCCAAAACAGATCAACACATGAAACAAGTCTAAAATCATTCAGTTCGTGCCTCAGTACCAACGGTCCAGCCGTAGAAGGGTCAAGCCAACGCCTCACATGTGGCACGCCGTACTGCCCCAAACCCTAAGGTTCAAAGGGCAGTTCAAGACGGTCACATAATCGAGTTAAGGTTTGTTGTCTTCTAGAGGGACCATCGCGTTACTTGCACTACTTAGAACGTCTTTAAACCACGGAAAAATCCAACACTTGGAAATTTTCCGGCAGGGGAAAAATTGGGTATTTATATCCGGTCGAACTTTTTAACATATTCAAAAATTATCCGGAAGCCACATAGACAAAATCAGATAATCCGATCGAATCACCGAATCCCCAAAACAACCCCAGAAAATTCAACTCTTGAATAAATATTAAAAATTCCCAGAAAACTCAACACCTGAAAACATGAACTACTGTGCAAAAATTAAACAGTGATCACATGTATTGGCCGCGGAACCGCCGCAGAAGCCAAGCTTCTGCCGCGGTTCCACAGCACTATAGCATCGTCACTCGATAAATTTTGCATCGTAATTCTTAGTTTTTCCTGCTGAATTTTTTAAGAATTTTTAATCTGGAAAAAACCCAGTTTTTGAAAAAAGTCCAGAGAGCATTTTCCGGGTTAGGTTTTGGTTCGATCGGACTTCTAACTCCGTCTACGCGTCGCCTAAGGCTCTAGCTAGGCTCTGATACCACTGTAGGGTCCCTAGGCACACTAATGAGGTCTCACAAGGCATCAACCATACCAATTTCAAATTTTACGGGTGCCGAGAAACCCTAATACGGATCGTTAACTAGATATATAGGCGACAAATGCAACTAGTTAACAATTTAACTAAAAGAACGGAAATACAACCTTTGTAGATCCGGTGCTCCACCTCCATAGCTCCGTGATGAAGTCCCCTCGCTGTACAAAACGGATCCCGGGCTCAAGAGTCGGCTTCATCGGAGAAATGGGCGGGCTAGGTCATCGACTACGATGCTGAAGATGATCTACGTCGAGGCATCACAAGATCAAGCTCCCACTTCACCAAGTCATGAAACTTGTGAAGAAAACACCCTATACTACTTGGCAAGAGGTAGAGGATGAAGAAATAGGAGGTGGGTTCACTTTAGAATTGTATTTCTCACTCATTAGCTCAAGTTGCCATTAATGGAGCAAGCTTTCTTCATGTTGATGATGAAGAAGAAGAAGAAGGAATATTATGATAAGTATATGGAAAAGAATAATAAAAACATCCTTATCATAAAATTAACCATGGTAATGTGTAGAGAGTTAACCAAGGTTAGATGAATGGTTAGGGTTTTAGAGATGAAGACAAAATGGTCACTTTGGTCAAAGTTGCATGAAGCTTCAAGAAGCATCATGAATGAAAGCAACCATTATGTTTTCATTTCTCATTTCTTTTAATCCAAATTATAAAGATAAATGAATGAATAAATAAGTAAAAAACCCTAACCATTTACTTAACCAAGACTTAACTCTTTACACAAACCCTAGCAATGATGTATCATCAAACATGATACAATCAAGTGAGAAAATCCTTTTAAAGTGAACCGATACTAGTTAATGCAAAGTAATATATCAAATACATAATTATGCATTAAATCATTAAATCAACACTTGATTCAATGATCCGGTCATATCGCATATAACCGACTAATATCCAATGTATCGACTTATCGAATCAATCCATGATTCGATAACTAGGTTATATCGCATACAACCATTCGATACATTCAACGCGAGAATGAAATACGGTATCACATACACGCATTATTCTCAGTCCCGCACATATCTCATATGTGCTCCTATTTCGTTTCACTTGAGCCAGGAAACCTCTGTGTAGGACTCTAAAGACTCGTCAATACGCCGGCAGCAGGTGATGATCATATCAAACACCCACAAGCCGCAAGCGGTCTGCTAAACGTAACGGCCACCCGGGTATTGAGCGATCAGAAGATCGACGAGCAAGCCCGCTCACACTCCTGTGAATCCAACCAGTAACACTTACCGTACAGTCCGGTCTGATCGTCTGATATGTCGCATATCTCGCCTAGGGGTGGTAAACGTCAGACCCCAATAGCTCGATAAGTCGTGTCGATATGAGGTCTATAACAGTTTGAGAAACTACTGATAACACTTACCAGTAAATCTCAGCAACCCTGGCCAGGGATTTCCGGTTATAGCCAATCGAACACAGCGCAACATCAACTCCCTATACCGGGAGAGACGAATCCCCTCCTATCGCTCATTGCCTCTATGTGATTCGGGACTGTACCCAAAAACCACCGTTTTGCACGCCCTCTTGGACGTGGTAAGATGGAAATCAAAGCACAGTGGGAACCACACAAGACTCTATGACGATCTCGGGTCAGCAGACTACTATGTACCAGTGTCACCAGAGAACTGCCATCTGACGTAAGGTATAATACCATCTGGGAGTTCTCGGCGAGTCCGTCCAGTGTACCCAGTCTCCACTGAGCACCCGTATATCATCTCTGATGTCAAACACCAATGGATATGGGATCATCCATCGCCCATCTGTATGGGTCGAGAAGGTATACGCTGGTCTACTCTGGTATATCGATGCCCCGTCTCGATATACTCACGACTAGGGACTTTGAAGGATGTACTTATGGACTACCATGTCCCCACTAGTATGATCCGCATCATAGTCCAGGTAGTCAAGTACACATCCTAAGGGCTTTACCAACATGTAACAGAGAGACAATCAGTGTACACGTTAAGGTAAAGATCAACCAGATAGCATACTATCATGTCGAGCAAGAAAGTCCTCCCTATATATGTCCAAGCATCCACTACAATATACATCCTATGTACAGTAATGGCCTCTAGGGCATACATATAACTAACACTGTTAAAAGAAAACTGATTTCCCAATTAGACACTTGCTCCAGGGTATGTATTTACCAAGTCTGATTCTCACATCTGTATGGTTTTACAGATGATGAGTGGGAGTAAGTTATTGGGAATTAGGTGATCATCCTCATTATATCGGAATTCGTTGTAATTGGTGATATTTGAGGAAGTCACCTGGGTTGTTTGCCGGACGGCGAATATTTGGTTTTGAATATCCGTTATAATGCACCAATTTCAAATTGATATATCTGTACGTCTATTTTTATAGAGTGAGATATACCTTTTTGAAATTATGTCGATGACATTTACCTATATCAGTTGATGGTTAGGTAAGGAGCATTAAACAGCGGTGTAATTCTTCTTAATCATAAGTACAGTTTTCAACCTACGACACATAGGGAGTGAGTTATTAGACTTAAGGGACTTGTACAGAGTATTGTATATTGTCCAGTGTCCATTAGGACAGAGGGGTTGGTCCTCGTACTATATTCGATTTACTTATGACTTCTCTAGTTTTTAGACAGGTGTTTCGTAGAAACACAGGGTCTGAATTTTGAGAAGTTATAGGTATAAGAATAAAGTAGAGAACCAGGTATTGCAAGTATCGGGATTCTTCAAGGTGATCGAAGATGTAGATACTTGTGTGTGGTATTCAGTTGATAGTAATGATTAAGAGAACTTGCTTCTCTTTCAGGTTACTCATAATTGGAAGTACTCCTAAGTTGAGTAATGCTGATCAGCCTCACTCCATTTACTTGACATGCACTGGAGACAGCTGCATGATTTGAATCTGGTTCAATTAAATCAGTGCCTCTGGTCCTATATTGGATATAGAACAGTTCGTATCTTAACGATGTTAAGGTACGAGGAGTTGTCCGGCTTATGCTTAAAACCAGACTCTGGATAACTCAAGGCATGTTTCTGTAATGGCTGTTTGTGGGTTGACCCAGGCTATGACGAGGGTTGACTTTCTACCATCTGGAAGATCAATAGTGATATTGTTCTTGACTCGCCACAGTTTTAATAAAAAAATGGATTTTTTTTCAGAAAACAGAAGTGGGAGTATAGTAGAACTGGAAGTGATTCCAGAACCACAAACGATTACTGAAGATTTTGATAGGAACCTAAAGATTCAATCTGGTTTGACATTCCATTGGCCACTCCGCAGATACGGTGGGTAACTTCAGACACCCGAGAGGTACTCCGGTAGCCTCAAGGACGGTGACAGGGAAGTTCTTGTTTACCCAGACTTGCCATTGCTGTTGTTCCAGACCGTGAGACCCGGCAGCAGGATAAGTATAGCGTCGTTCTAAACTAGCTTTAGAAGTGTACGTCTATATGACTCTGCCAGAGGGTTGTCGTAGTCAGTGGGAGCAGCGGAAGCATTGGTGGACAAGTGGCTTATGTCTATTTATAGACTAAAGCAGATATAGCGGAGATAGATCATCTATTTCTGACGTGACAGTCATAGGTTTGACTTCATCAGAATAGGGGATGGATCTATTAAGAAGGTAGTAGGGTGTGATGTCCTGGTATTTGGATGACATACATAGAGTAGGAAGTGATATTCCTATACTACGATCGGTTACACTTTGGTCGTCACACAGTGGTTTCTCCACATGGGACTTGGACATTATATCAGACATACTGGTTACTAGATCTATGGTTTTAGATCTAGATTTGGGTGGTTTCCCAATTAAGGGTACTTAGACAGCATTCTAAGAGTATTAGAATGGACGACTCCTGGCACGGTAGTGTGCCTGCTGGTGATGGAGTCACCCTCTCTAAAGGTGTCTTACAGACTAAAGGGGAGAGGGATGTGCATGATTGGCAGATCACTTGCTTAGGCAATTGAATCAATCATGAGATGTCAAGTACCATGTTCATAACATAATATTGCATTTTGTATGCCCCATTCTTATGCATTTAAGAATAAAAACAGGTGCTTTTGACCCATGTCTGCTACATGTTACAGGTTACAGGTTCTTGGCACGAAAACAGTGAAAAACACAAAAGACGACACAAAAGAAGGATTTTGACCAGCAAATAGGAAGATCTTAGTAAAGCTCAGCAGAAGAACGGCTCACCACCAACAAAACAACAAAAGATCCAAATTTGCAAGAAAGACGGTTACAAGAATCATTGCAAAGTGTTCGTTGAAAATCTGGTATCACTGTATAATCCCAAATGATGATCTGAATACAGAACCAAGAAGCCCAGAAGAATACCAAGAAGCCCAAAAAAATCCAGAAGCTGACCTCATCATTGCGCCGCGGAAGCGCGGCCCAAAGCCCATATACGCGGCGCTTCCGCGGCGGAAAGAAGCCCTAATGCGCATAATTTTTACCATAATGTGTGGCGGCTATGGAAAGATCTTTTTAGGGGTATACTTGTAACTTTAGACATGCGGTGCAATCTGTAGCCCTAGGGTTTCTATATCCTATAAATAGAACCCAAGACCTTGTATTTTCTCATGCCTCTTCTCATGAAATAAAATTCTGTTTTTCTTGAAATAAGAGTGCATCAAAAGTAAGTAGATTATTTTCTTTGCAATAATTTTAGTTTTTCATATCTGTTCTTATTTTCTCGCCTTAGTTTAGTTTTTATTAACTTGCAATCGATGTTTTCTTTCTTTAATAAATTCTTGTTTTCTTTCATCCCCTCAATGAGCGAGTAGTTTCCTCGCTTGTTGGGGTTAGGAATAGAGAAGGATTTGAGAGATGAAGATCTCTCATCTCTTTTCATCGCTAAACTTTTATGAACATTAGAACTCCATGCATACCTTTTGATTCCGCTCCCTACGGCACTTTTACCCTCAAGGTAACGGTGAACTCCGTAGTCTAAAGGCCCGGATCTTAAGGTTTTCCATGGAGGTTAGGGTGAAGATTAAGAAAGGAAGGACAAGGATCTAGAGGAAGAATCAATCTTCCCAATCATCCTAATCCCCTTTGTTAATATTTACCATAACTCTAATATGATTGATTTAATTGATGGCAATGGAAAGAGATGTAAATCTTTATTAACCAAATTTTCTCTAAACCTAATCCTAGCAAGTTTCTAATTCTACCTTCATACAACTTCGATTTTTAGATTTAATTAAAACTTCCAAACACCATTTGGAATTAACTCGTAAGAACTTAAAGAAGATTTATACATCCCTGTGGACCGACCCGTATTCACCGGCTAGCTTCAAGCGACGCCGTTCTTGATTGCGGTAATTATTTTTGATCGACAAAACCTCTATAAATCAAATGGCGCCGTTGCCGGGGATGGCGTAAAATTTTCTTTTTGTAATTTCGGGTTAATCTAAAACATAAAAAATCATAAAAATCTGAAAATAAAAAAAAAAATAAAAATAAAAAAATATATCATCTTTTATTGTTTGAAGGGTTTCTTTGTGAATCTTTGCAGGCTTGACGGATCTGAACCAACACTGAAAGGGAAACAGAGAACTATACATCAGAAAAGGAGGATATTGGAATTCCAGAGCAGCTGAAGAAAGTTGGAGACCTGAAGCCCCCATAGCGCCGCGCTTCCGCCGCATAACCCTAGCTCGTGCCGCGCTTCCGCCGCAGCTTGGAGCCTTCTCTGCGAGATTTTTGCACTGTTTGTTTCCTTATTCTTCCCCTCTTCAAATCTCCATAAATCTCTGTCAAATCTTCTGCAGGATTCTTCGCGCTAAAAATCTTCTTCCCCCTTCCAATAATTGATTTTCTGCAGGATTCTTTGCGCCGCGCTTAAAAGCAAATTGATTGCAAGTGATTTACTGCTTTGCATACTTTAATCTGACTTTAAGGGGCTATTGACCAATTCAGATTGGGTGGGGATTTCATTACCCTTCCCAGGACCCCAGAAATCACTTAAAGCATCTGCATTGACCACTTTTAATCTAAAAAATATTAGACTCAGCCCTAAGGACGTCGAGCTCAATAGGACAGAGGACTAGTATAGGCATCGGCCGTTTATCCTAACCGACATTGCGGTGACTAGGCTAGTGGTTTTTAATTAGGCCCACTGTAGTGGTGGTTCCTTCCCACTTACCTGGCCGTACTTGTCCGTGAAGAGGCGGTTTGAGGTTCTATATCTAGCCCTTTGGAACAGTTAGGAGCTGTCTAGCTGACCTAGGCAACCCTAGACTTAGGCCTGATTGTGCATGTGTGGTTAATTGCAGTTGTGTCACTAGTCTTTTTTCAAAATCTTTTTGGAAAAGCACACTTAAAAAAGAAAAAAGATAATCTTTTCAAAACTTGCAACTTGTCGCTAAAGAATCTTTGCACTCACATTCTGTCTCGACTACACTAACCCTTTTAGTGTATGTCCGGTTGGACTAGGGACCCTAGCGCCCGATTAGTCCGTGTTTCGTTGGTACCGACCGACGAACCTTTCGACTCCGAAGTCGAAATCTTGTCCACTTCTTCACTTTCACCATCACATTCTTTCGAAGGTATGTCGGGACACGACCCCAACTATACCTTGCCGACGGGAATAATTCCGCCTCCGTTAGGTGCGAATAACCCGAATCTTCCGCCTGTCGAAGCGCCCGCACGAGTCGCGCTCCAGGATCTTTTCTACCCCATCCGCACCGCCCTTCCCACTTGTCTTTCCCTTCCACCGGCTAATGGGGACAACTTTGAGATCAAACCCCACTTCATCAACATGCTGCCTAAGTTTCATGGTTTGGAATCCGAAGATGCATATATCTTTATCAACAAATTCCAAAACGTTTGCGCCATGATGAAAACTACCCAATTAAGTGATGACGCTATAAGGCTAAGGGTCATTCCTTTCACCTTATGTGACCTAGCCGAGAAGTGGCTATACAGCACCGCATCACACTCAATCAGAAATTGGGACGAGTTTGTGAAAGCTTTTCTTAAAAAGTTCTATCCTCATCACAAAACTGCAAAAATCCGTAATGAAATCATTCAATTTTCACAGCTTCCTGCCGAACCATTTTGGAAATGTTTTGAAAGATTCAAAGACCTTCTCGTTCAATGCCCTCACCATGGAATCGAAAGATGGCAACTTTGCCAAACATTATACGAGGGATTGAACCCGGCAACGAAGCAGTTGCTAGAAACCCTTAGTCAAGGTCACTTTCTGTCCAAATCTAGTGATGAAGCGTGGCAGTTTCTTGAGGATCTTAGTGAGCAAACGATTCAGTGGGAGAGCACCAAGACCACATCTTCTTCTTCTTCTATTGGTCAACCTAGGGCAGGCATACATCAAATAGAGATGTCAATTGCTATGAAGGCCGAGATGGCCGCTCTTATGAAAAAGATAGAGGCGCTTGAGACCAAAATCTCAGCACCTTCTCCTGCTCCTACTGTGCCTCCACGAACTATTTGTGCGTGTTGTTCGGATCCATCACATCTCACTGAAGAGTGTCCTTACACTGCATCCACTCAAGGACAAGATCAAGTCAATGCTGCCTTTCAGCAACGACAAAGAAATGATCCATACTCTTCAACATACAATCCGGGTTGGAAGAGCCACCCTAATTTCGCTTGGAACCAAAATCAACAAGTCCAAGGAAACAACAATTTTCAAAGAGCTCCTCCTCCACAACAACAACAAGCACCTCCACAAACTCAATTTCAGCAGCCTCCCCAACAGCAACCTTACCCTAATCAGATGAACAATTTTGTTCCCAACAATTTTGGTCCCCCTCAAAATGCTGTTAGCTCGCTCGAAAGAAGTCTAGAAGCATTCCTAAAGCAATCTGCACAATCTTTGGTGCAATCACAACAATCCACAGCTAGGATAGAGACTTCTGTTCAATCTTTGGTGCAAAACAGTGCCTCACACGATCAAAGCATCAAAGCTATTGAGGCACAAATTGCACAACTTAACGCTGCATTGAAAGAGCGAGAGAAAGGAAAGCTTCCGTCTCAACCCCTCCCAAATCCCGGTCACGCACATGTTGCACATGAACAGCAGAATCATAACGTGAATGCTGTGACCACGTTGAGATCCGGAAAAGTGCTGCAAAACAATGTGGGTATGCACCGTGACACCTCTGCCGGTGGTTCTTCTTCTTCTTCTTCTTCTTCTTCTTCTTCTGCTTCTTTAGAGCCTATTCTCCAGCCTTCACATGGCTCTACTTCTTCTAGCTCGAATGGACCCTCTTCTCACAACACGAACACATCTACACGGGGTTCCGTTCCAACTCAACAATCTGATCCACAAAAATTGGACTCAACAACTTTTCAAAATGTTCCTTTTCCAAATCGGTTGAGATCCAATAAACCAACTCCACAGATGGAGAAGATTGTAGAGTTATTCAAACAGGTTAGCATAAATATCCCTCTTTTGGATGCAATCCAACAAGTTCCTTCATATGCAAAAATCTTAAAGGACTTATGCACCAAAAAGAGGAAATCACAAGTACCAAAGAAAGTTTTTGTAGCTAGTGCTGTTAGTGATGCTCTTGTCAATTCTTTACCCCCAAAGCACAAGGACCCCGGTTGTCCTACTATTTCGATCACAATTGGGAACAAGACCATCAATAGAGCACTATTAGATCTTGGTGCTAGTGTCAATTTGCTACCTTATTCGGTGTACGAACAATTAGGTGTTGGAGAGCTCAAGCCTACTCATTGCACTCTCCAAATGGCCGACCGATCAATCACCCATCCTAGGGGAGAGTTGGAGGATGTGTTAATTAAAGTTGGGGATTTCATTTTTCCCGTTGACTTTATTGTTATGGATACACAGCCTGTCGCTAACCCCCGTAATCAAATTCCGGTGATACTTGGTCGACCATTCCTCGCGACTTCTAACGCAGTAATCAACTGTCGTAATGGTTCCATGAATCTATCTTTTGGCAAGATGACAGTTGAACTTAACATTTTCAAGTTAGGAAGTCAGCCTTGCGAGCCTAATTCTAGCGTACTTGATGTGTGCTCGATCGATGAGATCGCGGAGGAGGACTGTGAGTTCGAGAATTTCATGTTTGATCACAGTAATATTGACGCCACTAGTGCGTTCCTCCTAGAATCCGACACAGCTTTCACGTCGGACAAAGATTATGAGTGTTTCACCTTTGTCGATGATCTTGAAGACTCTCCACCCGAGTTTGAGTCTTTTGCTTTTTCGGATGAGTTAGTTGAACCATCCGACTCGGTAGCGTACACTCAATTTGAACCTTTGATGGAATCCTTCGAGTTTGAAACGGTTACTCCATTGTTACCCTCTATTGTTTCACCACCTAAACTCGAACTAAAGCTTTTGCCGTCGCACCTAAAGTATGCTTATCTAGGTGAAAATGAGACCTTACCCGTTATCATATCGGCCTCTCTAGCTCTTGAGCAAGAGAAGGCACTTTTAACGGTCTTATACAATAATCGGCAAGCTTTCGGCTGGTCTATGGCGGACATCAAGGGGATTAGTCCCCTCATAGTCGAACATCATATACACTTGATGGATGATGCCAAACCAGCAAGGGATCCACAAAGACGCCTCAACCCCATCATGAAAGAGGCGGTTAAGAAGGAGATTGTTAAGTGTCTTGATAGCGGTATCATTTACCCTATCTCGGATAGCCAATGGGTTAGCCCCATTCATGTCGTGCCAAAGAAATCGGGCATCACGGTCATCACCAATGAGGCAAATGAGTTAATTCCTACTCGCACCCAAACCGGGTGGCGAGTTTGCATCGACTACCGGAAACTCAATGCCGCGACAAGGAAGGATCACTTTCCTTTACCATTCATTGACCAAATGCTAGAACGATTAGCGGGGCACGAATTCTACTGCTTTTTAGATGGCTATTCCGGTTATAATCAAGTCCCCATAGCCAAAGAGGATCAAGACAAGACTACATTTACTTGTCCCTTTGGCACTTTTGCTTATCGTCGCATGCCCTTTGGGTTGTGCAATGCACCCGCTACATTTCAGCGGTGTATGATGGGGATCTTTTCGGACATGGTGGAGAAGTTTTTAGAAATCTTTATGGATGATTTCTCCATCTTTGGTGACTCCTTCGATGAGTGTTTACGGCATCTTGACGCGGTTCTCACCCGCTGTAGGGAAAAGAACTTGACCTTGAACTGGGAGAAGTGCCACTTTATGGTACGAGAAGGCATTGTTTTAGGACATGTGATCTCGCAAAACGGCATAGAGGTTGATAGAGCTAAAATCGAAGTCATTTCTAATCTTCCTCCTCCTAAATGCGTCAAAGATATCCGAGCTTTCCTTGGCCATGCCGGTTTTTATAGACGGTTCATCAAGGACTTTAGCAAGATTGCTAGACCCTTGACTCTCTTGTTGGCCAAGGACACTACTTTTGTCTTCGACTCAACTTGCATGAAAGCGTTCGAGTCTTTGAAACACTCACTCATTTCTGCGCCCATTCTTTCATCTCCAGACTGGACGCACCCTTTTGAAATTATGTGCGACGCATCAGATTTTGCCATTGGTGCTGTTCTTGGACAGCACATTAACAAAATGCCGCATGTAATTTACTACGCTAGCCGAACATTAAATGAGGCCCAATTAAACTACACAACAACAGAAAAAGAGTTTTTAGCGGTTGTGTTTGCACTTGAAAAATTTCGGCCTTATTTAATCGGCTCTCCAGTTATAGTATACACGGATCACTCAGCTCTTCGCCACCTTTTTGCGAAGAAGGATGCTAAGTCTAGGCTCATACGTTGGATCCTCTTGCTCCAAGAATTTGACCTTATCATACGGGACAAGAAGGGATGTGAAAACGTCGTGGCCGATCACCTTTCACGACTTCCTTCGTCGCCCACGCTTGAACTGCCTATCACTGATGCTTTCCCCGATGAGCAACTCTTGACTGTTTCTTGCGAACCATGGTTCGCCGATATTGTAAACTACTTAGCCACCGGCTTGATACCTAACGATTGGTCGAAACAAGACAAACTACGATTTTTGTCCCAAGTAAAGCATTTTTACTGGGATGAACCTTATCTTTTTAAATATTGTTCCGACCAAATCATTCGCCGGTGTGTACCTGAAAATGAGGTCAAGAGTGTGCTGTCTTTTTGCCACGATCAAGCATGTGGCGGGCACTTTGGCCCAAAGAAGACAGCCGAGAAAGTTTTGCAGTGTGGTTTCTATTGGCCACGACTCTTCAAAGATGCATTCGAATACTGCAAAACTTGCTCCCGGTGCCAACACTTGGGCCGGATATCGCGGAGAAATGAAATGCCGCTCCAACCAATTTTGGTTGTAGACATTTTTGATGTTTGGGGTATAGACTTCATGGGACCATTTCCCAACTCTTTCGGAAATGTGTATATTCTTTTGGCTGTTGACTATGTTTCAAAGTGGGTCGAGGCTATACCAAGTCGAACGAATGACAACAAGGTTGTCGTTCGATTTCTGAAAGATCACATCTTTTCTCGATTTGGGCACCCTCGCGCAATCATAAGTGATAATGGTTCTCACTTTTGCAATAGGACTTTTGAGTCCTTAATGCGCAAATACTCTATCACCCATAAGCTGTCAACGCCATACCATCCCCAAACATGTGGGCAAGCCGAGATCTCGAATCGACAAATTAAGCAGATCTTGGAGAAAACGGTTTCTAAAAACCGTAAAGATTGGTCGCTAAAATTGATAGATGCACTATGGGCCTTCCGTACTGCATACAAGACCGATCTCGGCATGTCTCCATACCGGCTTGTTTACGGGAAGGCGTGCCACCTTCCAGTAGAAATTGAGCACAAGGCATTTTGGGCCATTAAGGAGCTGAATTTATCTTTAGGAGACGCGGGCAGCAATCGAAAGCTGCAGCTGAATGAATTGGAGGAGCTGCGGGATGAGGCATATAATAATGCCGTGATTGCTAAAAACCGAGCTAAAGTTTTTCATGATAAAAACCTTTTGCGAAAGACATTCAAACCGGGTCAACAGGTTTTATTATATGATACTCGGTTACACTTTCATCCCGGCAAGCTCCGTTCTAGATGGAGAGGACCTTTTGTAGTCCGCACCGTTTATCCGCACGGTGCGGTTGATCTTGAGAATCCTGAAGACGGTACTTTATTCAAAGTTAATGGACATCGTTTGAAACCGTTCTTCTCAGCGGACCCTTCGGAGGAGCTCCTGTTCTTGCAGGAGCCGATATACACCGACTGATTTCCTCCACCTTCACCCTCGAATTTCTTTTCCAAAACTTTATTTTCAAATAAGTTTGGGGGTGTGTATACTATGTAAATATAATAATAAGCAGGAACTCGCCGATATTATCAACCCATTTGGTGCAGCATGACAGTGAGGACACTGTCCATTATAAGTTTGGGGGTATGTTCGGTAAGTTTTCCTTTTGCATTCATATGTATATTTCTGCATTGCATCTTTATATAAAAATCATAAAAATTTGAACAATTTGAATAATAAAAAAAAAATTAGAAAACAGAAAAACCCATAAAAATTGAAAAATTTCAAAAATTATAAAAATTAATGTATTCAATTCTGGTTAATTGACTTGAGTTTGATAGATAGGTTAACTGGCTAGGAAACACTAAATCTTAGACTTAGCAAATTAAAAACCCTAAAAATAACCTTCCTTAGAGTTTAACTGTGGAAAGCATATGTCTTTGTAGGTTATTTAGAAATAGGCAAATTTTGGGTTCAGTTCTTGGGCTAAGTCGAAACGAAGGAAAAGTATTAAAACTTTTATTAGAGTATAAGTTTGAAAAATAGTTCCTAGCTTAAGTCTAGATTCTGAAAATGTATACCCTACAAAATTGCACAAACACGCACCTTGAAACTTGGATTAGTAGAAGAGACCTTGAAATACTCTTGTCTAACGTCCTTAGCACAATGAAAAAGAAAAAAAGAGTGGATAAAAAAAAAAAATGGACACTGGTTTTTGTGATTACTTAAGGCTAAAAAAAAAAAGAGAGAAAAAAAAATAGAAAAATATTTAGCAAAGGTGCTATTGCTAAAAGCCTTGGGTGTTGCAAAACTAGGAAGTACGCCTTAAAGTGCTAACGCATCTGGTAATCGGTTGTTGGTACCTCAAGAAGTATTAACAGTCGCATGAAGGATGCGAAAGCGAAGTCTCACCAGTGCTTTGGACAATGGGCGGGAGTACGATTGCTTGATTTGAATTTCCAAGTGTAGGGGTGATATTTACACACACGTGGGGATATGTGATTAGAGTTTAGATAAGAGAAGGGAATGAAGAATAGAACTTGTGTCTTTAATAGAGTTGATAGAAATTCCTAAGTGGAGATGGAACTCTAGAAGGAAAACTTAAGAAATGCCGAAGGCTAGGTAATACTACAGGATATATGTAATCTTAAGTTAAATAATGAGGAAGTGTGAAGAATATGGGTGGATAATTTGCGGGTCGACGATAATAGAATTCCTTGTTAGAAAACCTAAATGGAGAACAAAAGTCAATGGGCCAAGTTGATAGGATTTTGTGGGTGTAATCCGCTGAAAACCCTCAGGAGACAACACTCCTCCTACTAGGGACACCTAGAGGTTTAACGGCTTGTTGCACGAGCTCAGTGCAATCGCGTTTCCCTGCGAAAGTGTGGCTAGGTTAGATTTTTAAATAATAAGTTTGCTCGAGGGCGAGCAAAAGATAAGTTTGGGGGTATTTGTTCATAACATAATATTGCATTTTGTATGCCCCATTCTTATGCATTTAAGAATAAAAACAGGTGCTTTTGACCCATGTCTGCTACATGTTACAGGTTACAGGTTCTTGGCACGAAAACAGTGAAAAACACAAAAGACGACACAAAAGAAGGATTTTGACCAGCAAATAGGAAGATCTTAGTAAAGCTCAGCAGAAGAACGGCTCACCACCAACAAAACAACAAAAGATCCAAATTTGCAAGAAAGACGGTTACAAGAATCATTGCAAAGTGTTCGTTGAAAATCTGGTATCACTGTATAATCCCAAATGATGATCTGAATACAGAACCAAGAAGCCCAGAAGAATACCAAGAAGCCCAAAAAAATCCAGAAGCTGACCTCATCATTGCGCCGCGGAAGCGCGGCCCAAAGCCCATATACGCGGCGCTTCCGCGGCGGAAAGAAGCCCTAATGCGCATAATTTTTACCATAATGTGTGGCGGCTATGGAAAGATCTTTTTAGGGGTATACTTGTAACTTTAGACATGCGGTGCAATCTGTAGCCCTAGGGTTTCTATATCCTATAAATAGAACCCAAGACCTTGTATTTTCTCATGCCTCTTCTCATGAAATAAAATTCTGTTTTTCTTGAAATAAGAGTGCATCAAAAGTAAGTAGATTATTTTCTTTGCAATAATTTTAGTTTTTCATATCTGTTCTTATTTTCTCGCCTTAGTTTAGTTTTTATTAACTTGCAATCGATGTTTTCTTTCTTTAATAAATTCTTGTTTTCTTTCATCCCCTCAATGAGCGAGTAGTTTCCTCGCTTGTTGGGGTTAGGAATAGAGAAGGATTTGAGAGATGAAGATCTCTCATCTCTTTTCATCGCTAAACTTTTATGAACATTAGAACTCCATGCATACCTTTTGATTCCGCTCCCTACGGCACTTTTACCCTCAAGGTAACGGTGAACTCCGTAGTCTAAAGGCCCGGATCTTAAGGTTTTCCATGGAGGTTAGGGTGAAGATTAAGAAAGGAAGGACAAGGATCTAGAGGAAGAATCAATCTTCCCAATCATCCTAATCCCCTTTGTTAATATTTACCATAACTCTAATATGATTGATTTAATTGATGGCAATGGAAAGAGATGTAAATCTTTATTAACCAAATTTTCTCTAAACCTAATCCTAGCAAGTTTCTAATTCTACCTTCATACAACTTCGATTTTTAGATTTAATTAAAACTTCCAAACACCATTTGGAATTAACTCGTAAGAACTTAAAGAAGATTTATACATCCCTGTGGACCGACCCGTATTCACCGGCTAGCTTCAAGCGACGCCGTTCTTGATTGCGGTAATTATTTTTGATCGACAAAACCTCTATAAATCATACCACACCAGATGTTGTTCTTGCAGTGGATGCAATAAGTTGATATTGATCCAATCCTGGAAAAACAGTCGGAAGCAGTTTTAGAACATAAGTGGATGTTCTAGGGATATGATAACGACAGCCCCATTCGGGAGACAGTTATCATTCTAGGCTTCCAAGGTGACATGGACGACAGGGTGGTCGTCAGAGTTGTAGTTTTCCCTCTGACAAGGAGCAGTATTTTGGACAGGTGGTCCAGGTGGATACTGAGGGAAGGATGGCGCAGGATACTGATTAAGTTCGGTTGACGATACAGTCTAAGAAGTTTGGATTTGGAGTTCATTTATGAGCTAGGTCCCATCAGACATCCAGACACATTCTACGACAGGTATTGCACATTTCGGGAGATGGCATTCTCCGCGAACTTGAGATATCGAGAGACATAGAAAGAAACATCTGAGCGGATCCATTCACTGAGGCTATTCCTCGAACGCAATAGTTTCGCAAACGAGCTTTGTGAGACTGACAAGTAGAGGAGTTGGGTGTTCGGTATCACACGGGCTATGAGTATGCGACATCGCAATAATTAGCCTTGAGTGCAAGTGGGAGATTGTTGGAGATAGTGCCCTCAGAGTCAATTATTGGATCACAGGCACGTGATTGCAATGATTGAGGGAGGACCTATCCCGATAGGACAGTCTTACTCAAGAAGATAGTATGCTATCTGGTTTATCTTTATCATCGTGTACTGCTTTAGGTGACCTTACAGGTCACTATTGCACGTTGATAGAGCCCCTAGGATTCTTGCTTGACTGCCAGCAGTATGAGGGCGATCATATACGTGGGAGCTGGTAGTCTATAAGCACATCCTTAAAAGGTCCCTAGTCGTGGGAGTTTCGAGACAGGGCATCGATACTCCATAGTAGACTAGTGTATACAGTCGATACCCCGACGAGGGGCGGTGGCCGGTCTCACAAGCCACTGGTGTCAGTTGGTTCACCTAAGATGTATACAGGTGCTCATTGGGTTATGAGTACACCGGACAGGACTCGCCGGGAACATGCTAGTTGGTCTTATACCTGACGTCAGATAGCAGTTCCCTGGTGACATGTGTACAGGTTAGTTCATCGACCTGAGGATCGTCATTTGTCTCGTGTGAGTTCCTACTGTACTTTGATTACTACCCTACCACGCTCAAAGGAGACGTGCAAACAGGTTTTAGTTGGGTACAGTCCCGAGCCATATGGAGGCAGTGAGCGGATCTTCAGGGGTTAATCTCTCTCGGTATTGGGGGTGAGGTCACGCTGTGTCTAGGAGAGCCAGAACATGAAAAGTCCTTGGCCAAGGCAGGAGATTTACTGGTAGGTATTCCAGTGTAAGTGCACGGCGGCGCCCTGGCCTCCATCCCGAGGCCAATTAGCGGAAGCGATGGTTAACTTTAATTTTTCTTGAACCGGCACCACCGCGCACTAAAACCCGGATCGTGCCATTAAACTAGTCCTAGCTAACTACAAGATGGGGAAGAGAGATATACCGATTGATCCGTGTCCTCCGGTCTTCTCATCGTCGTCCCGATCTCCCGCGGAAGCTCCGGTCTCCACCTCCTCGCCGGAAGGGCACTACGTCGCCTGCTTCTTTTACGGGCTCCCACCTCTATATCGAGGCAACTCGGGCACGAAGCTGGCGAGTCGACGTGCCCAAGATTTGCTGTAGAACAGTGTGAAGATCTATATGTCTCATTTGGGGTTTTGGTTGCCTTTTTGGTGGAGGAAAAGAACTATCAACTTTTGGGTGAACAAAGGGATTTTTAGCATGGAAAATGAGACACATTTCTCACCTCTCAAAAATTGGACAGCCCCATATGGAAGTGGCCGGCCATGACAAATGGTGGGAGTGAGGAATGGAGAGAGAGAGAGAGCAAAGGTCAAGGGGTAGGAAAGAAACTCATACAAGCAAAAAGGAAAATGATTATCATATAAAATGATGATCACAATCCAATCCAAAACCACTCCCATCAACAACCATGATTGCTCCAAAGTCAAGCCATGATGAAATGAATAAGTCAAATGGTGGAGGAATAATCATGATACAACAATATGCAAATACCACCCTCCACAAATGCTTATTTGCACAAATGCAAATAAGCCCTCCTCCACCAATCTTCGGCCATTGAAAGATACAAATGAAAATGGCCGAAACGGAAAGCAAACTGGCAACTCCAGAAAACTGGTCCCGTAATAAATTACAGGAAAACCCCGCTACTGTGCATACACACCCGCATCTATATTCCGACCGAAATACAAATGCAATGAGACAAAATCTACACTGTACTATACTAGGATCCGGCTTAAACCAAAGCCGGCTAGTATTATCTGTCCGATCCTGATCCGTGCAATACCACACGTATCTGATTGAACCCTGCCATATCTCCATAGGGCCTCTACAGCGTTTCGCCCGAAAACTTGAGCAACTGAATGTGGGGGACTCTAAAGACTCGTCAACACCTTGGTTGTGGATTTAACCACTAGCACGTCAGAGGTATAAGCCAATACGTAACGGGCTACCAGGCATTGACCAAAAGGGGCGTCGATGAGCGAACTCATCCTGACACCCTACTGAGCCTGTCAGTGACAATATCCGTACAGTCCGGTCTGTTCTTCTATGTGCATCGCATGGCGGGCCTAGGGGGTTGGTAAAGTCAGACCCCCAAAAGCGGTACAAGTCGTGTCGGAGTGTAGCCCAGAACACCCTGAGATACTACTGGAATACCTACCAGTAAATCTTCTGCCTCGGCCGAGGGCTTTGTGTAATGGCTCTCCTAGACACAGCGCGGCCTCACCCCCAATACCGGGAGAGACGAACCCCTGAAGATCCGCTCACTGCCTCCATGTGGCTCGGGACTGTACCCAACTAAAACATGTTTGCACGTCTCCTTTGAGCGTGGTAGGGTAGTAATCAAAGTACAGTGGGAACTCACACGAGACAAATGACGATCCTTAGGTCGATGAACTAACCTGTACACATGTCACCAGGGAACTGCCATCTGACGTCAGGTATAAGACCAACTAGCATGTTCCCGACGAGTCCTGTCCGGTGTACTCATAACCCAATGAGCACCTGTATTCATCTTAGGTGAACCAACTGACACCAGTGGCTTGTGAGACCGGCCACCGCCCCTCGTCGGGGTCTCGACTGTATACACTAGTCTACTCTGGAGTATCGATGCCCTGTCTCGAAACTCCCACGACTAGGGACCTTTTAAGGATGTGCTTATAGACCCCAACTCCCACTTATATGATCGCCCCATACTGCTGGTGGTCAAGCAAGAATCCTAGGGGCTCTATCAACGTGTAATAGCGACATGTCAGGTCACCTAAAGCAGTACACGATGATAAAGATAAACCAGATAGCATACTATCATCTCGAGTAAGACTGTCCTACTGGGACAGGTCCTCCCTCAATCATTGCAATCACGTGCCTGTGATCCAATAATTGACTCTGAGGGCACTATCTCCAACAATCTCCCACTTGCACTCAAGGCTAATTATTGCGATGTCGCATACTCACAGCCCGTGTGATACCGAACACCCAACTCCTCTATTAGTCAGTCTCACAAAGCTCGTTTGCGAAACTATTGCGTTCGAGGAATAGCCTCAGTGAGTGGATCCGCCTTGATGTCTCTTTCTATGTCTCTCTATATCTCAAGTTCGCGGAGAAACCCATCTCCCGAAATGAGCAATACCTGTCTTAGAATGTGTCTGGATGTCTGATGGGACCTAGCTCATAAATGAACTCCAAATCCAAACTTCTTAGACTGTATCATCAACTGAACTCAATCAGTATCCTGCGCCATGCCTCCCTCAGTATTGCCTTGGACCACCTGTCCAAAATACTGCCCCTCGTCAGAAGGAAAAACTATAACTCTGACAACCTCCTTGTCGTCCAGGTCACCTTGGAAGCCTGGAATGATAACTGTCTCTCGAATGAGGCTGTCGTTATCATATCCCTAGAATATCCACTTATGTTCTAAAACCGCTTCCGACTGTTTCTCCAGGATTGGATTAATGTCAACTTATTGCATCTAGTGCAAGAACAACATCTGGTGTGGTACTTGACATCTCATGATTGACTCAATTGCCTGAGCAAGTGATCTGCCAATCATGCACATCCCTCTCCCCTTTAGTCTGTAAGACACCTTTAGAGAGGGTGACTCCATCACCTGCAGGTACACTACCGTGCCAGGAGTCGTCCAATCTAAATACTCTTAGAATACTGTCTAAGTACCCTTAATTGTGAAACCACCCAAATCTTGATCTAAAACGATAGATCTAGTAACCAGTATGTCTGATATAATGTCCAAGTCCCATGTGGAGAAACCACTGTGTGATGACCAAAGTGTAACCGATTGTAGTATAGGAATATCACTTCCTACTATGTGTATGTCATCCAAATACCATGACATCACACCCTACTACCTTCTCAACAGATCCATCCCCTATTCTGATGAAGTCAAACCTATGACTGTCACATCAGAAATTGATGATCTATCTCCGCTATATCTGCTTTAGTCTATAAATAGACATAAGCCACCTGTCCACCAATGCTTCCGCTGCTCCCACTGACTACGACAACCCTCTGGCAGAGTCATATAAACGTACACTTCTAAAGTAAGTTTAGAACGACGCTATACTCATCCTCCCGCCGGGTCTCACAGTATGGAACAACAGTAATGGCAAGTCTGGGTAAACAAGAACTTCCCTGCCACCGTCCTTGAGGCTACCGGAGTTCCTCTCGGGTGCCTGAGGTTACCCACCTTATCTGCGGAGTGGCCAATGGAATGTCAAACCAGATTGAATCTTTAGGTTCCTATCAAATCTCCAGTAATCATTTGTGGTTCTGGAATCACTTCCAGTTCTACCATACTCCCACTACTGTTTTCTGGAAAAAAATCCATTTTTATTAAAACCGTGGCGAGTCTAGAACAATATCACTATTGATCTTCCAGATGGTAGAAAGTCAACCCTCGTCATAGCCTGGGTCGACCCACAAACAGCCATTACAGAAACGTGCCTTGAGTTGTCCAGTGTCTGGTTTTAATCATAAACCGGACAACTCCCCGTACCTTAACATCGTTAAGATATGAACTGTTCTATATCCAATATAGAACCAGAGGCACTGATTTAATTGAACCAGATTCAAATCATGCAGTTGTCTCCAGTGCATGTCGACTAAATGGAAAGAGGCCGATCAGCGTTACTCAACTTAGGAACGCTTCCAATTATGAGTAACCTGAAAGAGAAGCAAGTTCTCTTAATCACTACTATCAACTGAATACCATACTCAAGTATCTACATCTTCGATCAACTTGAAGAATCCCGATACTTGCAACATCTGGTTCTCTACTTTATCCATATACCTATAACTTCTCAAAATTCGGACCCTGTGTTTCCATGAAACACTTGTCTAAAAACTAGAGAAGTCATAAGTAAACCGAATATAGTACGAGGACCAACCCCTCTGTCCTGATGGACCCTGGACAACATACAATACTCTGTATAAGTCCTTTGAGTCTGATAACTCATTCACTGTGTGTCGTAGGTTGAAAACCGTACTTATGGTTAAGAAGAATTACACCGCTGTTTAATGCTCCTTACCTAACCATCCACTGATATAGGTAAATGTCACAGACATAATTTCAAAAAGATATATCTCACTCTATAAAAATAGACGTACAGATGTATCAATTTGAAATTGGTGCATAACAGCGGATATTCAAAACCAAATATTTGCCAACCGGCAAACAGCCCAAGTGATTTCCTCAAATATCACCGATTACAACGAATCCCGATATAATGAGGATGATCACCTAATTCCCACTAACCTACTCCCACTCATCATCTGTAAAACCATACAGATATGAGAATCATACCTGGTAAATACATACCCTGGAGCAAGTGTCTAATTGGGAAATCAGTTTTCCTTTAACAGTACACAGTGAAACTAAAACATTGAAATGTTTCGATGGGGTATCCTGGTATTCCTAGTAATGCCTCTTCCAGATTCACAACTGTAACCGTATAAATCTTTGCCACCTCTCCAAATCCCTTTATATGTCTTTAGTCATTACCTTCTGCACACCCCTTTAGGCCAAATGGTTTTCTTCCTTCCCTACCGTTCGGCACCAGCCTATGGTTTGGAAGAAGACTATCCAATAAGCATAATGGGTGTACTGTCCCAATCCTAGGAACACTCGCAATGCGAGAGAAGGTGAAGATAAAAGACACCTGAATAAACCTTATTCCTATTTCTCCTGAACCAGAATCCATCCCCGAACTGGAACAAGTTCCTTTCGAGTTCGTATATAACCATACGATGGAGTATCCAATAAACTGTGGATCTTCGTAGTGATACGGAGTGTTCTGGAGAAATACAAAGGTGATTTGGGAGTGGTAATGAAATACTTGGTATGGTCGTGAATATCAGTCGCAATTTACTTTGCCCTCTTACTAATCCCTTTCTTTGTCTTTACATAATACCTTCTGTATACTATCGTTATGCTAATTGGTTTTCTTCATTCCCTACCGGTCGGCACCTGCCTATGGTTTGGAAGAAGACTATCCAATTTGCGTAATAGGTGTTCTATCTCCTAAACCAAGGAGTACTCACAACTTGAGAGAAGGTAAAAGGAAAAGACAACTGAATAATCCTATTCGTCTTCTCCAGAACCGGAAACCATCCTCGAATAAATCCCTTCGAGTTCGTATATAACCATACGATGGTTTTGTCCAATGGAAGTGGACGTTCGTAGTAATACGGGGTGTTCTGGAGAAAAGGGTAAAAGTAGGAGTGGCAATGAGGTCTGCAACTCTGACAATCCAAAAGCCAGTGTTAAGAAGGTTCAGTCAACTTGGTCACTGAGTCATTGTCTTAGGGTCGGGTCAATGGTCGCTGCCGAAGAGAGAGAGAAAAGAAACACTCGGCGTGCACTCTATCCTAGATCAGAATGGTTACCAATTTATCTAATCTGGAAACCTCCCACTGTCACCTCAAATTCTCCTCCAAACCTGAAAGAAGAATTAGTCGGGGTAACCCGAGGAGTAAACTAACTCATCAGTGGGAATCGGGATCCAACTATCATCGCATGATAACGTGACGGAATCCGCTCACGTCATCACACTCCTCAAGGTATGCGCATATCTGGCAAGTTTCAGTTCTTTTGAAACTCCCGATGTGATTTTTGCCCCATGCTCTTATGACCTTGGCGTGAGGTCAAAATATCATAAGTCACATGTCAAGTTCTACCCATCATTGTCCAGGTTAATTTGAACCCACCCGTACATACCCTTGACGTAGGCCAAAATAGTAGTACGACTGTCCCAAACCAACACATCTATCTATGCAACAGATAAATACCCGGCAGCTACCAAACACTATGCCTTGGCGTGAGGTCAAAATACATAGCTTGAATACTACCGAATATTTAACTGAAATGATGGAGGGCTACGAATGGTTTCTGGCGAAAACCTTTAACGTAATGAACTTGATATCGTTGAAGGAACTGATAGCTTTAAAAAATATAGTGACGAAAACCTTTGCTAAAGAGGTCACTCCCGGTGAAGGGATCTCGGCTCTTTCCCCGTAGAATGAGGTGAAGGATATTCCAACTGAATACCACGGTGCAAAGCAAAAGTAATCGGCTATAGTGAAGTTATTGCCCTGATGCAAACTTTTGTCCAAGGGGTCACTCCCGGTGAAGGGATCTCGGCCCTTGCCTCGTCGACTGAGGAGCAGGATATTCCAACTGAATACCACGATGCAAAACAAAAGAGAACGTCCTTGCAATAACAGCTTTTTGAAAAGTGTTCCAACAACACCAGAATAGGTTTGTTTAACTTGCATTGATCCGAATCAACGCAGTCCCATCAATTGATCACACCACAAAGAACGAAAATATACTGATGTACGTATATGCCATCCGCATTCGCCACTGGGTCCCGTCATTACCCGTTAGGTTAGCTAACTAACGACAGAGCGGGGACTGGACTAGCGCGGATGCAAAACATATACAACATCTACTAGTATATATATATATAAATCAATATATAACATTTCGCTCAAGGCGTGATAAAAAATGCAACATGACAGAAATGTACAGCATCACAGAACAATACAGATATCTGGGATCCCCGGGTTTCACAGAGCCACTGAAACCCGACGTTCCCCTGGTCGTGTGGATAGCCTGTGCAATGAAATCCTAGACCCCTACGGGCGCGGCAAGTTACCCGCCAAAACCTGAAGCGAGGCAGCCCCCTTCAGCAACGTGACTGGACCACCCAACACTTCACAGAATCCGGTAACTTAGGCACCCCTCCTAAGTCAACCTGTACCCCTTACGAGTGCGGCGAATAGCCCGCCAATTCTAGAGTGAAGCCCCCTCCGTCTCAATGCCATGAGATGCGGGCCCGTTGCCCTCTAGAACCCGGCTATCCGTGCACCCCTCCGCGGGGTAATCCTAGTACAGAAAGTAAAATATACATACAACGGGTACATCGACCGCAACCTGGTCGTGCCCCAAAAGAATAATACAAACAGGCAGTGACGGCAGTCCACATGTCGGACGCTCGCCCCGCAATATCAAATGTACATAATACAACAAAAGACTGTACTAGCATTGCATCCAGGCTATCCCCCACGACCAATCCGCAACATCACAGCAATATACAAAACATCAACGTGAAGGTCACGTTCGTAAATCCGTCTAACCGGGCTATAGCAGTTAGACAGGATTTACCGATCAAGTGACATTCACGGTCGCAGATATAATGTAAATACTGTGAACTAATGTGTTTAAAATATCCGATCGATCAAATTTTACCAAGTGGGACCCCAAGCAATACTGTAGCACTCACAGAAATTCTGGGCCCAAACAAAGTATACCAAAACCCCTATTTTCCTGTAAAAAGATCACTGTGAAAAATTGGTCCAGTGAACTCACTGAACTGCGGCGGAACCGCGGCGCCTAGGGGGGTTTGGCCGCGGTTCCGCGGCTGTTCTACAGTAACACTCTACCAAATTTTCACAGATGTCTTATAATTTCCTGCACAGTATTCTGAGACAACCTGAAAAAAATTTCGAGACAAAAAAATTTCGACAGAAAACTGTTGCTAGGAAAAATACGGGTTTTGGAGTTTTGTTCGATCGGAAACGTAAAACACATTAGACAAAGCTAGACTATGTTAATGGCGAGGCTCTGATACCACTGTAAGTGCACGGCGGCGCCCCGGCCTCCATCCCGAGGCCAATTAGCGGAAGCGATGGTTAACTTTAATTTTTCTTGAACCGGCACCACCGCGCACTAAAACCCGGATCGTGCAATTAAACTAGTCCTAGCTAACTACAAGATGTGGAAGAGAGATATACCGACTGATCCGTGTCCTCTGGTCTTCTAGTCGTCGTCCCGATCTCCCGCGGAAGCTCCGGTCTCCACCTCCTCGCCGGAAGGGCACCACGTCGCCTGCTTCTTTTATGGGCTCCCACCTCTATATCGAGGCAACTCGGGCATGAAGCTGGCGAGTCGACGTGCCCAAGATTTGCTGTAGAACAGTGTGAAGATCTATATGTCTCATTTGGGGTTTTGGTTGCCTTTTTGGTGGAGGAAAAGAACTATCAACTTTTGGGTGAACAAAGGGATTTTTAGCATGGAAAATGAGACACATTTCTCACCTCTCAAAAATTGGACAGCCCTATATGGAAGTGGCCGGCCATGACAAATGGTGGGAGTGAGGAATGGAGAGAGAGAGAGAGCAAAGGTCAAGGGGTAGGAAAGCAACTCATATAAGCAAAAAGGAAAATGATTATCATATAAAATGATGATCACAATCCAATCCAAAACCACTCCCATCAACAACCATGATTGCTCCAAAGTCAAGCCATGATGAAATGAATAAGTCAAATGGTGGAGGAATAATCATGATACAACAATATGCAAATACCACCCTCCACAAATGCTTATTTGCACAAATGCAAATAAGCCCTCCTCCACCAATCTTCGGCCATTAAAAGATACAAATGAAAATGGCCGAAACGGAAAGCAAACTGGCAACTCCAGAAAACTGGTCCCGTAATAAATTACAGGAAAACCCCGCTACTGTGCATACACACCCGCATCTGTATTCCGACCGAAATACAAATGCAATGAGACAAAATCTACACTGTACTATACTAGGATCCGGCTTAAACCAAAGCCGGCTAGTATTATCTGTCCGATCCTGATCCGTGCAATACCACACGTATCTGATTGAACCCTGCCATATCTCCATAGGGCCTCTACAGCGTTTCGCCCGAAAACTTGAGCAACTGAATGTGGGGGACTCTAAAGACTCGTCAACACCTTGGTTGTGGATTTAACCACTAGCACGTCAGAGATATAAGCCAATACGTAACGGGCTACCAGGTATTGACCAAAAGGGGCGTCGATGAGCGAACTCATCCTGACACCCTACTGAGCCTGTCAGTGACAATATCCGTACAGTCCGGTCCGTTCTTCTATGAGCATCGCATGGCGGGCCTAGGGGGTTGGTAAAGTCAGACCCCCAAAAGCAGTACAAGTCGTGTCGGAGTGTATCCCAGAACACCCTGAGATACTACTGGAATACCTACCAGTAAATCTCCTGCCTCGGCCGAGGGCTTTGTGTAATGGCTCTCCTAGACACAGCGCGACCTCACCCCCAATACCGGGAGAGACGAACCCCTGAAGATCCGCTCACTGCCTCCATGTGGCTCGGGACTGTACCCAACTAAAACCTGTTTGCACGTCTCCTTTGAGCGTGGTAGGGTAGTAATCAAAGTACAGTGGGAACTCACACGAGACAAATGACGATCCTTAGGTCGATGAACTAACCTGTACACATGTCACCAGGGAACTGCCATATGACGTCAGGTATAAGACCAACTAGCATGTTCCCGGCGAGTCCTGTCCGGTGTACTCATAACCCAATGAGCTCCTGTATACATCTTAGGTGAACCAACTGACACCAGTGGCTTGTGAGACCGACCACCGCCCCTCGTCGGGGTCTCGACTGTATACACTAGTCTACTCTGGAGTATCGATGCCCTGTCTCGAAACTCCCACGACTAGGGACCTTTTAAGGATGTGCTTATAGACCCCAGCTCCCACTTATATGATCGCCCTCATACTGCTGGTGGTCAAGCAAGAATCCTAGGGGCTCTATCAACGTGTAATAGCGACATGTCAGGTCACCTAAAGCAGTACACGATGATAAAGATAAACCAGATAGCATACTATCATCTCGAGTAAGACTGTCCTACTGGGACAGGTCCTCCCTCAATCATTGCAATCACGTGCCTGTGATCCAATAATTGACTCTGAGGGCACTATCTCCAACATCCAGTAGTATCTCAGGGTGTTCTGGGCTGATCTCTGACACGACTTGTACCGCTTTTGGGGGTCTGACTTTTACCAACCCCCTAAGCCCGCCATGCGATGCTCATAGACGAACGGACCGGACTGTACGGATATTGTCACTGAAAGGCTCAGTAGGGTATCAGGATGAGTTCGCTCATCGACGTCCATTTTGGTCAATAGCTGGTAGCCCGTCACGTATGGCTAATACCTCTGACGTGCTAGTGGTTAAATCCACAGCCATAGTATTGACGAGTCTTTAGAGTCCCCCACATTCAGTTGCTCAAGTTTTCGGGCGAAACGCTGTAGAGGCCGTATGGAGATATGGCAGGGTTCGATCAGATACGTGCGGCATTGCATGGATCAGGATCGGACGGTTAATACTAGCAGGCTTTGGCTTAAGCCGGATCCTAGTATTAGACAGTGTAGATTTTGTCTCATTGCATTTGTATTTCGGTCGGAATACAAATGCGGGTGTGTATACACAGTAGCGGGGTTTTCCTGTAATTTATTACGGGACCAGTTTTCTGGAGTTGCCAGTTTGTTGCTCCGGAGACGGATGAACCGTTTCGGGTACATGGTGGACCCGGTAAGATACCCCGGGGCAAGAAGCGCGTGATGATGACGATGTGAGCCTGGCAGGGGAGCACTACCTACCGGTGATTTTACCCGACGCGTCGGATATCCGGAGGATACCGTCGTGGTCTTGAGATGGATGGTAGGGGCCGGTCTGGACTGACGGCTCCCTAGATATTGTGATTGAGACATTGAGATTTCGAGATATTGAGGTACAGAGACTGTGATACAGAGACATCGAGATATTGGGATTACGTTTTGTGCCGATGCTAGGCACTGTTTTATGCTGATTTCATTATGATACCTCATTTTAAAAATACAAAGGAAATCTCACTAAATTATGAAAACAGTTCTTCATTTACATGTATTCTGTTTTCATGCATTCATACCTCATTCATATGATATATTGTTACCTGAAGCACTGACACGGGCACATGAGATTACACTCGGGTTAGATATTTACCCTAGCCTTGTTATAGGTTGCATGTTATATATATTGAGGATATATTATGATCATTGACCTAGGTTGTGTTATTTATGCGATTTCTATTCGTAGATGTTTTTTTCTATTCACGAGTTGGCAACTCACCCCCGTTGTGCCCCAGTTTCTTGCAGGTTTGCCGTACAGGTTTCATTACGGCTTGCGGGCATAGTTTCCTTCGGATGATTTGCTAGTAGGTGGGTTTACTTGTATCGTACCCCCATTATTTATCTTGTATATTATTATTCTGTTGTATCTAGAAGTTCCATCAACCAAACATGTATTTATTTTGAGATAGAGACCAGTGATGTTATTCCTTCGACCTTAGAGTCGCGCGTTATATTTCTGCGGTTTTCTTGTGGTTTTGAGTTTCCTTTTGAATTTTGATCCTCGCCGTTGGCGTTGTATGTTATATTACTTGTGTGGTTGTGACCGTCGATTGACGAAGAGCTAGCTCCCGCTTGGGGATGCCTTTTATTGATTTCGTATACTATTCATGTTGTATCCCGTTTGGGGGCTAGTATTTACAAAGGAGACTCTGCCGAATTTTTCAGTAAATTTTGATGTTCTTAAAAACCGCATAATTCGTCTTATGCTATTAAAACTACTTTTTTTAAATTGGTTTTCCTTCACTCTACTAATTTTCTTGGTTTGGATTTCTGGGTTTTCGGTTTACTTAGATTACGTACGCCTCGAGACGTTTCGTAGTTTAAGTGCCGGTCATGTTCCGTACTTTCGGGACGTGACAAAGTTGGTATCAGAGCGTTAGGTTTTACCTTCGGAGCGCAGGATGACCCTTGGTTGATGGAATAGGTGACTAAAGTAGAGTGACGTACCGTAGGTATGTTCCGCGGCATATTTACGATACGCTACTCCACTTAAGAAGCCTTAGGATGTACATTTCTTTGCTCAGTATTATATTCATTCCGATCTAGCCTCATCAGTACCAGTTATGGTTTTGCTGCCACGATTACGGGCAGGGAGAGCTACAGCTATAGTTGCGGTCAGCACGAGCTCGTCACGAACGAGGACTGACCAGGGCGAAATTTCGGCAACACACGATTGCAGAGATGTGTCTTTTTACTGTGTTTCCGCGCCACGAGCGTTTGGCGGATTGCCTTTATGAGGTTACTCGGATGTGCTGATCGACACTAGAGGATTGAGCCAATGATAGAGGCCAGCCAGATCTTGATGACCGTTGGTGTGTTGCTTATTCATGATGATCGAGGCACTGTTCAGCGTGCAGACGAGCGAGCCAGTTATTGCTGCGAATGACGAGATATTGCCCCAGATGCTGGAATTAGTGCAGAACAAGTTGTACTAAGAGATGATAGAAGGTCGCTAGTCATCGAGGATGAATGACTAGGACATGTGGATCTTTCGCCTACCCCGATGCGAGGTCATCAGATAGATTGGTTCCAGCTAGAGATGACTTCACGCGGAGACGTTGGGAGTCGACAGAGACGATCGAATGTCAGAAACCTATTATTCCAAGTTTAAAGTAGTCGGAAAGACATGCAGGCAATTCTATGGCCCCTCTAGAAGAATGAAACCCTAACTCGACTTAATGACCGTGTGAAAGCCTTTGAACCTTCGGGTTTGCGGCAGTTCTACGGCGCCATTAGTGAGGCTTGGGTTTGCCCTTCTACGGCTGGACCACCGATGCTGTGGTATGTACTCGATACTATTAAACTGTGCCCAAGAGGTTAAGCTCTTAGGGGATTATGAGGTTTTGACGACTCGATCGGATGGCTCGACTTAATTCGGATGCTAGGTGGTGGGATGCATTTCTTGGGAGACTCCCAATACGAGGATAGCTGTTGGAGCTCAGTCCATGTAGCCACGATGAGACGATTCCGGAGCAGTCGACATTAGAGAAAGTGGAGTAAAGAGGTCCATATAAGATCTGGATAAGACGACGTTCCACTCCGCCGACATCAGAGATGCGATACGCATGCCGAGGCAGAGTACTGGATATACCTTCCAGAAGGAGTCGCGATGGGTATGCAGCCGTTCCGGAGCAAGATGCAGATATAGGAAAGGACGATGACTTCCGGACAGTTGGCAGAGACGAGACATGGAAGAGACCGTGAGCAGGATTCCTTCCAGGACACTGCTGCAATGATACTTGCACCCAGGATCAGATGTGTCACGTACATTCAGAGAGCCAGAGGCCGACGCCAGTGATATGCTGTCTTACGAGTGGTCGCGATGATTGACCGGGAGATGACAAGAGGCGTGCCAGAACGGGATCATCCCCGTTAGCACACCTGACAAGGCCGATGAGCCGATGGACCGAGAGATTGGTAATTCCCAGTGAAGACCTTGACCCAGGAGTGGTCATTGTTGCGCACACCAGCAGGCCAGAGTTCATGATCATCGACGAGACGTCCCATTAGTGACCGCGACAGTTGGCCCGAGATTCTTAGAGGATGCGCTTGAGCGGTACTATGCCGCCATTATTGATTTCGATGTTTTGAGTGATTTATTCGGATGATTTGATTTTGATGATTGAGGATTTACGATCTTTGCACAGTGTTGCACTTGATATCGTTATCGTGCTTGGGTTTCACATGTTTGTGATTTTACGGTTTTAGACAATTGAGTTGATTTTGTGCGTATGCACGCACACGATTTGATTCCTGCACTCTGTATAGTTTATATATGCTTGCAGTGCAGTGATACGCCTTTTGTGCACTTAGATGCATTGGACTTTGATTTCGATGGTGATGTTCGATATTTGTTTTGTGCACCTTGTGCACCTGATTTGATTTTGCGCATGTTCGGCACTTGATATTGGATTTCATGATTTCGTGCACGATGGATGCACCTGATTTGGATTTTCGCGCATGTTGGGCGCATGTTTTGAAGTGTGATTTTGGTGCACACCAGATTCACTAAATCGAGATTTTTCGTGCATGTCAGATGCACCTGATTTTGCTGTCAGGCACACATGTTGCCTACGACAGATGTTTCGTGCACACCCGATGCACTTAGATGTTGTTTCTGTGCATATGTATGGCACATATTTGGATTTTGATTTCCGTGCGCACAAGACGCACGTAGTATGCATACGTGTATTTTGGGATTGATTTTTCTTATAGAGCAGTACGTTTTTATGATATTGCTATGTGTTTTCGTACTGAGCAGGACTAGTCAGAGGACAGTACCTGAATATATTTTACATGTATAGTTTCGAGTTATATCATATTGGTTTTGCTTTGGATTTGGTATTGATGTCTTCCCCATGACTCCGATGATTGCGGGATGCTTGACGGAGTTCTGATTTGAGTTATATGCTCATTTTTCATGCGCATACGTTGCGCTACAATTTGTTTTATGTATTTATGATTTCGGAGCCCCGGCGATTTGATGGTTTTGGCTGAAATATTTTAGTATTTGGGGGAAGTTTTAATTTAAATTCGGGGACCGAATTTCTTTAAGGGGGGAAGATTGTAACGTTTTGAAAATCGTTTCGGTGAAATTTCAAAAAAAAACGGTAAAATAAGGGGGTTTTCTGTAAAAAGTCAAAATACAAATATCTTTATTATAAAATTAAATATACATATTCTAGCTATGTAATTGCTAGTATTTGGTGTTTATTGAGCCACTGATGAAATTTCAAATTTTCTGAAAAATTTTCCGAAATTAATTATTTTAATAGTATTTTAAGCCGTCACTAATATATTTAATTAGGGAAAATTACAAATTGGAATGAGTTGAAACAAATTTTGTGCATCATAACATATTAAACAAAATTTTATCATGTGGTTTTTGAAATGAAATGGTTTGCCAAAACGGTTTAGAAAATATCGAAGAAAAAGGCTTAAATAGTGAATTTAGTGTTAATGGATGTTTGGGGGTATAGTATTTATCATTTTCCATCACCCCACACCCATACCCACACTCACACACCCCCATTTTCTCTCCCCCTTGGCTGAATTCAGCAGCCCCCCTCTCTTGTCCCCACTTGTTTTGCAAAAGAAAAGAAAAGAAAAGAAAAAGGAAATGTAGAAATGAGAGTGGACTTTGACTAGGTTGACTAGATGTTATCTTTCCCCACCTCACTCTCTCTCCTCTTCCCTCAATTTCAGCCGAGCCCTCCCATTTCCTGCACCACCAACAGCCCCTCTCTCTCCCTCTCTCATTTTGCATCAAAAATTCATCAAAATACCTCAAAAATCAAGCTAAAATCCAAATCCGACTCCTACCCATTTTCTCTCATCTCCTTTAGCATGGATCTTGGTGCAAGGATTTCAAATTGGAGGTCTAGATCTCAAGTTTCATCCATGGTTCATGAGGTATAAATCTTGGCCTTTTGTTTAAATTGTTGCTAAATACTTTAGTCTAGCCTAATTATACGTTTAATTATGGGTTAATTTAAAGATGTGGGTTTTCAAGAGGAGGTTTAGATTAGGGTTTTGTTATGAAATTGTGTTGTGATATATTGTGCATGGTTTAGTGATGTGGATTAACATCTTAAGTTTAGTAGAAAGCTAATCTAGTTGTTAATTACAAACCATTACTTATAAAATGTCCTAATTAAGTTATTTTGCTAACTAGGGTTTTTGGAAAATTGTTAAATGCTTTAGATTAAAATATAATTATGGTTTCATGTCATTATTAATATTATAATGAGTGGTTTAATGACTTTGGATCATGCAAAACCAAGCTTAATTGTTATATTGTGAATTTTGCTTTAAAAAGAGTTAAAATCGGTATTTTTGCAAACTAGTTTTTTTGAACATATATTGTTTGGTGAAATTAAATTATGGAAATGATTTATATGACTTATTTAAGATATTTAATAAGTATATTGGCCGCTACATTCATTTAAACGTCGAGTTTTGTACTAAAACGGGTAATTTTTGCTTGCTAGATTTTCGGAAAAATGGCTTCTAAAGTGAATTTGGGGTTTTTGTGAATTTTAACCTATTCTATATTTAAATTAGTATTCGTGAATGTGCAAATGAGGGTACTTGGGTTTTTCTCGATGGTCGGGCGTTTGCACGCCGACGTCGAGGGTTTTTGGGTTGGTTTGTGAGAGCAACCATAGGTTTTGACCTATGTGGGATTCGTGAGTCGTTTTGGTCATGAGTCGGATTTTAATGCGATACGATGCGTTATGATATGTAGGTACCCCATGTGGACTTCGAGACGACAAGCAAGCGCGTGGCGATGTCGGCACCGGCGAGCGAGGACCAGGTGAGTAGATTTATATCTACGGGGAGAAGTCGGGTGGATGGCGTATAGCACCCCCGCAGTCCGTGGTGGTGTATACGGATGCGTATACACACCAGCAATTATTATTTGCTATTTGGGATTAATAACGATGTTTAGGATGGATATTGGTGTGTTAGATTATTTTAGTGTTGCGAACCCTAGGGTAGTGTTGCACTACACATACACTCATACATACTTGCATACATTCCTATTTATATGTGCTCATGGGATTCTTTATAGTCATGTGATCACATGGGTATGGGACTATGTGTTCACATACGGATTTGAGGATGATACTTGGGATTGAGCTGAGTCGAGGAGATTTGTTTTGTGGTTGTGATAGCGGTGATATGGCAGGATTCGTACTTGAGGTACGTCCTGGTGTTATAGCGGATCTTGGGACGACGATACGGGCGAATAGTGTTATAAATAAATGGTCGTCATGTGATCGTGGTATGAGGCATGATATGCTGGGATATTGATATTAGGCCGTATAGGGCGATGTATACCCCATTGATGATGATATGTGCTGACGATATCGGTTTGTACGAGATTGTCGATCAATAGTCAGATCATGAGTATATTGAGGATATTAGTATTGTACTAGACATAGGTCAGTACCCTAGACTATGATCTTGAATAAAGAGGATACCAGAGGAATGGTGTGAGGAATATGATATTGACCCGTACCCAGATTTGGGGATGCCGTACGACGGATTTACGTACGAGCTATATCTTGATGATTGATCCGCACTCTTGACTTGGGATGTCTGATTGTAGATATGGTATCGGATATGATATTATTGAGGCGGGATCACCGACTAATATATATACAGGTATGTATATGGATCGATTCAGATGTTAGGCGGTTTCCTTACCTGTAGTCCAGCTTGTTAGCTTAGCCCTTTAGTTTAGTTTAGTTGTTAGATTAGATTCGATTCTTACCTATTTCAAAAACTAACGAATCGTGGGTATTTTAAAAGACAGCCCAAGAGATCCTACGGATATTTCAAAAGACGTATCTTTTCATAAAAACACCGTAGCCCCTATTTTCAAAACCTCATGATTCGTGTTATTTCAAAAGGCACCATTTGTAGGACTTATATTAGATTAATGCAGGTTAGTTACAGTTGCGTCTAGTATTCAGCTCCCGCGTATTATTGTGGTTCGCTTCGCATCGCATACTTATGTTATAATTTTTTATTGCAATGTTGATATCATATTGTTAGGACACCAGCACCATTACCGATGATGCGTATGTACCACGTACACTTACTTGCCGGCTCACACACATCTTCATCGGTAATTGCCATGTCACGTACACCTTAGAAAATATTATTGCTTGACATAGCGTACTTGCCTTATATGTTAGTTTAGACATTGTAGTTATTACCTGCTACTTCATGCATACTGTTATTCATTGTTATGCCGCATTCATGGATTCTCATGCATATATTCACTATTTTACGTGTTATTGAGGTTTTGGGTTCGGATTTCCAGGAGATTTTCTGGATTTGGAGGAAAACCGCAAAAACATAAATAAACCTTTTCTCTCTTTTAAAATAAAAAGTGCGGTTTTTCCCATGATGTATGAGTCGTCCACCATGAGTTTGCTGATGGATTTCGAGACCCGATTCGAGGAGACGGATGAACCGTTTCGGGTACATGGTGGACCCGGTAAGGTACCCCGGGGCAAGAAGCGCGTGATGATGACGATGTGAGCCTGGCAGGGGAGCACTACCTACCGGTGATTTTACCCGACGCGTCGGATATCCGGAGGATACCGTCGTGGTCTTGAGATGGATGGTAGGGGCCGGTCTGGACTGACGGCTCCCTAGATATTGTGATTGAGACATTGAGATTTCGAGATATTGAGGTACAGAGACTGTGATACAGAGACATCGAGATATTGGGATTACGTTTTGTGCCGATGCTAGGCACTGTTTTATGCTGATTTCATTATGATACCTCATTTTAAAAATACAAAGGAAATCTCACTAAATTATGAAAACAGTTCTTCATTTACATGTATTCTGTTTTCATGCATTCATACCTCATTCATATGATATATTGCTACCTGAGGCACTGACACGGGCACATGAGATTACACTCGGGTTAGATATTTACCCTAGCCTTGTTATAGGTTGCATGTTATATATATTGAGGATATATTATGATCATTGACCTAGGTTGCGTTATTTATGCGATTTCTATTCGTAGATGTTTTTTTCTATTCACGAGTTGGCAACTCACCCCCGTTGTGCCCCAGTTTCTTGCAGGTTTGCCGTACAGGTTTCATTACGGCTTGCGGGCATAGTTTCCTTCATATGATTTGCTAGTAGGTGGGTTTACTTGTATCGTACCCCCATTATTTATCTTGTATATTATTATTCTATTGTATCTAGAAGTTCCATCAACCAAATATGTATTTATTTTGAGATAGAGACCAGTGATGTTATTCCTTCGACCTTAGAGTCGCGCGTTATATTTCTGCGGTTTTCTTGTGGTTTTGAGTTTCCTTTTGAATTTTGATCCTCGCCGTTGGCGTTGTATGTTATATTGCTTGTGTGGTTGTGACCGTCGATTGACGAAGAGCTAGCTCCCGCTTGGGGATGCCTTTTATTGATTTCGTATACTATTCATGTTGTATCCCGTTTGGGGGCTAGTATTTACAAAGGAGACTCTGCCGAATTTTTCAGTAAATTTTGATGTTCTTAAAAACCGCATAATTCGTCTTATGCTATTAAAACTACTTGTTTTAAATTGGTTTTCCTTCACTCTACTACTTTTCTTGGTTTTGATTTCTGAGTTTTCGGTTTACTTAGATTACGTACGCCTCGAGACGTTTCGTAGTTTAAGTGCCGGTCATGTTCCGTACTTTCGGGACGTGACAAACATATCTGACGAGGAGACCGGACTGTACGGTAAGTGTTGCCAGTTGGCTCGACGGGAGTTTTGACAGCTTCGCTGTTTTCTTCTGATCGCTCAATACCCGGGTGGCCGTTACGTTTAGCTGACCGCTTGCGGCTTGTAGGTATTTGATATGATCATCACCTACTGCCAGCGTATTGACGAGTCTCAGAGTCCCACAATGAAGTTTCCTGGCTCAGGCGAAAAGATGTGGTGTGCATATGAGATATGCGCGGGGACCCGATTAAATGCGGATATGTGATACCATATAATAATCGGGCATTTTCTATTGGTCGGGTCGTATGTGATATGACCGGTTTGCAAAATCAAGTGTTGATTTAACAAATGACTTTTAGATTCATTCTTTAATTAAACCTTTTTTCTATTTTTGTATGCATGCATGTATACACATGATGATGTGCATGGACACATACATACATACATAGTATCATGGTTGTTGATACATATTTGGTGGCAATGCAAGACTCATATTGTAGTAATTATTTATTTATTTATCATTTTGAATTAAAAAGAAAGGATAATTCACTCATGGTTGATGTTTATCATCTTTGACCATATTTCAACTACTTTTTAACCTTGAGTTAATTATCCTTTTGATTTATTAACTCATTGATAAAGATCTAGATAATTACTAACCATAGTTGAAGTGAGAAGGATAATATAGATTATTCTTTCTCATCTCAATTATTTTCATTCATATCATTATCTTTTGAGCTCAAGCTTAGCCACCATCTTCTTCTTCCTCTCTTGAGATTTTTCTTTGAGTGAAGTTGATAAAAAGAAAGGGTTTTGATTATAGAATACAAACCACATCATCATACTACACACATCTAGCCCATTTGTAAAGGGTGTTTGCTCTACTTCATTCACATATCAAGTAAAGCAAGGAGCTTTGGGCAAAGGGACTTCGGGTGGATCTTCGTGGACTAGGAAGGCTTCCATCGATCCGTTCCAAACTCTCATAGTGCCAAGGAGTCACCAAGGGAGGTCTACAAAGGTTGTAATCTCTACCCTTAGTGATAGTTTTTCATTTGCATGAGATGCTTAGTTGAAAGAAACCCTAAATTTCTAGTTATGATTCTTGTCAAGTTCACTTAGCACCTTCAAAATTTGATTTTGGCATATGTGATGCTTCTAAACCCTTGATGAGGTACTAGGTAAACCCAACAACGGTCACCACTCCTAGACTGGATATGCGACATATGAGACGAAAAGACCGGACTGTACGGTAGTGTTACTGATTGGCTCGACGGGAGTTTTGACAGCTTCGCTGGTTTTCTTCTGATTGCTCAATACCCGGGTGGTCGTTACGTTTAGCTGACCGCTTGCGGCTTGTAGGTGTTTGATATGATCATCACCTACTGCCGGCGTATTGACGAGTCTTAGAGTCCCACACAGGAGTTTCCTAGCTCAGGCGAAAAGATGTGGTGTGCATATGAGATATGCGTGGGACTTGATTAAATGCGTTTATGTGATATCGTATATTAATCGGGTGTTTTTTATTGGTCGGGTCGTATGTGATATAACCGGTTTGTTAAATCAAGTGTTGATTTAACATTTGACTTTTAGTTTAATTCTTTATTTAAACCCTTTTCTTTATTGATGTATACATGCATGTATGCACATGATGATGTGCATGGACATATACATACATGCATTGTATCATGGTTGTTGATACAATGGATGGTGGCAATGCAAGACTCACATGGTTCATTTATATATAGATATTTATTTGTTTTGAGAAAAAGAAAGGAAAATGAAAATTAAATCATGGTTGATAATTATCCAAACTTGACTATTCTTTGACCTAATTCAAACCATGGTTTAAATTTCATTTGGACTTTAACTCAACACAATAATATCTAGATATTTGTTAACCATGGTTTGAAGTGAAAAGGATTAATATTGATTATTCTTTCCAACTTAATTCATTCATGATATCTTTTATCGCTTGAGCTCAAAGCTAAGCCACCATTATCTTCTTCTTCCTCTCTCTCTTGAGTTTTCATTTGAGTGGGGTAGTAAAAAAGAAAGGGTTTTGAATAGAGAATACAAACCACCTCATCATTCTACACACATCTAGCCCATTTGTGTAGGGTGTTTGCTATACTTCTTCCATGGATCAAGTAAAGTAAGGAGTTTTGGGCAAAGGGACTTCGGGCGGATCATCGTGGACAAGGAAGGTTGCTAGCGATCCGTTCCAAACTCTCAAAGGTCTAAGGAGTCACCAAAGGGAGACTACAAAGGTTGTAATCTCTACACTTAGTGATAGAATCTTCTTTGTATGTGATACAATTGTTTGTTACCCTAAATATTCTAGTAAAGATTCATGGTTTGTATGCTTTGCATCTTTCTAAATTTTAATGTGGCATGAGTGATGCTACCAAACCCTAGACTAGGTGCAAGGGAAACCCAACAATTATGCCATCCGCATTCGCCACAGTGTCCCGTTATGCACCGTTAGGTTACTTAACTAACGGCATAGCGGGGCGGGACTAGCGCGGGTGTAAAACATAAGCAACGTTTATTATATATCATATATATAATAACAACATTCGTCTCATCATATAAAGTAATCACATCACAGAATATCAGCAGCAGAAGAACACATATGAAATATTGGATATACTAGGAATACCGTGTTTTAAATTAAGCCAGTATAAAACACGGATTGCACGGTCGCGATGAATAGCCATACCCACATCCCTAGACCCCCTACGAGAGCGGCAAGCAATCCTACCAATTCTAGAGTTAGGAAACCCGGTCTCGACTCCTCGAGATGGTCTCCCACTGTACTCTAGAACCCAGTTACTTGTGCTCCCCACCTTGGGTCTATCCTAATACAGAAAAATAAATAATATACATCAATGGTGACATCATCCTCAACCCGGAAGTGCCCCAATAAAAGAATATTACATACAAATTTTTACATGAATGAAAATGAAAAACTTTCATCTCATATAAAAAAAAACCAGCTATTCAAACACGACGATCTAATATAATATATCATAGCAACACATAACATATCATGTCATCAATGTAAGTAAATATGCGTATCTCAATTGTCGTTGACATATAGAAACGAAACCGGGAATACACCACATATTACACTTACGGTCGCAGAAAAGAAATTGAAAATTACAACAATTGGAATCCGCAACCACCTTAGACATCATAAACCCAATGTATCACATATTTCGGATTTCATGCCTAACCATATGAATTCCTTAGACATCACATGCCTAACAATTATAAACCCCGCATTTTAGTCTCGATATTGAAAACACTTTTCAATAACCAGTCGGGTAATTCAACAAGATTCCCGACAACCTGATCGAATGCTCGTCAGGAACTTTAGTATATGGCCGCACCCCCAATGCCGTCGACGAAGTGCACTTAGGCGGAACACCGCGGTCGCGAGCACCCGAACAGATACTTTTGGCGACGGGGTTCTTCTACAGTCACTTGGTCGGGGCTATGGGGCGTGGCTATCTAGTAAGGTTACCTGGCGAGTATCCGCGTACGCTACGTGATTGCGACCGACTTTTGATCCACATCAAAACCCCGTGGCATCCGATCAAATAAGACTGAATTGCTAGATTTATAAAATTCAAATTAGTTTTCATAAAACTAAATATTATGGATTCCAAGTATTGTATCACAATCACAGATAGCTAGACGATGTTAAACTTTTCGATCGAATCAACAAAACCCAAAATTTCCCAAAGAGCTCAACACTTGAGCAGAGTTTAAAAATCATCCAGAACATGCCACAGCACCTATAGACCAACCGTAGAAGGGCCAACCCTTGCCACACCTATGGTGCCGCGGAACTACCGCAAACCCTAGGGTTTGGTGGCGGTTCCGACGGTCATAAAATCGAGTTAGGGTATCACTTTTCTAGAGGGTCCATAGAAAACACCTGCACGATTTTCTGAAGATTTTAAATTTGGAAAAAATCCAACTTTTGGAAAATTTCTAGCGAGTTAGAAAAATTGGATATTTGATATTCATTCGAACTTTTTAACGTCGTCAAGATAACCCAAAACGATGTTAGAATTACGACTACGAAACACTCCGAATTGCCTTTACAGAAAGATAACATCACATCCAATCTTAGCAAAAACAAGCAACACCTGAAACACCAAAACCCAGAGACCGGAACACCACCAGAAATCGAAGCCAGAAATAGCCTACAGAATCGGCCAGGCCGGATTTTCTGCCTTCTTCGCCGGGTCAAAACCGGTTAAATGGGTTCAATTTTCTTCAGTGTTCATGTCACATCACATGTAACATTCTGCAGTTGCTTAAAAAGATTTTAGACGGCTTAAAAATTTCGACAGAAATTTGGTTTTTGTGTCGAGTGTTTCGGAGTTGTTTTGGTTTCATAATTCTACAAATATCGTCTAATTCTCTAGCATGGCACTGATACCACTGTTGGGTTCCAAAGCACCGCCACTGGGTTTCGGGAGGCATCGACCATGCCGTTTTAAAAAATTTGGCGCGCTAAAGAACCCTAACCTAGAATCTTAACTAGAGAATTAGATGAAACTATGAATGTAAACATCTTTACACTAAGTGAACAAAGAATAAAACCTTTGTAGACCGGTCTTTCACTTCAATAGCTCCGTGTAGTAGTCCCTTCGCTCCAAGTAGTGAACTCCAGGACTCTTGAAAGGCTCCACAAGATGAAAGGAACAAGCTTGCTTGAAGACTTCAAGGCCGAAGATGATCTACGTCGAGAAGACACTAACTCAAGCTACCTCTTCACTAATTGTGAAGCAAACAAGCTAAACTAAATGGATAATCTAGTGCAGGTTGATGAAGTAGGAATTTTGCTCACTTTATTTCTTCACTTCCCAAAAGCTAGAGAGCTTGAGGAAGGAGATGAAGAAAAGAAACCATGGAAAAAGTCAAGTGTAGAATGGCAACCATGGGTGAGTTAATATCATATACTAACTCATGTAGAGACTAAACCATGGCTAACAATAATGGTTAGGTTAATAAATATCAAGAGTGGGACAAAATTAGTGGACTAAGTCAAAGGTTAGCATTAAGCTTCTCCAAGCTTCTAACCTTGACTAATTGATCAGTCGAAAATACTGCATTTTTAACACGGCAATTTCCCTATCTTTTGCATTCATCTAGAGATGTTCGGTATTCATATTGCACATATTAGCAAAACACCTGTAAAATACTGGATTACCTGTACTGTATACTAAAACCGGCATTTTTAGGGAAATTGACTGTTTATCATGGCATTACATCATTCTTGTATTGCGCAACACTTGTTTCGAAGTCTGTGAAGGAAATTCCAGGAGAAAGGTCAAATTTGTATAACAGTGCTGTTAAAGAATACGCCAACTCAAGGACTTGAGATCCGGTAGTAATCTAGAAGGAATTATGAGATTCATTATATCAGAAAAATACCAAGAAGAAATAAGAAAGCAGTACAAGAAAGTGTGCACAGAGAAGAGCTCACATGACCGCAGATCCGCGGCCTGAGCAGGCACTTGCCGCGGATCCACGGTGGAGTTGCCACGTCATCAGAAGAATTTTACTGCATTATTCTTCCCTCAAGTCCAGAACTTCATTAAGCCTCTGCAATTTCCAGATAACCCTAGAAGCTTCTGCCAGATCAGCAAAGGGCTCCTTGTGAAAGCTAATGATGTCCTAGCTTCCAAAGCAAGCTTCACCGTAACTACCTTAAAAGCCTAGAACCTTGCCCCTAACCTCCTAGCTTAAGGTGGAAGCTAAACCCTAACTAACTAGTTCTATAGGCTTCTACCTAACTAACTAGCTTACAAGGGAAGCTAACCTAATCCAAGCTTCTTAAGGAAGCTAATCATTCCTAAGCCTATAAAAGGGACCCCAGGCCTCACTTGAAAAGGTTGTTGATTATTGTTGAAATTCTATCATCTCTATCAACCCAACACTTGCCACCTCCAAACCCTAACCCTAATCCAATCAAGAAACCAAAAGTTCAAGATCTTTGAGTTCAAGCAAAGCAAGCCTTCAACCATCCTTTAGAAGCGAAGCCGGACTTCATCGGAGCATGTGATCCAAGCCGATCCACGACTCAAGGAGCCGATGCAACGCTAGATTCGATGATCTCGTTCCCTTCTCAATTTCTTGTAGTTCTTGAGCAAAGTGTAACAAATTGTTGAATAAATAAATGTGAAAATTCTTTTAACTTGCTTATGTTTCAATTCAAGATTATGATTCAATTTCGATTCTTGAATGTATTCTTTGTGATGATGCTTGAGTAAAACTCCGCTCGTGGAGGAGTCGAGACGATCGGTAGAATGATGATGTTGACGAATCTTTAAACATTTTCTTAAGTCCTATAACGATTGTAAATTCTTGAAAATTGAATGATCGATGATCTAGTTTCGATGCGAAATGCGTTCTTGATTATTTTCGCATGGAACTAGAGATCAACGATCGATCATTCGATTTCCTAGAAGCTATCTTGTGAATGAGATGCATCGAAAGGACAAAGGATAAGATGAGGAACCCTAGTTCTTTGCAAGATCCTTAATCCTCGATAAATCGACATCGACCTAGCATCAATTCGTTAATGGATAAGAAAAATTAATTTCTAGTCTTCTTCATATCTATGATCTAATCGACTCCTACGAGCTCCATTTCATTTCTTGAAACTTAAATCGATTGGAATTTTATCAATTCTTGTTCTTGATTTTTTAATGCTTTCTTGATTTTTGATGAGATCTAGATAATTCTTGAAATTCATTGATATAAATCACATAATCAAGTTTTCTTTTCTCTTCTCATTAATTTTCAATTCAAAACAAAACAAATACGAACGAATCGCACAATCCCTGTGGACGATCTGCACTTACTAACGCACTACAATTCGACACCGTTATTAATTGCGGTCAAATAATTTTTGATTGTGATTTCTTTACAATTTTCATACTACACAATCCGAAATCGTTTCAATCAAATGGCGCCGTTGCCAGGGATCGTGCGCTAATTCGTTCTTTATTTGAAATTTGAGTTGAAATATTTATTCCATTATAATTTTGAGATCAAAATTCGCGCAAACTCTAAACGTGTTGTTGTGATTTGTTGCGAGGAAATCTGGAAGCTGTGGAGCAAGTGAATTTTTTTTCAGAATATTGCAGAGAGCTCTTGAGGTGAACAGGAGCTTGTGCACAAATTTCTGTGCAGTGATCCCAAGATCCAATCGCAAAAGCGCGGCAATAGGCGACTCCTGCGGCTGAACCGCGGCGGCCCTGTAGGAACACTGTACCAAAGTTCTCTGGTAATTTCTCAACTTTCTTATCTCCTTCCCTGTCTGCTCCAAATAACAATTTTCTACAGGTTTCTTTGCAAAAATAGCAGCGCCGCAAAAAGTAATAAAAATTGTGCGTGTTTTTGGTTTTTGGTTGTTTGCATATTAATACGGAAATTAAGGGGCACGGCCAAATCCAGATTAGGTGGGGAGTTCATTACCCTTCCTAAACCCCAAAAATCACAAACTTGCATCCGCATTACCCTCATTAACTAAAAAATATCTAGAGATAACTCTAAGGACCGTCGCGCTCACTTAGGACAGAAGAAGGCCGTGGGTAATTCATTGCTTATCCGCATTTCTTTTGTGGTGTCTAAGGCAAGTATGTCTAAGGCAAGTGGTTACTTAATTAGGCCCACTACTTACGTAGTGGAGAACCTCCCACTTACCTGGCACTTACCTGGCCACAGGAGAGACAAAGAGGCAGTGGAGGATTTATCCTGCGACTTGTCTTTTGGCAGTTATGAGCGGTCTAGAGTTTTGACCTAGGTGACCACTAGATTTTAGGGTTTTTCTTGTTGCATTTGTTGTGGTCGCATCATTTTTTTCAAAAATCCATATCATTTTTCAAAACAAACACCACATTCATTCATTTCCCCTAATTATAAGTCACGCTGCCACTTGTACTAAACCCTTTTTAGTGAAAGATAGGCTGGACACGGGATTCTAGTGCCCGTTTAGTCCGCGTCCCCCCGATCGACTCCGAAGTCGGTATTTCTACACTTACCTCTTCTTTACCCACTACCACACCCACATCGATGGATCCGTCTCCATCGAATTTCTTTACCACTAATCTGCCGCCGTCCATTGGTGCGCAGAATCCACCCCGCATCTCTCTCCAAGAGAGGTGCTATCCTATGCGAGGCCCTCTTTCGACCTGCTTATCCATTCCACCAGCCAACGGGGATAATTTTGAGATTAAACCCCAATACATCAACCTTCTACCCAAATATTACGGTCTCGAGACTGAAGACGCATATGTCTTTATTACCAAATTTGAAAATGTATGCGCAATGATGGGTACCTCACAACTTTCTGTGGATGCTATGCGTCTACGTCTTCTTCCATTTACCTTGTGCGATATAGCCGAGAAGTGGCTATATAACACTACCGCACATTCCATTACGAATTGGGAAAAATTCGTTGCGGCATTCCTTAAGAAATTCTACCCTATGCAAAAGACAGCTCGAGTCCGTAGCGAACTAAATTAATTCACCCTGCTTCCGACTGAACCATTCTCGAAATGCTTTGAATGCTTCAAGGATCTTTTGGTTCAATGTCCACATCACGGCATCCCGAAATGGGATCTTTGCCGAATCATAAATGAGGGCATTAACCCTACCACTAAACAAAACCTTGAAAACATGTGTCAAGGCACCTTTATGACCAAGGATGATGGGGAAGCTTGGAAATTTTTAGAAGAGTTCGCTGAAAATCCTTACAGTGGGAGAGTGGAACCCAGTCATCGTCTAGGGGTGGCGTACACAAAATTGATGTGTCCATAGGTGTTCGAGCTGAGATGGCAGCAATGCAAAAGAAGCTCAAGGCTATGGAACACAAATTTTTAGCAGCCTCCCTAAATCCGATGTCGCTCCCCAAAACTGTATGTGGATGCTATTCTGATCCTTCTCATTTGACGGAAGAATGTCCACTAAATTCTCCGTTTCAAGGTCAAGAGCATACCAATGCCGCATTTCAAAGACCTAGAAACGATCCTTATTCTTCCACGTATAATCAGGGTTGGAGGAATCACTCTAACTTTGATTGGAACCAACAACACAATCAAAACACGGTTCCAAACCAAAACAATTTTCAAAGGGCTCTTCCACCACAACAGCAACCACTTCAACTCACTCAGCACCCCTACCAGTCACAAAATTTTCAAAACCGGGTCAACCCTCCTGCACCTTCTAATCCTATGCAGTTGACCTGTTCTGACGAGTTCTCTCAATTCACACAAACCATGAAGTCACTCTTGTCAAATTTCATGGAAGTGTCGGCTGAGGTTAGGTCTTCTGTCAGTGGGATAAAGAAAAACTCAGCGTCCCAAGCTGAGAGTATCAGAACGATGGAAGCAGAAATTGCACGACTTAAAGCCGAAATGAGTGCGAGAGAAAAAAGGAAACTTCCGTCTCAACCCCTACCGAATCCTGGGCATTACAATGTAAATTCCATCACAACGTTGAGATCAGAAAGAGTGCTGAATAACCATGTTGGGGAAGAAATTGATGATATTGAAAATCCTATCAATAACACCATGGCTGAGACCTTTCCTCACACACACACTTCTATGTCTGATCCTTGTTCTTCTACCCCACCGCCTTCTCACGAGCCTATTCTCCGTTTTCCTCTAGGCTCGACACCTCAGCAAACCTCTTCTAGTTCTCCACAGACGATCCCCACTCCTCTTTTGGGATCACGTCTACCCCCACTTCCTTCTCCTATGATGGACCCAGCGCTCATTGCTAAAGCTCCTTACCCGAATCGGTTAAGGGGTAACAAATCGAGTCCACATATGGAGAAAATTATGGAAATGTTCAAACAGGTTAACATCAACATCCCTCTCCTGGATGCGATTCAACAAGTCCCCGCTTATGCGAAAATTCTTAAAGACTTATGCACTAGGAAGATGAAGACTCAAGTGCCGAAGAAGGTCTTCATGTTTAATAATATTAGCACTGCTTTTATCCCACAGCTACCAAAGAAAAGTAAGGACCCAGGATGTCCTACGATATCGATTTCTATTGGGGATAAAAACATCAACCGTGCTCTTTTAGACCTTGGCGCAAGTGTTAACCTACTTCCATACTCTGTATACGAGCAGCTAGGGATTGGAGAGTTGAAACCAGCTCACTGCACTCTCCAAATGGCAGACCGTTCAATCACCAAACCTAGAGGTGAACTAGAGGATGTGTTGATAAAATTCGGGGAATTTGTATTCCCTGTGGACTTCATTGTTCTCGATACACAACCTGTAGCAAACCTCCGGAGTCAAATTCCGGTGATTTTGGGTCGACCGTTCCTTGCCACTTCCAATGCTGTCATTAACTGTAGAAACGGTTCAATGAACTTATCCTTTGGAAATATGACCATTGAACTGAACATCTACAAAATTGGAAGTCAGCCATTTGAACCCTCTGCTCATATACTTGATGTGTGCTCTGTCCACGAGATTGCTCCCGAAAGTTGCGGAGTTGATGAACTTTGCTTTACAGATCTCGACGACACTACCACATCACTGTTTGACCTTGCACATGATCTTAGTGAGGACACCAATTCCACGCTTGAGTCCGACACTCCTGACTTATCACCATCCGAGTCTGTATCTTTTACAAGCTATGAGCTTCTTTGTGACTCCGAAAATCAGTCGATGATCCCACCTTCTATTATTTCTCCGCCAGTATTAGATCTCAAACTTTTACCTTCTCATCTTAAATATGCATATTTAGGTGAGAATGAGTCTTTACCGGTTATCATATCCGCTTCTCTAGCATCAGAGCAAGAGAATACACTTTTGTCGGTATTGAGATCTAATAGAGAGGCGTTTGGTTGGACCATGGCGAACATCAAAGGGATTAGTCCCTTGATTGTAGAACATCATATACATGTGATGGATGATGCCAGACCAACCCGAGAACCACAGAGACGGTTGAACCCCGTCATGAAGGAAGCGGTGATGAAAGAGATCGTCAAATGCCTTGATAATGGTATTATATACCCAATCTCCGATAGCCAATGGGTGAGTCCAATTCATGTCGTCCCTAAGAAATCTGACATCACTGTTAGTACCAATGAGGCAAATGAGTTGATTCAGACACGCGCCCAAACTGGGTGGCGTGTATGTATTGATTACAGAAAACTCAATGCCGCTACGAGGAAAGACCACTTCCTCTACCTTTCATTGATCAGATGCTGGAACGCTTAGCTGGATGTGAGTATTATTGCTTTATGGACGGATACTCTGGCTATAATCAGGTCCCCATAGCCAAAAAGGATCAAGATAAAACCACATTTACTTGTCCTTTTAGTACCTTTGCTTATAGACGCATGCCCTTTGGGTTATGCAATGCTCCCGCTACCTTTCAGCGGTGTATGATGGGGATATTCTCTGACATGGTCGAGAATTTTTTGGAGATTTTTATGGACGATTTCTCGATTTTTGGAGACTCTTTTTCTGACTGCCTATCGAATCTTGACGCGGTTCTTACTCGTTGCAAAGAGAAGAACTTAACCTTGAATTGGGAAAAATGCCATTTCATGGTCCAAGAGGGAATTGTGCTTGGACATGTTATTTCACGAAAAGGTATTGAGGTTGACAGAGCTAAGATAGATGTCATTCAAAACCTTCCTCATCCCAAAAGCGTTAAGGATATCCGATCATTTCTTGGCCATGCGGGCTTTTATAAGAGATTCATTAAGGATTTTAGCAAAATTGCTAGACCTTTAACTCTTCTCTTGGCCAAGGATACGACCTTCCACTTTGACTCGAATTGTGAGGCAGCATTTGACTCACTTAAACACTCCCTCACTACAGCCCCCGTTCTATCGTCTCCAGATTGGAACTACCCTTTTGAGCTTATGTGTGATGCATCAGATTTTGCAGTTGGTGCAGTCTTAGGACAGCACATTGAAAAGATGTCATACGTGATCTATTATGCAAGTAAGACCCTGATCGATGCTTAAATTAACTATACAACTACTGAAAAAGAACTTTTGGCGGTCGTATTTGCATTAGAAAAATTCAGGCCTTACTTGATTGGCTCACCAATAGTTGTGTACACTGACCATTCCGCCTTGAAACATCTTTTGGCGAAGAAAGATGCAAAAGGTAGGCTAATACGTTGGATCCTTCTATTACAAGAATTTGATCTTGTTATCAAAGATAATAAAGGATGTGAAAACGTTGTAGCCGACCATCTTTCATGCATCTCTTCTTCACCTGTGACCCTGCCGATCAATGATTTGTTTCCGGACGAACAACTCTTGAGCGTACCGATGAACCTTGGTTCAGGGATATTGTGAACTATCTTGCCACGGGACTGATACCCAGCGATTGGTCAAAACAGGACAAACATCGTTTTCTATCCCAAGTAAAACACTTTTACTAGGATGAACCATATCTGTTTAAGTATTGTCCTGACCAAATCATTCGCCGGTGTGTCCCGAATGAGGAGTTCAAGAGTGTTCTATCTTTTAGTCATGATCAGGCATGTGGGGGTCACTTCGGTCCTAAAAAGACGGCGGAGAAGGTTTTGCAATGCGGTTTTTATTGGCCGACCTTGTTCAAAGACGCATTTGAGCATTGCAAAACCTGTACACAGTGTCAACACACGGGTATGATTTCCCGGAGAAATAAGATGCCCCAGCAACCCATCTTAGTGGTTGAAATTTTCGATGTTTGGGGTATTGACTTTATGGGTCCTTTTCCCAACTCCTTTGGGAATTTATACATACTGCTTGCGGTTGATTACGTCTCGAAGTGGGTTGAAGCCATTCCATGTCGCACTAATGACAAAAAGGTTGTCATTAAGTTCTTAAAAGAAAACATCTTTTCGCGATTTGGACACCTACGCACAATCATTAGCGATAACGGGACATATTTCTGCAACAGGTCTTTCGAGACTTTGATGCGGAAATACGCAATAACCCACAAACTTTCTACACCCTATCATCCCCAAACGAGCAGGCAGGCTGAGATTTCGAATAGATAGATCAAACAAATCCTGGAGAAGACTGTTGCTAAGAATAGAAAAGATTGGCCGACCAAATTGACGGATGCTCTTTGGGCATTCCGAACTGCATATAAAACCGATCTAGGGATATCTCCATATAGGTTAGTGTTTGGGAAGGCTTGTCACTTGCCAGTCGAGATTGAGCATAAAGCATTGTGGGCTATTAAGGAAATCAACTTTGACTTAAACCAAGCCTGCAACTTTCGGAAGCTGCAATTAAATGAGCTAAGCGAACTCCGCGATGAAGCTTATGATAACGCTGTAATTGTAAAGAATAAGACTAAGGTTTTTCACGATAAAAACATTTTAAGGAAAACATTTACACCTGGTCAGCAAGTCCTTCTTTATGATTCACGACTACACCTTCACGCGGGTAAGCTTCGATCTCGGTGGAAGGGACCTTTTATTGTGCGGTCTGTATACCCGCACGGGGCAGTAGAGGTAGAAAATGTTAAAAACGGAACATTTTTCAAAGTAAATGGACATAGATTAAAGCCGTATTTTTCCACTGACCCCACGGAGGAGCTCCTGTTCTTATAAGAGCCATTTTATCTTGATTAAAATTCCTCCGTCTCACCTCCATGTCATGTATATTACTGCATCATCTTTTTGAATGGAGGTGAGTGAAAAGAATAAGTTTGGGAGAGGTTCTTCACTTATATATTTTGCCCCCACTAATAAATTCCTCCTAGGCTTACGGGTTTTGTAGATATAGCGGTTGGCAACAGTGAAGACACTGTTGAAAACAAGTTTGGGGGAGGTTTGTGCTTATTTTCGCATCATTTGCATCATACTTCGCATAAGCACAAAACATTTTCAAAACCTATAAAAATTTAAAAATTTTCCAAATTATAAAAAATATTTTTGTACATAAATAAGATAATAAAAGATTAGATAGTGAAAAATTACATCCAAAGGATTAGAAAAATTTAAGAAAACCAAGAAAATTAGAAGTTTTCTTATACGAACTAGTAATAAGTAGTTATGAGCCGTTGTCCCAAGGGTTAGTAAGATGAAGGAAGTCACTAATCTGAGGATAAAAATAAGTCTGAAAAATAGTTTCTATTCTGGAAGCCAAACATTTTGAACGTTGATACCCTACTATTTGCACTTACACACGTCTTGGAGCTCGGGATAGTAGAGGATACCTTGAAATGCTCGTCTTAAAGCCAAAGTATGAAGAAAATTAAAAAAAAATGAAAAAATGAAGAAAATATAAAATAGTGAAAAAAATGGACACTGGTTTTGTTATCGCCAAGGCAGCAATAAAAAAATATAGCGAGGGTGCCTCTTCACCTAGTGCCCTAAGGCCAACTAGTCTGGGAGTCACTGCTAAGTCTTAGGTAGTGCAAGACGAGGAAAATACACCAAATAAGCAAGCACATGAGTAATCGGTCGGTTAGTACCTCAAGAAGTATTAACGGTCGCATGAAAGTGTGTGAGCAATCTCATCTAAATATTCATTAATTAAAAAGTACTGAGGCTGATGGGCAAGAGTATGATAGCTTGAATTGAATTCTCCGGGTGTAGGGATGTTCTTTACATACGCGTAGGGTTATATGATCGATGTTTGGAAGAAAGATAGGAATGAAGAATAAGACAATGTTTTATTGAGGGAGGACGTGATTTCTGACATCTTTTCATGACTATTAAGATAGGGCTCATGACAACCGAAAAGCTAGCTTAGTTGGAAACCCTAATTTTCAAGGCTTTTTCTTTTACAATTCTTTTCTTTAAATGTAATATTCAAGATCTTCCTTTTATTATTGGATTTTGTGGGTGCAATCCGCTGAAAACCCTCAGGAGACAACACTCCTCCTACTAGGGACACCTAGAGGTTTAAAGGCTTGTTGCACGTGCTCAGTGCAATCGTGTTGCCTACGAAAGTGTGCTAGTTAGTTTTTTTTCTTTCTTTATTTTCTCCTTCTCTTTTTAATAAAACAATTCGCTCGAAATGACCGAAAATAAGTTTGGGGGAATTTGATCAGTCGAAAATACTGCATTTTTAACACGGCAATTTCCCTATCTTTTGCATTCATCTAGAGGTGTTCGGTATTCATATTGCACATATTAGCAAAACACCTGTAAAATACTGGATTACCTGTACTGTATACTAAAACCGGCATTTTTAGGGAAATTGACTGTTTATCATGGCATTACATCATTCTTGTATTGCGCAACACTTGTTTCGAAGTCTGTGCAGGAAATTCCAGGAGAAAGGTCAAATTTGTATAACAGTGCTGTTAAAGAATACGCCAACTCAAGGACTTGAGATCCGGTAGTAATCTAGAAGGAATTATGAGATTCATTATATCAGAAAAATGCCAAGAAGAAATAAGAAAGCAGTACAAGAAAGTGTGCACAGAGAAGAGCTCACATGACCGCGGATCCGCGGCCTGAGCAGGCACTTGCCGCTGATCCGCGGTAGAGTTGCCACATCATCAGAAGAATTTTACTGCATTATTCTTCCCTCAAGTCCAGAACTTCATTAAGCCTCTGCAATTTCCAGATAACCCTAGAAGCTTCTGCCAGATCAGCAAAGGGCTCCTTGTGAAAGCTAATGATGTCCTAGCTTCCAAAGCAAGCTTCACCTTAACTACCTTAAAAGCCTAGAACCTTCCCCCTAACCTCCTAGCTTAAGGTGGAAGCTAAACCCTAACTAACTAGTTCTATAGGCTTCTACCTAACTAACTAGCTTACAAGGGAAGCTAACCTAATCCAAGCTTCTTAAGAAAGCTAATCATTCTAAAGCCTATAAAAGGGACCCCAGGCCTCACTTGAAAAGGTTGTTGATTGTTGTTGAAATTCTATCATCTCTATCAACCCAACACTTGCCACCTCCAAACCCTAACCCTAATCCAATCAAGAAGCCAAAAGTTCAAGATCTTTGAGTTCAAGCAAAGCAAGCCTTCAACCATCCTTTAGAAGCGAAGCCGGACTTCATCGGAGCATGTGATCCAAGCCGATCCGCGACTCAAGGAGCCGATGCAACGCTAGACTCGATGATCTCGTTCCCTTCTCAATTTCTTGTAGTTCTTGAGCAAAGTTTAACAAATTGTTGAATAAATAAAGGTGAAGATTCTTTTAACTTGCTTATCTTTCAATTCAAGCATTATGATTCAATTTCGATTCTTGAATGTATTCTTTGTGATGATGCTTGAGTAAAACTCTGCTCGTGGAGGAGTCGAGACGATCGGTAGAATGATGATGTTGACGAATCTTTAAACATTTTCTTAAGTCCTATAACGATTGTAAATTCTTGAAAATTGAATGATCGATAATCTAGTTTCGATGCGAAATGCGTTCTTGATTATTTTTGCATGGAACTAGAGATCAACGATCGATCATTCGATTTCCTAGAAGCTATCTTGTGAATGAGATTCATCGAAAGGACAAAGGATAAGATGAGGAACCCTAGTTCTTTGCAAGATCTTTAATCCTCGATAAATCGACATCGACCTAGCATCAATTCGTTAATGGATAAGAAAAAGTAATTTCTAGTCTTCTTCACATCTATGATCTAATCGACTCCTACGAGCTCCATTTCATTTCTTGAAACTTAAATCGATTGGAATTCTATCAATTCTTGTTCTTGATTTTTTTAATGTTTTCTTGATTTTTGATGAGATCTAGATAATTCTTGAAATTCATTGATATAAATCATATAATCAAGTTTTCTTTTCTCTTCTCATTAATATTCAATTCAAAACAAAACAAATACGAACGAATCGCACAATCCCTGTGGATGATCCGCACTTACTAATGCGCTACAATTCGACACCGTTATTGATTACGGTCAAATAATTTTTGGTTGTGATTTCTTTACAATTTCCATACTACACAATCCAAAATCGTTTCAATCACTAATTTCCAACTAATTTTCTTTTACTCTTAATAAATAAAACCTGACATTATTATTTGTATGGTATGAGTCTCATACACTCATGTTGCATGTAGCAACAAGCATGACACATTAATATATATCACATATATATTAAGTGTACACACAAGTGAGAAAAAGAAATGCTTAAGTGAGCTAATATTAGTTAATGTAAATTAATATATCAAATATATAATTATACATTAAATTATTAAATCAACACTTGATTTAATAATCCGGCTATATCATATATAACCGACTAATATTATATGTATCAACTTTATCGAATCAACACTTGATTCGATAACCCGGCTATATCACATATAACCGATCGATATCACATATCGCGAGAATAGAATGCGGTATCACATACGCGCATTAATCTCGGTCCCACACATATCACATATGTGCTCCTACTTCGTTTCGCCTGAGCCAAGAAACCTCTGTGTAGGACTTTAAAGACTCGTCAATATGCCGGCAGTAGGTGATGATCATATCAGTCACCCACAAGCCGTCAGCGATACTAGCTGGACGTAACGACTACCCGGGTATTGAGCGATCATAAGATCAACAAGCAAGCCTTCTATACTCCTGTGAATCCAATAAGTAACACTATCGTACAGTCTGGTCTCTTTTCAAATATGTCGCATATCACAGCCCGGGGGTGGTAAACGTCAGACCCCAATAGCCTGATAAGTCATGCTGATGTGAGGCTCATAACGGTTCGAGAAACTACTGATAACACTTACCAGTAGATCTCAGCAACTCTGGCCAGGGATTTCCTGTTATGGCCAATCGAGCATAGCGCAATATCAACCCCCGATACCGGGAGAGACGAAATCCCCTCCTATCGCTCATTGCCTCCATGTGACTCGGGACTGTACCCAAAAACCACCGTTTTGCACGATCTCTTGAATGTGGTAAGGTAGAAATCAAAGCACAGTTGGAATCACACAAGACTCTATGACGATCTCGGGTCGACAGACTAACCTGTACCATTGTCACTAGAGAACTGCTATCTGACGATAGGTATAATACCATCTAGGAGTTCTCGGCGAGTCCGTTCAGTGTACCCAGTCTCCACTGAGCACCCGTATTCCTTCTCTGGTGTCAAACACCAATGGATGTGGGATCATCCATCGCCCATCATATGGGTCAAGAAGTGTATACGCTAGTCTACTCAGGAATATCGATGCCCCGTCTCGATACTCCCACGACTGGGAACAATTGAAGGATGTACTTACCGACTACCTCTGCCCCAATAGTATGATCTGCATCATAATCCTGGTAGTCAAGTACTCATCCTAATGGCTTTATCAACATGTAATAGAGAGACAATAAGTGTACATGTTAAGATAAAGAGCAACCAAATAGCATACTATCATGTCGAGCAAGAAAGTCCTCCCTATATATGTCCAAGCATCCACTATAATATACATCACATGTATAATAATGGCCTCTAGGGCATACATATAACCAACAAATCCTAATACAAAAAAGAAAATATATATACAACGGCGACATCGACCTCAACCCGGTCGTGCCCTAATAAAAGAATATATAAAATGGCAGTGATGGCAGTCCACATGTCAGATGATAGCCCTGCAATAAAGAATATAAAAATGAATCTGAACTGTACATCTAACATGCACACAAGGCTATCCATCACGACAATCCGCACAATCCATAACCATATATATGTCCACGTGTCAACCACAGAATGATCTGCGCTTTGCGCTTCTAAATATAGCGCACTGCGCTCTTAGATTGGCGCATAGCACCAAGGCGCGCCACGTGTCAACAGCGCACTAGCGCAGCGCACTGCTCCAACAGACTTGCGCTTAGCAGAACGTGACACGTGTGACCTGCGCATGCGCTAGCGCATTGCGCTCTTTAATTGGCGCAAAGCGCCTGATAAGCCACGTGGCGCACTGTCCGACCACTAAAATGCTATGCATTATTAAAAAGGGCAGAGCCCAAGTAAAAGTCTAACAGACCAAACATAAATGCTGTGCATTATTAAAAAGGGCAGAGCCCAAAGTGAAGGTCTAATAGGCCAAATATAAATGCTATGCATTTAACTACAGAGCCCAATGCTATGCATTATAAAAGGGCAGAGCCCTAGTAAAAGCCTAATAGGCAGAACATGGATAAAATGTTAAACATTTTCAACTGGACTTAGCCCAATTCTGGCCATAAGTCCTCAATATAAATTGAACTGAGCACAACTGCTCTTCCAATCAATTTACACCCGGTTCGAGGGTACATCTCTGAACTCCTCTGATATTTGTCGTTGTAATCCTTCAACGTCTTCAGAGAGGTGACGGGTCCCGACAGCCATATATTCCACAGACTATAATGGACCACCATGTCCCTAAACTGGAAATCGACCGCAATGTCTCTAAACTAAACAATAGATCTAAATGCTCTTTTGTTGGATCTAAATGATCCTGTTAAGTTGATCTTAGTCTGGAAATTCGACTAACGTATCCTTAACAAACGTTTAAGTTGATCTTAGCCTCAAATAAGGATAACGCATCCTTAAACCGAAACCCCAAACCCAAATCTACGAAAATACGGATTTGGACTAATCCACGTCCTATGGGCGACAACATAGATTAGTCTCCGTATACAATCCATGGGCAACCACAAACAAAACAAACACCCACGACACGAAGTGACCATATGAAGAAGGAGAAAGTTGCTACCGCGATGTGGTAGCGTAATTAACTCCAGGGGCTTGCGCCTGCAGGGAAGAGCGTCCCCACAATCAAAAACCCTCGAACGAGGGGGAATCTGACGAAGTCTGCTACATCGGCCGCATCCGTTTAAACCTTTGATACACGGTGCCATAAATCAACTTGGCATCTTCGGAGAGGTTGACGGATAGCACCTATTAGCATCTGCCCCGAATCTCAGGCAAGATGTCTGTCGCGCCATCTTTCGGAGGGGAACAGATTCTGGCACGCCCGGTGGGACCTCTTCCTCTTTCCACTCCACACTTCGTGTGTCGTGTTCGCGAACGAATCACGGTTTGCTATGGTTGCATGTGCATTTGAGGTACTTAGATTTGGTGTCTTGCTCCGTGCAGAAAACGGAAGATCAATGGCTTCAAACTGCACTACCTGCAACTGCAACTCTCACTCCGTCCTTGCTGGAGGAGTGACTTACGGGCCCCAAGCGGCCTCCCTTTTCAAGATGCCAGTGGAGCAGGTAACTCGAGCCACCACTGGACTATTCTTCGGGACCATACTCCCACCCATGAGCTTCAACGCCCCTGTACCGTCACAAGAAGCTCCTAAGAAGTCGGTATTCGATTGGCTTGCTACTACTGCGGCCCCTCTCAACGGGTCGCCCAACTCCACTGCCTCGGTTTTTAAAAAACTAGGCCAGAGCTCCAACGGGCCCATGAAGAAGCCTGCAACACCAGAAGGCGTTATCCCGAAGCGGATAGCCATCCCTGCTCCCAAAATCGTCAAGGAGGTTTCTCCTGCCAAAGGGTCGGTCTTCACAAGACTGACTACTTTTGCTCCCGTTCCAGGCGAAATCACCAAGGTTGCTTCCCCTACTCGGAAGTCTGCTTTTGATAGGCTGGCCGTCCCCATTCAACGGACGTCGGTCTTTAAAAGGCTGATACCAGCGAATTCTGACCAACACAGGGGGCATGAGGAGGTCACCCCTACGGCTAAACCAACTCCAATCGCACGACATGCTCGCCGTCGTCACTGGCGCCGGGTAAGGAAGGCTGGGGGCAACTCACCCTCTAGGCTAACTCAGTCGGCTCCGATGGTTGAAATCAATGCTGCTGTTCCGACTGGGAATAGCTTTGAACCGCTAAGAAGGGTGTGCAAAAACTCGCCAGCTGCCGTATTGGAAAGATCTCCTCCACCTATGAAGCTGGAGCAGCCCCCTCAACGGCTGTCCTCTAAAATTTACAAGGTCTGGCATCAAGTCCAAGATTCCGTAATGGATCGAGACTATCTCCGCCGACAAAAAAAGATGAAGGTTCGGCAGGAGAAGGACTACTCTGTCAAGCCAGAAAAAAAACAGCTACTTGGGTGCCCACTACAACGGCCCCCTCAACTTCGACCGCTCACAAAAGAAGGAGGTCGGAGAAGATCCCTGTGTCTTCGGCAAATCGCAAAGACACTGAATCTAAACGCCCCAAGTCTGGGGGCATGGTGGTGCACACTGTCTATATGGCATCCGGGAAAGAGGATAGCCGCGCTTCGACGAGTCACCGACCGCTCACCCGATCCGTAACAAAGGCCCAGGAGCAGCAACAAAAGCTTCAAGAAATGCTGACGTAAATGGCCACACTCACCGGGCCAAAAGAAAGCCCGGAGGCGTCATCAGAATAGCACTGTGAGCAGGAAACTGATGCCGAGTTTCTTCGGAGAATCGTCGAAAAGAAGGACAGAGAGGCAGCAGAACAAGCTGCCAACATAAAACAAATGGCGCTTCTCTTCTAAGATATGGTAGGAATGATGTTACAGCCGGATCCTCCAGCTGAAGACCCTTCGATCATTATTGAAGACGATAGAGGGGAGACATCTAATCCTCCTCCGGCTCATTCAGCAGCAAAGGAGGAAACCATTTCCAAAGCCGCACTAGACGACTATATAGCTCAGCAAATACGAGCTCACCAGGCGAATGAAGCGGCTGGCCAAATTGTCAAGACCGGACGACCCTATCTGAGCTGGTATGACCAAATCAGTTACCCGCCGGGATATACGATCCCTAAGTTCCATGTATATAAAGGGATGAGGAATCCACATCAGCATGTCGCTCAATTCAGGGCCTTATGCGGCAACACCGGGGGCAATGATAAACTGTTGCTTCGCCAATTCGTCGGCAGCTTAGCGGAAACGGCCTTCGAATGGTATTCGGAGCTACCTAACGACTCTGTCAAAACATTTGCGAAGATGGAGCTGCTGTTTACACAAAGATTTGCATGCGCCAGCGAGCGCACCCCGATCACCGCATTGATCAACGCCAGGAGGCCAGGCGAAACATGGGTTCAATATGCAATACGATGGCGAATTTTATGGTCAAAGTGCGAACAACGCATCGAAGAAGCACCTGCGGTAAGCATGTCCATGGTCACTCTTGATCCGCAAGCGACCATCTCGCAATTCATGATGTTCTTCAAGCCAACTACTTTCCAGGCCTTGATCGACAAACTGGCCCAAATGGACCAGATGGGTCACAGACTGTCTCCTCCAAAGCCAGACTCTCAAAATGAGAAAGGAAAAGGGAAAGCGGTCGTCTTCGCCAATACCCAACAACAGCCGAGCAACTCAAAGCCGGTTGTTCGCCAAAACAACGTGCGTCCACGCCCATCCCTCGAAGAAAGACCGAGACGTCCTTACTCGTTTCCTCAGAATAAAACGAGGAGACTGTTCGAGCTGGCAGTGCGCAACAGACTCATCAATCTGCCAACTCCAAAACATCCGTTGCAGCCAGGCGATGTCAACGATCTTAATTACTGCCCTTACCACCAAGCGGTAAGCCATCCAATCGAAGATTGCTTCATCTTTAAGGGATGGATCGAGGATCAGTACCAACAAGGCAAGTTCGCGTTATCCGAAAACTGGAAGGTGAACCCGCCACAGCCTCACACTCCTAAGAAGACAAACATACTGGGGGCAACGTGCTCTTTTGTTGAGGAAGCTCCATGGGAGCTGGCTCTTTCGGCCAAGACCAAAAGGATGCTGAATGATCTTCAGACATGCCCGGCGATCAGATAGAAGAACCCGTTGAAACCTGAGCTCATCAAGGGGATGCTGAAGCCACGCCCAACACCAAATATTGGTAGTGATAGCCAAAGCGTTCACACCCAGCCGTCGAAATCTTCGAATAGGAAGAATAAATCCAAGAATCCCGTGAAGTCTGACGACAAGCGCACGGACCTACAAAAGCAGAATGACGCGCTGGAAGAGTATAACCAGAAGGCGCGGACTCCAATCATGCTCCAAGAGTTCCACAGCCTCGTTCTTGAGGACGGAGATGATGGAGAAGAATCGTCGGACGAATCTGAGGATTACGTAGCAAGTTGTCATGTGATCTCTCATTCATCGCTAGACAATGAAGAGGCTCCTTGCACAAAGAAACTGGGGGCAGAGCCTGAATCGGAACTTCTGGGGCCGTCAGATGAAATGATCGACGCATTCCTAAACGAAGCTCTCCTGAGACGTAAAGCTGATCGGGAGCGTGAGATGGCCATATTTGAAAAGGCCAAACGCTGATGACTGGACAAAGGGGTCGAAACACTCCCACCAGATCAAAGTACATCCGCCGCAAATGAAAGCAGGATCAAGACAAGGAAACGATTCACCAAAGCCATATCGATGGGGATGAGGCTGCCCTTTTTCAGAGAAAATTCTCCTGGTGGGATACATCTTGATGAAGCGGACGTACATCCTAACTTCTGCTTATATCATCAGAAGATCGCACATCCTACTGAAGACTGAAACTCTTTTAAGTGTTGGTGGCAAGGGTATGTCGCTCACAGGCAACGCTTCAACAGGACAAAGCGTGAAGCTCGTAGACAGCAGAAAAATGCGACAGATGAGCGTAAAAGAATTGCCGGCAATTGTCATAGGGTTGATCCCGGGGGATCGCGAGTTCTCACCTTCGGGAGCGACTCCGACGAAAAAGTAGCCCTCGGCCCTCTCTTCAAGGAATCCCTCTCTAAAACGAAAGAATTGAGAAGTTGCGAGAACATTCAGCCATGCAATCGCACGCTACCCGGAAAGAATCCCGGACCCGCAAACAAGGGATCGAACAAAAAGGATAGAGGGAAGGAAAAAACGGCCTTCGTCGCCAACGCTCAACAACAATCGAGTGACCCTAGACCGGTTGTTCGCCAAAGCAACAAGCGGCAACCCCTCTATGAGAAGTTGAAATGTCCTTACTCATTTCCCCGGGATGAAATAAGGACGTTGTTCGAACTAGCAGTGCACGACGGGCTTAACACTCTACCGGAGCCGAAATGCCAGCTACAACTGAATGAGGTCAATAATCATAATTACTGCCCTTACCACCAAGTATTGGGCCATCCGATCAAAGACTGCCACGTTTTCAAAAACTGGGTTGAAGACCAATACCAACAGGGCAAGTTCGCGTTGTCCGAGAACTGGAAGGTGAGCCCGCCACAACAACATGCTCCAAGAAAGATGGATACGCCGGGGGCATCATGCTCATTCATAGGGAAAGACCCATAGACCGAAAAGTCAATAAACTAGAGATTCGCCTCAAATAAGGCGACGGCGGACCGAAACGTCCTTAAACTAACAGTGGACCGAAACGTCCCTAAACTAACAGTGGACCACCATGTCCTAAAATTAGCCGTTGACCGAGACGTCGATAAACTACGATTGCAGCATCCCAAAGCTGATAAAAAAGAATAAAAATAAAAAAAACGGTATGTCCATAAGCAAAATGGGCACGGATGAAAACCCGAAAGGGCTCCGTGAGTAAAAATAGCAGGGCTACCGGCGAGTGTTTGTGAAAACCCGAAAGAGCGCAACCTCGTTATATATAAAAAAAAAGAAAAGAATAAAAATAAAAATAAAAACGGTATGTCCATAAGCAAAATGGGTACGGATGAAAACCCGAAAGGGCTCCGTGAGTAAAAACAGCAGGGCTACCGGCGAGTGTTTGTGAAAACCCGAAAGGGCGCAACCTCGTTATATATATATAAAAAGAGAAGAAGAAAAAAAGAAGAAGAAAACGGTATGTCCATAAGCAAAATGGGCACGGATGAAAACCCGAAAGGGCTCCGTGAGTAAAAACAGCAGGGCTACCGGCAAGTGTTTGTGAAAACCCGAAAGGGCGCAACCTCATTAAAAGACACTTACAAAGTCCTCTCGACCTTGTAAGGAGAAATCACCCGCGTGAGATCCTTACGACTTACAAGGGAGCAACACACTTAGTGTCACGACCCAAAGTTTGGCCCGTGACCGGCACTTAATCACGTAACGTCTACAGGCGTAACGCGACTAAGTAAGCCGAAACCCAGAAATCAAAACCATTTAAAATATAGAGTGTTAAAACATTTTAGTAGAAGTATTTGCAAAATGTTTAGAAAACCTTAAGTAATTTAGTAGAAATCCTTTTTAGTTCAAGAGTTATATTTTAATAATTTTGGCAGCATTTCCTTTATAAAAATTTGTCCCGGAAATCGGGTAAAAGGCAAGTTGTAGTAGAAGTAACATGTGAAATGAATAAAGCATCACAATGGGAGAATCGCACCCAACGGCGGAACAATCACCACAATATGATATACGACGCCGTAGCGAAGAATGAGCAGTAAAGTAAAGACAAATATCATAAAAGATAAGACTGCAAAAATAAAGTCGGCTCACAGCGAGCTCGACACCAGAGTACAAAATAACATACATCGTCCTCACAACTGTCTCTAAGTCAATACATGAAGGTAGATGGAGAATACTAGATACATCTGATAGTTATATGTATGCCCTAGAGGCCATTACTATACATAGGATGTATATTGTAGTGGATGCTGGGACATATATAGGGAGGACTTTCTTGCTCGACATGATAGTATGCTATCTGGTTGAACTTTACCTTAACGTGTACACAGATTGTCTCTCTATTACATGTTGGTAAAGCCCTTAGGATATGTACTTGACTACCTGGACTATGATGCGGATCATACTAGTGGGGACATGGTAGTCCATAAGTACATCCTTCAAAGTCCCTAGTCGTGGGTATATCGAGACGGGGCGTCGATATACCAGAGTAGACTAGCGTACACCTTCTCGACCCATACAGATGGGCAATGGATGATCCCATATCCATCGGTGTTTGACATCAGAGATGATATACGGGTGCTCAGTAGAGACTGGGTACACTGGACGGACTCGCCGAGAACTCCCAGATGGTATTATACCTTACTTCAGATGGCAGTTCTCTGGTGACACTGGTACAGAGTAGTCTGTTGACCCGAGATCGTCATAGAGTCTTGTGTGGTTCCCACTGTGCTTTGATTTCCACCTTACCACGTCCAAGAGGGCGTGCAAAACGGTGGTTTTTGGGTACAGTCCCGAATCACATGGAGGCAATGAGCGATAGGAGGGGATTCGTCTCTCCCGGTATAGGGAGTTGATGTTGCACTGTGTTCGATTGGCTATAACCGGAAATCCCTGGCCAGGGTTGCTGAGATTTACTGGTAAGTGTTACCAGTAGTTTCTCGAATTGTTATAGACCTCATATCGACATGACTTATCGAGCTATTGGGGTCTGACGTTTACCACCCCTAGGCGAGATATGCGACATATCAGACGAACAGACCGGACTGTACGGTAAGTGTTACTGGTTGGATTCACAGGAGTATGAGCGGGCTTGCTCGTCGATCTTCTGATCGCTCAATACCCGGGTGGCCGTTACGTTTAGCAGACCGCTTGCGGCTTGTGGGTGCTTGATATGATCATCATCTGCTGCCGGCGTATTGACGAGTCTTTAGAGTCCTACACAGAGGTTTCCTGGCTCAAGCGAAACGAAATAGGAGCGCATATGAGATATGTGCGGGACCGAGAATAATGCGTGTATGTGATACCGTATTGTATTCTCGTGATAAATGTATCGATTGGTTGTATGCGATATAACCTAGTTATCGAATCAAGGATTGATTCGATAAGCCGATACATTGGATATTAGTCGGTCATATGCGATATGACCGGATCGTTAAATCAAGTGTTGATTTAATGATTTAATGTATAATTATATATTTGATATATTACTTTGCATTAACTAATATTTGTTCACTTTAAATGGATTTTCTCACTTGATGTGCACATTGTATATGTGATATAGTTTTGTGCACTTGGATGTATCATGTTTGATGATACATGTTTACTTGGGTTTGTGTAAAGATTAAACCATGGTTATTTAAATGGTTAGGGTTTTAATTTTCATATCTATTTATTTATTTATTTATTATGGAAATGATAATGAGAAAAATGGTGACTTTCTTTGTTTGTTCATGAAGCTTCATGAAGCTTTGACTAAAGTGACCATTTTGTCTCATCCTTAACTCTAACCATTTCACTTAACCATAGTTCTCTCTCTATACTTAACCATGGTTGTAGTTATGATAAGAATAATCTTTTTCTATTTTTCACATTATTCTTATCATAACATTATCTTCTTCTTCTTCTTCAAGATGAAGAAGCTTGACTTCATCAATGGTGGATTGATGAAATGAGTGAGAAATCCAATTCTAAAGTGAACCCACTTCCTATTTCCTCATCCTCTACCTCTTGCCAAGTAGTATAGGGTGTTTCCTTCACAAGTTTTCATGGCTTGGTGAAGGTGGAGCTTGATCTAGTGATGCCTCGACGTAGATCATCTTCGGCATCGTCGTCGATGACCTAGCCCGCTTTTTCTCCGATGAAGCCGACGCTAGAGCCCGGGATTTGATTTGGACAGCGAGGAGACTTCATCGCGGAGCTATGGAGGTAGAGCACCGGATCTACAAAGGTTGTATTTCCGTTCTTTTAGTTAAGTAGTTAACTAGTTTCATTTATCGCCTAGACTTCTAGTTAACGATCCGTATTAGGGTTTCTCGGCACCCGTAAAATTTGAAATTGGCATGGTTGATGCCTTGTGAGACCTCATTAGAGTGCCTAGGAACCCTACAGTGGTATCAGAGACTAGCTAGAGCCTTAGGCGATGAGTAGACGACGTTTGAAACCCGATCAAACCAAAACCCAAACCCCAAAATAGCTCTCTGGACTTTTTCTAAAAACTGGGATTTTTCCAAATTAAAAATATGCAGAAAAATCAGCAGGGAATCCTAAGAATTACTGTGCAACACGTGTCCATGATTTCACTATAACGTGGTGGAACCGCGGCACAAGCATGGCTTGTGCGGCGGTTCCGCGGCCATTTTGTCATATCATGCATTGATTTTGGCACAGTAATTCATATGTTGCAGTGCTGGTTTTTCTGGGAATTTTTAACCTTTATTCAAAAGTTGAATATTCTGGGTTGTTTTGGGGATTCGTTTATTCGATCGGATTATCAGATTTTGTCTATGTGGTTTCCGGATAATTTTAGAATATGTTAAAAAGTTCGACCGGATATAAATATCCAATTTTTCCCCTGTCGGGAAATTTCCAAGTGTTGGATTTTTCCGTAGTTTAACGACGTTCTAAGTAGTGCAAGTAACGCGATGGACCCTCTAGAAGACAACAAACCTTAACTCGATTATGTGACCGTCTTGAACTGCCCTTTGAACCTTAGGGTTTGGGGCAGTACGGCGTGCCACATGTGAGGCGTTGGCTTGACCCTTCTACGGCTGGACCGTTGGTACTGAGGCACGAACTGAATGTTGTTAGACTTATTTCATGTGTTGAGCTGTATCGGGAAAACTTGGGTGTTCGATTGTTCGATCGGAAAGTTTAACATTTTCTAATTATCTGGAATGTGATACAATAATTGGAATTCACAAAGAGTTATGAGATAACTGAATGAATGTTATAAACATAGCACTTTAGTCTCACTTGATCGGTTGCCACGGAATTTTGATGTGATCAAAAGTCCGTCGCAATCACGTAGCGTACGCGGATACTCGCCGGGTAAACTTAATAGACAGCCTCACTCCATAACCCCGACCAAGTGACTGTAGGAGAACCCCGTCGCCGAAAGCATCCGTTCGGGTGCTCGCGGTAGCGGTGTTCCGCCTTGGTGCACTTTGTCGACGGCATCGGGGGTGCGGCCGCCTACTAAAGTTTGCGACGAGCATTCGATCTGAATGTCGGGAATCCTGTTGAATTGCCCGACTTTATATTGAAAAGTGTTTTTGATAATGAGACTAAAATGCGGGGTTTATAATTGTTAGGCATGTGATGTCTAAGGAATTCATTTGATTAGGCATGTGATGTCTAAAGAGGTTGCGGATTCCAACTGTTGTAGTTTTACACTTTCTTTTCTGTGACCGTAAGTGTAATATGTGATATCGCCGGTTTCGTTGCTATATGTCAACGACAATTGGGATGCGCATATTTACTTACGTTGATGACATGTGATGTTATGTGTTGCTGGATATGTTATATTGGATCGTCGCGTTTTGAATAGCCGGGGGTTTTTATGTGAGATGAGTGTTTTTCATTTTCATTCATGTAAAAACTTGTACGTAATATTCTTTTATTGGGGCACTTCCAGGTTGCGGAAGATGTCACCTTTTGTATATTATTTACTTTTCTGCACTAGGATAGACCCAAGGAGGGGAGCACAAGTAACCGAGTTCTGGGGTCCAGTGGGAGACCAACTCGAGGAGTCGAGTCCGGGTCTCCTAACCCTAGAATTGGTAGGGTTGCTTGCCGCTCTCGTAGGGGTCTAGGGGTGTGGGTTTGGCTATTCATCGCGACCGTGGAATCCGTGTTTTATACTGGCTCGTATTGAAAACACGGACGTCCTAGTATATCCAATATTTCATATGATTCTTCTGCTGCGATATCTGTGATGTGATCATGTGATGTTCTGTGATAGATACAGTATAAGGTATATATGATATATTATATAGACGTTACTTATGTTTTACACCCGCGCTAGCCCTGCCCCGCTCTGCCGTTAGTTACCTAACCTAACGGTGCACGAGGGGACATCGAGGCGAATGCGGATGGCATAAGTGTATGTCGTATTTATCTGTGATGTTTAGGTACTTAAATGATGGGACTTCATTAATGAGATTGATGAAATAAAAGAAACCTAAGATGTTGTAGAATTGAATTTCAAAATTAAAAAGGGTAGCTACAGTTCTTGCTTTGCACAGAGGTATATATGATATATCCTGCACCTTATTCGATAAGGAAAGGACCGAGATCCCTTCACCGGGAGTGACTCCTTTAGCAATAACTGGCAGATGCTACACACTCGGTTTGTTTTTGATTGCTTCTATAGTTTTTGCTTTGCACAGTGATATATATGATATATCCCGTACCTCATTCGACGAGGAAAGGGCCGACGATCCCTTCACCGGGAGTGACCTCTTTAGCAAAACTAGAAAAGCCTCAAAAGCACTCCATTTTAAAATCATTTGATTCTACAACGATATAAAGTTCATTACGCAAAAGGTTTTCTTAAAAACCTGTCGTAGCCCTCCGTCATTTCAGATAAGTCCTAGTTAGTATTCGTGCTGCGTTTGTTGACTCAGTCAAGGCGTAGTGTGCGGTAGCTGATTAGTGCTTATCTGCAAAGCATATGATGCGATTGGATTAAGGTAGTCGTGCGGCCTTGTTGACTCAGTCAAGGGTCGTGCGAGTGGGTTTAATTCAATCGAGAAATGATGGGTTGAACTTTACTTGTGGTCTATGATTTGTTGACTCAGTCAAGGTCATAGATCGCTTGGGGCAAAATTATCGGGAATTTCAAGTGTTGAAATTTGCAATGAGATTGCATACCTTCTATGAGATAGTTGGATCCCGATACCCACTGCGAGTAAGAGTTACTCCTGGGAGAGTTTTACACATTACAATTAGCCGATCAAGTAGGTGTCTAGAAAGGTGTTAACGAGGTTACGCCTCTGGGAAAACGAGGTTTACATTAATTAGGTTCGTGCGAAAGCACGGGGGACCTCCCTCAAAGTACCGACACTGGCCTGGCTGAAAGATTGGCGAACTTGTAGTGTGTAATTAATCCCGGCTAGTCTTTCCTTTTAGGGTTTGAAGGAAGATTTGATAAAAACAGTGGGAGCCATCCTGATTAGATAAAATAATAACCAATCTATTCTTGCAAGAGCATACGCTGAGTGTTTTCTTCTCTCTCTCTCCAGGTAGCGACCATGTCACGCCTTAATCAAGATAATAATACGGATTATTGACCGAACCCGCTTGTTATACTGAGCTGGGGAACGTTGGTCCCGCTCCAACTTATAATTGTTATAAGACAGAGCAGGAAATTGGGGATTACCAGAATTCCCGTGCCGCCCAAACGAAGAGAGTGCATGCTGATGCATCATCTTCGGGTGTGTTCGTTACAAAGAACTGTTTCTCTGTATCCTCTACGTCCTGGGTATGTGATACCAGATCAGGATCCCAGAAATGTAATCTGTTACATAGGGCTACAGCTAGGTAGAGAACTGAGAACGGGTGATAAGTTTCATGAGGCAGAAAACGGGGCAAGAGTTGCAGCCAAGTCTGTTGGTCACTGTCACCCTGTATTACAAATACAATGATTCTGAACGAATGTTATTAAATACCGAACCTGATATACAAAATCATATCAGTCTCTTTATTAGTAAAGAAATGATAAAATTTTGTATTGTTGGATAATGTTTTGAACATTTCCTATATCAAAAGTTGATCGGTTCAGGCACGTTATCTAAAAACATTAATGTTCTAAATCAAACTACAGTTCTTTAGTATACGGAACACACACAAGAGGAAGAGTTCAGAACTGAACAAATCCTTCTTGAGGCATTGTAGACTAGGTCATATCAATGCGACCCGACTAGCTGAAATTACATGTAGATGCATATTTAAATCAGTTTGAATCTACATCTTGTGAAACTTGCCAGTCGTGTCACAAAGATATAATGACACCAGCTCTGTTTATTGGAAACAGAGAAAGAGTCAGTGAACTCTTGGGATGATACATGTTGATGTATGTAAGGTCCCCTGTCTACATATGCCAGGACTGGTTCTTTGTACTTCGTTACATTCTCTGATGATCTTTCGAGATTCAGACCTATGTTCCTGTTGAAACACAAGTCCGAACCTTTTGAGATATTCACAGAATATGATTTAGAAGTAAAAACCAAAACACGGGTATAAGTATTATGTCCTTTGATGAGATCGAGGAGGAGAATACTTGAGCACGGAAATCCTGGATTATTCTAAAGGAGAATGAGATTCTCTCTCAGCATTACTCCTCCGTATACACCATAGCACGATGGTATATCGGGGTGGAGCAATAGCACCCTATGTGATAAGGTGTGCTCTATGATGAGTACTACTGAGTTACCCATTTCCTTTTGGGAATTATGCACTTGAGAAGCTGCATACCTATTGAATAGGGTTCAAATCAAATCAGTTGCCTACCACTTCATATGTGATATGGAAAGGGTAGAGCCCATCTCTTAAGCTAGTTAAGATTTGGGGTTGTCCAGCCTATGTCTAAAAGCATAATCCGGACAAGCTCGAGGCAAGGTCTGTTATGTACAACTGGAAAGGTTCCAGCTATACAAACAATAGCAGATGATTTGGTAGAACCAAAGGATTCAGTAGATTCCAACGAACCTCAGCCTCTCCGCCGATCTAGTAGGGTTCCTCACCCACCTGAGAGATATTTCGGTTTCTCTATGACAGTGGGAGCGAGGATTACATCATGAGATGATGACCCAACTAGTTTCGAGCTGGCCATCAGGAGTGAGACTCTGTAAGAATGGCTGGATGTTTAGCGATCTGAGATGGAATCCTTATACACCAACAAAGTATGGACTTTGGTTGCTATATCTGAAGGGTTAAATCCCCATCAGGAGCAAGTATATCTTGAGAAGATTACTTGGTGTACATGGAAAAGTTGAGACTTTCAAAGCTAGACTTGTTAAAGGTTTTCGTCATCGACCAGGCGTGGATAATGATGAAACCTTTTCCAGTGGCTATGCTTAAGTCCATCCAGATCCTACTTGCCACGGCTACATACCATGACTACGATATCTGGTGGTTGGGTGTCATGACAGCTTTTCTAAATGATGTTTTAGAAGAGAGAGTCTATAAGTACACAGCCAGAGGGCTTCGTAAACAGTGGGAGCAGCGGAAACGTGTACAAGATGCTTTATAGGATAAAGCAGGCATCGCGGAGTTGAAACATCTGTTTTGATGAGTTAGTCAAAGAAGTTGACATCATCAAAATGGTAGATGAACCTTGTATAAACAAAAAGGTAGTAGGGTGTATGGTAGTGATCCTCGTAGAGTACGTGGATGACATACTCTTGATAGGGAAGGAGTTTCCTATGCTACGCTCGATCAATCTCCGCTTATCACAATGATTCTCCACATAGGATCAAAATGATACCTGCTAAATCCTGGGTTTTGGATCTATGAGATAGATCTAATTGGATGTTAGTATTCTCACTAGTTATAGTGAGATGGTATCAACCGATCCTGGGGAGAATCACTGGAAGGGTACCAGGGTGATAATGACGACTGAATGTCAGTCACAGGCATTGTCTTTACCCTCAGTAAAGGGACGGTATGTTGGAAGAGTTCTAAGCTAGATACCATGACATACTAGACGATAAAGGCAGGATACATCGCTACTTAAGATGCTACCAAAGAGGCTGTTTGGGTGTATATTGGTTCATGAGATGAACTACGTTCCTACCATTGTGAGACAATGGAGTTGTGGCTTATGCCAAGGAACGAAGGTCCCATCAGTGATCCAGACATATTCTAAGGCAGTGTCACCTGATCATGGAGATGCTTGATCTCCAAGGGATCGAGGTTAGGAGAGTAGACTCAGAGGACAACACAGCGGATCCACTCACAAAGGCCTTTTCCCAGAGAGAGACTTTTATGGGATGGTTGAGTATGAGATACTACAACCACTGCTATCAGATGGCCCTAGTGCAAGTGGGAGATTGTTAGTTATATGTATGCCCTAGAGGCCATTACTATACATAGGATGTATATTGTAGTGGATGCTGGGACATATATAGGGAGGACTTTCTTGCTCGACATGATAGTATGCTATCTGGTTGAACTTTACCTTAACGTGTACACAGATTGTCTCTCTATTACATGTTGGTAAAGCCCTTAGGATATGTACTTGACTACCTGGACTATGATGCGGATCATACTAGTGGGGACATGGTAGTCCATAAGTACATCCTTCAAAGTCCCTAGTCGTGGGTATATCGAGACGGGGCGTCGATATACCAGAGTAGACTAGCGTACACCTTCTCGACCCATACAGATGGGCGATGGATGATCCCATATCCATCGGTGTTTGACATCAGAGATGATATACGGGTGCTCAGTAGAGACTGGGTACACTGGACAGACTCGCCGAGAACTCCCAGATGGTATTATACCTTACGTCAGATGGCAGTTCTCTGGTGACACTGGTACAGAGTAGTCTGTTGACCCGAGATCGTCATAGAGTCTTGTGTGGTTCCCACTGTGCTTTGATTTCCACCTTACCACGTCCAAGAGGGCGTGCAAAACGGTGGTTTTTGGGTACAGTCCCGAATCACATGGAGGCAATGAGCGATAGGAGGGGATTCGTCTCTCCCGGTATAGGAAGTTGATGTTGCACTGTGTTCGATTGGCTATAACCGGAAATCCCTGGCCAGGGTTGCTGAGATTTACTGGTAAGTGTTACCAGTAGTTTCTCGAATTGTTATAGACCTCATATCGACACGACTTATCGAGCTATTGGGGTCTGACGTTTACCACCCCTAGGCGAGATATGCGACATATCAGACGAACAGACCGGACTGTACGGTAAGTGTTACTGGTTGGATTCACAGGAGTATGAGCGGGCTTGCTCGTCGATCTTCTGATCGCTCAATACCCGGGTGGCCGTTACGTTTAGCAGACCGCTTGCGGCTTGTGGGTGCTTGATATGATCATCATCTGCTGCCGGCGTATTGACGAGTCTTTAGAGTCCTACACAGAGGTTTCCTGGCTCAAGCGAAACGAAATAGGAGCGCATATGAGATATGTGCGGGACCGAGAATAATGCGTGTATGTGATACCGTATTGTATTCTCGTGATAAATGTATCGATTGGTTGTATGCGATATAACCTAGTTATCGAATCAAGGATTGATTCGATAAGCCGATACATTAGATATTAGTCGGTCATATGCGATATGACCGGATCGTTAAATCAAGTGTTGATTTAATGATTTAATGTATAATTATATATTTGATATATTACTTTGCATTAACTAATATTTGTTCACTTTAAATGGATTTTCTCACTTGATGTGCACATTGTATATGTGATATAGTTTTGTGCACTTGGATGTATCATGTTTGATGATACATGTTTACTTGGGTTTGTGTAAAGATTAAACCATGGTTATTTAAATGGTTAGGGTTTTAATTTTCATATCTATTTATTTATTTATTTATTATGGAAATGATAATGAGAAAAATGGTGACTTTCTTTGTTTGGTCATGAAGCTTCATGAAGCTTTGACTAAAGTGACCATTTTGTCTCATCCTTAACTCTAACCATTTCACTTAACCATAGTTCTCTCTCTACACTTAACCATGGTTGTAGTTATGATAAGAATAATCTTTTTCTATTTTTCACATTATTCTTATCATAACATTATCTTCTTCTTCTTCTTCTTCTTCAAGATGAAGAAGCTTGACTTCATCAATGGTGGATTGATGAAATGAGTGAGAAATCCAATTTTAAAGTGAACCCACTTCCTATTTCCTCATCCTCTACCTCTTGCCAAGTAGTATAGGATGTTTCCTTCACAAGTTTTCATGGCTTGGTGAAGGTGGAGCTTGATCTAGTGATGCCTCGACGTAGATCATCTTCGGCATCGTCGTCGATGACCTAGCCCGCTTTTTCTCCGATGAAGCCGACACTAGAGCCCGGGATTTGATTTGGACAGCGAGGAGACTTCATCGCGGAGCTATGGAGGTGGAGCACCGGATCTACAAAGATTGTATTTCCGTTCTTTTAGTTAAGTAGTTAACTAGTTTCATTTATCGCCTAGACTTCTAGTTAACGATCCGTATTAGGGTTTCTCGGCACCCGTAAAATTTGAAATTGGCATGGTTGATGCCTTGTGAGACCTCATTAGAGTGCCTAGGAACCCTACAACATCAATGTACAACTGAAAAGTAAACAGATACCGCACAAAACCCACCTAATAGCAAAAGGTAATCGCGAGTATGCACGTACTGCGATACTCTAACCTATGCCAACAGGTAACATCTATATAATGAACTGGATGCTCAATATCATGCAACAAGTGCGATCTAATGACACCTCCATGTGATGAGCAAGATATGTGATAATCAGGTATGGCAATGCAATCTAACAACCCTATATAGAATAAGCAGGGTATGCAATGAGCGTACAAGCATGTGTACTATATCAGTATAATAGATACAGGATGAGATATCATATACTAATGCTGAGCATGGGAAAATATAACATCTACACGGAATGTCATCGTGGAAAATATAATCGGTGCCCATCAATGCACCCAATCCCAATACAACTCAGGCGCCGTCATCCTCCGGCCCTCAAATCCTGTAAATCCCATGAAATCGTGAGTGCCCAACACCGGCACTCAAAATATCAAGAAACACTCGTGTCCAGCATCGACACGCAAATCCTCATATATCGGGCACCCGTCAGTCCGGGTCAGCCCACGGGCTCCGTCTGCGGTATCGGCCCTCGGCCCTGGCAGTACGAGTCGTCCCGTATTCATCTATCGACTCTAGTCAGTATCCTCCGGATAACCGCCAGGTCCAACCAATCACCGGTAGGTAGTAGTCCCACTGCCAGGCTCACCGTCTAGCTACACAGCAGATCCGTTCTCGCCCCGGGGTACCATACCGGGTCCACCATGTACCCGCAATCGGCCTCGTCCGCTCCTCGAATCGGGTTACATACATCACTCTAGCACCGAGAAAACACATGGTGGACGCACTGAAATATCATGTCAAGGGAAACCGGGTTTTTAAACAGTGCGTATTTTCTTAAAATAGTACTCCGGTTCCCAAATCCAGAAATCACATAAATCAAATCTAATGCGTAAATCCATGCAATGCGTCGTATGACACTAAAAGTAAAAGAAAGGGAAAACCGTTCTTTTAAAAGATCCAGTTTTGAAATATCGCTTGCGGTCCCTTAGTTTTAAATCAAGTCAATATCATCCATGTATGTAACATATGAATATGGGTATAGCTATGGATGTGCGAATGGATAAGTACGCAAAGTGAATATAGCAATGTACATGTGCACTAATGTAGACATATGATGTATATGTGCCCAAGTATGAATATATGTGATGTATGGTATGAATATACATATGATAGTATGCGGCGAATCATGACAACATCGAATAAGCAGAATCAATATGATATGCGGTTTATAGCAATCCTATAATGTGAGTGTCATGGCAATCACTAACGGTGTGAGTGTAGCATATAAATTGTGCTCGTGCAACTTGGACCGTTAGTGACAGTGCAGTATTCTATACTACCAGTATATCTATATGGACACACACATAACTACAAATCCTAATACGCCCTGACGCTTAACGCCATACGGGCGATTTCCCCGTAGATGTTAAATCTACTCACCTGGTCGCGTGCTAAGTATAGCCGACCACCTGCTTCCCTTTCCTGGCGGCGTCTGGCGTACCCGCCTGCGAACCTGGGATTTGCACAAGAAACCAAATATAATCAAAATCTCGCAAAACGCGATATCGAATCAAAACGGGAACTCGCGTCGCGAATTAACACGCGTGTGTGCGCTACGCTGAAACGTGTGTGTACGCGTCTACGACTCATCCTGACACGCCGCGATACGCTGAATCACAGAACCCACTCGCGTATCTCGCGTATCGCGCAAACTAAAAACACCAGAAAACGATATATCGTCCCAGATTCTACCCAGGTTAAAATATTACAAAACTATATATACCATGGACCTAAAAAAAATATAGCAGACACCCACCCTAAAAACCCTAGCTCCTACCTCTCAAGTCTGGCCGCAAATTGCGGCCAGAACGATTTTTCCGGCGGCCTGGGATTGGGGTGGTGGGGTCGGGCTCTTGTGGTGTGGTCAGGGCATCTCCAGTAGGCTACAGTCCACTCAATTTCATTCTGCACTTACTGGGGTAACAACAGATTTCAAAAAGCTAAGTTTTGCTTAAAAACGTCAACTTTTGCACAATTTTGAAAACTCAGGGTATTTTTGTGTAATCTGGGGTTTACCTAGGTTCACTTGGCCTTAACAACACCAAACTAACCTTGTCCAACCAAAACTAACCTTACCTAAACAAAGTTTACACTAAACACCACAAATATCACTAAAAACACACAATCTAGCACTAACAACCACCAATTTACACTAATTAAGCTAAACCGACACACAAGTCTAGCATACAAGCAAGTGGAGCTCAGAGGTTGTACTTCACTTGACCCTATGAGGCTAGGTCAGGGGAAGAAGAGAAGAAGAAGAAGCTGCTACTGCTGTTGCTGTTGCTGTTGTTACTGCTACTGCTGATGCTGCTGCTTGTTGTTGCTGTTGATGATGTTGCTGATGCTGTGCTGAAGCTGTTGGGCTGAAGCTGATGCTGCTGGGGCTGCTGCTACGTGTGCTGCTGCTGCTTCATGGAGCTGCTGCTACTGGATGTTGCTGCTGCTGGCAACTGCTGCTGAGGCTGAAGCTGGAACTGCTAATGTTGTTGTTGTTGCAGCTGCTGCTTGTTCTGCTGGGGCTGAGTGTGTGTGTGTGTGTGAGTGAGAGTGAGAAATGAGAGTGTGTTGCAACCAAAAGCAAATAATAACACAAGAGAGTCAAGCCCCCCCCCCCCATACTCTCTCTCTCTCTCTTGCCACATTAAATGCAAGCATGGGCTTGCCATGATGCACTCCCACTCCCTCTCTCATTTAATGCAAGCATGGCTTAGCCATGATGCACTCTCTCATGTCAACCAAATAAATTTTAAATCCCTTTTCATTTTTAACACAAAAAAAAATGACCTTAATTAAAATCATTTAACTTAACAAGGAGGGTTTAATCCACCATGGTTGTTAAACATGGTTTAGCCCAAATTTTAACCCTAGTTTACATGCACAAGTTTGTGCAAGCTTAGGAAAATTCTAGAAAAATATTTATTAAATTTGAAAAATTATTTGAAAACCAATTTGGTAAACTTTTTATTAAAATTCTTATATTAAAATATAGTTAGTTACTAAACACATTCTCAGGTGTTATAATCTTCCCCCTTAGAGAAATTCGTCCCCGAATTTTAAAATACAAAGCAACGCATATCTTCATAGAGATGAGGGAACTTCTTCCGCATCTCGCCCTCGGCCTTCCAAGTGATCTCTTTACCATTCGGGCTGCGCCAAAGCACCTTCACTGATGGCAAGACCTTCGATCTGAGTTTCTTCACCAGCCGGTCCAATATCATGACTGGATGCTCGGTGAACGTAAGATCGCGCTCGAGCTGAACGGTCTGATGCTGAATCATGTGCGATGGGTCATGTAGGTATCTGCGAAGCATCGACACATGGAATACGGGGTGAACATCTGGGAAGTTGGGTGGAAGAGCCAAACGATAAGCTACTGCGCCCACACGCTCGAGGATCTCGAAGCGACCTATGAACCTGGGGCTAAGCTTCCCCTTCCGTCCAAACCTCATCACTCCCTTCATCGGAGAGACCCTCATAAACACGTGATTGCCAACTGCGAACTCTAATCTGCAGCGGCGCCTGTCAGCATACGATCTCTGCCTGCTCTGAGATGTCCTCATCCTGTCTCGAATCAGCTGTATCTTCTCAGTCGTCTCCTGTACGATCTGTGGCCCCAAAATACTATCCTCGCTAAGCTCTGTCCAACAGACAGGCGATCTACATCTCCTCCCATACAAAGCCTCGAAAGGTGCCATCTGAATAGTATCCTGGAAACTATTGTTGTAGGAGAACTCCACCAAGGGTAAATGATGATCCCAGCTACCACCAAAGTCTAAAACGCACGCTCGGAGCATGTCCTCGAGAGTTTGAATAGTCCGCTCTGACTGGCCGTCGGTCTGCGGATGAAATGTGGTGCTGAAACTCAAGCGCGTGCCCAAAGCCTCCTGAAGCCTCTGCCATAGTCGGCTGGTAAACTGGGTGCTTTTGTCGGACACAATACACGTCGGGACTCCATGCAGTCGTACAATCTCGTCGATGTAAATCTGGGCATACTGAGCAAATCCGAAAGTCTCTTCACTGGCAGGAAGTGAGCCGCTTTCGTCAGACGATCCATGATCACCCAAATGGAGTCATACCCTCGCCTAGTCCTGGGTAGGCCCACAACGAAATCCATCGAAATCTGCTCCCATTTCCATTCCGGAATGGGTAACGGCTGTAGCTCTCCCGCCGGCCTCTGGTGCTCGGCCTTGACTTGCTGACAAGTCAGGCATCTCGACACGAAATCTGCGATGTCCCTCTTCATTCCTTCCCACCAGTAGATATCCCTCATATCATGATACATCTTGGTGGAACCGGGATGGACGCTGTACACCGATCGATGTGCCTCCTCAAGAATCTCACGCCTCAGTCCCTCAGCATCTGGTATGCACAGTCTAGTCCCAAATCGCAGTATCCCCTGATCATCAATCACGAACTCGGAAAATTTGCCCTCTCCAATCTGTGTCATGATCTCTGAACATCGGTCATCACTGTGTTGTGCCTCATGTATACGGTCAAGCAACTGTGGGCGTGCACGAACATGCGCAAGCTATCCCCCGATTGGTGTGAACTCGAACTGCACTCGGCTGTCGCATAATATCTGCCAATCTGCCGACGACTGCCTCTGCACTGCGCTCAAACAAAATAGACTACCCCCGGGCCTCCTGCTCAAAGCATCTGCCACTACATTAGCCTTTCCCGGGTGATACAAGATCTCGCAATCGTAGTCCTTCACTAACTCCATCCATCGGCGCTGTCGGAGATTCAGGTCCCGCTGCTGAAATATATACTTTAAGCTCTTGTGATCAGTGAATATCTGGCACGACTCGCCATAGAGGTAATGTCGCCAAATCTTAAGTGCAAAGACCACTGCGGCCATCTCCAAATCGTGAGTAGGGTAGTTCTGTTCATGTCTCTTCAACTGCCGCGAGGCATACGCGATCACCCTGTCATACTGCATCAATACGCACCCTAGCCCCACTCGTAAAGTGTCACAATAGACTGCAAATCCGCCTGATCCTGAAGGCAATGATAACACTGGCGCTGTAATCAAACAAGTTCGTAGCTGCTGGAAACTGTGCTCGCACTCCTCCGTCCAATCGAAAGGAACTCCCTTCCGGGTCAATCCGGTCAAGGATGCAGCAATGCGGGAGAAATCCTGTACAAATCGCCTGTAGTAGCCGGCCAATCCTAGAAAACTGCGTATCTCAGTAACGGATGTAGGCCTGGGCCAACTCTGAACGGCCTCGATCTTCCTCGGGTCTACATATATACCATCCCGTGTAATCACGTAACACAAGAAGTCTACACTGTCTAGCCAGAACGCGCACTTGGAGAATTTTGCATAAAGCTGGTGCTCCCTCAAAGTCTGCAGTGTGATCCGCAGGTGCTGCTCGTGCTCCTCTCTGCTCCGGGAATACACCAATATATCGTCAATGAATACGATGATGAACAAGTCAAGGTACGGCCTAAATATACGGTTCATCAAGTCCATGAATGCTGCCGGGGCGTTGGTGAGTCCGAACGACATCACCAAAACTCATAATGGCCGTAGCGCGTGCGGAAAGCTGTCTTGGGTATATCCTTCTGTCGAACCCGCAGCTGATGGTATCCTGATCGCAAATCGATCCTCGAAAAATATCCTGCCCCCTGAAGCTGGTCGAACAAGTCGTCGATGCGTGGCAACGGATATCTGTTCCGCACGGTCACCCGGTTCAGCTGGCGGTAGTCGATACACAGACGCAAACTGCCGTCCTTCTTCTTAACAAACAGGACCGGAGCACCCCAAGGAGAAACACTGGGTCGAATAAGCCCCTTATCTAGCAAATCCTGCAACTGACTCTTCAACTCACAAAGCTCCGCCGGGGCCATCCGATAAGGCGGTATAGAAATAGGCCCCGTGCCGGGAATCAGATCAATACAGAAGGCAATATCACGCTCAGGCGGTAGCCCAGGAAGCTCGTCAAGGAACACATCAGGGAACTCACATACAATCGGAACCTGGTCCAACGGAACATCCGTAGCTCTAGTGTCACAAACATAGGCTAGGAATCCCTGACATCCCTTCCTCAATAGCTGTCCAGCACGAAGAGAAGAAATCAGAATGTGAGGGGTGGCACCACGGTCCCCCTGCACGACAAAATCCGACTCGCCGGGAAAACAAAATCTTACTGTCTTCTCGCGGCAGCCCACAGACGCATAGCACGTGGCTAACCAATCCATGTCTAAAAGAACGTCGAAGTCCAACATCTCAAGAAGGATCAAGTCAGCAGGCAGCTCTCTCTCGCCAATACGGACAACACAGGATCGGAACACGTGCCTAGCAACAAACGACTCTCCCACGGGAGTGGTCACAACAAGCGGCTGATCAAGCAGACCGGACTCTCTACCCAAACTCGGCATGAAGTGTGCGAAAACGTACGAGTGCGTGGATCCGGGATCGAACAATACGTGTGCATCAACAGAACATACTGATAAGGTACCTGGGACCACCGCATTGGACGCCTACGCATCCTGACACATCAACGTGAAAACTCGTGCCTGTCCTCCACCTGCAACTGGCGGTCCCCTACTAGCAACTGGCTGTACTCTGCCGGTGGCTGGCTGTCCTCTGCCTCGACCGCCTCGCCCTCTAGGAACAAACCCTCCGCGACCACGGCCTCCCTGTGCATGAGTCTGACGCGGAGCAACTGTGGGTACAATAGGCAATGCCCTCTGGGGTGGTGAAGGTGGTAGTGTGACATGCGGTACGGCTGCCTCCCTCTGAGGTATCTCAGGACAATCTCTAACACGATGATAAGAACTCCCACAGCGGTAACATCCCGATGATGACCGCTGACCCTCCTGGGGATAGGAGCTGAACAACTGGCCTCGCCCTGAATCTCTGCCACCTGCAAGACGTCTATCACGGCGCCGGAAAGGCTGTCTCTGTGCTGATGCATCCGCACGAACTCTCTTCGGCTCTGGAACTACCGAAATCTCAGCAAGGCGCTCCTCAACCAATAAGGCTGCATCTACAGCTGCAGCATAGGTCTCGTAATGCTGTGCGCTGATCGCAAGAAATAACGGGGTAAGCAAGCCTCGAACGAACCTCTTGACTCGCATCTCCTCAGTAGCCACTAAATACGGGGCATAGATAGATAGCTCTGTGAACAACACGTCATACTCTGCCACTGTCATCTCCGGAGTCTGACGTAAGGACTCGAACTTGCGTGCACTAGCATCTCTGACACTCAGTGGAAGGAAGCGGGCAAGGAATATCGTCACAAAATCTGTCCAGGTCATAGGAGGAAGACTTGCTGCTCTATCCTTCTCGACTGATTCACACCATTTCTGCGCGAGACCTTCCAGGCGAAAGCTCGCGAACTCTACCCATCTCGCATCTGCGCATCTGAGGGAACGGCATATCCGGGCCATCCTATCAATGAAAGACTGTGGGTCCTCGGCTGCATCAGTGACTGTGAAGACCGGAGGCTTCAGCCTCATGAATTCTGCCAACGACACTGTAATCACCTCCGTGGCTGCAGGGGTAGCAGGCTATACGGTAGGTACCATCGCGGTCCCTATGACTGGTGGAGCTACCTCTGGTCACTGCGCTCGAAGCGTCTCAACTAGCGATCCTATCATCTGACGCATCTCCTGCATGCTGGATCCCACCGTCTGGCGCATCTCCTGCATACCAGCCCCTAGCGTGGCGATCTGATCTGTCACAGAAGGAACAGTCTGCTCGGGTACAATGGGTGCACTGCCCGGATCAGTCCTCGTCTCGGACGAGTCAACACGAATCTCGGCCCTCGCGGCCGCTCTCTGCGCCCTCGTAGTCTTTGGCGGCATAGTGGCTGAAACGGAAAATAGGATTCGATAAGGATACAGAAATCGAATCGCAAGAATGTATACAATCATGAAGGAATTTCAATCAATAAGTCCTAAGCTCGCTTAGGCGGAGTACCGTGTCGTGAGTATGCCGCGGAACATACACACGCTACGCTACCCTGCTGCAGGTACCAACTCCATCATACCAGGGTCATCCTACACTCCGAAGGTAAAACCTACGCTCCGATACCAACTTTGTCACGACCCAAAGTTCGGCCCGTGACCGGCATTTAACCACGTAACGTCTACAGGCGTAACGCGACTAAGTAAGCCGAAACCCAGAAATCAAAACCATTTAAAATATAGAGTGTTAAAACATTTTAGTAGAAGTGTTTGCAAAATGTTTAGAAAACCTTAAGTAATTTAGTAGAAATCCTTTTTAGTTCAAGAGTTATATTTTAATAATTTTGGCAACATTTCCTTTATAAAAATTTGTCCCGGAAATCGGGTAAAAGGCAAAGTGTAGTAGAAGTAACATGTGAAATGAATAGAGCATCACAATGGGAGAATCGCGCCCAACGGCGGAACAATCACCACAATATGATATACGACGCCGTAGCGAAGAATGAGCAGTAAAGTAAAGACAAATATCATAAAAGATAAGACTGCAAAAATAAAGTCGGCTCACAGCGAGCTCGACACCAGAGTACAAAATAACATACATCGTCCTCACAACTGTCTCTAAGTCAATACATGAAGGTAGATGGAGAATACTAGATACATCAATATACAACTGAAAAGTAAACAGATACCGCACAAAACCCACCTAATAGCAAAAGGGCTAGCACGCCTCCGCAGTGGTATCTGTGTCAAAAGATGCGATGAACAGCCAGCCGCGACTACTCCCAAGGGAAACCTGCAAGCACTGTGGCACAACGGGGGTGAGTTGCCAACTCGTGAATAGTAGATAACATATAAAGGTAATCGCGAGTATGCACGTACTGCGATACTCTAACCTATGCCAACAGGTAACATCTATATAATGAACTAGATGCTCAATATCATGCAACAAGTGCGATCTAATGACACCTCCATGTGATGAGCAAGATATGTGATAATCAGGTATGGCAATGCAATCTAACAATCCTATATAGAATAAGCAGGGTATGCAATGAGCGTACAAGCATGTGTACTATATCAGTATAATAGATACAGGATGAGATATCATATACTAATGCTGAGCATGGGAAAATATAACATCTACACGGAATGTCATCGTGGAAAATATAATCGGTGCCCATCAATGCACCCAATCCCAATACAACTCAGGGGCCGTCATCCTCCGGACCTCAAATCCTGTAAATCCCATGAAATCGTGAGTGCCCAACACCGGCACTCAAAATATCAAGAAACACTCGTGTCCAGCAACGACACGCAAATCCTCATATATCGGGCATCCGTCAGTCCGGGTCAGCCCACAGGCTCCGTCTGCGGTATCGGCCCTCGGCCCCGACAGTACGAGTCATCCTGTATCCATCTATCGACTCTAGTCAGTATCCTCCGGATAACCGCCAGGTCCAACCAATCACCGGTAGGTAGTGGTCCCACTGCCAGGCTCACCGTCTAGCTACACAGCAGATCCGTTCTCGCCCCGGGGTACCATACCGGGTCCACCATGTACCCGCAATCAGCCTCGTCCGCTCCTCGAATCGGGTTACATACATCACTCTAGCACCGAGAAAACACATGGTGGACGCACTGAAATATCATGTCAAGGGAAACCGGGTTTTTAAACAGTGCGTATTTTCTTAAAATAGTACTCCGGTTCCCAAATCCAGAAATCACATAAATCAAATCTAATGCGTAAATCCATGCAATGCGTCGTATGACACTAAAAGTAAAAGAAAGGGAAAATCGCTCTTTTAAAAGATCCAGTTTTGAAATATCGCTTGCGGTCCCTTAGTTTTAAATCAAGTCAATATCATCCATGTATGTAACATATGAATATGGGTATAGCTATGGATGTGCGAATGGATAAGTACACAAAGTGAATATAGCAATGTACATGTGCACTAATGTGGACATATGATGTATATGTGCCCAAGTATGAATATATGTGATGTATGGTATGAATATACATATGATAGTATGCGGCGAATCATGAAAACATCGAATAAGCAGAATCAATATGATATGCGGTTTATAGCAATCCTATAATGTGAGTGTCATGGCAATCACTAACGGTGTGAGTGTAGCATATAAATTGTGCTCGTGCAACTTGGACCGTTAGTGACAGTGCAGTGTTCTATACTACCAGTATATCTATATGGACACACACATGACTACAAATCCTATTACGCCCTGACGCTTAACGCCATACGGGCGATTTCCCCGTAGATGTTAAATCTACTCACCTGGTCGCGTGCTAAGTATAGCCGACCACCTGCTTCCCTTTCCTGGCGGTGTCTGACGTACCCGCCTGCGAACCTGGGATTTGCACAAGAAACCAAATATAATCAAAATCTCGCAAAACGCGATATCGAATCAAAACGGGAACTCGCGTCGCGAATTAACGCACGTGTGTGTGATACGCTGAAACGTGTGTGTACGCATCTACGACTCATCCCGACACGCCGCGATACGCTGAATCACAGAACCCATTCACGTATCGCGCGTATCGCGCAAACTAAAAACACCAGAAAATGATAAATCGTCCCAGATTCTACCCAGGTTAAAATATTACAAAACTATATATACCATGGACCTAAAAAAATATAGCATACACCCACCCTAAAAACCCTAGCTCCTACCTCTCAAGTTTGGCCGCAAATTGCGGCCAGAACGATTTTTCCGGCGGCCTGGGATTGGGGTGGTGGGGTCGGGCTCTTGTGGTGTGGTCAGGGCATCTCCAGTAGGCTACAGTCCACTCAATTTCATTCTGCACTTACTGGGGTAACAGCAGTTTTCAAAAAGCTAAGTTTTGCTTAAAAACATCAACTTTTGCACAATTTTGAAAACTCAGGGTATTTTTGTGTCATCTGAGGTTTAGCTAGGTTCACTTGGCCTTAACAACACCTAACTAACCTTGTCCAACCAAAACTAACCTTACCTAAGCAAAGTTTACACTAAACACCACAAATATCACTAAAAACACACAATCTAGCACTAACAACCACCAATTTACACTAATTAAGCTAAACCGACACACAAGTCTAGCATACAAGCAAGTGGAGCTCAGAGGTTATACCTCACTTGACCTTACGAGGCTGGGTCAGGGGAAGAAGAGAAGAAGAAGCAGCCGCTACTGCTGTTGCTATTGCTGTTGTTACTGCTACTGCTGATGCTGCTGCTTGTTGTTGCTGTTGATGATGTTTTGATGCTGTGCTGAAGCTGTTGGGCTGAAGCTGATGCTGCTGGGGATGCTGCTACGTGTGCTGCTGCTGCTTCATGGAGCTGCTGCTACTGGATGTTGCTGCTGCTGGCAACTGCTGCTGAGGCTGAAGCTGGAACTGCTAATGTTGTTGTTGTTGCAGCTGCTGCTTGTTCTGCTGGGGCTGAGTGTGTGTGTGTGTGTGAGAGTGAGAGAGTGAGAAATGAGAGTGTGTTGCAACCAAAAGCAAATAATAACATAAGAGAGTCAAGCCCCCCCCCCCCATACTCTCTCTCTCTCTCTCTCTTGCCACATTAAATGCAAGCATGGGCTTGCCATGATGCACTCCCTCTCTCTCTCATTTAATGCAAGCATGGCTTAGCCATGATGCACTCTCTCAAGTCAACCAAATAAATTTTAAATCCCTTTTCATTTTTAACACGAAAAAAATGACCTTAATTAAAATCATTTAACTTAACAAGGAGGGTTTAATCCACCATGGTTGTTAAACATGGTTTAGCCCAAATTTTAACCCTAGTTTACATGCACAAGTTTGTGCAAGCTTAGGAAAATTCTAGAAAAATATTTATTAAATTTGAAAAATTATTTGAAAACCAATTTGGTAAACTTTTTATTAAAATTCTCATATTAAAATATAGTTAGTTACTAAACACATTCTCAGGTGTTACACTTAGGAATCCTCACGATTTCTAAGGAGAAATTACACTTGCGGGATCCTCACGACTCATAAGGAGAATTCTCTTATGGGACCCTCACGGCTCATAAGATTTGAAAGTCTTAAGTTACAGAAACCTGAACCTGTTCTTAAGCAACCCCCACAACCTCCGATACTGCCCTACAAGCGGTTCAATGCTGACCCTTGTATACAATCCATGGGCGCGAATAAACATTTCCCTAACCAAGTCCCATCCGTGACTAGGGATATGTTCGTACGGTGAACAAACACTTGTAAGTCCTCTCGACTTATAAGGAGAAAACACTCTTGTAAGATCCTTACGACTTATAAGGGAACATGCACTTAGGAATCCTTACGATTCCTAAGGAGAAAACACACCTACGAGATCCTCACGACTTGTAGGGAGAAATACCTTTGTGAGACCCTTACGGCTCATGAAGTCAAAAGCCTTAGGCGACAGGACCCTAACCCTGTTTACTAAGCCACCTTTGTTCGACGTCGACAGAGGCAAATGATGATTCGCTCCTGGCAATATCCCAGTTGTAGCGGTGCTGATGCCGAAATCGGTGTCTAATTCCAAGCCTGCAGCGAAAAGTCAGCAAGCCACCCATGCATACGAAATAGCCGAAATGATGGGGCAACTTGCGACAAAATCAGTAAGTAAAAATATGTGCATGCAAAATAGCCGAAATGATTGGGCACCGCGAAAAATAGCCGAAATGATGGGGCAATCGCGACCTTCGCAATATAAAAGCTGAAATGATAGAGCATCGCGGAAAGAAATAAAATAAAAATAAAAATGAAATTTATGCCCTACAGGTGATATTACATCAATCCCTGTATACAATCCAGGGGCGCAAACGAAGAAGGAATCACATTCCTCCTCCCCCAGGTTTCATCAGAAGAAGAAGCCCAATCTCGACGGCCGCGTCTACAGCCTGGAGACCCACAACAGCGTTCCTCCTCATTCCAACAAGACTCAGACGCAACATCACCAAACGGAGCCACGGCTTAGTCCCCAGTTCCAAACCTCGATGGTTCGCAGATAACCTAGAGATCATCTCGACATGCGTCTCGTTACAACGGACGCAATGTCAACAACGGCGTTCCTTCGCAGTCCAGCAGGATGTAGATGCAACGTCAACGAAAGACCCCATGGTCAGCAAAACGGAGTAACGGCAAAATCCTAGCTCCACCTCAGCATTCATCTCAATACAACAGATGCAATGCCAACAAACGAAGCAAAGGCCAAATTCCTAGCTTCAGGGTCTTGATGGTAACTCATATTAAACCTGAAAGACCACCAGAGATCATCTCACCCCAGCGTGGAGTGATCACCACCTCGACGTTCGTCTCGATACAGCAGACGAGATGTCACCACAGCATTCTTTCCCCAGCAGGATTCAGACACGACAATCAAACAATGGAGCCACGACAAAATCCCTAGTTCCAAACCTCGACGGTTCACCAGCAACCTAGATACAACCGCGACACTCGTCTCGATACAGCAGACGCAATGCCATCAAACGAAGCGAAGGCCAAATTCCTAGCTTCAGGGTCTCGACGGTAACTCATATAAAACCTGAAAAACCATCAGAGATCATCCCACACCAGCGCGGAGTGGTTATGACTCATTGGGGCTCTCCAAAATGAGCCTAAGCTCGAGTAAAAAGCAGCATGGCAAAATTCCTAACGCTTGCTCTTCCGACGGTCAAACTACCTAGGAGGATTGCTTGAAGACTTCTTGTCCAGCCCTCGAAGGGATCAGAGACACGACAGTCGCAAGGCTACTCGAACAGCAAGGTTGCCTATCGAGGAATACATCAGCCGACGCGACGGTACGTTGGACAAAACCCTAGTACCACAGACCCTAACGGACCTCTGTCGTAAAGAGCAGAGGTTAACTGTGACGTTAGGATATCCTTACGAGAAATGCTCGATTCGTTTCGACTCGTGAGGTAAAGCCTTAGGCAGCGGGGATTAAAAAACCTGTTTCCTAAGCACTGGGGCCCTGCAAGTCGGTCCGAAATGGACTCTTGCATACTATTCACGGGTCACACTCTCCAAAGTCGAATCTCGACAAGGAGGGAAACAACCACTTACGGGTCCTCTCGGCTCGTAAGAGGGAAAATTCTCTTATAATAGCCTTACGAATTATAAGGGAAAATGCACTTAGGAATCCTCACGATTCCTAAGGAGAAATTACGCCTACGAGACCCTCTCGGCCAGTCGGGAGAAAATTCTTTCTGAGACCCTCACAGCTCATAAAGTTGAAAAGTCTTAGGTGACAGATCCTAACCCTGTTTTCTAAGCCATCGCCACTCTACAAAAAGCATAAGATTGACAGTTATATACCATCTACGGATCGCATTTGCTAAAATCGCATGGCAAACAACACAGCAAGAAAGAAGAAAGCAGAGAAATGACACAAGACATTATGAAGAATGTATATCTTTTATTCATGAATTCGATTGAGTACAAGATACATTGTGTTAAAGAATAAAAGAAACAAATACACTTTATTCACAATTACAAATGATACAAGATTTTCATTGAGAAGGAAGCGTTTTTAACAAATTCGCAAGCTGTTCTCGCACTTCTTTCAACGCCTCTTCCTAATCAGCTGCCGCGGCCAACTCTGCTTCCACCTGGGCTCGCTACTGCAAATAGGATGAAAGTTGTTCTTCGACGGCTCGCTGAGCTGCTTCACGACCTTGGGCATCACGCTCAACGGCATCGAGCTTCTGCTTCAATGTTAACCCATCAGAGATACTTTGCAGAAGGCCCTCGAAGATAACTTTCACCTGGGCAGCGTTTGCGTCGACCCCAGCACGCAGTCGAGCAGACTTTCTTGAAGTTTCTTTGCATTCCCTCCGCTTTAAAGCCGCTTCTTGTTCAAGATGGTGGAAGTAAGAAGCGCTCTGCTCGATCCATGCTGCCCGTTGAGTGCTCGTGGCCAAAATCTCAGGTGTCGGACGCATAATTTCCAGCTGATGCAGACAAGCCTCGATCTCCCTGCAGTGATTAACCCAAGACTCGACGACGCCTTCATTATGGAAATTTACAAGCGTCGCCAGCATCGGATGAACCTCGGTAGCGAAATCTGCAGCAGATGTATGAGCTTTTGCGTCAAGCTCCTCGACGCACCCGCTCAGCATACTCAGATTCATCGTGGCACCCTTTGAGGATGGACGTCTGGAGAATGGGCCTGCCGGCATCATGATGCGAGACTCGAAAGGGACCGGAGTCGGAGCGACAGCTGCAAAACAAAACACAATCAAATGACGGTTCAAGAAATATAGGAAGGTCATAAATGATGGAATCTACTATACCAGCTGCAGTAGGTGGCAAAGTCGGGAGGACCGGTGGCTCAACTGATCTCTTATCCCCTCCTTCAATCTGTAGCACTGCAATCAGAGCAAGGAAGAATCAGAAATAATTTCATTATTGGAAAAAGAAAGAGCATTAATTGAAAACTATACTCACCAGCGCCACTGGATGAAAAAAGCTCCGACGGGAAGGAGAAGTGAGGATGCAGCACCTGGTACAGGTGGTCAAAAAGGACTCCTGCAAAAACGCAATAGTACAACGTCAGTACATAAATTATGCAGCCTAAAGATGAAACTGATGAGTCACAAATCCATACCTTCCAGCATCTGCGACGGTACGAAGGAGGGTAGAGAGGTGGCCACCGCCAGGGCGGTAACTGACGGCGCTCCCTCGGGTAAAGTGGCATCAGCGCTAGCGGCACCTGCGTTAGAAACAAGATAAGCTCTGTCAGAAAAGATTGCAGAATAAATAAAGAAGAGCGGTCACCCAAGATTTACCCAATGAGTGGCCGGCAGGAGCCGTAACGAGGGCGTCCCTTGATGCAACGGTGGCGTCTCCCTCCTCCATTGGGATGGTCTCACCTCCAGTTGCCTCATCGCCTGACTCTATAGGAGCTGTCATCACGCTAACAACTCTAAGAGACGACAAGGAACCGTAGGCAGGGAGAGCGATAATCGGAGCAGTGCCCGACTCTTGAGAAAGAGCGGCCGTCTCGTGCTCAGCAATCATGCCCGTTTCGCCCATTACCCCCTTAGGCTCAGCGGTCGCAGCCGTCTCGTCCACCGCTCCCATAGGCTCGTCCGTAGCAGCCATTTCATCCACTGCTGCCTCAGGCTCTGCTGTAGCAGCCGTCTCACCCGCTACCACCTCGGGCTCAGCGGTCGCTGCCATCTCGTCCACCGATGCCAGAGGTCCGTCCGTAGCAGCCATCTTATCCGATGCAGCCTCAGGCTCGGTTGTAGCAGCCGTCTCATCTGCCGCCACCTCGCGCTCGGCAGTGGTGGCCGTCTCAGGCATAGTAGTCGTGACTGTCTCGTCAGCCACTAGCTCGGGCCCGGCAACTACGGCTGCACTGCCTACCGTCGCCTCGGGTTCAGCTGCTACCTTCTCTACTGTCCCCTCAGGCTCGACGGTCGCCGCCGCTCCTTCAGTAGGACTCGGCCCTGCAGGATAAGATATATAAGAACCGACGGTTTTAAAACTTTGATAACAAAGCCTCAAAAGCACATTACCTGAGACGGATTTACCGTTGGCTTCCCGAGCTGCACGCGCCGCCCGTCTATAGGCAGTAGACAAGGCGACCGAGAGCTCCTCTGAAGGAGTAGCAGCGGGAGTAACGGCGCTCGAACCTGCTCCCGTAGCCAGAGCAGCGCTACGCTCCCTTAGCCAGAGCAGCGCTACGCTCCCTCGCCGCACGCCTTAGGCGCTTCCTTTCCTCTCGGGCCATCATGAAGGACCTTTTGGAAGCCTCCTTCAGCAAAGCATCGTCATCCGCATTCAGGGTTGCCTCCAAAACCGTCAAAGCTTCCATCATCGGCCTTTTGAGTTGGGTCTCTTGCGGCAATCCCGAAGAGGCCGGGGCTTTGGTAGCTAGCCCGGGGAGAATTCCCGCATCGGTTTGCGAGGTGGGTCTTGTGGTCCCTGCGATAAGACAAAGAGAGGGTCAGATTACTCATAAGAAATGGAAGGAGAGACAGAGTAAACCGAAATGTACCAAGGCCTAAGGATGCTCTGAGTCGTTCCTCCTCCTCGAAAGTTTTGAGAGAAGTAGCGATGGCTTCTTTGGTAGAAATGCCTGTTTAAAAAAGGAAAAGCGTTAGTCAAAAACAATGATAAAGGTACGATGAAATGACAAAAGAAAATACAACTAATGATTACCCGATTGTGCGAGTTTAGCTAACCACGCGTCGCGCCTTGCCAATCGCTCGGAAGCTGCGATGGCAGCCGCCAGATCAGTGTCGTCTGGCGGCGTGAATAGGCCGTCATTGGTCCCATACTCACTCAAGCCCTCGCTATAAGGAGCATGAGGTTCCTGGCCAAATACAACATCAGCAGAAAGGATCGACTTCTTCTTCCTCTTCTGCGCGCGAACCCCGGTCGCACCCAAAATTACCTTACGCTTCGTGGGCACCTTGGGACGGCGGCTCCCGATGTCCGAGCCCACGCCGGATTCAGGCGAAACCACATTCACCGTCTCCACCGGAGCACGGGGCGCTGAGGGCACGTCCACAGAATCACGGTTCAATCCACGCGGAGGGCTCAGCACGCGTGGGGGCTCAGCTCCAGCATCTCCTCTTAGTGGAGGAACGACAGGGGTCCTTTGCCGTAGGAGGACTTTGCGATCGCTACCAGGGGCACACCCTTGCGGTCAACCAGCAGCCATTTCTCTTTCCGGATAACAGCACCCATCGCGTGCTGATACCAAGCTCGTGTACGTTGAGGGCCCGTGGAATGCAACTCGGCTCGCTAATGAAGAAGTGGGAGCCCATGTTTAACCGCATAAAATGATGTAGTGCACTCCGTATCCCCTCCGTGGTGGCCGCAGGCTCTTCCAAAAACGCCTCCAGTGGGACCCCCTAGTTATAGCTTAGTTGTTAGGCAAACCGATGGGGGTTGTACCTCATAAAAAGCGCCATATCATTCTGTCTGAACACCAGGAAGCCCGGCCGGATGGAGTATAAGTGAAGAATCTCCCGGGCTTTCAATACGGAGACCCTGTCCTTGAAGTTATCACGCAACGCCAATACCGCCTTGGAGGTCTCCGGGCCGATGGTCATGACCTTGTCCGTGAAAGAGATGCCCGCTCCGACCGTGCGCGGACGAAGAAGCAACCCCCTAGCCTCCCGCGGAGGCGGATTCACAATAAAAGTGCCAATTAACCGCATGACTCTCGGGAGTCTGCACTTCTCGTAGAACGAGGGCCTCTTGTGAATACCAAAAACCGAGCACATGCATTTCCATCCATGAAGTAAAGTAGTGCATCGGGAGATTGGCGGGTTACACCCCCGGTTCATTTGCGTCCGCCGCCACGCTGAGTCCATGGTACAAGTGGGCCAACCCGGCGATTGCAATCGACAACTGTATACCAACCACCATCCGATGCGCTGGGTAGAAGACGGACGGCCTCATGTAGCGCGGGTGCATGGGGAGCGCGAACCAGCACAGCCATAACCCCAGAAACCCGAGAAAGAAGGTCTCCTCATCGATGCCCGGAGCGGCGATTTCCGATAAGGGCATGATTGCGGCATCGGGAAGGTAAAAACCCTTTTGGTCGTCCTCCAGTGCTGGTCGACGATCTAAGCCAAAGCCGAAGGGGTCGTCGAGCTTCGCGAATTTTTCGCCCCGTTGTGATAGAATCTCCAGTCGAAGAAAGCGGGCGATGAAGTCTGCAAAACTAACTCCCCGGCCTCCCGATTCCAAATAGAGACTTTCATACATATTCAGCACCTTTACCAGGCTCGGAAACTGGTGCTGAATAGCATTCTCCGGCATTAGGCCCATTACCAGCGTCTTGGTGGCGAAGACATATTCATCAGGAGGAAGTAGCTCTTCATAATGCTCCCCCCTCACCGGCAAACCGGAAATCTCAGCAAATTCTTCCAGGGGTATGGAGACTTCCCTGTCCGTCAGAAGAAAGGTATGGGTGGGGATGTTCCATTGTTCCACGAATGCCTTAACCCACCATATCGAAGGAGCAGGGTACTCGAACAATGAGGCGTAGACTGCGGGGTACAGACCAATCTTCAGCAAATGTGTCTTCTTCGCTGACAAGATGTACCTGGCCCACTGCAAATACCCGGCCGATTGTCGAGGGGTCAATCCAATGTTATAAGGTTGTCCCCAAGGGCGCGACTCACCCTGACATATGCGCCGCCCCAAAATATCCACGGCTGCCGGTGACTGCACAGGTATGGCAGCAATCGAAGGTTGAAGAAGATCCTCCGAATTCCAATTTACGACCTCCACGGCATACTTCACCGGGGGTACATCTGCATATAGGATCGATGAGATCGGCTCTGACGGCGTCGCGCAAGAGAAGCTTCGGCGTCCCTTGATAATCTCGATGTACCACCTACCCCACAGGTGAAGGTTCTTATACTCAGGGTCGTAATCCTTAATGAGAGCGAGAACCTCCCGGTCCACCGACGCCTCAGGGAATCCTCCCTCTGAGCAGAAAAATGGGAATGAAAGATCAGCAGACATGTTGCCTGCAAGGAAAAGCGAAATTCAGTTATCGGTATCATAATTTAATTTTAAAATCCCGACGCTGGGTACTTTAAAATTTATACCACACTGCAATGCAGTGGAGAGGGGACCAAAAGGGGACCCATAAAATCCAGATGACAATGCATCAGTTAATAGGACAGCCTCATCATTGGATGAGACTGTCAATTAATGAGGAAATCCTCAAAGAATATTCTTATTAAATGAGAAATCCCTTGAGACAAGGAGAAAATCTCCCTTTCAGAGCAAAGCTCTGTCACAGAGTGACACTTGTCAAACTCTGGTCACAAGGGAATAAAATTCCTTAAAGAGCCTAGCTCTGTAATAATGATGGAAAAATCCATCAAATAAAAATTAATTCCTAAGAATTAAAGTTTTGGGATCTTAAAGATCCATGAAAAAAACTCTTAAGAGTTCATCATCAAAAGATCAAAAGATCTATATTCTGTAAATAAGCAAAGCTCTGTTCATGTGTTAAGAAACCCTGAAACAACTTCTTGAGAGCAAAGCTCTATTTAAGAAACCCCAAAAGGGTTTTCTTTAGATCAAAAGATCTATGAGAGCAAGGCTCTGTTAAATAAAATTAATTTAATTTAAGTTAATTTTTACCTAGAATTTTTCTAGAGTTTTAACTCTTAAGGTTCTTGGAAACGAGAGCAAGGCTCTGAAAATAAAGTTCTTGAAGGAGATGATAATCATATGAGGAGGACCAAGGGTCCTATTTATAGGCGCTGAAGCGCCCCTTCAACTCCTAAATCGATCCAATGGATCAGATTTTGCCACCGCTGCACTCACGTGTACGCGACGTGAGCGCAATGGTGGGGGGCATTTGTTTCCCCCAATCAGAGCAAAGCTCTGTTTGAATTTCAAAATTCAAAAAGTGAGGCAACACTTCAAATCCCTTGCGCTGCGCGCAGAGTGCCACGTGTCAAAAGCAGACACGCCAGCTCCAGAAGCGCTGCGCCCAAGGCAGCGCACCCCCAATCAGAGCAAGGCACTGTTTTAAAATTCAAATTTTAAATAAAGGAAGCAACGCTTCAGATAACTTGCAATCTGCGCTGCGCGCCACGTGTCAAACAGTGGCGCGCTAGCGCAGTTGCGCTGCACGCCACGTGTCAAACACAGGCGCTAGCGCAGTTGCGCTGCGCTCTGCGCTGCACGACACGTGTCAAGCGTAGACACGCTAGCGCAGTTGCGCTGCGCGACACGTGTCAAGCGCAGGTGCGCTAGCGCCAATTGCGCCAGCACTGGAATTTAAATAATAAATTATTTAATTAATCAGAATTAAAATTCTATAAAGATCTTATTAAAATAAGAAGATTGTCTTCTAAAAAACAAAGGCCTTAGGATCAAAGATCCAACGGTGAGGAAATATCCCCAGATCAATCAGAGAAAGATCTCTGTAACTAACTTAACAAACCAATTGGCCCTATATAAAGGCCCCTAGACTCCAAGTCTCATACATACAGACATACAGAAAAGAGAGAACCCTCTGAAAAATTTAAAAGGCAAGCCTTTGAAGAAATAAGATCATCTTCTTCATCTTTGAAGGTAAAGAATTTGATTCTTGAAGAACAGAGATGAACTCATCTCATTAAAAAAGAAGAATCTCTTCTAAAAAGATCAAAGATCTAAGAACAAGATCAAGATCTTCAATAAAAAGAAAAAGATCAAAAAGATCTAATTATAAAAGATTAAAAAGAAGTAATTTACTTCATTCTTAGATCTTTTGATCTATATAAAGGCACAGCCTTTTGATGAACCATTGGTTCTTGAATCTTGAGGTAGAACCTCTTTTGAGAAAACAAAGAACCTGTTTCTTTGATCTTAATTGGATCAAGATGCGCTATGCGCTATTGTACAGTGCCTTGCACTCTTGAAATGCGCCTTTGCGCTTATTACATTGGCGCACTGCACCAGAACGCGCCACGTGTCAACCACAGAATGATCTACGCTTTGTGCTTCTAAATATAGCGCACTGCGCTCTTGGATTGGCGCATAGCACCAGGGCGCGCCATGTGTCAGCAGCGCACTGGCGCAGCGCACTGCGCTAACAGACTTGCGCTTAGCAGAGCGTGACGCGTGTCACCTGCGCATGTGCTAGCGCATTGCACTCTTTAATTGGCGCAAAGCGCCTGACAAGCCACGTGGCGCACTATCAGACCACTAAAATGCTATGCATTATTAAAAAGGGCAGAGCCCAAGTAAAGGTCTAACAGACCAAACATAAATGCTATGTATTATTAAAAAGGGCAGAGCCCAAAGTAAAGGTCTAATAGGCCAAATATAAATGCTATACATTTAACTACAGAGCCCAATGCTATGCATTATAAAAGGGCAGAGCCCTAGTAAAAGCCTAATAGGCAGAACATGGATAAAATGTTAAACATTTTCAACTGGACTTAGCCCAATTCTGGCCATAAGTCCTCAATATAAATTGAACTGAGCACAACTGCTCTTCCAATCAATTTACACCCGGTTCGAGGGTACATCTCTGAACTCCGCTGATATTTGTCGTTGTAATCTTTCAACGTCTTCAGAGAGGTGACGGTTCCGACAGCCATATATTCCACAGACTACAATGGACCACCATGTCCCTAAACTGGAAATCGACCGCAATGTCTCTAAACTAAACAATAGAGTCTAAATGCTCTTTTGTTGGATCTAAATGATCCTGTTAAGTTGATCTTAGTGTGGAAATTCGACTAACGTATCCTTAACAAACGTTTAAGTTGATCTTAGCCTCAAATAAGGCTAACGTATCCTTAAACCGAAACCCCAAACCCAAATCTAAGAAAATACGGATTTGGACTAATCCACGTCCTACGGGCCACAACATAGATTAGTCTCCGTATACAATCCATGGGCAACCACAAACAAAACAAACACCCACGACACGAAGTGACCATATGGAGAAGGAGAAAGTTGCTACCGCGATGCGGTAGCGTAATTAACTGCAGGGGCTTGCGCCTGCAGGGAAGAGCGTCCTCACAATCAAAAACCCCTCGAACGAGGGAGAATCTAACGAAGTCTGCTACATCGGCTGCATCCGTTTAAACCTTTGATACACGGTGCCATAACTCAACTTGGTATCTTCAGAGAGGTGGACGGATAGCACCTTTTAGCATCTGCCCCGAATCTCAAGCAAGACGTCTGTCGCGCCATCTTTCGGAGGGGAACAACTAGTTTATGGTGTTTGGGTGGCTCTGATACTATGTTGGGATCCGGCGCCCACGCCGCAGAGGCCGTGGACGAGGCGGAAGCGAAAACAATAACTTTTTGCGAGCACCGGACGCACAAACCCAAGATTCAATCCAAACATCCTAAACTAGAAACTTAAACATGCAAGGTTTGAAGAAATACAACCTTTTTCGCATGTCCACCCAATTGTGGAAGACCCCTCCAAGTTCGTAGCCGCCGGGATCGCGCTTGAGAATTGACTACCCTTGCCGAAGACGATCCACCCGAGAGAATGCGGAGGAGCCTCAAACCGACGATCCAAAGTTACTAGATTTGGGTGGTCGGTGGTGTAGGAATACTCTACTAAATTTTTCTCTCTAGGATCTTGCTCAAACATGGGAGCAAGAAGAAGAAGGAGAAGGAGAAGATGAAGCACAAGCAATGATCCATGGAGCTCAAGTGAGTAGAAGAAAAATCTCATCAAGTCTTTTGTAAAAAAAGGAATGGCTACAAATAAAATGAACCATGCACAAATAGTGCAACCAAATGAGAAATCATTTAAAAAGCCAAGCCATGCCTTTCTACTATGTAGCACCCATGCTTCATTGTCTCCAACACTTTACACCTCATTTCCCTTTTTAATTTTCAAAATAGAAAATTAAATATGAGGTTTCCTTCTTCTAGAAGCATTGCCGTATAAATACGGAATACTTCACCTGGTATATGTATCGCTATATATACGCGTATCCGTATAAAAATACGGAGAGCACCAAAGAGAGAAAATAAATAGTGAACAATAATACTAAAATACATGTATTGAAATACATATATAAATTATTAAATCAAAACCTGATTTAATAATCCGGTTTAATCCTAAACCAGCTAGTATTATCAACAGTCTAATTAAAGTCTGTGTACACGTATTTAATCGGACCCCTGCACGTACCACCGCACGGCTCCTACATCTGTCGCCTGAACTGGGAAAACCCTCTGTGTGGGACTCTAAAGACTCGACAATACGCTGGCAGTGGGTTTAACCAAAAGCACGTCAGCGGAATTAGCTGTACGTAACGGATACCCAGGTAGTTGTCGAAAGGGGGGTCAACAATCAAGTGTGTCCTTACCCTACTGAGCCTGAATGTGACAATTTTTGTACAGTCCGGTCTCTTCGTCAAAGAGTATCGCATATCGGGTCCAGGGGGTTGGATAACGTCATACCCCTACTAACCAGATAAGTCGTGTCTGAGTCAAGCTCATCACCAACTGAGATACTATTGATCAACTATCAGTAAATCTCCCCTACCGTGGCCATGGATTTCTGGTGATAACCAACCGAACACAGCGCGACATCGATTCCTAATACCAGGAGAGATGAATCCCTGACAGTCGACCACTGCCTCCATATGACTCGGGACTGTACCCAACTAAAACCTGTTTGCACGACTCCTTTGAGCCGTGGTAGGATAGTAATCAAAGTACAATGGGAACTCACACGAGACAAATGACGACTTCAGGTCGAAGGACTAATCTGTACTCATGCCACCTGAGAACTTCTATCTGACGATAGGTATAATACCATCTAGAAGTTCTCGGTAAGTCCGTTCAGTGTACTCACCTCCAGCGAGCACCTGTATACTATCTTAGGTGTTACAACACCAATGGCTTGTGAGACCGGCCACCGCCCCTCGTCGGGGTCTCGAAACGTATACACCAGTCTACTCCGGAATATCGATGCACAGTCTCGATACTCCCACGACTAGGGACATTTAAGGATGTGTTTATAGGCTACCCAGCTCTCACGTTTATGATCGCCATCATAATGCTGTAGTCAAGCAAGAATCCTATGGGCTCTATCAACATGTAATAGTGATCTGTAATACCACATAATGCATGTACATGATGATAAAGACAAACCAGATAGCATACTATCATTTTGAGTAAGACTGTCCAACCCGTATAGGTCATCCCTTAATCATTACAATCGCGTGTCTGTACTTACAATAATTGACTTGAGGGCACTATATCCAACAGAGTTCGGTAGCTGATTAGTGCTTATCTTCCGCATATTGATGCGATTGGATTAGTGTAGTCGTGCTACCTTGTTGACCTTGTCAAGGGTTTTGTGGGTGGATTTAATTCAATCACGAAATGACGGGTTGAACTTGACTTGCGGTTTATGGTTTGTTGACCTTGTCAAGGTCATAAGCCGTATAGGGTAAAAACAAATATTGGGAATTTCAAGTGTTGAAATTTGCAATGAGATTGCATACTTTCTATATGATAGTTGGATTCCGATACCCACTGCGAGTAAGTGTTACTCCTGGGATTTTCACATTACAATTAGTTGATCCAGTAAGTGTCTAAGAAAGATGTTAACGGGATTATGCCCCTGCGGAAACGAGTTATTTAATTAGTTCCATGCGAAAGCACAGGGAGACTCCCTCGGAGTACTAATACCTGCCTAGCTGACCTATTGACAAACTTGTCGGGTGTAATTAATCCCGACTAATCTTACCTTTTACGATTTGAAGGAAGATTTGATAAAAACAGTGGGAGCCATCCTAATTAGATAAGATAATAACCAATCTAATTTTGTAAGAGCGCATGCTAAAATGTTTTCTTCTCTCTTTCCAGGTAGCGACCATGTCACGTCTTAATCAAGATATTAATATGGATGTATTGACCGAACCCGCTTATTATACTGGGCTGAGGAACGTTGGTTCCGCTCTATCTTGTGACAACTGTCATAAGTTTGGGCAAGGGACAGGGGAATACAAGGATTTCTACGCAACCCAAATGAAGAAAGAGCATTTTGATGCATCTTCTTCGGGTGTGTTAGTTACCGAGAACTATTTCTCAGTCCGCTCTACATCCTGGGTATTAGATACCGGATCAGGATCCCGCATTTGTAATATGTTATAAGGGTTAAAGAAAAGTAGAGAACTGGGAAAGGGTGATATGTCTCTCAGAGTAGGGAACGGAGCAATTGTTGCTGCCGAAACTGTCGGCGAATATCATCTTATATTGTCAAATGGTAATACATTGATTTTGAACGACTGTTATTGCGTACCATCGATGATGTGCAATATAATATCCGTTTCTTTATTAGATAAAGAAGGTTATAACTTTGCATTAGAGAAAAATGTTATGAACGTTTTCCTAAATCAAGTGTTGATTGGGTTTGGTACGTTATGTAATGGTATATGCGTTTTAAATCAAAATACAGTTCTAAATATACATAACACACACAAAAGGAAAAGTTCAGAAATGAACGAAGCCTTCTTGTGGCATTGTAGACTTAGTCATTTTAATGCGACAAGACTAGCCAAGCTGCATAAAGATGGATATTTGAATCCGTTTGAATTTACATCTTATGAAACTTGTCAGTCATGTCTCAAAGGCAAGATGACCAAAACTTCATTTACAGGACACGGAGAAAGAGCTACTGAATTCTTGGGACTAATACATAGTGATGTATGTGGTCCTATGTCTACACATGCCAGGAATGGCTTCTCGTACTTCATTACATTCACCGATGATCTCTCAAGATTCGGACATGTGTTCCTGTTGAAACACAAATCTGAAACTTTTGAGAAATTCAAGAAATATAAGAACGAAGTAGAGAACCAGACAGGTAAAAGTATTAAAATCCTTCGATCTGATCAAGGAGAAGAATACTTAAGCACGAAATTTTGAGATTATCTAAAAGAGAATGAGATTCTCTATCAGCTTACTCCTCCGTATACATCACAGCACAATGGAGTATCGGAGCGGAAGAATCGCACCCTATTAGATATGGTGCGCTCTATGATGAGTACTGCTGAGTTACCTATTTCCTTTTGGAGTTATGCACTTGAAACAGCTGCATACCTATTGAATCAAGTTCCATCAAAATCCGTGCCTAAAACACCAAATGAGATATGGAGTGGAAAGAGACCATATCTTAAACGAGTTAAGATATAGGGTTGTCCGGCCTATGTTAAAAAACAGAATCCGGACAAACTCGAAGCACGATCAGTTCTTTACAAGTTTGTGAGATATCCAAAGAATTCACATGGATATATATACTACCACGGTAAGGAACAAAAAATGTTTATTGCTCAGCATGCCATCTTTTTAGAAAAGGAATTTCTTGTAAAAGAAATTAGTGGTAATGAGATAGAGCTGGAAAAAGTTCTAGAAACATAAACTACAACTGAAGATTTGGTAGAACTGGAGGATTCGATAGTCCCAGACGAACCTCATCCACTCCACAGATATAGTAAGGTATCTCGTCCACCAGAGAGATACTACGGTTTTCTCATAGACGGTGGGAGCGAGGATTGCATCATGGAAGATGATGACCCAACTAATTTCGAGCAGGCCATCATAAGTGGGGACTCTGTGAAATGGCTGGATGCTATGCGATCTGAGACTTTAAGAAGAAAATTAGTGTAGATGGAAAGGTTGAGACCTTCAAAGACAGACTTGTAGCAAAAGGGTTTTTTTAACGACCAGGTGTCAACTATGATGTAACATTTTCTCCAGTGGCTATGCTTAAGTCCATCAGGATCCTACTTGCCATTGCTGCATACTATGGCCATGAAATCTGGCGGATGGACGTCAAGACCGCTTTTCTAAATGGTGATTTAGAAGGAGCGTGTATATGATACAGCCAGAAGGCTTCGTAGACAGTGGAAGCGGCGGAAAGGTGTGCAAGCTGCTTAAATCAATCTACGAATTAATGCAAGTGTCGCGGAGCTGGAACATCTGTTTTGATGTGGCAGTCAAAGAGTTTGACTTCATCAAAAACGTAGATGGACCTTGTATATATAAAAAGGTTGTAGAGAGTAAGGTTGTCTTCCACGTATTGTACGTGAATGACATACTCTTGATAGGAAATGATGTTCCTATGTTGCATTCGGTCAAACTCTTCCTGTCACAAAAGTTCTCCATGAAAGATCTGGGTGATGCCTCCTATATCATGGGGATAAAGATCTATAGAGATAGATCTAAAAGGATGTTGGGATTGTCCTAATTCAGGCACATAGACACCATACTAAAGAGCTTTAGTATGGAAGATTCTACGATGGAGGCTGAATACATCATTGCCAACGATGGAGGCTGAATATATCGCTGCCAACGATACTGCCAAAGAGGCTGTCTGGATGAAGAAGTTCATTACTGAACTTGGTGTGGTTCCATCCATTGAGAATCCAATACCCTTGTATTGTGATAACAATGGAGCTGTGGCTTTAACCAAGGAACCCAGGTCCCATCAACGATCCAGACATATTCTAAGGCGGTATCACCTGATCCAGGAGATAGTTGATCGCCGGAAGATTGAGGTCAGGAGAGTAGATATGAAGGACAACGCGGCGGATCCACTCACGAATGCCCTCCCCCAGATGCAGTTTGAAAGACTTTTTGGGATGTTGGGTATGCGATACTATAACGACTGGCCTCAGTGCAAGTGGGAGATTGTTTGTGTTGGATATAGTGCCCTCAAAGTTAATTATTGGATCGCAGGCACGTGATTGCAATGATTGAGGGATGACCTATACCGGTAGGACAGTCTTACTCAAGATGATAGTATACTATCTGGTTTATCTTTATCATCGTGTACATGCTTTAGGTGACATTACAGGTCACTATTGCACGTTGATAAAGCCCTTAGGATGTAAGTGCACGGCGGCGCCCCGGCCGTCAATCCGACGCCGGAATGCGGAAGCGGTGAATAACTTAAATTTTGCGGACTTTGCAAACCGGCACCACCGCGCACTTTAACTCCGGATCGTAACCATTAAACTAGTCTAGCTAACTAACAAGAGGGGAAGAGATGTACCGACTGATCCGAGTCCTCCGGTCTTCATCTCCACTCCGATCTCCTCGCGGGATCTCCGTCCATCTCCTCCTCGTCGGAAAGGGCACCACGTCGCCTGTAGCTTTTACGGGCTCCCACCTCAATACCGAGGCAACTCGGGCGCGAAGCTGGCGAATCGACGCGTCCAAGATTTGCTGTAGGAAGTAGTGTAGAGTATGTCTCTTTGGGGTTGGTTGCCTTTGGATGGAGGAAACATGAATGGACTTTGGAATGAAGTGAGGAATTTTGCAAGCTTGAAAATGATATGTGAATTAATCCCTCATACCAAAAATGAACTCCTCTCTCTCACACTCCAAGATGAGGCCGGCCACACTAAAAGGAGATGAGAATGATGGTGTAAAAAAGGAAATCAACCATACTAAAAACAATGAAGGAGAGTGAGTGTAGGAAAAGGAGGAGAGTGACCATATCCAAAACATACACCATGCTTACACACTATTCAACCCATACTTATATCAAATCTCATAAAAGCAAGCATGGAGGTAAGATAAGAAAGCTATCATAATCAATCATTATGCAATAAAACCCTCCATAAAGTGTTATTTGCACAATTGCAAATAACCCCCTCCATCGGAAAAGTCCGGCCGGGAAAGAACAAAGGAAAACCGGCCGGAACGGAATGCAAACTGGCAACTCCAGAAAACTGGTCCCGTAATAAATTACAGGAAAACCCCAATACTGTGCATACACACCCGCATCTGTATTCCGTCCGGATACAAATGCAAAGAGACAAAATCTACACTGTACTAAACTAGGACCGGCTTAAACCAAAGCCGGCTAGTAATATCCGTTCGATCCTGATCCGTGCAATACCGCACGTATCTGATCGAACCCTGCCATATACCTATACGGCTACTAGTACAAACTGTCCGATCCTGATCCGTGCAATACCGCACGTATCTGATCGGACCCTGCCATATCTCCATACGGCCTCTACAGCGTTTCGCCCGAAACTTGAGTAACTGAAAGTGTGGTGGACTCTAAAGACTCGTCAATACAATGGCTGTGGATTTAACCACTAGCCCGTCAGAGGTATAAGCCAATACGTAACGGGCCACCAGCTATTGACTAAAAGGGACGTCGATGAGCGAACTCATCCTGACACCCTACTGAGCCTGTCAGTGACAATATCCGTGCAGTCCGGTCCGTTCGTCTATGAGCATCGCATGGCGGGCCTAGGGGGTTGGTAAAAGTCAGACCCCCAAAAGCGGTACAAGTCGTGTCGGAGTGTAGCCCAGAACACCCTGAGATACTACTGGAATACCTACCAGTAAATCTCCTTGCCTTGGCCAAGGACTTTGTGTAATGGCTCTCCTAGACACAGCACGACCTCACCCCCAATACCGGGAGAGACGAACCCCTGAAGATACGCTCACTGCCTCCATGTGGCTCGGGACTGTACCCAACTAAAACCTGTTTGCACGACTCCTTTGAGCCGTGGTAGGGTAGTAATCAAAGTACAGTGGGAACTCACACGAGACAAATGACGATCCCCAGGTCGATGAACTAACCTGCACACATGTCACCAGGGAACTGCCATCTGACGTCTGGTATATGACCAACTAGCATGTTCCCGGCGAGTCCTGTCCGGTGTACTCATAACCCAATGAGCACCTGTATACATCTTAGGTGATCCAACTGACACCAGTGGCTTGTGAGACCGGCCACCGCCCCTCGTCGGGGTCTCGACTGTATACACTAGTCTACTAATGGAGTATCGATGCCCGGTCTCGAAACTCCCACGACTAGGGACCTTTTAAGGATATGCTTGTAGACCCCCAGCTCCCACTTATATGATCGCCCTCATACTGCTGGTGGTCAAGCAAGAATCCTAGGGGCTCTATCAACGTGTAATAGCGACATGTCAGGTCACCTAAAACAGTACACGATGATAAAGGTAAACCAGATAGCATACTATCATCTCGAGTAAGACTGTCCTACCGGGATAGGTCCTCCCTCAACCATTACAATCACGTACCTGTGACCTAATAATTGACTCTGAGGGCACTATCTCCAACAATCTCCCACTTGCACTCAAGGCTAATTATTGCGATGTCGCATACTCACAGCCCGTGTGATACCGAACATCCAACTCCTCTACTAGTCAGTCTCACAAAGCTCGTTTGCGGAACTATTGCGTTCGAGGAATAGCCTTAGTGAGTGGATCCGCCTTGACGTTTCTTTCTATGTCTCTCTATATCTCATGTTCGCGGAGAAACCCATCTCCCGAAATGAGCAATACCTGTCTTAGAATGTGTCTGGATGTCTGATGGGACATAGCTCATAAATGAACTCCAAATCCAAACTTCTTAGACTGTATCGTCAACTGAACTTAATCAGTATCCTGCGCGCCATGCCTCCCTCAGTATTGCCTTGGATCACCTGTCCAAAATACTGCCCCTCGTCAGAGGGAAAACTATAACTCTGACAACCTCCTTGTCGTCCATGTCACCTTGGAAGCCTGGAATGATAACCGCCTCCTTAATGAGGCTGTCGTTATCATATCCCTAGAACATCCACTTATGTTCCAAAACTGCTTCCAACTGTTTCTCCAGGATTGGATTAATGTCAACTTATTGCATCTTGTGCAAGAACAACATCTGGTGTGGTACTTGACATCTCACGATTGACTCAATTGCCTGAGCAAGTGATCTGCCAATCATGCCCGTCCCTCTCCCCTTTAGTCTGTAAGACACCTTTGGAGAGGGTGACTCCATTACCTGCAGGTACACTATCGTGCCAGGAGTCGTCCATCCTAAATACTCTTAGAATGCTGTCAAGTACCCTGATTGGGAAACCACCCAAATCTAGATCTAAAACCATAGATCCAGTAACCAGTATGTCAGATATAATACCCAATTCCTATGTGGAGAAACTACTGTGTGACGACCAAAGTATGACCGATCGTAGTATAGGAGTTTCTTTTCCTATTCTGTGTATGTCATCCAAATACTAGGATATCACACCCTACTACCTTCTCAACAGATCCATCCCCTATTCTGATGACGTCAAACCCATGACTGTCACATCAGAAATAGATGATCTATCTCCGCTGCATCTGCTTTAGTCTATAAATAGATATAAGCCTGATGTCCACCAATGCTTCCGCTGCTCCCACTGACTACGACAACCCTCTGCCAGAGTCATATAGACGTGCACTTCTAAAACTAGTTTAGAACGACGCTATACTCATCCTCCTGCCGGGTCTCGCAGCCTGGAACAACAACAATGGCAAGTGTGGGTAAACAAGAACTTCCCTATCACCGTCCTTGAGGCTACCTGAGTACCTCTCGGGTGCCTGAAGTTACCCACTTTATCTGCGGAGTGGCCAATGGATTGTCAATCCAGATTGAATCTTTAGGTTCCTTATCAAATCTTCAGTAATCGTTTGTGGTTCTGGAATCACTTCCAGTTCTACCATACTCCCACTACTGTTTTCTGGAAAAATCCATTTTTATTAAAACTGTGGCGAGTCTAGAACAATATCGCTATTGTTCATCCAGATGGTAGAAAGTCAACCCTCGTCATAGCCTGGGTCAACCCACAAACAGCCATTACAGAAACGTGCCTTGAGTTGTCCAGTGTCTGGTTTTAATCATAAACCGGACAACTCCCCGTACCTTAACATCGTTAAGATATGAACTGTTCTATATCCCATATAGGACCAGAGACACTGATTTAATTGAACCAGATCCAAATCATGCAACTGTCTCCAGTGCATGTCAACTAAATGGAAGGAGGCCAGATCAGCGTTACTCAACTTAGGAATACTTCCAATTATGAGTAACCTGAAAGAGAAGCAATTTCTCTTAATCATTACTATCAACTGAACACCATACACAAGTATCTACATCTTCGATCTCTTTGAAGAATCCCGATACTTGCTATACCTGGTTCTCTACTCTATTCAAATACATATAACTTCTCCAAATTCGGACCCTGTGTTTCCACGAAACACCTGTCTAAAAATTAGAGGAGTCATAAGTAAACCGAATATAGTACGAGGACCATCCCCTCTGTCCTGATGGACTCTGGACAACATACAATACTCTGTAAAAGTCCCTTGAGTCTGATTACTCATTCACTGTGTGTCGTAGGTTGAAAACTGTACTTATGGTTAAGAAGAATTACACCGCTGTTTAATGCTCCTTACCTAACCATCCACTGATATAGGTAAATGTCGTAGACATAATTTCAGAAAGGTATATCTCACTCTATGAAAATAGACGTACAGATATATCAATTTGAAATTGGTGCATAACAGCGGATATTCAAAACCAAATATTTGCCGACCGGCAAACAACCCAGGTGATTTCCTCAAATATCACCGATTACAACGAATCCCGATATAATGAGGATAATCACCCAATTCCCAATAACTTACTCCCACTCATCATCTGTAAAACCATACAGATGTGAGAATCGTATCTGGTAAATACATACCCTGGAGTAAGTATCTAATCGGGAAATCAGTTTTCTATTAACAGTACACAGTGAAACTGAAACATTGAAATGTTTCGATGGGTTATCCTGGTATTCCTAGTAATGCCTCTTCCAGATTCATGACTGTAACCGTATAGTTCTTTGCCACCTCTCCAAATCCCTTCATATGTCTTTAGTCTTTACCTTCTGCACACCCCTTTAGGCCAAATGGTTTTCTTCCTTCCCTACCGTTCGGCACCAGCCTATGGTTTGGAAGAAGACTATCCAATAAGCATAATGGGTGTACTGTCCCAATCCTAGGAACACTCGCAACACGAGAGAAGGTGAAGATAAAAGACACCTGAATGTACTTTATTCCTATTTCTCCTGAACCAGGATCCATCCCCGAACTGGAACAAGTTCCTTTCGAGTTCGTATATAACCATACGATGGATTATCCAAATAAACTGTGGATCTTCGTAGTGATACGGAGTGTCCTGGAGAAATACAAAGGTGATGTGGGAGTGGTAACGAAATATTTGGTTTGGTCGTGAATATCTGTTGCAATTTACTTTGCCCTCCTACTAATCCCTTGCTTTGTCTGAACTTAATACCTTCTGCACACCATCGTTATGCTAATTGGTTTTCTTCATTCCCTACCGGTCGGCACCAGCCTAAGGTTTGGAAGAAGACAATCCAATTTGCGTAATAGGTGTACTACCCCTAAACCAAGGAGTACTCGTAACCTGAGAGAGGGTAAAAGGAAAAGACAACTGAATAATCCTATCCGTTTTCTCCAGAACCGGAAACCATCCTCGAATAATTCTTTCGAGTTCGTATCTAACCATACGATGGTTTTGTCCAATGGAAGTGGACGTTCGTAGTAATACGGGGTGTCCTGGAGAAAAGGGTAAAGGTAGGAGTGGCAATGAGGTCTGCAACTCTGACAATCTAAAAGCCAGTGTTAAGTAAGTTCGGTCAACTTGGTCACGGAGTCATAGTCTAGGGTCGGGTCAATGGTCGCTGCCAGAGAGAGAGAGAGAAGAAACACTCAGCGTGCACTCTATCCTAGATCAGAATGGTTACCAATTTATCTAATCTGGAAACCTCCCACTGTACCTCAAATTCTCCTCCAAACCTGAAAGAAGAATTAGTCGGGGTCACCCGAGGAGTAAACCAACTCATCAGTAGGAATCGGGATCCAACTCTCATCGCATGACAACGTGACGGAATCCGCTCACGGTATCACACTCCAGAAGGTATGCGCATATCTGGCAAGTTTCAGTACTTTTGAAACTCCCGATGTGATTTCTGCCCCATGCTCTTATGACCTTGACTTTGGCCAACATATCATAAGTCACATGTCAAGTTCTGCCCGTCATTCTCCAGGTTAATTTGAATCCACCCGTACGTACCCTTGACTTTGGCCAAAATGGCAGCACGACTGTCCCAAACCAACGCATCTATCTATGCTGCATATGAATACCCCAATAGCTACCAATCACTGTGCCTTGACTTTGGCCAACATACACAGCTTGAATACTATTGACCACCCATATGAAACGACGGAGGGCTACGAATGGTTTCTGGCGAAAACCTTTAACGTAATGAACTTGATATCGTCGAAGGAACGGATAACTTTTTTAAAAAATATAGTGACGAAAACCGTTGCTAAAGAGGTCACTCCCTGTGAAGGGATCTCGGCTCTTTCCCCGTAGAATGAGGTGCAGGATATTCCAAATGAATACCACGGTGCAAAGCAAAAGTAATCGGCTATAGTGAAGTTAATGCCCTGACGCAAACTTCTGTCCAAGGGGTCACTCCCGGTGAAGGGATCTCGGCCCTTGCCTCGTCGACTGAGGAGCAGGATATTCTAAATGAATACCACGATGCAAAACAAAAGTAAACGTCCTTGCAATAACAGCTTTTTGAAAAGTGTTCCAACAACATCAGATTAGGTTTGTTTTAAGTTGCATTGATCCGAATCAACGCAGTCCCATCAATTGATCACACCAAAAAGAACGAAAATATACTGACGTACGTATATGCCATCCGCATTCGCCACTGGGTCCCGTCATCACCCGTTAGGTTAGCTAACTAACGGCAGAGCGGGGACTGGACTAGCGCGGATGAAAAACATATACAACATCTACTAATATATATACCAATATATAGTATTTCGCTCAAGGCGTGAAATAAATGCAACATCACAGAAATGTACAGCATCACAGAACAATACAGATATCTGGGATCCCCGGGTTTCACAGAGCCACTACTGAAACCCGACGTTCCCCTGGTCGTGTGGATAGCCTGTGCAATGAAATCCTAGACCCCTACGGGCGCGGCAAGTCACCCGCCAAAACCTGAAGCGAGGCAGCCCCTTTCAGCGCCGTGAATGGACCACCCAGCACTTCACGGAATCCGGCAACTTGGGCACCCCTCCTGGGTCAACCTGTACCCCCTACGAGTGCGGCGAATAGCCCGCCAATCCTAGAGTGAAGCCCCCTCCGTCTCAATGCCATGAGATGCGGGCTTGTTGCCCTCCAGAACCCGGCTATCCGTGCACCCCTCCGCGGGGCAATCCTAGTACAGAAAGTAAAATATACATACACCGGGTACATCGACCGCAACCAGGTCGTGCCCTAAAATAATAATACAGTCAGGCAGTGACGGCAGTCCACATATCGGACGCTCGCCCCGCAATATCAAATGTACATAATACAACAAAAACTGAACTAGCATTGCATCCAGGCTATCCCCCACGACCGATCCGCAACATCACAGCATAAACATAGAACATCAACGTGAAAGTCACGTTCGCAAATCCGTCTAACCGGGCTATAGCAGTTAGACAGGATTTACCGATCGAGTGACATTCACGGTCGCAGATATAATGTAAATACTGTGAAAAATGTGTTTAAAAAATTTCCGATTGATCAAACAATTAACAAGTGGGCCCCAAAGAAAACTGTAGCACTCACGGAAACAATTGGCCCAACTTTAATATTCCAAAGCCCATATTTTAAGCCCAGAAGGCCTCTGTAAAAAAATGGTGAAGTGATGTGAATAGTGCGCGGCGGAAGGGCCGCACAAAGGTGGTTTTCGCGGCGGTTCCGCGCTCCAACTGTGGAGTTACTTCGTCAAATTTTTACAGAACTCTTAGATTTTCCAGTACATCAATATTTTACAACCTGAAAAAATTTTCGAGACTGAAAAATTTCAACAGAAACTGTCGTGGGTAAAATGCAGTTTTGGAACTTTTTGATCGATCGGAAATGCAAACACATTACAAAAAGTTAGACTAAGTTAATGGCGAGGCTCTGATACCACTGTAAGTGCACGGCGGCGCCCCGGCCGTCAATCCGACGCCGGAATGCGGAAGCGGTGAATAACTTAAATTTTGCGGACTTTGCAAACCGGCACCACCGCGCACTTTAACTCCGGATCGTAACCATTAAACTAGTCTAGCTAACTAACAAGAGGGGAAGAGATGTACCGACTGATCCGAGTCCTCCGGTCTTCATCTCCACTCCGATCTCCTCGCGGGATCTCCGTCCATCTCCTCCTCGTCGGAAAGGGCACCACGTCGCCTGTAGCTTTTACGGGCTCCCACCTCAATACCGAGGCAACTCGGGCGCGAAGCTGGCGAATCGACGCGTCCAAGATTTGCTGTAGGAAGTAGTGTAGAGTATGTCTCTTTGGGGTTGGTTGCCTTTGGATGGAGGAAACATGAATGGACTTTGGAATGAAGTGAGGAATTTTGCAAGCTTGAAAATGATATGTGAATTAATCCCTCATACCAAAAATGAACTCCTCTCTCTCACACTCCAAGATGAGGCCGGCCACACTAAAAGGAGATGAGAATGATGGTGTAAAAAAGGAAATCAACCATACTAAAAACAATGAAGGAGAGTGAGTGTAGGAAAAGGAGGAGAGTGACCATATCCAAAACATACACCATGCTTACACACTATTCAACCCATACTTATATCAAATCTCATAAAAGCAAGCATGGAGGTAAGATAAGAAAGCTATCATAATCAATCATTATGCAATAAAACCCTCCATAAAGTGTTATTTGCACAATTGCAAATAACCCCCTCCATCGGAAAAGTCCGGCCGGGAAAGAACAAAGGAAAACCGGCCGGAACGGAATGCAAACTGGCAACTCCAGAAAACTGGTCCCGTAATAAATTACAGGAAAACCCCAATACTGTGCATACACACCCGCATCTGTATTCCGTCCGGATACAAATGCAAAGAGACAAAATCTACACTGTACTAAACTAGGACCGGCTTAAACCAAAGCCGGCTAGTAATATCCGTTCGATCCTGATCCGTGCAATACCGCACGTATCTGATCGAACCCTGCCATATACCTATACGGCTACTAGTACAAACTGTCCGATCCTGATCCGTGCAATACCGCACGTATCTGATCGGACCCTGCCATATCTCCATACGGCCTCTACAGCGTTTCGCCCGAAACTTGAGTAACTGAAAGTGTGGTGGACTCTAAAGACTCGTCAATACAATGGCTGTGGATTTAACCACTAGCCCGTCAGAGGTATAAGCCAATACGTAACGGGCCACCAGCTATTGACTAAAAGGGACGTCGATGAGCGAACTCATCCTGACACCCTACTGAGCCTGTCAGTGACAATATCCGTGCAGTCCGGTCCGTTCGTCTATGAGCATCGCATGGCGGGCCTAGGGGGTTGGTAAAAGTCAGACCCCCAAAAGCGGTACAAGTCGTGTCGGAGTGTAGCCCAGAACACCCTGAGATACTACTGGAATACCTACCAGTAAATCTCCTTGCCTTGGCCAAGGACTTTGTGTAATGGCTCTCCTAAACACAGCACGACCTCACCCCCAATACCGGGAGAGACGAACCCCTGAAGATACGCTCACTGCCTCCATGTGGCTCGGGACTGTACCCAACTAAAACCTGTTTGCACGACTCCTTTGAGCCGTGGTAGGGTAGTAATCAAAGTACAGTGGGAACTCACACGAGACAAATGACGATCCCCAGGTCGATGAACTAACCTGCACACATGTCACCAGGGAACTGCCATCTGACGTCTGGTATATGACCAACTAGCATGTTCCCGGCGAGTCCTGTCCGGTGTACTCATAACCCAATGAGCACCTGTATACATCATAGGTGATCCAACTGACACCAGTGGCTTGTGAGACCGGCCACCGCCCCTCGTCGGGGTCTCGACTGTATACACTAGTCTACTAATGGAGTATCGATGCCCGGTCTCGAAACTCCCACGACTAGGGACCTTTTAAGGATATGCTTGTAGACCCCCAGCTCCCACTTATATGATCGCCCTCATACTGCTGGTGGTCAAGCAAGAATCCTAGGGGCTCTATCAACGTGTAATAGCGACATGTCAGGTCACCTAAAACAGTACACGATGATAAAGGTAAACCAGATAGCATACTATCATCTCGAGTAAGACTGTCCTACCGGGATAGGTCCTCCCTCAACCATTACAATCACGTACCTGTGACCTAATAATTGACTCTGAGGGCACTATCTCCAACATAGGATTCTTGCTTGACGGCCAGCAGTATGATGGCGATCATATACGTCGGAGCTGGGGTCTATAAGCACATCCTTAAAGTGTCCCTAGTCGTGGGAGTTTTCGAGACAGGGCATCGATACTCCGGAGTAGACTAGTGTATATAGTCGAGACCCCGATGAGGGGCGGTGGCCGGTCTCACATGTCATTAGTGTCAGTTGGTTCACCTAAGATGTATACAGGTGCTCATTGGGTTATGAGTACACCAGACAGGACTCGCCAGGAACATGCTAGTTGGTATTATACATGACGTCAGATAGCAGTTCCCTGGTGACATGTGTACAGGTTAGTTCATCGACCTGAGATCGTCATTTGTCTCGTGTGAGTTCCCACTGTGCTTTGATTACTACCCTACCACGGCTCAAAGGAGTCGTGCAAACAGGTTTTAGTTGGGTGCAGTCCCGAGCCACATGGAGGCAGTGAGCGTATCTTCAGGGGTTTGTCTCTCCCGGTATTGGGGGTGAGGTCGTGCTGTGTCTAGGAGAGCCATTACACGAAGTCCTTGGCCAAGGCAGGAGATTTACTGGTAGGTATTCCAGTAGTATCTCAGGGTGTTCTGGGCTACACTCCGACACGACTGGTACCGCTTTTGGGGGTCTGAATTTTACCAACCCCTAGGCCCGACATGCGATGCTCATAGACGAACGGACCGGACTGTACGGATATTGTCACTGACAGGCTCAGTAGGGTGTCAGGATGAGTTCGCTCATCGACCTCCCTTTTGGTCAATACCTAGCCCGTTACGTACGGCTAGTACCACTGACGTGCTAGTGGTTAAATCCACAGCCAAAGTATTGATGAGTCTTTAGAGTCCCCCACAGACAGTTTCTCAAGTTTCGGGCGAAACGTTGTAGAGGCCGTATGATATATGGCAGGGTTCGATCATATACGTGCAGTAGTGCACGGATCATGATCGGACGGATCATACTAGTGGGCTTTGATTTAAGCCGGATCCTGGTATTAGATTTGTTGGACTACTTTAGTCTCATCGTATTCGCATTCAGTCGGAATGCGGATGCAGGTATGTATATACAGGTGAGAGCTATCCTTGTGATCCGTCACGAGTTTACTTTAGATGTTGCCGTATCTTTTTATTGTTGTAAACATTTGGGTTAATGTTTACAAATGGAAATAATGAGCTCAAAGTCATGATTAGGAGCATTAATTATGACACATGCACAAGTGATGACTCATGGTCTCTTTCTTTGTGCATGTGTCACATTATTTGATGGATTTGTGAGTTGAAACGATAAGAAGAGAGAGAAGGGCAGCCATATGAGAGGTTAGCTCTTGTATTTTTGACATAACTCTCACTTTATCATTGCAATAACACACAAAAACAAAGCTCTTCTTCTTCCTCCTTCTTTCTTGAGCTCACTATCTCCCTTAATGGCATCATCTTCAATCTCCATCCATACACTCTCATGTGTTGAGAATCAATGGATGCTTGAGACAAATTTATCACACACGTTCTCTACTTCACCTTGGACACGTCGGCTAGCAAACTTCGTGTCCGAGTTGCTTCGGATGAAGCGGGAGCCCGTAAAAGGATTCGAAGATGTGGTGCCCTTTCCGACGAGGAGACCGGAGATCGGAGATGCTGCGAGAAGCTTGGGTTGGTGGCCAAAGACCGAAGGACACGGATCGACCGGTATAGCTTTTCTAACCCTTCTCTAGTTTGCTAGTTATAGGTTAATGGTTCGATCCGGGATTAAAGTCTGCGATAGCGCCGGTTTCAAGTTTTGAAAAAGTTTTCGTTTCCGCATTTTGGCCTCGGATAGACGGCCGGGGCGCTACCGTAGACTTACATAGTATCAGAGCCACGCCATTAACCTTTACTAGCTTTCTCTAACGTGTTTAAAATATCGATCGAACGAAATTTCCGAAACCGCGATTCCATTTCATGAAGTTTCTGTCGAATTTTTTTTGTGGTCTAAAAATTATTTTGGGTACGTCAGAAAATCAGGAAGACTTTTCTAAGACCACTGTAGAAATTTGGAAGTGTAACTCCACCATAGCGCCGCGGAACCGCGGCATTACCCACGTTTTGGCCGCGGTTCCGCTGCACTACTGTAGCTTCAGTGCACCAATTTTTCTACTGTGGTCTCTGACTTGGAATTGGGGTTTCTGGTATTTTTAGTTTTGGCCCAGATTATTTTGAGTGCTGGATTTGTGCTTGGGGCCCACTTCGGGAAATTTTGTCGATCGAAAATTTTAAATGTGTTAGTTCACGGTGCTTACTTTATATCTGCGACCGTGAATGTCATTTGATCGGTAAATCTTGTCTAATTACTATAGCTCTTTTAGACGGATTTGCGAACGTGACATTCACGTTGATGTTCTGTGTTGTGCTGTAATGTTGCGGATTTGTCGTGGTGGATAGCCTGGATGCAATGGTAGTACAGTTTGGTTGTATTTGTACATTTGATATTGCGGGGAGAGCGTCCTACATGTGGACTGCCGTCACTGCCTGTTTGTATATTATTCTTTTGGGGCACGACCGGGCTGAGGTCGATGTACCCGTTGTATATAGTTTACTTTCTGTAATAGGATTACCCCGCGGTGGGGTGCACGGATTGCCGGGTTTTAGAGGGCAACGAGCCCGCATCTCATGGCTTTGAGACGGAGGGGGCTTTACTCTAGAATTGGCGGGCTATTCGTCGCACTCGTAGGGGGTATAGGTTGACCCAAGGAGGGGTGCTCAAGTTACCGGATTCCGTGAAGTGCTTGGTGGTCCATTCACTTTGTTGAAGGGGCTGCCTCACTTCAGGTTTTGGCGGGTAACTTGCCGCGCCCGTAGGGGTTTAGGATTTCATTGCACAGGCTATCCACACGACCAGGGGAACGTTGGATTTCAGTAGCGGCTCTATGAAACCCGGGGATCCCAGATTATCTATATAGTTATGTGATGCTTATTACTCTCTGGGATGTTGCATTTTATCACACCATGAGCGAATATTATATATTGATATATATACTAGTAGATATTGTATATGTTTTACACCTGCGCTAGTCCAGTCCCCGCTCTGTCGTTAGTTAAGTAACCTAACGGGTGATGACGGGACCCAGTGGCGAATGCGGATGGCATATACGTACATCATATTTTCGTTCTTTTGTGGTGTGATTAATTGATGGGACTGCATTGATTCGGATCAATGCAAGCTAAACAAACCTGTTTGATGTTGTTGGAACAATTTTCAAAAAGCTGTTATTATAAGGACGTTCTCTTTTGTTTTGCATAGTGGTATTCGGTTATGAATATCCAGCACCTCAGTCGACGAGGCAAGGGCCGAGATCCCTTCACCGGGAGTGACCCTTTGGACAGAAGTTTGCGTCAGGATAATAACTTCACTATAGTCGATTACTTTTTGCTTTGTATCGTGGTATTCAGTTTGGAATATCCTGCACCTCATTCTACGGGGAAAGAGCCGAGATCCCTTCACCGGGAGTGACCTCTTTAGCAATGGTTTTCGTCACTATATTTTTATAAAAAGCTATCCGGTTCGTTCAACGATATCAAATTCATTACGTTAAAGGTTTTTCGCCAAAAACCATTCATAGTCCTCCGTCATTTCAGACGGGTAGCACTTAGTATTCATGCCATGTTTGTTGGCCAAAGTCAAGGCATAGTGTATGGTAGCTATTTGTTACCTTTCTGTTGCATAGATAGATGCGTTGGTTTGGGACAGTCGTACCGCTTTGTTAGCCAAAGTCAAGGGTAGGTACGGGTGGGTTCAAATTAACCTGGAAAATGATGGGTAGAATTTGACATGTGACTTATGATTTGTTGGCCAAAGTCAAGGTCATAAGAGCATGGGGTAAAAATCACATCGGGAGTTTCTAAAGAAACTGAAACTTGCCAGGCATGCACATACCTTCTGGAGTGTAATAACGTGAGTGGATTCCATCACATTATCATGCGATGATAGTTGGATCCCGATTCCCGCTGATAAGTTGGTTTACTCCTCGAGTGATCCTGACAAATTCTTCTTTTAGGTTTGGAGGAGAATTTGAGGTTACAGTAGGAGGTTTCCTGATTAGATGAATTGGTAACCATTCTGATTTAGGTTAGAGTGCACGCAGAGTGTTTCTTTTCTCTCTCTCTTTGACAGTGACCATGGCCCGACCATAGACTATGACTCAGTGACCAAGTTAACCGAACCTTCTTAAAACACTGGCTTTTGGATTGTCTGAGTTGCATACCTCATTGCCACTCCTACTTTTACCCTTTTCTCCAAAACACCCCGTATTACTATGAACATCCACTTCCATTGGATAAAACCATCGTATGGTTATATACGAACTCGAAGGAACTTGTTCCAGATTCGAGGATGGTTTCCGGTTCTGGAGAAAATGAATAGGACTATTCAGTTGTCTTTTCCTTTTACCTTCTCTCAGGTTGCGAGTGCTCCTTGGATTAGGACGGTACACCTGTTATGCTAATTGGATAGTCTTCTTCCAAACCATAGGCAAGTGCCGAACGGTGGGGAATGAAGAAAACCAATTAGCCAAACGATGGTGTACAGAAGGTAATAAGTTAAGACAAATAAAGAGATTAGAAAGAGGACAAAGTAAACTGCGACTGCTATTCACGACCAAACCAAGTATTTCATCGCCACTTCTACTTCACCTTTGTATTTCTCCAGGACACTCCATATCACTACGAAAATCCACAGTTATTTGGATACTCCATCGTATGGTTATATACGAACTCGAAGGAACTTGTTCCAGTTCGGGGATGGATTCTGGTTCAGGAGAAATAGGAATAAGGTTTTATTCAGTTGTCTTTTATCTTCACCTTCTCTCAGGTTACGAGTACTCCTAGGATTAGGAGAGTACACCCATTATGCTTATTGGATAGTCTTCTTCCAAACCATAGGCTGGTGCCGAACGGTAGGGAAGGAAGAAAACTATTTAGCATAAAGGGGTGTACAGAAGGTAATGACTAAAGACATATAAAGGGATTTGGAGAGATGGCAAAGAAATATACGGTTACAATTGTGAATCTGATAATGGAAGAGGCATTACTAAGAATACCCAGATACCCCTTCGAAACATTTACATGTTTCAGTTTCACTGTGTATTGTTAAAAGAAAACTGATTTCCCAATTAGTCCTTACTCCAGGGTATGTATTTACCAGGTTTGATTCTCATATCTGTATGGTTTTACAGATGATGAGTGGGAGTAAGTTATTGGGAATTGGGTGATCATCCTCATTATATCGGAATTCGTTGTAATTGGTGATATTTGAGGAAATCCCCTGGGTTGTTTGCCGGACGACAAATATTTGGTTTTGAATATCCGTTGTTATGCACCAATTTCAAATTGATATATCTGTACATTTATTTTTATAAAGTGAGATATAACTTTTTGAAATTATGTCTATGACATTTACCTATATCAGTGGATGGTTAGGTAAGGAGCATTAAACAGCGGTGTAATTCTTCTTAACCATAAGTACAATTTTCAACCTACGACACACAGGGAGTGAGTTATTAGACTCAGGGGACTTATACAGAGTATTGTATGTTGTCCAATGTCCATTAGGACAGAGGGGTTGGTACTCGTACTATATTCTGTTTACTTGTGATTTCTCTAGTTCTTAGACATGTGTTTCATCGAATACAAGATCCAAGTTTTGAGAAGTTATAGGTATATGAATAAAGTAGAGAACCAGGTATTGCAAGTATCAGGATTCTTCAAGATGATCGAAAATGTAGATACTTGTGTATGGTATTCAGTTGATAGTAATGATTGTGAGAACTTGCTTTTCTTTCAGGTTGCCCATATCTGGATGTATTCCTAAGTTGAGTAATGCTGATCGGCCTCTCTCCATTTAGTTGACATGCACTGGAGACAGCTGCATGATTTGAATCTGGTTCCAATTAAATCAGTGCCTCTGTTTCTATATTGGATATAGAATAGTTCATATCTTAACAATGTTAAGGTACGGGGAGTTGTCCGGCTTATGCTTAAAACCAGACTCTGGATAACTCAAGACACGTTTCTGTAATGGCTGTTTATGGGTTAACCCGGGCTATGACGAGGGTTGACTTTCTACCATCTGGAAGATCAATAGTGATATTGTTCTTGACTCGCCACAGTTTTAATAAAATGGATTTTTTCAGAAAACAGTAGTGGGAGTATGGTAGAACTGGAAGTAATTCCAGAACCGCAAACGATTACTGAAAATTTAATAGGACCTAAAGATTCAATCTGAATTGACATTCCATTAGCCACTCCGCAGATATGGTGAGTAACCTCAGGCACTCGAGAGGCACTTCGGTATGCTCAAAGACGGTGACAGGGAGATTCTTGTTTACCCAGACTTGACACTACTGTTGTTCCAGGCTATGAGACCCGGCAGGAGGATGAGTATAGCGTCGTTCTAAACTAGCTTTAGAAGTGTACGTGTATATGACTCTGCCAGAGGGTTGTCGTAGTCAGTGGGAGCAGCGGAAGCATAGTGGACAAGTAGCTTATGTTTATGGACTAAAGCAGATATAGCAGAGAGAGATCATCTATTTCTGATGTGACAGTCATAGATTTGACTTCATCAGAATAGGGGATGGATCAGTTAAGAAGGTAGTAGGGTGTGATGTCTTGGTACATGGATGACATACACAGAGTAGGAATTGAAATTCATATATTACGATCGGTTATACTTTGGTTGTCACACAGTGTTTTCTCCACAAAGGACATGGATTTTATATCAGACATTCTGGTTACTAGATCTATGGTTTTAGATCTAGATTTGGGTAGTTTCCCAATCTGGGTACTCAGACAGCATTCTAAAGGTGTTTTAGAATGGACGACTCCTGGCATGGTAGTATACCTGCAGGTGATGGAATCATCCTCTCTAAAGGTGTCTTACAGACTAAAGGGGAGAGGGATGTGCATGATTGACATATCACTTACTTAGGCAATTGAGTCAATCATGAGATGTCAAGTACCACACCAGATGTCGTTTTTGCACTAGCTGCTATAAGTTCAGATATTAATCCAATCCTGGAGAAACATTCGGAAGCAATTTTAGAACATAAGTAGATATTCTAGGGATATGATAACGACAGCCTCTTTCAGGAGACGGTTATCATTCCAGGCTTCCAAGGTGACCTGGATGACAGAGTGGCTGTCAGAGTTATAGTTTTCCCTCTGACGAGGGGCAGTGGTTTGGACAGGTGATCCAAGCGGACACTGAGGGAGGCATGACGCAGGATACTGATTAAGTTCAGTTGACGATACAGTCTAAGAAGTTTGGATTTGGAGTTCATTTATGAACTAGGTCCCATCAGATATCCAGACATATTCTAAGACAGGTATTGCTCATTTCGGGAGATGGCTTTCTCCGCGAACTCGAGATAAAGAGAGACATAGAAAGAAACATTAGGGCGAATCCACTCACTGAGGCTATTCCTCGAATGCAATAGTTTCGCAAACGGGCTTTGTGAAACTGATTAGTAGAGGAGTTGGGTGTTCGGTATCACACGGGCTGTGAGTATGCGGCATCGCAATAATTAGCCTTGAGTGCAAGTGGGAGATTGTTGGATATAGTGCCCTCAAAGTCAATTATTGGATTGCATGCACGTGATTGCAATGATTGAGGGAGGACCTATACCGGTAGGACGGTCTTACTCAAGATGATAGTATGCTATCTGGTTTATCTTTATCATCGTGTACATGCTTTAGGTGACATTACAGGTCACTATTGCACGTTGATAAAGCCCTTAGGATTCTTGCTTGACGGCCAGCAGTATGATGGCGATCATATACGTGGGAGCTGGGGTCTATAAGCACATCCTTAAAGTGTCTCTGGTCGTGGGAGTTTTCGAGACAGGGCATCGATACTCCGGAGTAGACTAGTGTATACAGTCGAGACCCCGACGAGGGGCGGTGGCCGGTCTCACAAGTCATTGGTGTCAGTTGGTTCACCTAAGATGTATACAGGTGCTCATTGGGTTATGAGTATACCGGACAGGACTCGCTGGGAACATGCTAGTTGGTATTATACCTGACGTCAGATAGCAGTTCCCTGGTGACATGTGTACAAGTTAGTTCATCGACCTGAGATCGTCATTTGTCTCGTGTGAATTCCCACTGTGCTTTGATTACTACCCTACCACGGCTCAAAGGAGTCGTGCAAACAGGTTTTAGTTGGGTACAGTCCCGAGCCACATGGAGGCAGTGAGCGGATCGGCAGGGGTTTCGTCTCTCCCGGTATTGGGGGTGAAATCGTGCTGTGTCTAGGAGAGTGATTGATACGAAAAAGTGTGTTTGTAGTTAACCGCAATCAATAACGGTGTCGCGTGTAGCTAGACCGAGATGAGTACGGGTCGTCCTCTGGGAAACGTTGAATCTTTTATTCTTACTTTAGATGTGTTGAAAAAGAGAGGAGGAAGAAATAAGATTGTAGAATGGTTGTAGGATTTAGATCTACGTTAAATATGGATGCAAAATATAGATCTAGATTAACTACGGATGTAAGTTTATATAAGAAGAGGGCTTGTAGGGTTCATTAGGATTTAGTAGTTATGGATGATTAATTAAAGATTACTCTTTCTATCCTTTAATAGATTTAAAACTGGAACGACAGTGATGCATGTAGATTAGGGTTTCTGGAGGGAAAAAGGTTCCCACTCTTAACCCATATCTCGACATGGAACTCCGTTCATATCTAGCCTTTACCAAAACAATCATTAATCTAATCTCTAATCGCGGTCGAGACTAACAATGAATTGGTAGCGCGCCCGATTAGGATGTTAATGATTCTTTTGATAAAGTTTATAAACTTTATAGGACGTAAAAAGAGTTTAAAGATCTTCATCATCCATTAACCTACCCTAATCCAATGAACCCTAACAAGCAGAGAATTACTCGCGCATGTTGGGAGAAGAAGAGATGGAGAGAGAAATCATATTAAAACTAAAGAAACAGAATAAGAAAAAGAGCTACCTTTATTAATCAACAAAACTCATTTACACTTTGTTCCCTTAAAAAATGATTACAAATACTAGTTTACTTCTCGACCTCTTCTAAGGAGGTAGACGAACCGTTGATGATCAGCCTGGATGCGTGAGCCGTCTTGGACTTCTTGATCGCGTCGACTTGATTATTTTTCCAAGAGGCTCTCGGTCCTTATTTATACTCCAAAAGCCAGAAACTTAGCTTCCTAATTTGGAAGTAAGTAGTTATGATCCTAACAACAAAATTACAGCTCTCAACTCCTCTGTCCCGCGGCGGATCCGCGGCCAATAGGGGGGTTGGCCGCGGATCCGCGGCCTTGTTGTGGATTCGTGGGCTCAATCTTCTAAGGCTTCCTCTTGATGACAAGTGTTGATCTTTGGAACCTCTGGAAATTGGAAATCTTTTCTTTGTTTCTGCCAGAATTGATTTCTTAGTTTGCTTTCTTAATTAGACAGGTTCGGTCTTAACAACTTTGATTCTCTTGATTTTTAGCCCTGAAAAATTCTGCACAATCTCAACAAATAATATTAGTGGAGTTTTGTTTGAGATATTAATTTTACCATTAAGATTTGGTCAATGGTATTTTTGCATACATTTTCCTATCAAATGTTAATTATAATATATCAACACATGAAAAATAGTATTTTTACAGATAAACCCTCATATGTATCATATATTATAATAAACAGCTTATCTAGTATAGAAATAGTAAGAAAAATGTAATAACAAATGTGCAGTTTTATCAACTAAACAGAGAGCCATTACACGAAGTCCTTGGCCAAGGCAGGAGATTTACTGGTAGGTATTCCAGTAGTATCTCAGGGTGTTCTGGGCTACACTCCGACACGACTTGTACCGCTTTTGGGGGTCTGACTTTTACCAACCCCCTAGGCCCGACATGCGATGCTCATAGACGAACAGACCGGACTATACGGATATTGTCACTGACAGGCTCAGTAGGGTGTCAGGATGAGTTCGCTCATCGACCTCCCTTTTGGTCAATACCTGGTAGCCCGTTACGTACGGCTAGTACCACTGACGTGCTAGTGGTTAAATTCACAGCCTAAGTATTGACGAGTCTTTAGAGTCCTCCACAGACAGTTTCTCAAGTTTCGGGCGAAACATTGTAAAGGCCGTATGATATATGGCAGGGTTCGATCATATACGTGCAGTAGTGCACGGATCATGATCGGACGGATCATACTAGTGGGCTTTGATTTAAGCCGGATCCTGGTATTAGATTTTTTGGACTATTTTAGTCTCATCGTATTCGCATTCAGGCGGAATGCGGATGCAGGTATGTATATACAGGTGAGGGGTATCCTTATGATCCGTTACGAGTTTACTTTAGATGTTGCCGTATCTTTTTATTGTTGTAAACATTTGGGTTAATGTTTACAAATGGAAATGATGAGCTCAAAGTCATGATTAGGAGCATTAATTATGACACATGCACAAGTGATGACTCATGGTCTCTTTCTTTATGCATGTGTCACATTATTTGATGGATTTGTGAGTTGAAATGATAAGAAGAGAGAGAAGGGCAGCCATATGAGAGGTTAGCTCTTGTATTTTTGACATAACTCTCACTTTATCATTGCAACAACACACAAAAACAAAGCTCTTCTTCTTCCTCCTTCTTTCTTGAGCTCACTATCTCCATTAATGGCATCATCTTCACCCTCCATCCATACACTCTCATGTGTTGAGAATCAATGGATGCTTGAGACAAAGTTATCACACACATTCTCTACTTCACATTGGACACGTTGGCTAGCAAACTTCGTGTCCGAGTTGCTTCGGATGAAGCGGGAGCCCGTAAAAGGATTCGAAAATGTGGTGCCCTTTCCGACGAGGAGACCGGAGATCGAAGATGCCGCGAGGAGCTTGGGTTGGTGGCCAAAGACCGAATGACATGGATCGACCGGTATAGCTTTTCTAACCCTTCTCTAGTTTGCTAGTTATAGGTTAATGGTTCGATCCGGGATTAAAGTCTGCGGTAGCGCCGGTTTCAAGTTTTGAAAAAGTTTTCGTTTCCGCATTTTGGCCTCAGATAGACGGCCGGGGCGCTACCCTAGACTTACAATTTGGAATATGTATGCCCTAGAGGCCATTATTGTATGATATAGTGGATGTTTGGACATATCTATGGAGGACTTTCTTTCTCGACATGATAGTATGCTATCTGGTTGCTCTTTATCTTAACATGTACACTTGTATTTTTATACTGTCTCTCTGATACATATTGATAAAGCCTTTAGGATGTAGGCTTGACTACCAGGACTATGATGCAGATCATACTAGTAGGGCTGGTGTAGTTCGCAAGTACATCCTTTAACAGTTCCTAGTTAAGGGAGTATCGAGACATGGCATCGATATTCCAGAGTAGACTAGTGTGTACGTTTCTTGACTCTGTATGCGGCAATGGTTGATCCCACAACCATTGGTGTTTGACATCAAAGATTGTATACAGGTGCTCATTAGAGAATGGGTACACCGAACAGGGCTCGCCGAGAACTCCTAGATGGTACCATACCTATCGTAAGATAGCAGTTCTCTGGTGACACTTGTACAGGTTAGTCTGTAGACCCAAGATCGTCATAGTGTCTTGTGTGGTTTCCACTGTGCTTTGATTTCCTCCCTACTACGGCTCAAAATATTTGTGCAAACAGGTGGATTTTAAGTACAGTCCCGAGTCATATGGAGGCAGTGAGCGATGGGAGGGGTTTCGTCTTTCCCGGTATTGGAAGTTGATGTTGTGCTATACTCGATTGGTTATAACAGCAAGTCTCTGGCCATGGCTGATGATATTTACTGGTAAATGTTATCAGAAGTTTCTCGAAAGGTTATAAGCCACACATCGGCATGACTTATCAAGTTACTGGGGTCTGACGATTCCACCCCCAAACTCGATATGCGACATATCAGACGAAGAGGCCAGACTGTACAGTAAGTGTTGCTTATAGGCTTTACGAGAGTTTGGACATGTTTTCTTGTTGATCTTATATTCGTTCAATACCTTGGTAGTCGTTATGTCCAGCTAGTACCGCTGACGGCTTGTGGATATCTGATGTGATCATACCTACTGCTGGCGTATTGACGAGTCTTTAGAGTCCCACACAGAGGTTTCCTAGCTCAAGCGAAACGAAGTAGGGCACATATGGAGATATGTGCGGGAACTTGATTAAATACGAGTATGTGATACCGTATTCTAATCTGGCGATATTTGATATCGGTTAGGTTATATGTGATATAACCGGATTATTGAATCAAGTGTTGATTCAATGATTTGATATACGTATATATATTTGATATTGGCCGGTTATATATGATATGCCCAGATTATTGAATCAAGTATTGATTTAATATCTAATATTGAATATTAGCCGGTTATATATGATATAACCGGATAATTGAATTAATGTTGATTTAATATTTTGATATATATATATATATATATATATATGATATTAATCGGTTATATATGATATAATCCGATCAAGTGTTGATTTAATAATTTGATTATATATATATATATATATATATATATATATATATATATATATATATATACTAATATTATTGCTCACTTAAGATTTTCTTCTCTTCACATACATTTATACATATGTGATGTATATTTAAATATGTATTTTGGATTTGTATTATGGTTGATGATACCTAGAACTATGATGTAAGAGAATCACACATGCAGTTAAATGATGAATAGATATTGGTTTTTATTTATGAATTAAAGATAATGGAGAATGAGTCATTACTTGAAGATACTTGTAGAAGCCTTGAGAAACCATGAATCACCTCTTGTTCTTTGTTTTTATTCATAGATATTTTCATATATCATCTCATCACTCACCTCATGATGAACTCTCACACAATATCCAAACTCATCCCCTTCATCTTCTCCTCTCTAGAGTTTTCTTGAGGTGAGAAAAGAGAAGAAAAATAAGTGAGCAAAATTCCTACTTCATCAACCTACACTTTTCTAGCTCATTAGTTTAGGTTGTTTGCTTCATTAATATTTTCATTAGTAAAGAGTGAGCTTGAGTTAGAGAGACTTCAAGATGGATCATTTTCGGCCTTGAAGACAACAAGCAAGCTCGTTCCTTTCATCAAGTGAAGTCAAGGAAGAGTTCTAAAAGACTACTACTTAGAGCTTTAGAAGTGAAGGACTGGTCTACAAAGGTTGTAAACCCTCTTCACTTAGTGTAGAACTTATTTGTTTTACTCTAAAACTCTAATTCTCTAGTTAGATTCTAGGTTTGTATGGCTTAGACCTCTAGATTTTTTAAAATTGCATACTTGATACTTGTTGAAACCTAGTAGAGGTGCTAAGATATACTTTCATTATGTTATACTCGATATAACATATGTCGGTTACATGTTGATAAAACCCGTAGGATTTTGCTTGACTATTAGCGTTATGATGGCAATCATACTTGTGGGAGCTATGTAGTTCATAAGCACATCCTTAAAGGTCCCAAGTCGCAGAAGTATCGAGATCGGGCATCGATACTCCAGACTAGACTTGTGTATACATTTCTAGACCCTGACGAGGGGCAGTGGTTGGTCCCACAACCATTGGTGTGATCACCTGAGATTGTATACAGGTGCTCACTGGGGGTGAGTACGCTCGACGGACTCACCGAGAACCTCTAGATGGTATTATATCTATCATCAGATAGAGGTTCTCAGGTGACATGAGTACAACTTAGTCATAGAACCTGAGGTCATCATTTGTCTCGTGTGAGTTCCCACTATGCTTTCATCACTACCCTACCACGGCTCTACCGAGTCGTGCAAACAAGTTTTGGTTGGGTGCAGTCCCGAGCCACATGGAGGCAGTGAGTTATTGTCAGGGATTCGTCTCTCCCGGTATTGAGAGTCGATATCGCACTGTGTCCGGTTAGCTAGAACCATAAGACCTTGGCCAAGACAATTGAGAACTACCGATGGTTAAATCAGTATTTTCTCGGAATAGTCCTGAGCCAAATCGACACGACTTATCAGGTCAGTAGGGGTTTGACATTTACCACCCTCTAGACCCGGTATCCGATACTCTTAGACGAAGAGACCGGACTGTATGAAAATTGTCACGGATAGGCTCAGTAGAGGTCCGGATGAGCTTGCTCGTCGGCCTTCTTTTCGACAGGTACCTGGATAGCCGTTACGTACAGTTAGTGCCACTGACGTGCTTGTGGTTAAACCCACTTCTAGCGTACTGTCGAGTCTTTAAAGTCTCATATAGAGGATTTCTCTGATTCAGGCGAAACGATGTGGTGGCCGTATATTTATATGTGCAGGGTTTCGATCGAATGATAATACTAGCCGGCTTAGGATTAAACCGGATTATTAAATCAAGTATTGATTTAATAATTTACGTGTACATATTTTGATATGTATATTTTGGTGTTATCCAGATTTTCGATTGAACGGTTGATAATACTGGCGGGCATAGAATTAAGCTGGTTTATTAAATCGGATATTAATTTAATACTAGTATTATTTTAGTGGTATTATTCTATCTCTCGGGTGTTCGTATTTTGATACGATTACAAGTATGTATATACTGTAGAATGTATTCCGTATTTATACAGAAAGACGTTCTAGAAGGAGGACACCTCTTCATGCATTTTCCATTTTATTTGTAAATGGAAAATGAGGTTTAAAATAGGAAATGAGGTGTAAAGGAGAGAATGGTGTGAACCATGCTTGAATAGTATTGACAAATGAATTGTAAATTCATTTGTGCAAACTATTCAAGCATGGTTGTGTTATTTTATTGAAAAAATGGTTTTTACAAAACCATGCTTCATGATTTTCTTCACATAAGAGTTTTCATTTTTTAACACAAGGTTCTCTCTTCTCACCTGCCTCTCTTGAGTTCCTCCTCCTTCATCTTCATCTTCCTTCCTACCATCTCATGAGTTGAGAATCAAGAGAGGAAGAGAGATAAAAATACATTAGAAAAATCACTATATCTCCTTAGTCACCTAGACTAGCAAACTAGGTCACTAAGTTACTTCATTTGTGAAGCCAAGTTTGAATCAAGAACTCTTGGATGGATCATTTAGGATCAAGAAGACGATCTAGCAAGGTTGATCAAGGATCCCGAGGAGCTCTAGAAGAGGAGTGAAGATCCGAAGGACACGAATATTTAGGTATAAGTCTCTACCACAGTAGATAGATCTCTTTAGCTAGCTAGTTTCGGTTTATGGTTAGATTCTAGGATGTGTTTTCTAGCGCCGGATTTTTAAAAGTAAAATTTTTTAGTTCCGCAACGGCCGCGGTAGACGATCAGGACGCTAGGAAACTCAATAGATATTCCGTTATAGCGAATCACCGGCCAACAAGATTTGTTGATTGATCATATGTTTCTTGAAAAGTTCTGACGGCTAGGTTTTTCTCTGGAATGATGAGTAGTAACTACTAAATATCACAATTTCTAACAAAGTAAGGAATAAATTTGCCTTTATTTGATCAAAACTACATCAACTTAAAGGTAACTTACAAGTGAAATAGTCAAACACCAATTTAACTTATAAGTAGGATTTAACTACTGGTATGATGAGTTTCAGGGCCTTAGAAAGGCCATGAGTTCGTAAAGAATGGCGACAATTGATCCTCTTACCTTTCTCTCATGGCTCAAATCTTGGTTTACATACCATCTTGTATTGAATATTACCCACCGAAAACCAAAGTTCGGTTCCAATGCAAAATTATATTTCTTCCATCACATGCCTTGCCCAAGACAAGGACAAAACAATACAAAAGCAAGCACCCAATCTATAAAAACTTTGGATGCACTTGTGCCCAAATAATTCTCCCCTTCACGTGCCAACAGAGAGAATTAACCAACGCATCAAAAAAAATCACCAACTAAAGAAAATAATTTCAAACTTTAGAATACACCTTTGTTTCCTTCTTGCCCTCCACACAATCAATGGAAAAATTATTCCCGTATCGGCCGTATACGTCAGGAAAAAGAGAGAAGATATAAAAATGCGGGTAACTACCCGAAACTCCCCCCTCTCCGTCTCCCCTCTCTCTCTTCCATTATCCAGTTGTATTACATCCGGCATAGAGAATAATTTTTCCACACAATGCTCTATAAAGTATTCTAATCCTTTTTCTTGCTTTTATAATTCGCTTTTTGTAAGAGGGTTTGAGAAAGGAGATTCTCTATGGTTGGAAGCTGGAACAATGCAAAGAACCTTTGGATAATTGGGCCACTACCACATCCCTTGATCGAATTGAATACTTCAAGAAAGCTAATTTTTTTCTCCTTTATCATCAATTGCAATTCTATGATGATTTCATCCAACCTATATAATCAAGAATTGTGTCTTTGCAATTCAAATTGTTCATGCTATCAAAGAAATAAGTATATAAATTTAAAAAATGTCTTTACAATTATAACACAAATCCATTCAAATTTGTTTACAATAACAAAAGTTCAGCCGGTGACCGATTAATATTGATAGGGCAATCCCTAATCTTAATTTTGATTTCGGGCCGAACTTGTGGAATTCAAATGTAGGAGAAGGGTTTGCGGGTTTAAATCCCTAGCCCTGCCATCCCTTAGTTAGATATCTTAAGGAATGAAAAAAATGAGATTCTTTCTGGCAAGTTGGTGGACTGATAGGAATCATTTAGGGTTCTGAGTGAGTAAATAGTAATTATAGTTTATTGGAGGGTTTTCATAAGGGCCTGTTTGGTTTGAGGATTTGTTAGGATTTTGATTGTGGAATCCTAAGATTCCATAATTTTGTGTTTGGTTGGAGAATTTGGATTTCTAGGATTCCTTTGTTTTTTATGGAGGTCCCACCACAAAACATGGATTCCTGAATCCTAAAAATATTTTAAGATTTTCAAGGATTTGGCACTGTTCATTGTATTTTTAGATGGGACCCGTGTACTTTATTTATTTAATAATTCTCTCTCTATCTATCTATTTCTAAAATTCTCAAATCCAAATCCCACTTATTTTCACCAACCAAACAAAGATTACAAAAATCTACAAATTCAATACTATAAATCCAAAACCAACCCAACAACATATTACCAAATCCAGAAATTTTCAACCGTAATACTTTGGAATTCAAATTTCATAATCTTGCAACCAGAAAGGCCCTGATTAACCAAATTTTGAGGTTACCATTGCATAAATCAAAGTGCTGATGATGTGCATGGTTGATGCGATAGCAGTGCCTTCTTCTTTTTATTTTATTTTGGCTGCATCCTGATGGGAGTGAGAGGGAAGGGGGACAGTGTGGGCCCCACGGGGTTCACTAACCATGGCAGCCATGTGGGTTAAGCCCAACCCAACACATGGGTTTAGTACCGTTCGATAGAGAAAGATCCAGAGAGGCACACATACATGTACACGCAGCACTACAAAAGCAGAACCGGAAGGATAGGTCGCTTCCCCAGAAAAAGTTTTCCGTTGTCAAAAATTCCTGGTGCAGCCCTGATTTGGTATGCTGCGATTTTAGACTGAACTTACAGGAGTTTGAAAGCATAGTCACAAATTCGTGATTCGGCAATAATTCGGCGAGGTCGAAAATTCGGATTTGGAGAACTATTCGGAAAAAATCGGCAGATATTCGGCAAAGATTCGGCAAGTGTTCGGAAAATGTTCGCGAAGGATTTCGAGCAAAAAATTGATATAAAATTAATATATGAGACGCTAGATTTTGATTTCGTGAATTATTTGCTGTTTTTTGAATAATTCGTTTTTTTTGAATAATTCGCGAATAATTCGGCAATAATTCGGCGCGTACGGTGATAGCGAATAATTCACAGATTTAATCGGCAGTCACATAATTCGCGAATTATTCGCGAATTCGCCGAATAATTTGCGAATTATGTGACTATGTTTGAAAGAACCATGACAATTTGATAAATTAGGGTTTTATTAATCCAAATCTGTCTATTACAAATGCAAAGGAGTCTCTTAAATAGACCAACGCATAATAAAAAACACAACTAATTTACTAATAAAATAAAAACTGCCTAAAATAGACAGCTGCTTAAAATAGAAAGTTTCGAATTGATTCCCGATATCTGTCAAATCCGAACTGATCCGGGCGTTGATTTTATTCCTGATTCTCCGGTCAAGGTCTATAACAAATCTTTGACAGTGATTTCGGAGCCATAAACGATGGATTTTCGTGATTCCGAGAGACGCCGATGATGCCTATGGCATGTTAATTGACCCAAACGATTTTGCGATATTTTCGATTTGGCTGAGAGAACGCGCGATTCGAATAAGATTTGACAGTTCGGGTTGAACTGGATCCGATGTGTTTTGGAACGGTCGAGCCACTCCATGTAGGCCAAGGCTGCATCAAACCCCCCGCTTGCAATATCTGTATAGTTGTCTGCAATACTTGGTTCCTACGATATATGTCGAGTTTCCAGTAACATGTATGCAGTTAACCGACGTATCTGTACATTTATCTGTAATATGTATGCACTAACTAAACATTGCATATAACTGTACATATATTGTAGGCAGAGGGGCTTTTAACAGCGAAAGGACTTTTTCGGCGTTTTTCGAAAAGATTCTTTACGCAGCGGATTTTTTGACTGCGGAATACTTTATGGGTTTTTTTTTTATAAAATTGTTATAGCTCAAACTGAAGATGAATACACTGCAACATTTAAAGACATGATAAACTACCTCTAAACGAGAGTATCAAAAGTCTAAGAGAGAGTTTCTCCAATATTTAAGTCAAACTTGCACTAGGTTTCAATACCGTTCATCTTAATTTTCATGGCAGAATGCATTTGTACATCAATTTTCACGTGATAATTTTGATAACAAACTCTGTCTTTTTATATTATTTGACTATTGATTTGACAATGGAAAATGTTCCATATTATACGTAAATCGTGGCCCTCCATACGACTGCAACTGCAAGAAGCATTAGGAACTGCATAAAAAAAATTATGTGTCCATTCTTAAGAACGCGTGATCAAGATGAACAGCGTAAGCAGAAATGCTAGTGAATGTATCTCATCCTCTAGCGAGCTTTAAAGACGTCTCAACTCCTTCCTCAGGACACCGTTGCGTTACTACCATAGCTGGCAAAGCCCGCATGAGCCAGACATCCAGCAATGAGGTGCCGAGCAGCTAGCGAAGGTTGAACGGAACTATTGAGTTAACCAAGTCAAGTGCGCAAAGTGAATGATTAAAATCTCAGAAACGGGAGAAAGGAAAGAAGAAAACGATGCAGAAACAACTTACGAAACGAAGAAGGCTAAACATGAACAAGAGAGTTCCACCGAAGAAGACAAAGACAACCCGGTTTACGAAGATTCTTATCTTGATACCCCTCGAGATAATTGGGAATTAGGAAAATCTAAAGAAGAAAAAAAAAGGAAAAAGGAAACTGTTTCAAAAACCTATTGTCAATTTTCGCCCGTTGGTTGATTAAATTTTTTACATAAATATGAAAAGCTAAGAGGGTTATTCCCCAAAGGAAAGCCAAACCATAGGATATTAGACAAATATTATTAGTCGGTAGGAAATTGAGTAGACACATAAAAAGGGGTATAGCAGACAGATACAAAAGAAGCCACCACCTCCCCATGTACCCATATCTCCATTGTGCATTTCATTTCTTTTGACCTCTTTTATTGTTTGTGCTTTACATCTCAAGCCCAAGTTAAGGCCTCTCCCTCTCTCTCCTCTCTCTCTCTCTCTCGCTCTCAAAGATTGAATGACACAACCACCATATTCCACAAGCTTTTCTTCTATGATGGCTCCCATGATGATGCTTCTAGTGTTCATCTTGGCCATGGTGGGGGTGTCAGGTGAGCTTCAAGCCCTGGATCAACCCCTTTTTAAGTAGCCTATGCACATGTGTAGATCTTTTTTTATCCTTTCTTTCTTGGGGGGTGGGGAGGGGTGGGGGGTGGGGGGGGGTTCAATTTTATTTTCATTCTAGTGCTATCTTGCAACTCATGTGCTCAAAATTCTTGTTGCATCATGAGGGTATTTAGTGTAGTTTAAAAAAAATTAAAATAACTTCTTTTATCTTAAAGTTTTCTTATCTTGTTTTTATGTAACATGAGTGAGTAGAGATTTTCTTTTCTTTTTTCCTTTTTCTTTTTTGAAAGGTTCCTTTTTTCCCTTTTATTTGGTGGGGGTTTTGTTGTTTTTTATGTGATTATTTTGATAACTTTTTTTTCCATGATTTTATTTTATATGTTATTATATATGAATTAAGGATGAAGAGTGAAGCCATTACCTTTGGTAAGCATATATGGAAAGTCTTTTTCTATTTTTAGTGTTTGGTTGTTCTATGACTTTTAAAAGTTTAAATGGTCTAAAATCATTTTGATGTGGCCATGTTGATGTAATCTTTTTCATCCTTGAATCTCTGATGTAATTTTTATGTATGCCTCTGAGATAATTGTTCACAGAAAATTGCTTGAGTTTGGATTTTGAGGATGACAACATCATCTTCCCTTATGAATTAAAAAAGGAAATATATAGATGAGAAAGCAAATCTCTAGTATTTGTCGATGGCTTCAGGTTGTCTTTAGTATATATTTTAGAGGTTTGATCTAAGACCTCAAGTAGATTTGTTGTTTACTTGTCAATTTCACAACCAAAAAAAAAGGTCTTCTTTTAACTCAAATTGGAAAGTTGTCTCTAGTATTTTGTAATTTATACTTGTTGAATTATTTTTTTTAATGATCCTTTCCATGTTATTCTTCATTAATATATATATCAATGGTTTTTTGTTTTTCAAGAGCTGACCCATTTTCACTTTGATTGCCTAATTAATTTTTAAAAATGCAATATTATAATCTCTTGGTTTCTCGTTTTAACATTTAGTGAATGGTTCTTCCATTCATTATTCATCCTCTATTGCACAAAGATTACTTGATTATATTGCGAGCCTTCTTCCCTCCACAAATATATTCTCTCTGACACATGAAGATAAATAAAATAAAACAGTAGGTATGAAGGATATATATCTTCTTTTAAACTTATATACCTTAATTTTGTACTAAACCTTAGTTTTTCCAGATATATTTCAATAGTTTAATTTGACCGTGTTATCCCTTTCTCCTTCATCAATCCATGGCAAAACTTAGATTTGTTGTTTTCTTCTCATTTCGCTGAGTACAAATAGTAAGGTTGTTTCTAGCTCTAGCGATTTATGCTTGATATCTAAATATGTTGATGATTCTCTCCTTCTTGTTCTTCATTAACCACTTGATTCTCTCCTTCTTGTTCTTCATTAAGTTACCCTCCAAGGAATTTTACTTCACATTTAGGACAACTCATTTGTTTTTAAGTTAAAAGGCACAAGGTATGCAACCTCGGCTTTGGATACCATAACATGACCAACCTCTACTTTGGAGTGTAGGTAACTGTATTTATCCCAACTCCAATTCCATAGCCATGGTTAGGCTTTTAGAGTCTGAGTTTAGATAACTTCATAAAAATGTATATCACTACTATTATAATGGCAACTCATGTAGCTTGCTCATATTCTAAAAATACAAGAAAAATAGAAAAAATGTCATCATTTATAATGCATTAGGTGGTGCTATGTCACCATAATAAGAGAAATGTAATAAATACTTCTCTTTCTTATTGATTTTTTAAATTCAAATTCAAACCTAACAATGGACCAAAAAAAACTAATAAACCATATTTATGAGTCAACATCTTATCCAATAATTTATAGAATCCTAAACGATATTTATGAGAATGGAGAAGATAAAATAAGCATATGTGGATCAAAATTAATACAAACGTGTAGCGCACGTGCAAAAATACCAGTATACTTAACTCCAAAGCCATATAGGGCCTTACCGAATTGTTCTTATGTTTCTGAAACGTTTTATTTTTCCCTTTCTCATTCATTATCCATCTATTTTTTATACATAAATTAAAGTACTAACGCAGTGTTCTTTTATTCGGTGGGGAAGATGGTGCATGGTGTATATGTAGGTCTGATGTGAGCAGCACATCGCAACAAAAGACGCTGGACTACGCTTGTGGAGCTGGTGCTGACTGCAACCCCATTACCCAGAACGGGCCTTGCTACAACCCTAACACTGTCATTGCTCACTGCTCGTACGCCGCCAACAGCTACTACCAAAGGCATGGACAGGCTCCACAGGCTTGCGATTTCTCTGGGACTGCTCAAGTGTCCCAAACTGACCCAAGTAATCCATCTCTCTTACGTCATTTTATCTCTCTTTTTTTAATACAATTCATTTAGTTGCATATATATAACATACTTTATGTATAACTTCGTTTGTCACTTATCATCCTTCAGCTAGTGTATCATAATACCCCTAAATGACTTGAATAAGGAAATTTGACCAGATTCTTGATCAATTCTGATGCATCCTACACGACTTGGGGGCAATTATCTCTCTTGATACAACTGAAAAATAGGAAATTTGACATCGGTGTTGATCACCACCTCTGGGGCGCCCGTATAATTAAAGAATGAAATTTGACCTTGTCGTTGAATGAACTCATAGGTATCCTAGGCTACTAAAACTGTTGAGGGGTGACACTTGGTAATTTGCCTTGCTACAACTTTGAAAGATGAACTAGACACGATCGGTCTATCCAAGGGCGTGCCATGTACTAAAACGAGTCGAGGTGTACTAATAAACCAGTTGAGTTGTGAGTACTAATTGATAATATGTCTTTAAGAGATGATATCAGACATGGTAGGCCTATCGAACGGGGGTCATGTACTAATAAACCAGTTGAGTTGTGAGTACTAATTGATAATATGTCTTTTAGAGATGATATCAGACATGGTCGGCCTATCGAAAGGGGTGTCATGTACTGATAAACCGGTTGATAAGTGGTAAACAAAGGTATAGATGAGGGGTGTTATATTCAATTAGAGTTTTACCTCGTATATCACTTATAAACCTCTCAAGGGGCTTATTGAAAAGCAAACACCCCCTTCTGCTCAGAACCAACACGGAAGCAAGTTCTCAAGTTTAGTTTAGACACCATTATTATAATATAAATTGTTCGAAGAGAAGTAATTAAATGGCATTACGAATTCTGCTCTAACAAGTCTCTTGAAGGAGTGTGCTATACACGATGAACTACATGGTTTTTTTTTGTGCAATTAACCTTCCATTAAGTGCAAACTCATTATTTACTGATCCTTCGTTTGCTTTTTCAATTTGCAGGCCCGGCTGGCTGCACCTTTCCTGCCACTCCAAGGTATCAATCCCCCCTTTGCTTTTTTTTTTTTAATTTTAAATTCCCAGCAATATATATTTTTTTGGGGGGGTGGGGTGGTGGTGGTGGGTGTTCTCATGGGTATTGGTCCGATATATAGAAACAATGTTGTCCTTGTGAGATTTGTCCAGTTGAACCACCACATGTCATTAAAGAAATTTGAAGTATTTTAATTTGACAAGTTTTAGATGCTTCAAGTGGAATCTGATCCTCAGGTGAACTTTGATCATTTCATTTCTTTTTCTTGTTCCGTCTAGATAATTTTTTAATCAGGAGGTGGAAGGCGGCGTTGCATCTTTGCTAGTATTATAGTTGTAGTTGCTAGTAATATATTGACTTAGATGTCGACCGAATTGTTTTGGAATATATATCACCTCAACCTTCATCACAAATTCGGATTTCTGCACCGGAGTTTTGATGCTGTGAAATAGACAGTCAGACTGTATCAAAAAGAAGACATAGGCTTATGATTCGGTCCATAAAATGGTCTCTCAACTTACGGGAGCATGTTAGAATAGAAAAATATTTTGCTTTCATTATTCCCCGATGCTCAACACAACTCGCCGCAACTTTTATGGTTTTTTTTGGGTTCGGTGACATGGACATTAAGCAATTGTCCTACTTTCATTATTATCCCAGACTAGGAAAAAGGGGATATAGAAGAAAACAAGTTTTAAGGTGACACAGGACTAGAAAGAAATGATCCTCCCACGAAGCAAAATTCCATCTTATTATCTACCGTCTAAATAAAAAATAGTTTGTTAGTTTAGTGGTGGAAAATGTTCTATTAGCGTCTAAATAAAAAATAGTTTGTTAGTTTAGTGGTGGAAATTGTTCTATTAGCGCCATGTGATAAGTTTCATGCTCTTTACCTATTAACATCAACAGAGTGATAAGTTTCATGCTCTTTACCTATTAACATCAACCGAACGGAATGTATCATCCAAACAACTCATTGAGGGCTGGTTTTTGGTCGCCATAGAGAGAATATTCCTTTCTATGAGCCACAAAATTTGGCACAATAAACTACATATATTCAACTAAGCTAGGAACTTAATTCACATATACAATCATGGGCCTAATGCTTTTGTTAAACAGTGCTGCAGGGACAAGTGGGACCCCCAGCACCACTCCCACAACTCCGGGCTCATCGACCACCACCCCCACAACCCCCTCGACCACCACCCCTGTCTCGCCAACCACCCCGAATTCACCAATTACAGGCGGCGGAGGAGGAGGCGGCGGCGGCACCAACTTCACCCCGAACTCACCAACCACCACCACTGGAGGTTCAACCACCGGCGGCTTCGGCCTTGGCCCCTCGGGCACCGGCTTCGACAGCAGTCATGCAAATCACTTGCTCCCAAATGCCAACATGGGCGCTATGTTCCTATCTTTTCTTGTTCCAGGCCTCCTAGCTATAATGAGGATGTAACTTAGTTTTAATTTCCTCCTCTTGCCAAAACTTGAAGCCTGGGCTTTTGATTCCTTTTGTGTAGGGTAGGGGGTCGTCTCCTTTAGCTCTTTCTTTAGTGTATTGGGGTTTTGTCCTTATTATTACCTGTTGTTGTTGTTGTTTTTTTTGTGTAAATCTTTGGCTGAAGTCATTTTTATTTTTTAATGAATTGAATGATGGTGGGCGCACTATGCTTTTTAGGGATGATCATGGTTTTTGTTTTTGTGTGGATGGTTACTATTATTCTCTTTATTTTGGTTCTGTGTGTGTTTCTTTGAGCTGTCATGCAATGTGCTTTCAGAGTAGTACGTGTATGATTGATGCTCTGAACAATATACCAACCATGAAACTTTGTTATTGTTGTTAGCTATTTTTTCTACTATTGTTATAACCTAGTCACACATCTCGTATTAAAAAAAAGACGCAAACTTATTGGCGTCTTTGTTTATTTCAAATGTCCACAGTTGAAATATAATAGTTGCAATAGGAAAGATGAAATAATAGCAGTAACTTCGAATCCATAATAATAAGGCCTTCTTTTTTCTGGAAAGTGCTTTCAGAATAATCAAGATATGCTTGATACCAAATATTTTTTATCGGATGCATGCGATGCGAAGATGTGAAGCCTTTCAGAATCTGCCCGGCGGCTTTTAAATTTGGAGAGTGAATTATTAATTATGCATGCTTTAACTGTTTTTAACCAAAATAATTCATGTTCTCAAGTTCCGTTTTTGTTGTCGACCAAATTTTCGATAATGTTTATGGTAGTTTAGCGAGAAATATGTATCGTCAGTATAAAAGGTTTTTTTGTAGCAACCTGTAGTTCATGAAGTTTCTTGTAGTTTAGAAAGGGAAAAAAAGAGGTTATAATCTTAATAATTTAATGAAATAAAATAAACTCGCAAAATTATTGAAAACAATGGCGTTTAGACCAATAAAAACAGTCAAAGTTGGTGCACTGAGGGAATCCTAACCAAGGAATTAGTTGGAGGAGCCGTGAAAATAACAATATTTGACATCGTCTGCTTCGTATTAATTACTACTGTTTGGTGGGTGCTGAATTTTTCTGATGCTGATGCCTAATGGTCACCACATTATAAAAGCATATAGGAAAAATTGGGTTCTACCCGAAGGTACACGTGATTTAAGGTGTTGTAGGCATATTTCAATATGAAGTAGTTTATGAAGCCTATAGTGGGTTGGGGAGTGGGGGGGCCCAAGAATAGCCGATGTTATAAAGATAAAAAATGCAGCCCAATATTAAAATTGTGCTAAATAACTAGCTAAATGAATTTGTGCACACCTAACCTCTAACACGCTTCATTAAATGGATAGAAAAATTAACGACTTATCGATAAAGGAAAAATATGACAGCTTGATAGACGCGTTAGAGATCTCTAAATCTTAAGATTTTTTATGCATAAGAGTTTCCTAATACGTAGACCAAAATGACCGTTTTTGATCGGTGAAATACATGAGGGTTGATGTGTTTTGAGGTGGGGGTCACTTTTTGGAAAATGGGTCGCCGCCTCATAACCCTTTATATATATATATATATATATATATAAGGAAAGAGGCCCTAGGAGGCTTTTTCGTCAGGTGGCGTCTAAAATCTGTACCCTCCGCCATTTTTTTCGACGATCCGCACCCATCATCATCATCTTTATCATGTACAATGTGGAAATACCTAATTTCATATGATACCACCACTTTTTCACCGTTGAATTAGCAATGTAAAAAGTTCTATTGTCGGTAAATCGTTAATTTTGTACCCTCTAAATCAACGGTGAAAACCTATTGAAATCAAATGAAATTTGGTGTATCAACATCTTAGATGATAAAGATGAAGATAATGGATGCATGAAATTTGGTGTATCAACATCTTAGATGATAAAGATGAAGATGATGGGTTCCGATCGTCGAGTAAAAACGTGGAGGGTGTATTTGCCGACGCGATAGGAGGAAATTCACTCCTACGGCATCTTTCCTCCATTATTCTCATATATATATATATATATATATATATATATATATATATATATATATATATATAGAGAGAGAGAGAGAGAGAGAGAGAGAGAGAGAGAGAATATATATATATAGAGAGAGAGAGAATAATGGAGGAAAGATGTCATGGGAGGGAATTTCCTCCTATGGCGTCGAAAAAGTACACCGTCCATCGTGTTTTCTGATGATCAATCCATTATCTTCATCGTTATTATCTAAGATATGGATACAACAAATTTCATGTGATTCTACAACCTTTTCACCGTTGAATTAGTGGATTCAAAATTAACGGTTTACTGACAATATAACTTTTTACATTGCTAAATCAACGGTGAAAAAGTTGTAGAATCACATGAAATTTGGCGCACCCACATCTTAGATGATAATGATGAAGATGATGGATTCCGATCGTCGGAAAATACGACGGAGAGCGTACTTTTTCGACGCCGTAGGAGAAAATTCTCTCCTATGGCCTCTTTCCTCCATTATTCTCTCTCTCTCACACACACACATATATATAAGAACAATGGAGAAAATGTGCTGTAGGAGGGAATTTCCATCTATGGCGTCGAAAAAATACACTCTCCATGATATTATGTGACGATCGGTACCCATCATCTTCATCTTTATCATCTAAGATGTTGATACATTAAATTTCATTTGATTCCAATACCTTTTCATCGTTGATTTAGTGGGTGCAAAATTAACGGTTTACCGACAATAGAACTTTTTACATTGTTGATTCAGCAGTGAAAAAGCGGTGGAATCACATGAAATTGGGTGTATCTATATCTTACATGATAAAGATGATGATGATGGGTGCCGATCGTCAAAAATATTCACAGAGGATATAGATTTTAGACGCCACATGATGAAAAAGCCTCATATGGCCTCTTTCCTTCGTTATTGTCATATATATAGAGAGAGAATAATGGAGGAAAGATACCATTTCCTCCTATGGCATCGAAAAAGGACGCCCCCCATCATGTTTTTTGACGATCGACACTCATCATTTTTATCGTTATCATCTAAGATATGGATACAACAAATTTCATATGATTCTACAACTTTTGCACCGTTGAATTAGTGGGTTCAAAATTAACCGTTTATCGACAATAGAACTTTTTACATTGCTAAATCAACGGTGAAAAAATTGTAGAATCACATGAAATTTGGCGTACCCACATCTTAGATGATAACAATGAAGATGATGGATTCCGATTATCGAAAAATACGACGGAGGGTATACCTTTTCGACGCCATGGGAGGAAATTCCCTCCTATGGCCTCTTTCCTCCATTATTCTCATATATATATATATATATATATATATATATATATATATATATATATATATAAGAGTGATTCATTGCAAACCGGTCCGCGTTTTTTAAAAACGGGAACTCCCGATTTATGACATATTTTAACGATCTAATTCATTCAAGTTGATCACGCTACCCTTAAATATACGTGTAAGAAAAATTAAGGGATTTAAAGACCTTTAGCTCATGCATCAAATGAGCGCAAAATGAATGTTTTTCAATATAGCAACATAAACTCCATCCGCTGCATAGGTTAGAGGTCTTCAAACTCTTTGATTTTTCATACATATAGACTTGAAGTTAGGATGGTTAACTTGAGCGCTTCGGATCATTCAAATATGCCGCGGATCGAAAGTTTCCGTTTTTAAAAAAACGCTGATCGATTTACAATAGAGCTCTCTCTCTCTCTATATATATATATATACGGATCCGTTAGGACGGGTTCACGTTCTTAAATTCACGAACCTGAATAACAGCCGTTGGATCTACCATTTACTTTCAACGGCTCCGATTAAAATAAATTAATAAATCCATTAAATAACAAAGTAAATATTCTCTAACCTAATTTTTGGGATCCATGATTATATTATCACAATCCTTATCATTCTAATTAATATCACCATAATTATTTTTAAGGAACCTAAAATTAAAATAATATTACCCAAAATATTCCACTCAAAATAAATGAATAGAGATACCCATGAATCCCAAAAATTAGATAAGAGAATATTTATTTTGTTGTTTAATAGATTTATTAATTTCTTTTAATTGGAGCTATTGAAAGCAAAATGTAGATCCAACGGCTGTTATTTAGGTTCATGAATTTAAAAACAAACGTTAACCTGTACTGCCCGATCCGTACCATTTCTCTAAGTATATAAGGTATATATATAAAGTTGTATTGGGAGCTCAACCAGTCATTTTTCGTCATTTTCCTTGAATATATATAAACTTGTAAGCACAACCAGACTTTTTTGTCATTTTCATAGGAAATTTAGACCCCGCACTTTTCCTTTTAATGAAATTTGCATTTACTCCCTTCCCTGGAGTGAAGGGTGATGGAAATATTTACCTTTGCCCCCATGGTCTGAGGAATTTACATGAGGTCCTTTTTATGTCGAAAAGATTGGAAAATTAATTTTGCCCCTTCATTTTTGTTGAAATTTTCATCTGCACCCTTTACGATATACCTTTTGGCCTTTTAACATTTATCTATTCATGGCAAAAATAATAAATTTTTTATTTCAGTTTCTTATATTATACTATTAAGTTTTTAGATGCATCATATATTTTGAAGTAATATGAAGTTATGGTCAACACTAGTAAACTTGATATTGTCTGTCGCGTCTCAAAAAGAAAAGTTAGCTAAACAATGTATCTTTTAGGTTTATTGGAGTGGTGCTCATCACTATGGTTATATCATTCGACCAAAGTCATGAGGTTGTACTTGACCTTACTGCCATTTCTTTCTATATTTTATGTGGATTTTAAACATATCAAACGTCATAGAATCGGCTTAATTTATGATTTCGTTTTGCTAAATATTAACTTCTCAAACAGTCATTGCTGTCGATAAATATATAGGTAATTTAATTATTATTTTAGGTACATTTTCATATTAATTATTTTTATTCAAACACAGTATCAAAATATAGACTGTAGCATACTATCTTCTCTTAATCGTTATAAATTATTCTGCATTTAATTGTCATTAACTTTTTATATCATGCAACCTTCTTTATATAAGTTATTTAAATTTTTCGTAGATCATGAAAAATATCAAAAACATAATCTTTCCCGTATGGAGAGAGAGAGAGAGAGACAATATTTTCCGAATTCATGTGAGGCGGGTGCCTGATCTCTCCCCATAAAGAATTTGCCCTTGGTTACAATCTAAAAATTCGGTCTAAAATAACATGTTTGACAATCAAAATTGATGATCTGTACCGTATCTACATTTTTTATACAGGCGTGCACAATAAACAAAGTGATTTGAGCATTTGTATATTGTTGAGATGTTTGGGGTTAATAGTCTAGCATTAGAAACCCTAATAGAAGAATATGGGTATAAGATATAAATGGGTACCACACCAATAAAGCCTAAGTCTATTTGGATAGATCTCATCTTTAAATGGGTACCACACCAATAAAGCCTAAGCCTAACTCTATTACCATGTTAAACATAAAAATTAACATGTTAAACATAGTAATAGAGTTCGGATCAACAACATGTTTAAGAGGGCAATTCTTTACCATGTCATTTTTAATATTTAGAATTTGAGAAGTGCATAGCTCTATATATAAGTGCTCCATCCAAATAGAGTAGAGCATTTTTGGTGGGGGAAGTGGAGGACATTTATATCTTATAACCATGTAGCTCTTTAGCTTTTTCCATATGGGACTATTAGTCCCACTTATATTCACACTTTATTAAGTGGTGTTAAATATTCAATATTATCAATAAACCACTAAATTTACCATATTTTGATGAGTACTTGACAATATCAAAAGTCCATGGAGATCACTCAGCGTTTCTCGACCTCTGCCATAATGCCGCAATAATTGAAGCATCTAAAAAGACGGAAAACTTAATCTTATCCTAAACGAGCCACTTGAGAAGCTTGTCTAGGAGCTCGAAAACCGAATCAGTTAATGTGATAGACGAAACTCCTCATCCGATTGTAGGAACAATGTCCTCAACTCCAACAGCTTAGCCAAGCCAAAATCAGGACATGCAAGCTGAATGAAAAAGAAGAAAATTCAGCAACTCCAAACCCCCTTCTCAGTCCTCCATCTATCAGCAACTTCTGAATACATAACTCATCAAACCATTAAATCCAAATTCTCTATCCAACATCGTTCCATCACATTGGAACATGAATTGATATTCAATTTTCTTTTTTCTTTGTTTTTTGGAAAGTAGGGGTTAAAACTGTCCTCCTCCTTTTATCCCGTATCAACGGTTTTGTAGTAATGCTTTCTACTTTGATCCTTTTTTGTGAAAGAAACTACTAATAAGAAACTTGAACCATCTCTTCTTAGTTATTCTTATGCAACAACATTTTTATATCTCTTTGTTAATTCTCAATTCCTTCTCGATAAAATAAGAACATCCTGAGACAATAAGCAAGTTTTTGTTTTTTCCGAAAATGAGTATATATTTATGGCGAAGACATTGACGTATGATTAGGTTACTGTTACCTTTACACCGAGATTCTTTCTCATTGGGACAAGTTTTAACATTTGGGACAGTGATTGTATATTTCAGTTGGTAATATTTAATCATTATATAATCTCTTAAGAGTTCAACACTGGAAAAAATCATCCGTTTGGATGAACGGAAGTGATGATGCTCACAAGTGGTATTTTATCAGATTATGACACGTGGCGGATGACATGTCCCGAAGGCTACGGAAGTGGAATAAATGAGTTGCATTAGGGGCATTCCTTGGGACCTCGTCTCGAGGAAGTGCCCGACCTCTCTGGAGACCTCCCTAAGCACTTGCCTAGCAAACTACCAATAGCTTGTCTCCGAGCTTCCTCGGCCTCACTGCACGTCTCCGAGCCATCTGACATGCCGAGCTTCCTTGGCTTCCCCGATCAACCGAGAGCGTGGAACCCAACCGTCCCCGCAACAGCTCCGCGTATCTCGCCAGGACGAGATATCCGCCTTCCCACGTTTCACGTCCCACGCAAGCGCGTCCCCAATTAATGAGTGCATCCCGCCATTAATGCAAGGATAACACAGGGGCGTAACTGACGGCGACAATCTCGCGCCCGCTCGTTCCATACGACCACTATAAAAACCCCTCCTCCAGACGATTCAGGTAACTCGAACTCATTCCAATACGCTGCTACTCTGCCAATATTCCTCGACACTAACTTGATCGTCGGAGGGTCCTACGGCGGTACACCCATCCCGGGACTTCCTTTGCAGGTAGTTCGGCGCAACATCAACCAACTGAGATCCACACGCTCAGCCTCAATCCAATCTCAACTGTTCGAGAACGCTTGCTACCAGATCGACGGAGGACAACATCTGAAGGAGATCTCGACCTCCATCAGTTGGCGCTGTCTATGGGAACACTCTAAACTTTCTACACTCATCAAAGTTGATCTTTCGCCCTTGACTCAATGGCGAGTGACAACCATGACGATCCAAATACGAGCCGCTACAACGGACGCGGGAGCGACTCTTCTCTCCCTTCTAACGTCATCAACGTTTTATCCGCTCGGATAGACATGCTCACATCACTAGTGGATGCTCTCGTCCGCGTTCAAGCGGCGTGCCTACCCACCAGACCGTGGTTCCCCCTTCCCGGGATGACGCCGCACGAAGAAGGACAGATGGCCATGCTCAGGCCCTCAATCTCACTCACGCTCATCCCAGCGTCACCGAGCGCCGGCGTGCCGACTTCGGCCATCGTGATCCGCATGCGGCGATTGATTCCATGACCCGCTGGGCACCGGACAGCTCCACACTCCGATCCCATGGAAGACTAGGTCGTCGCTCCGAAGCCTGCCATATGTACTCGCCCTCTGAGTAGGTGTCGGTCAGCTCGCCTGCTTCCAGGCATGACCGACGCCCCCACACTCATCGGGGCCGCGTGTACGGCGAATGTCGGGACTATTCGAGAATAACCTTACCCGAGGATCTCAGAAATCTGATAGAGCGGAATCGGAGTCGCACCATCGCGCAGACCCGGAGCGGAGCGGGGGTAGCCACCACTCCGACTGTGCAGAATCCTCGGGGTACAACCACCGACTTGAAGCACCCGAGAAGAAAATCGAAGGCATACGACGGGATGGCCATGCGTCCGGTGATGGGGCCAGGTACTCCATCGACTCACTAACAAAGCCCTTTACATAAGATTTACTGACCGAGCACTTCTCGTCCAGGAACAAGCCACCAAAAGTATCCCTCTTTGACGGGAAATCCGACCCGAAGGACCACCTAGATGCATTTATGGCAGGCATGAGCTTCCAGGATAACTCGGACGAGGCTCAATGCCGATCTTTCCCTACCACCCTCATCCGGGCTGGCCGGATGTAACGTTCTGAAAAATCGTTTAGGTGAAATTTCCGATATTCGGTAAAATAACTGGTGTTTTCCGTAAAAAACCAAGATATAATTATTTTTCAAAATAGACTTAAATATACCTATTTTAGCTATGTAATGGCCGGTATTGATATTTATTTGGTCACTTATAAATTGTTAGTTTACTTAAATATTTTTCATTAATTAATTAATTTTAATATTATTTTAAGCTTTCACTTATACTTTTAATTAGTGATAATTACAAATTAGAATGGGTTAATACAAGTTTAAGTAAGCATGACACCTAATCACATTTTGTTAACTTGCACTTTATTTTTACATATGGCATGGTTCTAGAATTATGTAGAAAGGAAATAAAATAAATAAGGAAATGAATTAATTAGTGGGAAATGAAAGATTTGATGTTGGTGTGTGTGTGAGGGGGTATGGTCACCTCTTTCATTCACCTTACCCTCCCCATTTCGAGCTTCAAATTCCCAGCAGCCTCTCCCCAAATTCCCACTCCAATTAAGAAAAGAAGAAAAGGAAAAAAAGAAATTAGTAAAGAAACAAGTATGGGTATAATTGAGGTATAAGGAGTTGACTTGAAAACACCACACTTTTACCTCACTCCCTCACTTCTCCCCTCAAGCCGGCCGAGCCCATTCCAGCAGCCCCCTCCCCATTTTCCCCACTTCAAATTCCATCAAAAATCCCCAAAATTCCATCAAAATTCCAAACTAAAACCTCACAAGTTCATAGTTAAACCTTCACCCGTTATTCCTTGACCTATCTAGCTTGGATCTTGATGCAAGAAACCATCTTTGGAGGCTAAGTTTCAAGTGAGATCTCTAAAATTGTGAGGTATAATTTCAACCCCATAGTTACTTTGTTAGTTAATTACCTTAATCTAAATTATTCAAGTGTTAATTTGGTTCTAATTGATGGTTTAAGATTTTCAAGAAAAGGGTTTAAATTAAAGGTAGGGTTTTTATCATTGATCATGGTTGCAATTAGTAGTTTGACATTTAAAGGCATACAAAATTTAATCTAGTTGTTAAGTTGTAAATTGTTACGTTAAAATTTGTCCAAATTATATAATTTGCAAACTAGATTTTTAGGATTAATATAAATGGGTGAGATTAAAATTCAGTTAGGGTTTATGTGGCTTAATTAAGTTGTAATGGGAATATTGTGGTCACTAGTTTTGTTAAAACATCTAGATTTGCATTAAAATAGTTAAGTGATGCTTACTAGGTTTTTGGAATAAATCGATTTGATTTAAGTTTGAGGTTTTGATGATATACAGCCTATTTCATATAATATTTAGTGTGTTGTGAATGCGCGATTGGTGCGATTGGATTTTTGGTTTGGTAGTTGCCACTGTAACGCTTTAGATTTCGGTTAGTGTTCGTTTAGACGTTAATGCGGGCTTACTTAAAAAGTTTACCAATTCGGATTTCTCATATTTTATAACATTTGATTAATAATTTATTATTATTTTTTATGGGCATGCACGCACGTGTGCACGTAAATGTGAGGTTTGTTTGTGTTAATCTTGATCTTAGCAACCATGACACTTAACCCTAATCCTAATCCACCCTTTGCTTTAATCCTTTGTCTTGATTAATCCTTGATATTTTGTGAGAAGAGAGAAGATATTCTTTTGGAGTGAGGAGGTGGCTTGATGAGTTGTATGAAAGCATTAAATGGGAGTTAATGCTATGGTTACACTCACCTCACCTCTCACCCTCCACTCACCTCCCTCTCTCATTTCCTTACACTCTCTTATTCTTTCTCACTTAATTTCTTTCATATTTCTCTATCTCCTTCAACTCTAAACTGAACAATCTCTTTTCCTACACAAATCCATCACAAATATTCAAAATCTCCTCAAAAATCACACCTTTTTCCTCTTGGATGCCTTGGAGCATGCAAAGCTTGGATCTTTGAGTTCTTTTGTGTAGGTATTGATCTTCTTTAAGTAGTTTTTGTGTTGTGTAGACCTTTAGTTTTAGTTTAGAATGTTTAAAGTTAAGTTTTGTGCATAATATCATATTTTTAGTGCCTATGTGTGACTTCTGTGATCTGCTGTGACCCGGATATTTTACTAGAAAAACAAATAATATTTTTGTGTTGTACCAGAGACCATAGGACATCACCTGGAGTACGAACCCAAGGAGCTCAGACTCGGCCGACAACGACTTGAAGGGGATCCGGCGACCTCGGCCGTGGGTTGGAGTTAGGGTTTGGGTTTTTCTGGGTAGGTGTCTACAGTGGTTTAGGTGTTTTTGGTCTTGTTTGATTGTTGAGTTTTCTCGGTATGCAAAATCTGGGATCACCTAGGTTGTTTCTTGTGTTTCGTTTAAGCGCGATACGTTATATGACACGGATCGTGCACTTTGTGTGGTTTTGCTCTTAGGTTGTTTTCGTCGTGTCGCTACGCACGTTAGCCAAAATACGAACACTTGAGAGTATGTTTAGTGTTGTTGCGTCGGTCAAATGTAGTTTGTACGTGTTTTGGGTCTATTACTAATATACACTTGCTTTATTGTTTTAATGTTGTAGGTTTGCAACCGGGAACTTCGGACGCTGCAACAAAGGGGAAACAGGTGGTTGGCTTCACTTAGCCAGGAGTGTTGGTGAGTAGATTTAACATCTACAGGGGAATCGCCCTCATAGCGTTATGCGTCTGGGCTAGAAATGTTAATTCTGTCGTATATTCTATTTCATATTTAGGATTGCGCATTCACCCTACTGCTTAGTTATTGTTGTGCTTGGACTAGTATCCTTAGGACACTGCACTATTATTGACGACTCATGTTGCACGAGCACTGATTGTATGCTACACACACTGTCAATAATTGCCATGACACGCACAACCCACTTATAGATATAATATAGTTTGGTTAGGGACATTGTGACATTGATTCATATTTCTTATTGCATATGATATATAGCATACCTGTATACGTACATGCTTACACATATGCCTTGACATACTTACATGCTAGTTACCTGTATACCTATAGAGTATTGTACCATTAGTGATAGGTACATACACACATAATGACATAGCTACATGTATACTTCATATACATACTTCACTTATACCTGGAGGGTATATTACATCATTATTGATAGGTAGATATCTATATTTTACTATACCTTTATGTTTACACATATATCAGTTATAGCTATATGTTTACCTTACTTGATGTTATTTAGAATTGGAGAAAATATGAACCACATGATATTTTATATTAACTTGTTGCAGTTAATTAGCGGCTTTTCCTTTGTATACTTACTTTTCAGTTTTATGTTGCATATATCATATTCATGGATTTTTGCATTTAGATATGGATTTTTCATGATATTTTCTGGATTTGGGGACCGTGGGAGTTCATGAAATTATGCATTATTTGAAAAAACTGGTTTCCCTTGATATGATATTTCAGCATCCACCATGAGATTTATCGGTTCTGATATATATACTCCATGCGAGGAGCGTCGTGGGCCGTATGAGGGTACATGGTGAGGCCCGGAGGTACCCCGGGCAAGACGATTAATGGACCTTACCGATTGAGCCTGAAAGGGGAGCTATACCATCCGGTGACATTACCAATGACTCGGTGGTTATCATGGGGATACCGACGGGAGTCATATACGTATGGATACGTGGAAAGACGAGGGTCAAAGCTAGGCACTCGGGATTTTCGGTATAGCGTATGATACGTACCTATCAGGGTGCCAGTCTTGGTGACAGCACCTGATAGATCAACCTTTCTATGTCGATACTTGACACATTGTTTTCATGATATTTTATTTCTAAGTATATATAACAGTGGATTGAGACGCTGTTATATATGCATATATATATATATATATATATATATATATATATATTAGTGGAATGGGACGCTGATATATGGTATACATATTAATTCATATACATCATCATATTTATCCGTGTAAATTTACTTAGGATATTAGAGATTTACTTGATATTAGATTTGTGATATAGGAGATTTATTTGAGATTGGATACGGGATATATATGGGATTGCTGATTTTGTACATTCAGGATATATGAGATTTATTCAATATTGTACATTCAGGATTTGTGAGACTTATATGAGATGAGAGCCAATTTGGGGGCTGATTTGAGGAAATTGGGATTTGAATTGTCTTAATGGATTTTGATCCTACCACGATATCAGGATTCCGTGGAAATGACATGTTTCATTCCATACTCCACATTTATTGTTTATGCACTGCTTCATGTATTAGTAGTACCTGTTAGCGTACCTTTCATGAATGTTGCATTTACATACTTATTTTATATGCATTACTTCATGTGTTAGTTGTACCTGTTAGTGTACCTTTCATGACTGTTGCATATATACCTTTTCATATCATTATTTCATGATTATTGCTTACCGATTGTCATATTATTGCTTCATGTATTTGTAGTAACCGTTAGTGTACTTTTCATGATTATTGTATTCATATGACCTTTTATTGCTATTAATTGCATATATTAGATTCGCGCTGTACGTACATACTTGCGATTACCTGCATATGTTATTTACTATTCAAGAGTTAGCAACTCACCCCCGTTGTGCCGCAGTTGTTTTGCAGGTTGTTCCCCAGAGTAGTCGAGGCAGGCTATTCATCTATCTTATCATCTTTTGCTACGGATACCGCATCAGCTCACAGTGTGCAGTTTGCTTAGGTGGGTTTTGTGGTTATTCGTTTTTGTATTGTATATTCGTTGTATCCTTGTACTCTCCATCTACTCTTTTCTTGTTGACTTAGAGACTTGGTGAGAACGATATTGTATTATTTTGTGACTTGGTTGTCTTTTATACAGTTTTCTTTCTATTGTCTTTTATTTCTTCGCTACGGCGTCGTATATTTGTTGTGGTGGTTATTTTCCGCGTTTGGACGTGTATTTGCTCTCGTTGGGGATGCTTTACTTTTATTTATGTTGTACCCATTTTTGGGGTTAGTTTTTACAAAGAAGGTACTGTCAAATTTTTAAAGGAAATAAAGTTGGACTCTTTTAAAGAATTTTTGGTTGAGATTTCAAAGGTTTTGAAAACACTATTACTTCTTAGTACTTTTGATGGTTTAGATTTCTAGGTTTTGGCTTTCTTTTACTACGTTACGCCTGTAGACGTTGCGTAGTATTAGGGCCGTCACGTGCCAATTTCGGGTCGTGACAAAGTTGGTATCAGAGCGCTAGGTTTTACCTTTAGGAGTGTAGGATGACCTTGGTATGATGGAGTAGGTAGCTTAAGCAGAGTAACGTAGTGTGTGTATGTCCGCGGCATACTCACGATGCGGTACTCCGTCCAAAATGACCTAAGTACAAATTGCTTAAAATTCCTTCCTTGATTCATATCCTTGTGATTCGATTTCCGTGTTCTTATCGACCCTTATTTCCATTTATAGCCTTGCCGCCGATGACTATGGGGACTTAGAGTGATGCAGCGAGGGCCAAGGTCAGAGTTGGTTCGAGTGGGATGAGGACTGACCAGGATGGCATGCTCGTTGCACAGGTGCAGACGGATCCGCCTTCGACAGATAGTATCGCTAGGCTTGTGGCAGAGATGCAGGACATGCGCCAGACTATGAGTTCATTAGTTGAGATCGTTCGAGTGCAGCGTCAGGAGGTTGTCACCTCTGTTACTCAGCTGTTCCTTGCGATCAGTATGCAACATTCCGTCACCTACATAGCACCAGTGGATGCAGTCCCAGTTAACGAGGCACGCCTTCCAGAGACTTTGAGAGTTCCGGAGCAGTGGAGGACTCGTACCGGTGTACCAACCCAGAGATAGAGGCCTTGTCTTCGAGACAAATTTCGTGACCGTCGCTGGAGTAGCAGAGGCTTAGGACGAAGACAGTCGTTCAGCTCTCATCCCCAGGAGGGTCAGCAGCCATCGCATGGATGTTTCTGGTGCGGGAGCCTTCATCACCTCATCAGGGATTGTTCCTTATCACTGCTTCAAGGTCGTATTCAGAGAGGTCGTGGACGCGGAAGGTTCGCTCAGAGGGGACAGGTTGGCAGAGGAAGATTTCAGCCAGTTGCGGGTAGGAGGCAGACACGAGAGTTTGCTTCTACTCATTGGGACGCGCGGGCGTCCAATGCAGAATTTTCAGGTATTCTAATTTCGTATGTTCTTTTGATGTACTTGCTTGTTTCACAATTTGTGCCGTGGTTGGGACGAGAGTTGTGTTAGGTAGATCAGCCGATTGTTGTGATAACTTCTGTCAGCGATTCTTTTGTTGCGCGACACGTTTTTCGGTCGTGTGCCAATCGGATAGGAGATAGAGATTCTTCCGTCATTATGATCCTTCCAGAGATGTTGGATTTGATGTTCTCCTGGGCACGGACTGGTAATCTACATGCTAGACGTCTGTGGACTACTGTGAGAAAACAGTCAGGTTTTGTTTTCCCGGCGAGTCAGTTCTTGTTGTGTAGGGGGACAGTGGTGCCGCCTCTCACAGCTTGAATTCAGCCTTTTTCGCTAGTCGGATTTTGAGGAGAGAATGTCGAGAATTCTTGGCGTTCATTCGTGATATTGGAGTCACAGTGGGTTTGTTGGACCGGGTTCCTTTCGTGCGAGAGTTTTCCGACGTTGTTCCATACGAGCCGGCGAAGCTTAGGGAACTTAAGGATCAGCTGCAGAGTTGTTTGTTGGGGGGCTTGTGCGTCTGAGTGTTTCGCATCGGGGCTCCTATTTCTGTTCGTTAAGGAGAAGGACGGCAGTTGAGGTTATATATTGATGGATCGTCAATTGAACCGGCTTACGGTGCGGATAGGTATCCTTTACCTCGCATTGACGATTTCTTTGATCAGCTCCCGAGTGCGAGACATTTTCTAAGTTTGTTTGGGATCAGGTCATTATTGTTGCGGGTTCGGAGTGATGACATTCCGAAGACTGCCTTGTGCGTGCTACGGGCTTTGTGTGTTTTGGTGGTGTCATTGGACTCACCAATGCCCTAGCAGCATTCGTAGATATGATGAACCAGATTTCTTCAGGCTGTTCCTCGACCAGTTATTGTTGTGTTATTGCGACATTCTGGTCTTTTCTAATATGTCTTGAGGGACAGGAGTAGCACTTGAGGATTTATATTGCAGACATTGGGAGAGCCCCAGCGGTTTGCTAGATTCTCGGAGTGTTCCTTCAGGCTTGTTTGTGTTGACTCCTAGGTCTTGTAGTTACGGGAGACGGTTTTCGTATGGTTCCGAGGAAGATCGAGGCCGTACAGCTTAGGCCCAGACTTGTGTGCAGGATGGAGGTTCGCAGATTTTTGGGCTTAGCAGGTTTTTACCGCCGTTTCATGCAGGATTGCTAGCGTAGTGCTGCACCGTTGACTGAACTGACCGGAAAGGAGGTTCTTTTTCTTTGGACTGAGGCATGAGTACGGAGTTTTCGGCAGTTGAAGACCTGGTTAACAACTGCATCAGTTCTTTCTTTGCTTTCTGGTTCGGGCGACTTTGTTGTTTAACTGTGACGTTTCGCGAGTGGGGCTCGATTGTGTACTGAGGTGACACTATAGAGTTATCGCTTTTGCTTCCCGACAGTTGGAGGAAGTACGAGCAAGATATCCCACTCATGATCTGGAGATGGCCGCGGTGGTCTTGCGTTGGGGATTTGGAAACACTACTTGTTCGGAGAGTCGTGTCAGATTTTCACGGACCACCAGAGCTAATGTACATCTTCCTACAGCGGGTTTTGATTGTTGAGATAGTCTTCTGCAGATTTACGGTTCTTGTTCGATCGTTGAGTACGGCTTAAGTTTGCCTCTACTGAGGGGATAGCTTGCTCATGTCTGCGCCCGTCCACTTTTCCTTAATCGTTTTCGCGAGGCACTGCTCGCCGATGTTCGTTTGTCAAAGATACTTGAGCATACTCGGCTGGGTAATGATACGGAGTCCTTGATTTGTGACAAGGGTGTGCTAAGTTTAGGGACGCGTTTGTGTACCTGATACTATTAGGTAGAGACGCGAAATCCTAGAGCAGGCACATCTGTCAACTCTCTGTATTCATTCAAGTTCCACCAATCTTTGGCGTGACTTGTGGAATAGTTACGGGTGGGCATGGATGAAGAGTGAAGTTTCGAATTTCGTTTCGAAGTGTCTGTCTTGTTGTGTGTTAAGGTTGAGCATCTGAGACCGGCTGGAGAGTTGCAACCTTTAACCGTTAGGAAGTGGGAATGGGAGCAGATCTCCATGAATTTCGTTATGGTGTCTACCCAAGTTTAGTCTGGGTGTGACTCTATTTGGATGTTTATCGTCCGGTTATACACGGGTTGCTCAGTTGTTCTTTGTTAAGTTTATGCGTTGCATGGAGTTCCTTCATGGGTCGTATCCAATGAAGGCACCCTGTTCACTTGCCATCTTGGGCAGGAGCTTCAGGAAGCCTTGGGTACTGGTTGAGCTTTAGCTCCGTCTTTCCATCCACAGGATGATGGTTTTGTGAGAGCGGGCTATACCGACTCTGGAGGATATGCTTGTGCGTGCGTACTAATTGTTGTCGGCAGTTGGGATCGTTACTTGCCATCGTTAGGATTCGTCTTTGATAGCTGTTATCAGGGGCGTTTCAATTGGCAACCTTTAGGTTTGGTTGTTAGGTTGTGTCGATCACCAGTCTGTTTTTCTGACTCTGCGTAAATAGGATTTTTGAACCCCAGCTAGTCTAGAAACTTCGGAGATGATCCAGTTGGTTCAGGTCAGAATGACAGAGGTCTTATGCCGACCGTGATGGTCGCAGACTTGAGTTCGCAGTGGGAGATCATGTATTCCTACAGATTTTTTCGATGAATGACGTGTTGCGTTTTGGGAAGCTTATCCCAGAATTGTAGGTCCTTTTGAGATCCTTAAAGCGAGTTAGTTTCGTTGCCTTTAATTTGGCACTTCCGCCCAGATTATTGAGTATTCACCTAGTATTTCTTGTGTCGATACTTTGCAAATACCTTCATGACCTTTCTCATATGATTCAGCACCAGACCATTTAGCTTGAGACGCGATCTTTCGTTCACCAGCAGCCAATTGTGTTAATGGCTCGGCAGGTGAAGAAACTTCGGTCAAGGGTCTTGCCATCTGTAGAGGGTTTTTCTTGGACGTAGCCGTATAGTAAGGTAATTACTTGGAAGGCTGCGAGCGAGATTTGAGAGTTTTGTAATCTTCTCTTTGAAGGTACGCTTAGTGAGAATTTTAAATTCGGGGACGAATTTTTATAAGGGGGGTTAGATTGTAACGCCTTAGATTTCGGTTAGTGTTCGTTTAGACGTTAATGCGGGTTTACTGTAAAAAGTTTACCAATTCGGGTTCCTCACATTTTATAACATTTGATTAATAATTTATTATTATTTGTTATGGGCATGCACGCACGTGTGCACGTAAATGTGAGGTTTGTTTGTGTTAATCTTAATCTTAGCAACCATGACACTTAACCCTAATCCTAATCCACCCTTTGCTTTAATCCTTTGTCTTGATTAATCCTTGATATTTTGTGAGAAGAGAGAAGATATTCTTTTGGAATGAGGAGGTGGCTTGATGAGTTGTATGAAAGCATTAAATGGGAGTTAATGCTATGGTTACACTCACCTCACCTCTCACCCTCCACTCACCTCCCTCTCTCATTTCCTTACACTCTCTCATTCTTTCTCACTTAATTTCTTTCATATTTCTCTATCTCCCTCAACTCTAAATTGAACAATCTCTTTTCCTACACAAATCCATCACAAATATTCAAAATCTCATCAAAAATCACACCTTTTTCCTTTTGGATGCCTTGGAGCATGCAAAGCTTGGATTTTTGAGTTCTTTTGTGTAGGTATTGATCTTCTTTAAGTAGTTTTTGTGTTGTGTAGACCTTTAGTTTTAGTTTAGAATGTTTAAAGTTAATTTTTGTGCATAATATCGTATTTTTAGTGCCTATGTGTGACTTCTGTGATCTGCCGTGACCCGGATATTTTACTAGAAAACCAAACAATATTTTTGTGTTGTACCAGAGACCATAGGACATCACCTAGAGCACGAACCCAAGGAGCTCGGACTCGGCCGGCGACGACTCGAAGGGGATCCGACGACCTCGGCCGTGGGTTGGAGTTAGGTTTGGGTTTTTCTGGGTAGGTGTCTGCAGTGGTTTAGGTGTTTTTGGTCTTGTTTAATTGTTGAGTTTTCTCAGTATGCAAAATCTGGGATCACCTAGGTTGTTTCTTGTGTTTCGTTTAAGCGCGATATGTTATACGACACGGATCATGCACTTTGTGTGGTTTTGCTCTTAGGTTGTTTTCGTCGTGTCGCTACGCACGTTAGCCAAAATACGAATACTTGAGAGTATGTTTTGTGTTGTTGCGTCGGTCAAATATAGTTTGTAAGTGTTTTGGGTCTATTACAAATATACACTTTCTTTATTGTTTTAATGTTGTAGGTTCGCAACCGGGAACTTTGGACACTGCAACAAAGGGGAAACAGGTGGTTGACTTCACTTAGCCAGGAGTGTTGGTGAGTAAATTTAACATCTACAGGGGATTCGCCCGCATGGCGTTATGCGTCTGGGCTAGAAATGTTAATTCTGTCACATATTCTATTTCATATTTAGAATTGCGCATTCACCCTACTGCTTAGTTATTGTTGTGCTTGGACTAGTATCTTTAGGACACTGCACTATTATTGACGACTCATGTTGCACGAGCACTGATTGTATGCTACACACACTATCAATAATTGCCATGACACGCACAACCCACTTATAGATATAATATAGTTTGGTTAGGAACATTGTGACATTGATTCATATTTCTTATTGCATATGATATATAGCATACCTGTATACGTACATGCTTACATATATGCCTTGACATACTTACATGCTAGTTACCTATATACCTATAGAGTATTGTACCATTAGTGATAGGTACATACACACATAATGACATAGCTACATGTATACTTCATATACATACTTCACTTATACCTGGAGGGTATATTACATCATTATTGATAGGTAGATATCTATATCTTGCTATACCTTTATGTTTACACATATATCAGTTATAGCTATATGTTTACCTTACTTGATGTTATTTAGAATTGGAGAAAATAGGAACCATATGATATTTTATATTAACTTGTTGCAGTTAATTAGCGGCTTTTCCTTTATATACTTACATTTCAGTTTTATGTTGCATATATCATATTTATGGATTTTCGCATTTAGATATGGATTTTTCATGATGTTTTCTGGATTTGGGGACCGTGGGAGTTCATGAAATTATGCATTATTTGAAAAATCTGGTTTCCCTTGATATGATATTTCAGCATCCACCATGAGATTTATCGGTTCTGATATATATACTCCATGCGAGGAGCGTCGTGCGCCGTATGAGGGTACATGGTAGGGCCCAGAGGTACCCCTGGCAAGACGATTGATGGACCTTGCCGATTGAGCCTGGAAGGGGAACCATACCATCCGGTGACATTACCAATGACTCGGCGGTTATCATGGGGATACCGACGGGAGTCATGTACGTATGGATACATGGAAAGACGAGGGTCAAAACTAGGCACTCGGGCTTTTCGGTATAGCGTATGATACGTACCTATCAGGGTGCCAGTCTTGGTGATAGCACCTGATAGATCAGCCTTTCTATGTCGATGCTTGACACATTGTTTTCATGATATTTTATTTCTAAGTATATATAACAGTGGAATGAGACGTTGTTATATATATATATATATATATATATATTAGTGGAATGAGACGCTAATATATAGATATACATATTAATTCATATACATCATCATATTTATCCATGTAAATTTACTTAGGATATTAGAGATTTACTTGATATTAAATTTGGGATATAGGAGATTTATTTGAGATTTGATACGGGATATATATGGGATTGCTGATTTTGTACATTCAGGATATATGAGATTTATTCGATATTGTACATTCAGGATTTGTGAGACTTATATGAGATGAGAGCCAATTTGGGAGCTGATTTGAAGAAATTGGGATTTGAATTGTCTTAATGGATTTTGATCCTACCACGATATCAGGATTCCGTAAAAATGACATGTTTCATTCCATACTCCACATTTATTGTTTATGCACTGCTTCATGTATTAGTAGTACCTGTTAGCGTACCTTTCATGACTGTTGCATTTACATACTTATTTTATATGCATTACTTCATGTGTTAGTTGTACCTGGTAGTGTACCTTTCATGACTGTTGCATATATACCTTTTCATATCATTATTGCATGATTATTGCTTACCGATTGTCATATTATTGCTTCATGTATTTGTAGTAATCGTTAGTGTACTTTTCATGATTATTGTATTCATATGACCTTTTATTGCTATTAATTGCATATATTAGATTCGCGTTGTACGTACATACTTGCGATTACCTGCATATGTTATTTACTATTCATGAGTTGGCAACTCACCCCCGTTGTGCCGCTGTTGTTTTGCAGGTTGTTCCCCAGAGTAGTCGAGGCAGGCTATTCATCTATGTTATCATCTTTTGCTACGGATACCGCATCAGCTCACAGTGTGCAGTTTGTTTAGGTGGGTTTTGTGGTTATTCGTTTTTGTATTGTATATTCGTTGTATCCTTGTACTCTCCATCTACTATTTTCTTATTGACTTAGAGACTTGGTAAGGACGATATTGTATTATTTTGTGACTTGGTTGTCTTTTATACAGTTTCCTTTCTATCGTCTTTTATTTCTTCGCTACGGCGTCGTATATTTGTTGTGGTGGTTGTTTTCCGCATTTGGGCGTGTATTTGCTCCCGTTGGGGATGCTTTACTTTTATTATATTGTACCCAATTTTGGGGTTAGTTTTTACAAAGGAGGCGCTGTCAAATTTTTAAAGGAAATAAAGTTGGACTCTTTTAAAGAATTTTGGGTTGAGATTTCAAAGGTTTTGAAAACACTATTACTTACTAGTTTTGATGGTTTAGATTTCTGGGTTTTGGGTTTTTTTTACTGCGTTACGCCTGTAGACGTTGCGTAGTATTAGGGCCGTCACGTGCCAATTTTGGGTCGTGACAGCCACGTATAGCGACCCTAGTTGTGGTCTGTGGCGTTGTCGCGAGCGCGTTTTGTGCACCAAGTGCGTGCGCGTATAGTTAGTGCGCGTGGTTGACTTGTATTGTTTGTGTCCGCGACTATTTATATATTTATTCTCTTATTTTCTTATGTACGTTTCTAGGATCGGGTGCAGAGGCGTCGGATGTGGCGCGGAAATGGCAGAGCTGAAATCGAATCAGATTAGCCGAAGCGTCCCGGTGAGTAGATGTACACATCTACGGGGGAATCGTCTGGATGGCGCAAGATACCCGATAGTTAGAATTTCTAGTAGTACTTGCATTTATGTGCATAGTTCCTACTTATTCATCTCGTTGCATTGCATCATCTTCTATATATATATATATGTGATATCATCTCATTGGACACTTGCACCATTACCATTGGTTCATGTGGCACGGGCACTATTCATGCGAACACACACACCTTGGTAATTGCTATACCACGAACACTATAGAACTTGCTTAAATCAGAATCTAAAATATTTGCACCATATATGATCTGTAAAACCTATACTTGTATATTCATTTCATCATGATGGATACGCACGATTGCTAGTCATATGTATATGCCTCATTGCATCATCGTTCATGCATAGTTTTCTAGTCACACATCGTATTTCATATTATGGATACCATAGGCATTCATCATTGCCGACATGTTCATGTATTGTGATTTTCTTGGAGATTTCCGTGTTTAAGAGATTTATGGATTTTGGGAGAAACCGCAAGAATTTAATAAACCTGTTATTGCTTTAAAAATGCAAGTTGCGGTTTTCTCGTGATATGATGTATATGTCGTCCACCATGAGTTTTCCTGATTTCTGTTGGTTTTCGAGACCCGATTCGAGGAGGATGATGAACCGTTTCGGGTATATGGTGGACCCGGTATGGTACCCCGGGACGAGAGTGTTTTTGTGGGGATGATGATGAGCCTGACAGGGGCAGACTAGCTACCGGTGATGTCTGGCGCGGCGGGTATCCGGAGGATACCGATGTGGTCATGAGATTTGATGATATGGGACGATCCGGACTGACGGAGCCCGAGACATTGAGACATTGAGACATTGAGACATTGAGACATTGAGGTATTGAGATATTGAGATATCGAGACATTGAGATATTGGGATATAGATATATTGTGTCGATGCTGGACACGGATTTTCTATTGATTTCAGTGATGATACTTCAGTTTATTGCAAAGAGGTTTTACTAAGTTAAAAATACAGATTTTCTTATATCAGATATATCATGATTTCGTGTTGATTATACATTCATGCTGCATTCATACTTGTGCATCGTATCATTTTGGTATAGGTAAGCTGTGACGCATTTGCGTGCATGCTTACGATAGCCTTATTAGATGTTACTTATTACTCACGAGTTGGCAACTCACCCCCGTTGTGCCACAGTATTTTGCAGGTCCGACCCGTCAGCACAGTGGCGGCGGGTGTACTTTCAATTCTGCTTCGTTTGCATCATTTTGCGATTTTGCTCATAGATGGGTTGCGAGGATATTTTATTCCATCATGTATATTATTTTTTATCTAGTATACTCCATCTACCCTTGTATATTGGACTAGACGGTGAGACTCGTGAGATTTATATTTATGGTGTTTGGTGTCGATGCTCACTTGAGCCGACGTGGTATTTTCTCATTTCTTGCTTTCATATGCTCATTGTGCACTTTTGATATACATATTGCATGTGGTTGTGATTTCGCCATTGGCGAAGAGCTATTTCCCGCTTGGGAATGACTTATTCATTATTTATATGTATTTTCATGTGTTGTACCCGTTTGGGGGTCGGTATTTACAAAGGAGACTCTGCCGAAATTTTTGGGAAATCATAATGTTGCTTATAAATGTTTAATGCCACTTATTCTGTTAAAACCACTTGCTTTAAAACAAGTTTTCCTTCACTCAAATTATTAAACGGTTTAGTTTTCTGGGCTTTGGCTTGCTTAGATTACGTACGTCTTGAGATGTTTCATAATTTAAGTGCCAGTCACGGTTCGTACCTTCGGGTCGTGACACCGGGACTGGTTCCGAGGACTTACGCCATGCTCCATCTTGACCTTCGACGAGCTGGCCACCCAATTCCTCGGTCACTTCGTCGCGAACCGACGACAGAAGAGGACGGTCGACTACCTGTTCACTATCAAGAGCGGAGACAAGGAATCCTTCAAAGGGTATGTCGCCCTCTTCTACAATGCTCTCCTGGAGGTCCCTGAGCACCGTGATGAAACAGTTATCACCGCGCTGAGGTCGGGTCTTAGGCACAAAGAGTGACTCCTCTCTTTTGCATTACCGCAACCTAAGACCATGGCCGAAGTGAAATCATGGACCGAGCGAGAAATCCAACTCGAGTCCGAGGTGAACTCCAACATGCCTGGAGGCGACCAAGCCGACCGGAAGAAGGGGGACAGGGAAGAGAAAAGGAAAGGCGATTGTTCGAAACCTTACTCCTCGAGGTTCCAGGAGTGCACTCCTCTAAACATTTCCTAGACCGAGCTGCTGAAGGAAACTAAGGGCGAAGAGTTCTTCAGGCTCCCGCCAGCTACCCGATGGACGGGCAAACTGTTTCGAGGCCTGTATTGCGCCTATCATCGGACACAAGGACATCTGACAAAGGATTATAAATAGCTGTGCGAATACATCAAGGAGCTGACCCATTCCGGTCACTTGGAAAAATACTTGCGAGATAAACGTCAAGCAGATAGGGGGCGAACCGATCGAATTAAAGACGGAGAGCAAACGATCGGATAGATCATGGTCATTGCCGACTGACCCAAGTCCGTGCAAGAAGGACACCTACCGAAATCGGTCATTCAATACAGGAGAATTTAAATTGAATCACATGATCTGTATTTTCTTTAATAATAAAGATTCTTACTTCCCTGTAACTTGAACTACTTCTCTTTGTTTCCATGCTAAAACTCCCTGCAGGGCCGACGAATGTCTTCCTGCTCGGCTCATCCATAGTTGGTAGATTCCTGCCCAACAACGCTGGATCAAAAGCCCTCATCACAAGGCCGCCGAGCAATTTCCTGCTGGCCCATCTGCAGTGGGTAGATTCCTGCCCACCAACGCTGCGGATCAAAAGCCCTCATCAAGAGGCGACCGAGTAGCTTCCTGCCCGGTCCATCCCCAGCGGTTAGATTCCTATCCAACAACGTTGTGGATCAAAAGCCCTCATCACGAGGCCGCCGAGCAATTTACTGCTGTCCCGTCAGCAGTGGGTAGATTCCTGCCCACCAACGCTGTAGATCAAAAGCCCTCATCACGAGGCCACCGAGCAATTTCCTGCTGGCCCATCCGCAGCGGGTAGATTCCTGCACACCAACGCTGCAGATCAAAAGCTCTCATCACGAAGCCGCTGGGCAATTTCCTGCTGGCCCATCTGCAGCGGGTAGATTTCTGCTCACCAACGCTGCGGATCAAAAGCTCTCATCATGAGGCCACCGAGCAATTTCCTGCCGACCCATCTGCAGCGGGTATATTCCTACTCAACAACGCTGTGGATCAAAAGCCCTCATCATGAGGCCGCCGAGCAATCTCTTGCTGGCCCATCAGCAGCGGGTAGATTCCTGCCCACCAACGCTGTGGATCAAAAGCCCTCCTCAAGAGGCGACCGAGTAGCTTCCTGCCAGGTCCATCCCCTGCGGGAAGATTCCTGTCCAACAGCGCTGTGGATCAAAAGCCCTCATCACGAGGTCGCTAAGCAATTTCTTGCTGGTCCATCTGCAGCAGGTAGATTCTTTCCCAACAACGCCGTGGATAAAAAGGCCTCATCACGAGACCGCCGAGCAATTTCCTGCTGCCCTATCTGCAGTGGGTAGATTCCTGCCCACCAACGCCGCGGATCAAAAACCCTCATCAAGAGGCAACCGAGTAGCTTCCTGCCCGGTCCATACCTAGCGGGTAGTTTCCTACCCAACAACGCTAAGGATCTAAAGCCCTCACTAAGAGGCACTCGAGTAACTTCCTGCTCGGTCCATCCGCAATGGGTTGCTTCCTGCCCATCAATACTGTGGATCCAAAGCCCTCGACGTCGAGACGACCAAGTAGCTTCCTGCTTGGTCCATCCGCAGCGGGTAGATTCCTGCCCTACAAAGAAGCGGATTTAAAAGCCCTCCTCACGAGGCCGCCGAGCAGATTGATGCTCGGCCCATCAATCGGTTCGTACTCGACGAGCGATCGCCTCCTCGACTCGGGGGAAAGGGAGGATACCGACCTTCCTACACTTGGCTATCGTTCGACTCAATGCACGATCACCACCTTAACCCCGGGGAAAAGGAGGACACCGACCTTCCTACACTTGGCTATCGTTCGACTCTACTCGATGAACGGTCAGCAAGTGCGGGAAGGGTGGACACCGAGCTAAAAATACTTGCAAGATAAAAAGACCTAAGAGCTAAAAATACTTGCAGAATGAAGATTCGAACAATGAAATGTATACGAGATAAAAGTACTTGCGCAGCGAGCAGACATTTGGGCAAAGGAAAAAGGAGTACTTTATTTATAATCAAAGATAAATATAAGGTATTCTGGGCTCCTCAGCCTTACAAAAATGCCCGGAGGCTTACAAAATTTTAAGAAAAGAAAAAAAATCTTCAAAGGGGGAAAGCTCAGGCCGCCCGCTCGGCCGAAATCTCACTCTGCTCGAGGCCACCATCAGGGACCGAAGCTGCGACCTCGGGGTCGGCGCTTCTGCCGACAGCCTCACCCCCAACATCCACCTCGGCAACTTCCCTTTGCGGCGATTCCTTGGTCAGGAGGTACTTAGCGCGGAGCTCGCTGTCATCGAACCCCCGCATAGACACCTTGACGGCGTCGAGGGCGCTGTGCCACACGATGGCTACGGATTCGGTGAGATCGGCGTAAAATTGGTCGGACGCCTTGTATCCCTCCACGGCTTTCGCCGCCCAGCTCTCGGCGAGCTTCACCGCATCCATAGCCACCCGGACATCCCTCTTGAGGGCGTCCCTCGACTTCTTCATCAAGTTGTAGAGGCTGTTCACCTCCTCCAACTTGGCCTGGATGGCCCGGTTGGACTCATTCAGGAGCCGATGAGACTCCTTCAACTTGGAGTTCGTCAGCCACATGGCGACCAGTCGAGTGTCGAGGAAAGCCGCCTTCTCCTCCACCTGCCGCAGCTGGAGGTGGAGTTCCTCCTCGCGCGAGGAGGATTCGGCCGCCTTTTTCATGGCCGGGGCTATCTCCTCAAATTCCATGTCGACGGGGAGAGCGCAGTGATGAAGAACCTGAGAAAAGCAGCAAACGGGTTAGAAAACTCAAACCGAGAAAACAAGACTTCAGAAATTTTAAGAAAAGTCAAGTATTGACCTGAACCGCCTCCTGCGCTATGGCGTCCACCTGGGCCTTCATGCACCCCCGGGGAATCTTGCTCCCGGCTTCTTGCTCCATGTGTGAAAGCAAGGTGTCGGCGACGGAGAGCACCGAGGGCACCTCAAAGCAGAAGTCTCCCTCCTGCACTGGGATCCCGGTAGAAGGTGGCCGAGAGACCGTTTGCTTCAGCCTTTTGAAGGGGATTTCGGCGGGCTCAGCCTCCTCCTCCTCTCTTGCCTGAGGCGCCGGGTCCCGCACGTGCTTATGATCCCCCCCACGGCGTTCTTCTGGGGCTCAGGAAGCGACGAAAGGCTTGGACGGTAGAGTTGGCCTTAGGGCTGAGCTCGGACCGGGTCGGGACGAGCTTGCACCCCCGGCCTTCCTTCCTTGGTTCTTGGCGGCCATGGAGGCTAGGATCTTCAATCGGTCTATGGGCTCTGCAAAAAAGAACACACAAACAAAAGGAAGTTAGCAACACAAAAAAGGCGAAAGAAGTTAACGAAGTCTAAACAGGTCGTCGAAGGCCCTAACCTACCCAGAAAACGCGCAGGACTAAGCCCACCCCAGCTCAGTGCCTGCTCGGATAGTAGAACATCCGCCCGCTGGATTGGTTCCTACTAGGACACCACTCTCGCCTCGGGGGAAGTCGACTGCTTTGCCCTCGGGAAGTCGGCCCTGTGCCACTGTGTAGGCACAGGACAATCCCTGCCCTCAGGTGGCCCGACGAATACAAACATCTCCTTCTATTCGTGGGTGGAAGATGTGACGACTACTACCCTCGACTCGGACGCCCCACCCTTACGCTTTTTATACAAAAAATACACCCAGCTTGGCTCTTCCTTGCTGGTGCCGGGGTGATTTTTATAACAAAGGAAAGACACAAGGATGGTCAAACTGAAGGGGATCTGATCGGGTTTTAGCCGGACCAGAAACCCGAGGAGGATTCTCCACGAGTTCGGCGCTAGCTGGCCCGGGGCAAGACGGAAGCAACAAAGCACCCCACAAACCTCGGTTGGGAAGGGCAAATGCATTCCAGTCCGGAAAGCTTCTAAATACAGGGCAATCTCCTTGCCCTATACCTGGTCCGCCCGTTCACCCTCTCTAGCTAAACAGATGGAATAATTAGAGGGGATGTGGAATCGAGTCTGAATTTTGGAAAGCTCGTCCAGACTCTTCAAAATGGAAGGCACTGTTGGGTTACGCCAGTGCCCCGACCATCAATCTGTGGCCAAATGCGGAACAAAAACTTTTAGAAACCGGCGCTAACGGAACCCGATTCCCAGATCGTACCATTAACCCTACACTAGTTGTATGTAAAGGAGTTTAGAGAGGTTATACCAAACGATCCGAGTCTTTCTGTCTTCAACCTCTGTCCTAAGCTTCTCGTGGCTTCCTCGATCATGTTTGATCTCTGGTCTCCCCCATCGAAGACGATCCACTTCGAGAGTTTGTATTACGGGCTCCGACCTCAAAACTGAAGCAACTCGAGTATTTAGTTTGCTAACCTAGATAGCCAAGATGAAGTAGAGAGTGTTTGTGATTAGATTGTCTCAATACACCCTAGGTTTCTCAACACATAAGACATGTAGGGTGGAGGTAGAAGAAGATGCCATTGGAGTGAAGTGTGAAGCAAAGAAAAGAAAAGAGCAAGTGAAGAAAAAGAATGTGGCTGCCTCTTTTCTTTTGAGTTGTGAGAGTGAGTTATTTGTTTTTAGTGTTAAGCAACTAAAGAAAACCAACCCAAGAATAAATATCCTATGGCTCACAACAAATATCTCACACGAAACAAAAATCCATCATGCCACCATGACTCATCAGCATGAGTCACAAGTGCACATGCATGAATCAATGCAAACAAATGAGTCACACTTTCCATCCAATAAACATTAACCTAAATGTTAATAAAAAAGAAATGGCATATTCTAAAGTAATCTTGTAATGGAATTACAAGAATACCCCTCATCCGTATATACATACTCGCATCCGTATTCTGACTGAATACGAATTCAACGAGACGAAAATAATCCAACAATATAATATTAGGATCCGGCTTAAACCAAAGCCCACCAGTATTATCCGTCCGATCATGATCCGTGCAATGGTGCACGTATATGATCGAACCCTGCCATAAAACCATATGGCCTCTACAACGTTTCGCCCGAAGCAGGGAAACCCTCTGTGTGGGACTCTAAACACCCGTCAATATGCTGGCAGTGGATTTAACCACAAGCACGTCAGTGGTACTAGCTGTACGTAACGGCTACCCAGGTATTGAGCAAAAGGGAGGCCGACGAGCAAACTCATCCTGAAACCCCTACTGAGCCTGACAGTGACAATATCCGTACAGTCCGGTCCGTTCGTCTATGAGTATCGCATATCGAGTCTAGGGGGTGGATAAAGTCACACCCCTAATAACTTGACATTTAGTGTCGGTATGAAACCTATCACCACCTGAGAAACTACCGATCCTAGATCAGTAATTCTCGACTACCTTGGCCAAGGATTTCTGGTGATGGCCACCCGTGCACACCGTGACATCAACCCCCAATACTGGGAGAGACGAATCCCCTGACGATCCGCTCACTGCCTCCATGTGGCTCGGGACTGTACCCAACTAAAACCTGTTTGCACGACTCTTTTGAGCCGTGGTAGAGTAGTAATCAAACCAAAGTGGGAACTCTCACGAGACAAATGACGATCTCAGGTCGATAGACTAACCTGTATACATGTCACCAGGGAACTGTTATCTAACAATAGGTATAATACCTGTAAGTCTACGGTAGTGCCCCGGCCGTCATTCTGACGCCAAACGCGGAACAAAAACTTTTATAACTGGCGCTATCGCATACTATAACCCGGATCTTGCCATTAATGCTAAACTAACAAACTGTAAAGAGGTAGAAAGGCTATACCGATCGATCCGAGTCCTTCGGTCTTTAGCCATCATCCCACGCTCCTCGCGGCAACTCCGATCTCTTTGCTCCTCGTCGAGGTGGCATTACATCTACGGATCTTTAAACGGGCTCCCGCCTCTATACCGAGGCAACTTGGTCATCAAGTCTGCTAAAAGAGATGACCAAGATGAAGTAGAGAATGAGTAGAATACTTTGTCTCAAATACCCTAGGGTTCCCATCGCATGAGAAGGGTAGGGTGGAGGTAGAAGAAGATGTTTAGGATTGGAAATGGTGAACTCAAGAAACACTAGTGAGCCAAAAGAAAACTAAGCTCAAATACTTGTGTTCTATTATTCCTTCTTATGTGAATAGATGAACGAGGTTTATTTATCAAAGACCAAAGAAAATATCTAATGAAAATATCTCCTCAAATATCTCTTCACAAAACAAAACACATTAATTCCTTAATGACTCACTAGATGACTCATTACATGAGTCATTAGTGAACATTCTAGAATTCATGTGTCATCCATAATGAGTCACCATTTCCAAAATCCAATAATCATTTAAACCAAAATGATTAATCCAAAAAGAAATGCATCTTCTAAAATATTCTCGTAACGGATTACGAAAATACCCCTCGCCTATATATACATACCTGTATCCGTATTCCGACTGAATACGAATACGAGAGACTAAAATATTCTGACTCAATATAATACATAGATCCGGCTTAAACCAAAGCCCACCAGTATTATCTGCATGAAATATGACACGTTCATAAATGCACGTGCATTTTCCGAACCCTGCCATAAAACCATACGGCCTCTACAACGTTTAGCCCGAACTTGGGAAACTATCTATGGGGGACTCTAAAGACTCGTCAGTACCCTGGCAGTGGGTTTAACCACAAGCACGTCAGCGGCACTAGCTATGCGTAACGGCTGCCTATGTACTGACCTCAAGGGTAGCCGATGAGCGAACTCATCCTGGAACCCTACTGAGCCTATCAGTGACAATATACATACAGTCCGGTCCGTTCGTCTATGAGTATCGCATTTCGGGCCTAGCGAGCTGGTAACGTCAGACCCCCAATACCGGTATAAGTCGTGTCGGAGTGTAGCCCAGAACACCCTGAGATACTACTGGAGTACTTACCAGTAAATCTCCTGCCTCGGACGAGGGCTTTGTGTAATGGCTCTCCTAGACACAGCGCGATCTCACCCCCAATACCGGGAGAGACGAATCCCCTGCCGATCCGCTCACTTGCCTCCATGTGGCTCGGGACTGTACCCAAAAAAAACCTGTTTGCACGACTCCTTTGAGCCGTGGTAGGGTAGAAATAAAAGCACAGTGGGAACTCACACGAGGCAAATGACGACCTCAGGTCGATGAACTAACCTGTACCAGAGAACTGCTGTCTGACGCTAGGTATAATACCAACTAGCAGCTTCCCGGCGAGTCCTGTCCAGTGTACACATAACCCAATGAGCACCTGTATACATCTTAGGTGATCCAACTGACACCAGTGGCTTGTGAGACCGGCCACCGCCCCTCATCGGCGTCTCAACTGTATAGACTAGTCTACTCCGGAGTATCGATGCCCTGTCTCGAAACTCCCATGACTAGGGACCACTATTAAGGATGTGCTTATAGACTACCCAACTCTCACGTATATGATCGCCATCATACTGTTGGTAGTCAAGCAAGATCCTAAGGGCTCTATCAACGTGTAATAGTGATCAGTCACCTGAACCTGTACACGACTGATAAAGGCAAACCAGATAGCATACTATCATCTCGAGTAAGACTGTCCTACCGGTATAGGTCCTCCTCAATCATTGCAATCACGTGCCTGCGATCTAATAATTGACTTTGAGGGCACTATAACTAACAATCTCCCACTTGCACTTAAGGCTAATTATTGCGATGTCGCATACTCACAGCCCGTGTGATACCGAACACCCAACTCCTCTACTAATCAGTTTCACAAAGCTCGTTTGGAAAACTCTTGTGTTCGAGAAATTGCCTCAATGAGTGGATCCGCCCTGTTGTTTCTTTTTATGTCTCTCTTAATTTCAAGTTCGCGGAGAAAACCATCTCCCGAATTGAGTAATACCTTTCTTAGAATATGTCTGGATATCTGATGGGACCTAGTTTATAAATGAACTCCAAATCCAAACTTCTTAGACTGAATCGTCCATTGAACCTAATTAGTGTCCAGCACCGTACCTCCCACAGTATCCTCTTGGACCACCTGTCCAAACTACTGCCCCCTTCGTTAGAGGGAAAACTACAACTCTGACAATCACTCTGTCATCTATGTCACCTTTGAAGCCAGGAATGATAACCGTCCCCCGAAGGAGGTTGCCGTCATCAAATCCGTAGAACATTCACTTATGTCCTATAACTGCTTCTGCATGTTTCTCCAGGATTGGATTAATATAAACTTATTGCATCTAGTGCAAAAACAACATCTGGTGTGGTACTTGACATCTCACAATTGACTTAATTGCCTAAGCAAGTGATATGCCAATCATGTACATCCCTCTCCCCTTTAGTCTGTAAGACACCTTTAGAGAGGGTGACTCCATCACCTGAAGGTACACCACCATGCCAGGAGTCATCTATTCCAAATACTTTTAGAATACTGTCTAAGTACCCAAATTGGGAAACTACCCAAATTTAGATCTAAAACCATAGATCTAGCAACTAGAATATCAGATATTATATCCATATCCTGTGTGGAGAAACAACTGTGTGACAACCACAGTATAACCGATCGTAGTATAAGAATTTTACTTCCTACTCTGTGTATGTCATCCAAATACCAGGATATCACACCCTACTACCTTCTCAACAGATCCATCCCCTATTCTGATGAAGTCAAACCCATGACTGTCACATCAAAATTAGATGATCTATCTCCGCTATATCTGCTCAAGTCTATAAATAGACATAAGCTACTTGCCCACTATGCTTCCGCTGCTCCCACTGACCACAACAACCTTCTGGCAGAATAATATATACGTGCACTTCTAAAGCTAGTTTAGAACGACGCTATACTTAACCTCCTGCCGGGTCTCATAGCCTGGAACAACAGTAGTGTCAAGTCTGGGTAAACAAGAACCTCCCTGTCACCGTCCTTAAGGCTACCGGAGTACCTCTCGGGTGCCTGAGGTTACCCACCATATCTGCGAAGTGGCTAATGGAATGTCAAAACCTGATTGAATATATAGGTCCTATTAAATTTTCCGTAATCGTTTGCGGTTCTGGAATCACTTCCAGTTCTACCATACTCACACTACTGTTTTCTGAAAAAATCCATTTTACTAAAACCGTGGCGAGTCAAGAACAATATCACCATTGATCTTCCAGATGGTAGAAAGTCAACCCTCGTCATAGCCTGGGCCAACCCGCAAACTGTCATTACAGAAACGTGCTTTGAGTTATCCAGAGTCTGGTTTTAAGCATAAGCCGGACAACTCCACGTACCTTAACATCGTTAAGATATGAACCATTCTATATCCAATATAGAAACTTTGGCACTTTTTTAATTGGAACCAGATTCTAATCATGCAGCTGTCTCCAGTGCATATCAACTTAATGGAGAGAGGTCGATCGGCATTACTCAATTTAGGAATGCATCCAATTATGAGTAACCTGAAAGAGAAACAAGTTTCTCAAAACTATTACTATCAACTGAATGCCAATCACAAGTATCTACATCTTCGATCTCTTTGAAGAATCCCGATACTTGCGATATTTGGTTCTCTACTTTATTCCTATACCCACAACTTCTCAAAACTTAGTCCTTGTATTTCTACGAAACACTTGTCTAAAAACTAGAGAAGTCATAAGTAAACAGAATATAGTACGAGGACCAATCCCTTTGTCCTGATGGACACTGGACGACATACAATACTCTGTATGAGTCCCCTGAGTCGAATAACTCAAAACCTGTGTATCGTAGGTTGAAAACTGTACTTATGGTTAAGAACTACTCCGCTGTTCAATGCTCCTTACCCAATCGTCAACTGATATAGGTAAATGTCACGGACATAATTTCAAAAAGTTATATCTCACTTTATAAAAATAAACGTACAGATATATCAGTTTGAAATTGGTGCATAACAACGGATACTCAAAACCAAATACTTGCCGTCCGGCAAAAAACCCAGGCGATTTCCTCAAATATCACCAATTACAACGAATTCCGATATAATAAGGATGATCACCTAATTCCCAATAACTTACTCCCACTCATCATCTGTAAAAACTATACAGATGTGAGAATCATACCTGGTAAATACATACCCTGGAGTAAGTATCTAATCGGGAAATCAGTTTTCCTTTAACAATGCACAGTGAAACTGAAACATGAAAATGTTTCGTAGGGGTATCCTGGTATTCCTAGTAATGCCTCTTCCATAATCCAATTCATGACTATAACCGTATATTTCTTTGCCATCTCTCCAAATCCCTTTATTTGTCTTTATTCATTACCTTCTGTACACCCCTTTACGCTAAGTGGTTTTCTTCCTTCCCTACCGTTCGGCACCAGCCTATGGTTTGGAAGAAGACTATCCAGTAAGCATAATAGGTGTACTCTCCTAATCCTAGGAGTACTCGCAACCTGAGAGAATGTGATGATAAAAGACAACTGAATAATATCTTATTCTATTTCTCCCGAACTGAGGAAAAAAGCAAAGGTGAAATAGGAGTGGCGATGAAGTACGCGGTTTGGTCGTGAATGATAGCAGTCGCAATTTACTTTGCCCTCTTTCTAATCCCTTTATTTTATCTTTACTTATTACCTTTTGCACACCCTACCTAGGCTAATTGGTTTTCTTCCGGCACCTGCCTATGGTTTGGAAGAAGACTATCCAATAAGCGTAATAGGTGTACTCTTCTAAACTAAGGAGCCCTCGCAACCTGAGAGAAGGTGATGATAAAAGACAACTGAATAAACCAATTCAATTTCTCCTGAACCTGGATCCATCCTCGAAGAAGTCCCTTCGAGTTCGTATATAACCATATGATGGATCTATCCAATGGAAGTGGATGTTCGTAGTGATACGAGGTGTTCTGAGAAATGCAAAGGGTAAAAGAAGGAGCAGCAATGACTTATGTAACTCGGACAATCAAAAAGCCAGTATTTTAAGAAGGTTTAGTCAACTTGGCCACTGAGTCATAGTCTAGGGTCGGTCAAAGGTCGCTGCCAAAGAAAGAGAGAAAAGAAACACTCTGCGTGCACTCTAACCTAGATCAGAATGGTTATCATTTTATCTAATCAGGAAACCTCCCACTGTACTGTCAAATTCTCCTCCAAACCTGAAAGAAGAATCAATCGGATCACCCGAAGAGTAAACCAACTCATCAGTGGGAATCGGGATCCAACTCTCATCGCATGATAACGTGAAGGAATCCACTCATGTTGTCACACTCCAGAAGGTATGCGTAAGCCTGGCAAGTTTCAGTTTCTTTAGAAACTCCCGATGTGATTTTTACCCTATGTTCTTATGACCTTGACGAAGGCCAACAAATCATAAGTCACATGTCAAGTTCTACCCGTCATTATCTTGTCAATTCGAACCCACCTGTACATACCCTTGACGAAGGCCAACAAGGTAATACGACTATCCCAAACCAACTCATCTATCAATGCAACAGAAAAGTATCAAGCAGCTACCATCCACTATCCTTTGACGAAGGACAACAAACATAGCATGAATACTACGTGCTACCGTCTGAAACGACGGAGGGCTACTGCTGGTTTTTGGTGAAAAACCTTTAACGTAATGAACTTGATCTCGTTGAAGGAACCTGATAGCTTTTTATAAAAATATAGTGGTGAAAATCTTTTCTAAAGAGGTCACTCTCGGTGAAGGGATCTCGGCTCTTTCCTCATGGAATGAGGTGCAGGATATTCCAACTGAATACCGCGATGCAAAGCAACATGTAATCGACTATAGTGAAGTTATTACCCTGATGCAGACTTCTGCCCAAGGGTCACTCCCGGTGAAGGGATCTCGGCCTTTGCCTCGTCGAATGAGGTGCAGGATATTCCAACTGAATACCACTATGCAAAACAAAAGAAAACGTCTTTGTAATAACACTTTTTAAAACTGTTCCAACAACGTCCAAACAGGTTTGTTTTCCTTTACGTTGATCAGAATCAACGCAGTCCCATCAATTAATCACACCAGAAAAGAACGAAAATAAAATGTACGTATATGCCATCCGCATTCGTCACTGGGTCCCGTCATCACCCGTTAGGTTACTTAACTAACGACAGAGCGGGGACTGGACTAGCGCGGGTGTAAAACATATACAACATCTACTAGTATATATACCAATATACAATAATTGCTCCAGACATGATAATATGCAACATTACAGAAAAGTAATAAGCATCACAGAACAATACAGATAATTTGGGATCCCCGGGTTTCACAGAGCCGCTGCTGAAACACGACGTTCCCCTGGTCATGTAGATAGCCTGTGCAATGAAACCTAGACCCTTACGGGTGCGGCAAGTTACCTGCTGAAGCGAGGCAGCCCCCTACAGCAAAGTGAATGGACCACCCCGCACTTCACGGATTCCGGTAACTTGGGCACCCCTCCTTGGGTCAACCTGTACCCTCTACGAGTGCGGCGAATAGTCTGCCAATTCTAAAGTGAGGCCCCTCTGCCTCTCAAAGCCATGAGATGCGGACCCGCTGTCCTCCAGAACCCGGCTATCCGTGCACTCCGTCGCGGGATAAACCTAGTACAGAAATGAAAAATATGTACAACGGGTACATCGACCTCAGCCCGGTCGTGCCCCAAAAGAATATTATACAAACAGACAGAGACGGCAGTCTACATGTTGGACGCTCGTCCCGCAATATCAAATGTACAAATAAATCCAAACTGCACTACCATTGCACACTGCTATCTACCACGAAAAATCTGCAACATCATAGCACAACACAGAACATCAACGTGAATGTCACGTTCGCAAACCCGTCTAAAAGAACTATAGCAATTAGACGCAATTTACAGCTCGAATGACATTCACGGTCGGAGATATAATGTAAGTACTGTAAACTAACAAGTTTAAAATTCCGATCGACAAAACTTTCCGAAGTGGGCCCCACGTACATCTGCAGTACACAAATAAAAATCTGGGCCCAAAAGAAATATTCCAGAAACCACAATTTTCTATGCAGGAGGTTACTGTAGAAAAATGGTAGTCTGATACTCCAAACTTGCGGCTGAACCGCGGCCAAACCCTGGTTTATGCGGCGGTTCCGCGGCAGTACTGTATAGTCAGTAGACCAAATTTCACCAGAATTCTTAAAAAAGCCTGCTCGATTTTCTGAGATGCTCAAAATGATTTTTAGACCTGTTTTAAAAATCGACAGAAACTTTAGCCTGAAAATCGCGGTTTTGGAAATTTCGTTCGATCGATCTTTTAAACACGTTAGAACAAGTTAGTAAAGGTTAATGGCGTGGTTCTGATACCATGTAAGTCTACGGTAGCGCCCCGGCCGTCATTCTGACGCCAAACGCGGAACAAAAACTTTTATAATTGGCGCTATCGCATACTATAACCTGGATCTTGCCATTAACGCTAAACTAACAAACTGTAAAGAGGTAGAAAGGCTATACCGATCGATCCAAGTCCTTCGGTCTTTAGCCATCATCCCACGCTCCTTGCGGCAACTCCGATCTCTTTGCTCCTCGTCGAGGTGGCACCATATCTACGGATCTGTAAACGGGCTCCCGCCTCTATACCGAGGCAACTCGGTCATCAAGTCTGCTAAAAGAGATGACCAAGATGAAGTAGAGAATGAGTAAAATACTTTATCTCAAACACCCTAGGGTTCTCATCGCATGAGAGGGGTAGGGTGGAGGTAGAAGAAGATGTTTATGATTGGAAATGGTGAACTCAAGAAACACTAGTGAGCCAAATGAAAACTAATCTCAAATACTTGTGTTCTATTATTCCTTCTCATGTGAATAGTCGAATGAGGTTTATTTATCAAAGACCAAAGAAAATATCTAATGAAAATATCTCCTCAAATATCTTTTCACAAAACAAACACATTAATTCCTTAATGACTCACTAGATGGCTCATTACATGAGTCATTAGTGAACATTCTAGAATTCATGTGTCATCCATAATGAGTCACCATTTTCAAAATCCAATAATCATTTAAACCAAAATGATTAATCCAAAAAGAAATGCATCTTCTAAAATATTCTCGTAACGGATTACGAAAATACCCCTCGCCTGTATATACATACCTGTATCCGTATTCCGACCGAATACGAATACGAGAGACTAAAATATTCTGACTCAATATAATACATGGATCCGGCTTAAACCAAAGCCCACCAGTATTATCTGCCCTAAATATGACACGTGCATAAATGCACGTGCATTTTCCGAACCCTGCCATAAAACCATACGGCCTCTACAACGTTTCGCCCGAACTTGGGAAACTATCTGTGGGGGACTCTAAAGACTCGTCAGTACCCTGGCAGTGGGTTTAACCACAAGCATGTCAGCGGCACTAGGTATGCGTAACGGCTGCCCATGTACTTACCTCAAGGGTAGCCGATGAGCGAACTCATTCTGGAACTCTACTGAGCCTATCAGTGACAATATACATACAGTCCGGTCCGTTCGTCTATGAGTATCGCATATCGGGCCTAGGGAGCTGGTAACGTCAGACCCCCAATAGCGGTATAAGTCGTGTCAGAGTGTAGCCCAGAACACCCTGCGATACTACTGGAGTACCTACCAGTAAATCTCCTGCCTCGGCCGAGGGCTTTGTGTAATGGCTCTCCTAGACACAGCGCGATCTCACCCCCAATACCGGAAGAGACGAATCCCCTGCCGATCCGCTCACTTGCCTCCATGTGGCTTGGGTCTGTACCCAAAAAAACCTGTTTGCACGACTCCTTTGAGCCATGGTAGGGTAGAAATCAAATCACAGTGGGAACTCACACGAGGCAAATGACGACCTCAGGTCGATGAACTAACCTGTACACATGTCACCAGGGAACTGCTATCTGGCGCTAGGTATAATACCAACCAGCAGGTTCCCGGCGAGTCCTGTCCGGTGTACACATAACCCAATGAGCACCTGTATACATCTTAGATGATCCAACTGACACCGGTGGCTTGTGAGACCGGCCACCGCTCCTCGTCGGGGTCTCGACTGTATACACTAGTCTACTCCGGAGTATCGATGCCTTGTCTCGAAACTCCTACGACTAGGGACCACTATTAAGGATGTGCTTATAGACTACCCAACTCTCACGTATATGATCGCCATCATACTGTTGGTAGTCAAGCACGATCCTAAGGGCTCTATCAACGTGTAATAGTTATCGGTCACCTGAACCTGTACACGATTGATAAAGGCAAACCAGATAACATACTATCATCTCGAGTAAGACTGTCCTACCGGTATAGGTCCTCCTCAATCATTGCAATCACGTACCTGCGATCCAATAATTGACTTTGAGGGCACTGTAACCAACAATACCAACTAGCATGTTCCCGGCGAGTCCGTCCGGTGTACTCATAACCCAATGAGCACATGTATACATCTTAGGTGAGCTTACTAACACCAATGGCTTGTGAGATCGGCCACCGCCCCTCGTCGGGGTCTCGATCAGTATACACTAGTCTACTTTTGGAATATCGATGCCTAGTCTTGAAACTCCCATAACTAGGGACATATTAAGGATGTGCTTATAGACCACCCAGCTCTCATGTATATGATCGCCATCATACTGCTGGTAGTCAAGCAAGAATCCTATGGGCTCTATCAACATGTAATAGTGATCTGTAATGTCACCTAAAGCATGTACACGATGATAAAGACAAACCAGATAGCATATTATCATCTCGAATAAGTCCGTTCTACCGGTATATGGCTCAATCATTGCAATCACGTGCCTGCGATCCAATAATTGACTTGAAGACACTATAGCCAACAATCTCCCACTTGCACTAAAGGCTAATTATTGCGGTGTCGCATACTCACAGCCCATGTGATACCGAACTCCCAACTTCTCTACTAATCAGTTTCACAAAGCTCGTTTGTAAAACTATTGCGTTCAAGAAATAGCCTCAGTGAGTGGATCTGATCCAATGTTTCTTTCTATGTCGCTCTTTATCTCAAGTTCACGGAGAAAGCCATCTCCCGAAATGAGCAATACCTGTCTTAGAATATGTCTGGATATCTGATGGAACCTAGTTCACAAATGAACTCCAAATCTAGCAAACTTCTTAGACTGTATCGTCAACTGAATTTAATCAGTATCTTGCGCCATGCCTTCCTCAGTATCCGCTTGGACCACCTGTCCAAACTACTGCCCCTCAAAAGAGGGAAAACTATAACTCTGACAGTCATTCTGTCATCCAGGTCACCTTGAAAGCCTGGAATGATAACCGTCTCCCGAAAGAGGCTGCCGTTACCAAATCCCTAGAACATCCACTTATGTTCATAAACTGCTCCCGAACATTTCTCCAGAATTGGATTAATATATAAATTTATTGCAGCTTGTGCAAAAAACAATATCTGGTGTGGTACTTGACATCTCATGATTGACTCAATTGCCTAAACAAGTGATATGCCAATCATGCACATCCCTTTCCTATTTAGTATGTAAGACATCTTTAGAGAGGGTGACTCCATCACCTGCAGGTACGCCACCATGCCAGGAGTCGTCCATTCTAAAAAACCTTTAGAATACTGTCTAAGTATCCAGATTGGAAAACTACCCAAATCTAGATCTAAAACCATAGATCCAGTAACCAGAATGTCTGATATTATATCCATATCTTATGTGGAGAAACAACTGTGTGACAACCACAGTATAACTGATTGTAGTATAGGAATTTCACTTCCTATAAAGTGCATGTCATCCAAATACCAGGACATCACACCCTACTACCTTCTTAACAGATCCATCTCCTATTCTGACGAAGTCAAAGCCTATGACCGTCACATCAAAATAGACGACCTATCTCCATTATACCCGCTTTAGTCTATAAATAGACACAAGCTACTTGTCCACTATACTTCCGCTGCTCTAACTGACTATAACAACCCACTGGCAGAATCATATACATGTGCACTTCTAAAACTAGTTTAGAACGACGCTATACTCATCCTCCTGCTGGGTCTCATAGTCTAGAACAATAGTAATGGAAAGTTTGGGTAAACAAGAACCTCCCTGTCACCGTCTTTGAGGATACCGAAGTACCTCTCAGGTGCATGATGTTACCCTCCATATCTGCGGAGTGGCTAATGGAATGTCAAACCCGATCGAATCTTTAGGTTCCATTAAATTTTCAGTAATCGTTTGTGGTTCTGGAATCACTTCCAGTTCTACCATATTCCCACTACTGTTTTCTGAAAAAGTCTATTTTGCTAAAACTGTGGCGAGTCAAGAACAATATCACTATTGATCTTCCAGATGGTAGAAAGTTAACCCTCGTTATAGCCCAGGATAACCCACAAACTGCCATTACAGAAACGTGCATTGAGTTATCCAGAGTCTGGTTTTAAGTATAAGCCGAACAACTCCATGTACCTTAACATCGTTAAGATATGAACAATTCTATATACAATATAGAAACAGAAACACTGATTTAATTGAAACCAGACTCAAATCATGCAGCTGTCTCCAGTGCATCTCAACTAAATGGAGAGAGGCCAATCAACATTACTCAACTAGGAGTGCATCCAGATATGAGTAACCTGAAAGAGAAGCAAGTTCTCACAACCATTACTATCAACTGAATACCAAACACAAGTATCTACATCTTCGATCACCTTGAAGAATCCTGATACTTGCAACATATGGTTCTCTACTTTGTTCTTGTACCTATAACTTCTCAAAACTTGGACCTTGTATTTCTACGAAATACTTGTCTAAAACTGGAGAAGTCATAAGTAAACAGAATATAGTATGAGCACCAACCCCTTTGTCCTAATGGACACTGGACAACATACAATACTTTGTATAAGTCTCCTGAGTTCAATAACTCAAATCCTGTGCGTCGTAGGTTGAAAACTGTACTATGGTTAAGAAGAATTATACCGCTGTTTAATACTCCTTACCCAATCATCAACTGATATAGGTAAATGTCATGGACATAATTTCAAAAAGTTATATCTCACTTTATAAAATAAACGTACATATATATCAGTTTGAAATTGGTACATGACAACGGATATTCAAAACCAAATATTTGCCATCAGGCAAAACCCCAGGCGATTTCCTCAAATATCACCAATTACAAAGAATTCCAATATAATGAGGATATAATCACCTAATTCCCAATAACTTACTCCCACTGATCATCTGTAAAACCATACAGATATGAGAATCAAACTTGGTAAATACATATAACTTACTCCCACTCATCATCTGTAAAACCATACAGATATGAGAATCAAACCTGGTAAATACATACCCCGGAGTAAGGATTTAATTGGGAAATCAGTTTTCAATTAACAACGCATAGTGAAACTGAAACATGAAAATATTTCGAAGGGGTAACTGAGTATTCCTAGTAATGCCTCTTCCATTATCCAGATTCATGACTGTAACTGTATATATTCTAGCCATCTCTCCAAATCCCTTTATTTGTCTTTACTTATTACCTTCTGTACACCACCTTTAGGCTAAATGGTTTTCTTCCTTCCCTACCGTTCGGCACCAGCCTATGGTTTGGAAGAAGACTATCCAATAAACGTAATAGGTGTACTCTCATAATCCTAGGAGCCCTCGCAACCTGAGAGAAGATAAAGATAAAAGACAACTGAATAATCCTTATTCTGTTTCTCCTGAACCAGAATCCATTCTCGAACTAGAACAAGTTCCTTCGAGTTCGTATGTAACTATACGATGGATTATCCAATAAATGCGGATCTTCATAGTGATACGGGGTGTTGAGAAATTCAAAGGTGAAGCAGGAGTGGTGATGATATACGCAGTTTGGTCATCAATGATAGCAGTCGCAATTTACTTTGCTCCCTTTCTAATCCCTTTATTTGTTTTTACTTATTACCTTCTGTACACCACACTTAGGCTAATTGGTTTTCTTCCTTCCCCACCTTTTGGCACCTGCCTATGGTTTGGAAGAAAACTATCCAATAAGCGCAATAGGTGTACCTTCTCCTAATCCTAGGAGCCCTCACAACCTGAGAGAAGGTAAAAAGAAAGACAACTGAATAGTCCTATTCAATTTCTCCAGAACCGAAAACCGATTCAAAGGAAGGGACTCAATGAGGAAAAATCAATAGAGGATCCGATCTAAGAAGTGGAGCGCCGGGAAATCTCCAGCAATGAAAGATAATTAAAGCAAAGTGTCGGCCCTAGGATGGTCCCCTCTTATTTATACACCCCAAAAGAGAACATCCCATGGCCCAAATTGATTCCCGCCAAAATGAAACGTCGCGCCCAAGCGGCAGTCGAAGCTCCACATGGCGACCAGCCATTGGGGACGCATCTTCAACTGCACGAGTCAGAGACAGCCTGTCGATTTCGCCAACCGACGTCCAACACGTGGCCCGTATCCCAACTGGCGAATTGACTGAAACGACGCCCCCTCTTTAAAGCGCAATCATTTCATTTATCTGCTGACGCCATCGGAGATACACGCGAAAATTCAGGCGCACGACGAGATGACACATGGGCCTAAAGATCTAAATGACGCCACTGCCAAACGCCATGTCATTCCCGGGCGATTCACATTCTGATTCTCGGCGCAAGACTAAGCCGAAGAAAAACCGGGCGGGCCACTCTCGACCTGACCTATAAATAGGTCGGAACGAGAGTGGGGGCGTAATGATGATGCTCACAAGTGGTATTTCCTCAGATTATGACACGTGGTGGATGCCATGTCCTGAAGGCTACGGAGGTGGAATAAATGAGTTGCATTAGGGGCATTCCTTAGGACCTCTTCTCGAGGAAGTGCCCGACCTTTCAGGAGACCTCCCTGAGCACTTGCCTAGAAAATACCAACAACTCGTCTCTGAGTTTCCTCGGGCTCACTGCTCGTCACTGAGCTATCTGTCACGCCGAGCTTCTTCGGCCTCACTGCTCGTCTCCGAGCCATCTGACAGGCCGAGCTTCCTTGGCTTCCCCGATCAACCGAGAGCATGGAACCCAAGCGCCCCCGCAACGGCTCCGCGTATCTCGCCAGGGCGAGATATCCGCCTCCCCACGTTTCCCGTCCCATGCAAGCGAGCCCCACATTAATGGGCGCATCCCGCCATTAATGTGAGGATAACGCAGGGGCGTAACTGACGGCGACGATCTCGCGCCCGCTCGCTCCATGTGACCACTATAAAAACCCCTCCTCCAGACGATTCAGGTAACTCGAACTCATTCCAATACGCCGCTATTCTGCCAATATTCTTCGGCACTAACTTGGTTGTCGGATGGTTCTACGGTGGTACACCTACCTCGAGACTTCCTTTGTAGGTAGCTCGGCGCAACATCAACCCACTGAGATCCATACACTCAGCCTTAATCCAATCTCAACCGTTCGAGAACGCTCGCTACCAGATCGACGGAGGACAACATCTGAAGGAGATCTCAACCTCCATCAGGAAGTATCGGATGTCATCTTGAAGTTACTTCAAAAAGAAGTTCAAGGAAGTAGTAAGCCTACTTTAAATACTTCGGTTGTTTGTTTGGACGGAAGTAGAGTTTGAAAGTTACTTCAAGATGGTGAAGTGGATCCTATTGCATGGTTACTTCCCAAATTTTCTTCCCCCCATTTTGAATGGGAAGTAATCATGGTGCACAAGGAACAAGAAAAAGAAATAATTATTTAATGCTTCTCTTTATTATTTTCAATAGATAATAATTTATTTTTATTAAAAAAGTAATTTTTTTGTTTGTTTTGTTTATGAAAGAAACATAGGAAGTTGTTTCATTTTTTACTCCAATCTTCAAAAAATATACAAACAAACACTAGAAATGAGATTTAAGTTTACTTTCATGATATGTTTTTTGAAAGTTACTTCAAGATTTCTTCTTGCACTTCCGTTACTTTCGGACAACTAAACGTGTTTGTTTGTTTTGGTTATAAAAGTAGCTCTATTGAAGTAATAAATGCAATTATTTTATATTAACTTTTATCTAGAAAAGCATGAGAGACAACGAAAGAAACTTAAAATTAATTAATATTATGAATAAAATAATATTTTTCTTTCTCTTTTCTTATACTCCATGTCACTTCCAAGCCTTAGAGATCATGAAGAAAAATCATGAAGTAGTGACTCTACATCATCATATGGAGGTAACTTCAAATGTTATTTCTTGTCAAAACAAACACTTAAAATATCGGAAGTAATGCTAGAGTAGTAATATATGTCCTTGAACATCTATTACAATTCATTTAATATTAGTCGAATATTAATAAAGTTTATAGTTGCACTTAATAATTTATAATGTGGGTATTCTTATTTATTTATAATTATTATAATATCCTTAGAAATTATATTGTTAGATCATGCACTGTGATGGATCACTTGTATGGAGATATTATCTAATTTATTAATTTCTTAAATTGAGTACATAACCTACAACTAGCAAAGGATAGCTAGAGTTGTGACGGGTTATCATGCATGACACTGACATGTGAGATGTAGTGGTGTGTCTCAATCACCGAGAATGGAGATTCTCCAGGTGTATGTCATGAGCACATATAATGATATGTGTAGTACAAGACCATATTTGAATTCTCTAGGATATGTCACCTATAGAGATGGAGAATTCAAACTGTTACATAATCCCTTTGACTTGATAATATTTTAGTTTTCGATTTGTTGACAGGTAAGCTTTGATATGATGGTAAATCTTGTCGTTTAGACATGAACATGAAACCTGAAATATTGGGCTGCTTGAATACATTTAGGAATATTGGGGTTCCTAGCGCCTTGGCCGCCACAATCACGGCCTATGCAGAACGAAAAAAAATTCTAGAGGCGCTAGAAACTACAAATCCTAGAATCGAATCCAAACACATAAACTAGAAAATAATATAGAGTTTTTAGCTACTATGTTAGAAGGTTATACCAAATGATCGAGTCCTTCGGTCTTCATCACCTCTTCCTTAGATCCTTGGAATATCCTTGATCGAGCTTGATCGCCGGTCTTCCTCCGTCGAAGATGATCCACCCGAGAGATGTGGTTCTTGGCTCTACCTCCACATTAAGAATCAAGTGGAGCAACTAAAGATCCTAACTTGCTACACTAGGATATCCAGAGATGTAGTGAGTTGTTCTAGTAATTTTCTACCTTTCTTCAACCCTTGATTCCGAACTCATAAGAGTGTAAAATTGAAAAAGAAGGAGGAGCTCAAGAAAGAGAGAGAGAGAAAGAGAATGGTGGAATGAAAAAATCTCTTCACAAAAATAATCTAGCATGGTTTTGATAAATGGATTTTTACAATATAAAAACCCAATCATACTTGAATAGTGTAGACAAATGAATTAACCCTATTTATCCACGCCTCCACCATTCTCAAGCCACCTCACCTCTCCAACTCATTTCTAATTTCCATAAATGGAAATACAAAAGAAATGAGGTGTCCTCCTTCTAGAATGTCTTTCCGTATAAATACGGAATACACTCTACCGTATATACATACCCATATTCATATCAAAATATGAATACTCAAAGAGATAAAATAATACAAAGAAGATAATACTAGAATATACATATCGAAAATATATATATGTAAATTATTAAATCAACACCTGATTTAATAATCCGGCTTAATCCTAAGCCGGTTAGTATTATCAACAGTTCGATCAAAAGTCCGGATAGCTAGTACACTCATTTGATCGGAACCCTGCACATATCAAAATACGGCCACTACATCTTTTCGCCTGAACCAGGAAAACTCTCTGTGTGGGACTCTAACGACTCGACGGTACGCCGGCAGTGAGTTACTGGATAAATCCATAACCACAAACACGTCAGCGGCACTAGCTGTACGTAATGGCTACCCAGATATCTGTCGAAAGGAAGGCCGACGAGCAAGCTCATCCGAATCTCTACTGAGCCTATCGGTGACAATCTCCGTATAGTTCGGTCTCTTTGTCTAAGAGTATCGCATACCAGGTCTAGGGGTGGTAAACGTCAGACCATAATAACTCGATAATTCGTACCGATGTGGCTCAGGACCAATTTGAGAAACTATTGATCCAACCATCAGTAAATCCCAACTGCCTTCCCCAAGGTCTTACGGTGATGGTCAAACGAACACAGCGCGATATCGACTCCCTATACCAGGAGAGACGAATCCCCAATAATCGCTTACTACCTCCATGTGGCTCGGAAATGTATCCACCTAAAACCTGTTTGCACGCCTCGGTAGAGCCGTAGTAGGATAGTAATTTAAGTACAGTGGGAAATCACACGAGACAAATAATGATCTCAGGTCTAAAAACTAACATGTACTCATGTCACCTGCGAACTGCTATCGGACGATAGGTATAGTACCATCTAGAAGTGCTCGGCGAGTCCGTCTAGTGTACTCACCCCCAGTGAGCACCTGTATACGATCTTAGGTGCCAAAGACCAATGGCTGTGGGACCAATCATCGCCCCTTGTCGGGGGTCTAGAAACGTATACACCAGTCTATTCCGGAATATCGATGTCACGACCCGCAGGGTACGGAACGTGACTAGCACTTAAGTTATGAAACGTCTCAAGGCGTCCGTAAAATAAGTAAGCCAAAGCCCAGAAATCAAAACCAAAAAGCAGAAGAGTGAAGGAAAACCAATCAATTGAAAGCCGTTTTTAAAAACAATATCAATTTTTCCGAAAATTTCGGCAGAGTCTCCTTTGTAAATACTGGCCCCCAAAATGGGTACAACAAGAATATATATGAATACAACAAATAAGGCATTCCCAAGCGGGAGCTAGCTCTTCGCCACAAGGCGGTCACAAATCCCACGCAATGTAAGTCAGCAATGTGCATAAATAAACATAAGAAGCACAAGTAAAACAGCATATCGACTCAAGTGAGCTCGACCCCAAAATACAGCATAAAAAGTCCACAAATCTCACAGTCTCGTCTTTAGGTCAATATACAACAATACTGGTAGATACAGTAGATGGAGTACTCTAGATACAAAGAATATACAAGGTGGTACAAAATAATAATACAACCCACCTACGAGCAAAAGCCTCGAATCCAGGCAAAAGAGGCAAAAGAAGCTAGTGCGCCCGCCGCTATTGTACCGACGGAGCGGACCTGCAAAAGGCTGTGGCACAACGGGAGTGAGTTGCCAACTCGTGAGTAATAAATAACATCTACAAAGGCTATCGCATGCATGCACACAAGTATCCTAGCATCTCTAAAACAGATATGGCAGGGTATACTAGCAGGTATGTATGCAGCATGAATATACTAGCATGTATGTATGCAACATGAATATACTAGCAGGTATGTATGCAATATGAATCAACTCGTGATCTGCATGTGTAAGTATAAGAAATCATCTTTTTCCTTTAGGAATCTCTTTTGAAATATCAGCACAATACCAATAGAATCAACCAGAATCCGTGTTCAGCAATGACACCTCAAAACTGTCTCAAATCTCATATATCCATATCATAGTATCTCTGCCCCAGCCGTCCAGCTGACCCATCTCAAATATCAATATCTCATCATCTCGCGGCCATGGTCGGTATCCTCTGGATATCCGTCGTGCCAAAAAGTCACCGGTAGGTAGTCTATCCCCAGCCACGCTCAACGTCAGCAACACGGCCTTCTTGCCCCGGGGTACCTTACCGGGCCAACCATGTACCCGAGACGGTTCATCCAACTTCTCGAAACGGGTCTCGAAAACCACAGCAAATTCATGGTGGACGACACTTACACCACTAGAAAACCGCAATTTACATATTTTAAAAAGGCAATAAGTTTAGAAATTTTGCGGCTTTCCCCCGAAATCCAGAAATATCATAAAATCTCAAGAAATCCTCATAAGTGCATATGTCAATGATAATGAATGCATATGGTATCAATAATCAAGTTGCGATGTATGATTAATAGACTAGGCATGAACAAATAATATGATGAGGTACATGCACATGAATAGCAATCCTACGATTTCATTTTAAGGATTTAAAGGCAATAGCACAGGTTTAAGCATCAATTATAGTAAAAGGTTTCAAATTATAGGTTATCTAGTGTGGTGGCATGGCAATTATCAGGGCGTGTGTGTACGCATGAATAGTGCTCGTGCTGTATATAAAAACCCTGGCAATAGTGCAGGTGTCCTATAGAATGGGTTCGCATATGTATGTCAAATAAAGCATGGATGTAGTTACTAATATTACTAGAAATCTTTAACTACTTAAACTATCGAGCGACTTGCGCCATCCAAATGATAGTCCCCCGTTGATGTTACATCTACTCACCGGAATCCCCAGCTAGCTACGTCCAATCACCGCTTTCCCTTTTCGTGCCGCGTCCGAAGTCTCCGCGACCGTCCTGGAATTTGCACCAATATAAAACATAAGGTTACATATCATGAAACGACTCAAATCCCGAACGAAAAATATCAACGTTCACAAGCTAGGCACAACGTGCATAAGGTGCGCGGAACACACACGAAAATCACAAAAACTAACTATAATCGTCGTTTTGGGGCGCCCGACAAAACTAAAACACGATCACACAAAATTCCGCATTCACATACCCTACAAGTTGTAGGAGATGCGAAAAATATAATCAAGATATCACAAATAATGCACCTCTTAATTTTATGAAAAACCTAGTAAGCATGAAAACTAGAAAATTGACGCAAAAATCGCGGATTTGCGACAAAAAGACTACAATCTAGCATGAACAACCAATCCACACTACAAGAAATCTACAACACTAAAATAACCCACATGCAATGCTTCAAATTTCCATTTTCCATAAACAATTCCTTTCTTGATTTTTATAACTAACGAAAACCAACCCAAACTATACATGAAACATGAAATTAACCCTAATTTGAAGCCCAATAAGCAAGTTAACCTCTTAGATTTGGTTTGTATAATAACTAGATAACAAAATAACTTAATTAACCTAATAATGGTTTTCTAAACCCTAGTTAAACTCAAACCATAAACTTTAATAAAAAACTAGTATGCAAATAGCACTAAAATTAACACTAAAACAACTAAATTAAAGGAATTAACCATAAGTATTTAAATGGGTAAGGATTATACCTCAATTTCTATGGATCTAGCATGGTGATTTGCCTCTAAATATGCCTCCTTTCTCCAAGATTTAAACCAAATTGGGTGTGAGAAAAGATGGATTAAGGGTTTGCTTTGAATTTATGAAGGAAATTGTTGATTTTTGATGGATTTTGATGAATTTTTGGAAGGAAAAAGAGAAGGGGAAATTGGGGACAGCAGCAGGGACAACTCTCGGCCATGTGGGAAGGGAGTGGGGGAGAATGGTGTGGGATTGCTAAATCTTTCACCAAGTCAAAGCCATTACATACCCAAAGTACACCATACCTTAATTACAATATTTTAATCCTTTTCATACCATTTCTTCACATGAGTTGAGGAAAAATTTTGTGGGCTTGTTGCTGAGGTGGGGCCGGCCAAGAGGGAGTGAGGATGAGTGTGAGAGAGTGCACAAAAATTTTTATGCAAAAAGACCCCCCACAAGTCCAAAATTGCAAGTTTTAGTTCAAAATAAATATATTTTTGTTTTCCATAATAAAAACCCATTAAAACTTGAAATAAAATACTAAAAATTTATATTACAACTAGATTTTAATTAACATGATTTTAAAGATTAAAATTTGCCCATTTAAATTTGTATTTATCGCTAATTTAATGTATTTTTTTTACCGGCATAAAATAATATTAAAAATTGAAAAATTAGGGAAAAATTTTAAACGACCAGAATTTTATAAGTAACTCATTAGCTACTAAAAACTAGCACTTACCTATCCGAATTAGGTATAATTAGGGCTAAACTGCAAAATAACAATAATGACGATTTATGGAAAAATACCAAATTTTCACCGATTTTCGGGAAAACACCAAAACGACCTTTTCAAGGCGCTACAATCGATGCCCTGTCTCGATACTCCCATGACTAGGAACATTTAAGGATGTGCTTATGGACTACCCAGCCCCCACATGTATGATCACTATCATAACGTTGGTAGTCAAGCAATAAGCCTACGGGCTTTATCAACATATATTAATGATACGCAATAACAAGTAAAACATATACACATGTTAAGATAAAGGAAAACCAAATAACATACTATCATATCGAGCAAGATTGTCATGCACATAGATATGTCCAAGCATCCACTATATACACATATACAATAATGGCCTCTAGGGCATACATATCCAACAATCTCCCACTTGCACTGAGGTCATATATTGGCGTAATGACTTCCCAACGTCTGCTCTAGGGCCAGTTGTTGGCGTTTCGCATAACCAATATCTTAAATAGTCTTTCGATATGTGCTTGAGGGAGGGCCTTGGTGAATGGATCCGCCATGTTCTCATTTGTATCTACTTTTCGCACCTCGATCTTCCGGCGATCTACGATCTCCCTGATCAGGTGATACCGCCTCAAGATGTGTCTGGATTTCTGATGGGACTGTGGTTCCTTCTCTAAAGCCATAGCCCCATTGTTGTTGCAATACAAAGGTATTGGATCAACAATGAACGGAACCGCCTCAAGTTCAGTAATGATTTTCTTTATCCAGATCGCTTCTTTTGCGGCATCGTTGGCAGCAATATATTCGAGCTCCATCATCGAGTCTGCGACGGTGTCCTGTTTGGAGCTCTTCCAACAGACCGCCCCTCCGTTGAGGGTAAACACAAAACCCGAGACAGACTTTCTGTCATCCTTGTCACTTTGGAAGCTCGAGTCGGTAAAAGACTCTACCTGGAGGTCCCCATTACCATACACCAAGAATAGTTCTTTAGTCCTTCTCAGATACTTAAGAATGTTCTTTATAGCTATCCCATGATTCTCACCTGGGTTCGACTAATACCGACTCACCACGCTAAGCGCGTAAGCTACATTTGGTCTGGTATATAACATTGCATATATTATAGATCCTACAACCGAAGCATAGGGTATAATGCTCATGTGAGCCCTCTTCTCATTAGTCTTGGGATACATCTCTTTGGAGAGGGTAATTCCGTGCAAAATGGCTATATTACCGCGCTTGGAATTTTTCATACTAAACCTCTTTAGTATGGACTCTATGTGCCCGGACAGTGAAAATACCAACAATCTCTTGGATCTATCTCTGTAGATTTTAATCCCCATAATGTAGGAGGCATCACCCAGGTCTTTCATGGAGAACCTTTGTGATAAGAACAACTTGACCGATTGTAGCATAGGAATGCCATTTTTGTTGGATATAGTGCCCTCAAGGCAATTATTGTAATTGCAAGTAAGCAATTATGATAATTGAACGAGGACCTATACAGGTAGAACAGTCTTACTAGAGATGATAACATACTATCTGGTACCATTATGTGTATATGTTTTGATAAAGCCCATAGGATTACTGCTTGACTACCCACATTATGATGGCGATCATATACGTGGGAGCTAGGTGGTCCATAAGAACGTCCTTAAATGTCCCTAGTCGAGGGAGTATCGAGACCGGGCATCGATACTCCGGAGTAGACTAGTGTATACTTTTCGAGACCCCGACGAGGGGCGGTGGCCGGTCTCACAAGCCATTGGTGTTGAGTCACCTAAGATAGTATACAGGTGCTCACTGGAGGTGAGTACACCAGACGGAATTGCCGAGAACTTCTAGATGATATTATACTTATCGTCAAATAGAAGTTCTCTTATGGTATGAGTACAGGTTAATCCTTTGACATGAGATTTTCATTTATCTCATGTGAGTTCCCACTGTACTTAGATTACTATCCTACTACGGCTCAAACGAGTCATGCAAACAAGTTTTAATTGGGTACAGTCCCGAGCCACATGGAGGCAGTGAACAATCGTCAGGGATTCGTCTTTCCTGGTATTAGGAGTCGATGTCGCATTGTGTTGGGTTAGTCATCACCAGAAATCCTTAGCCAAGGTAGATGAGATTTACTGATGTGATATCAGTAATTTCTCAGTAGGTGATGAGCTTCAGACTAGCACGACTTATCGGGTTAGTAGGGGTTTGATGTTATCCACCCCCTAGACCCGGTATGCGATTATCTCAGACAAAAAGACCAGACTGTACAGAGATTGTCACAGACATGCTTAGTAGGGGTATGGATGAGTTTGCTCGTCGTCCTTGTAGGGTGTTTTTCGTCATCCCATTGAGATGGGAATACGCGCGCGCTTGTCAGGCATACTACAGATTCCTCCCTCCTAGGGTAGGCTGGGGTTTATTGATTGTGGGGATCCGAATCTCCGGCAGCCGCGGACTAAGCTGCCGTTAATTACCCCTCGCCTTTGGAGCGAGGGAACCTCCGATTAACGAGTTAAACTGGTCATGTGAATTCAATGTGCAGTGTTGTGTTTTGAAGGGGTTTTGGATATATCGGGGGCCCCACAGAGTTTTTACGGGGGTCTCGCTACCCGGATAGCGGGCTGGGGGTCAAGGGGGCTAGCAGCCCCCTTGCGGGGTGCGGGGCAGCGTCCCGTTAGAAATTTTTTCTAACGGGGGAAGTATTTTTAGTGTGAAGTATGTGGGTGTGTGCGTGCGTGTGTGTCTATATATATATATATATATATATATATATATATATAAGGGAAAAGGGCATCCAAAGGATGTGTGGGAGAAAGCGCTCGGGCGCTAGTGCCTTACGTGCCAGGCACGTGGGCGCTCGGGCGCTAGCGCATGGTGTTCCAAGCATGTGGGTGCTCGGGCGCTAGCGAGCACCCCACGTGCCAGGCACGTGGGCCCGCGCAAGAGAGCTAGCGCCCCACGTGCCAGGCACGTGGGCGCTTGGGTACTAGCGCTTTGGGCGCTAACGCTCTGAGCGCAAGAGCGCCAGCGCTTTGGGAGGCAAAAGGGATTTAGTCCCTGCAATGGGAGTTGTACTCCCAGAAAGAAACACTTATTATTTTATGTGTGTGTGTGTATATATATATATGAGGAGTTAAAATCCTAGGATATTTTGAGGTTGATGAAGGGGCTTCTCCCCTTGAGCCCTGGATCTTCCCCAAAGTGGGGTTTCTAGAGATGGGTCTCCTTCTTCTTCCTGTCGTTTGGCCGGATCTTGGAAATAAGGGGTGAGACTTAAAAATCTCCCCCTTTTGAGATCTAATGGCAGATCCAAGTTCCCATTTGTGGGTTTTGTGGTGAAAAACCATTTAGTTTTGGAAAAAGAAGAGTAAAATTCTTGATTTAATTCAAAAGAAAGAAGAAGGTTTTAGAACCTTGAGGAAAGAGAAAGAGGCACATGCCCTAAATTTTGGGGAATAAAAAGTATATCAGATATTTTCATCATGTTGCCTTATATAGGCTTATATATTTACATATAGCTTCTTGCGCTTTACAAAATGGCATTTTTCCCATCCCATGGCTCATGTGCCATTTCTTTTTGCACATAAGCCATGGGCTTACAAAAATTTGGCTTTATGCCTATCTTGCATACATTCATGCACAAAAAATTACATCAAAATTACTTGTTACATGATTTTTTATTTTGGCATGGGGAGGGCCGGTCGCTTCATGTTCGGACTCGACTTGGGCATGGGCCCACTTGATCTGGGCTTGGGCCCACTTGGCTTGGGGTTGACCTTGACTTTGACTTGGCCAACCGGGGTGCAATTTTCGACCCCAACAAAATGCCCCCATCAATAAATGCACACCACATATGTGGGTCTTGTGCATGAAATTGATGTATCTTCTTTCACGTAGAGGCAACTTACTTTGGTTCCCACTTTTTGGGATGCACTGCCCTTTTAACGACATGGATGGTCGACGCTTGACACGTCTCCGAGACGGAGTGTGCGTGGTAGACGTTTCTCTGGCCTGGAGTGATTTGGTTCCCGATTTGTGGGAAGCCCGCGCTGCCCTTTTTAAGACATGGACGGTCGACGCTTAACGCGTCTCCGAGATGGAGTGTCCGTGGTAGACGTTTCCCTGGCCCGGAGTGATCTGGTTCCCGCTTTGTAGGAAGCCTGCACTACTCTTTTTACGACATGGACGGTCGACGCTTAATGCGGAGCGATTTGGTTCCCGATTTGTGGGAAGCCTGCACTGCCCTTTTTACGACATGGATGGTCGACGCTTGACACGTCTCCGAGACGGAGTGTCCGTGGTAGACATTTCTTTGGCTCAGAGTGACCTGGTTCCGGCTTTGTAGGAAGCCTGCACTACCCTTTTTACGACATGGACGGTCGACGCTTGACGCGGAGCGATTTGGTTCTCGATTTGTGGGAAGCCCGCACTGCCCTTTTTACGACATGGGCGGTTGACGCTCTGGTCTGGAGCGATTTGGTTCCCGATTTGTGGGAAGCCTGCACTGCCATTTTTGTGACATGGACGGTTGACGCTCTAACCCGGAGCGATTTGGTTCCCAATTTATGGGAAGCCTACACTGCCCTTTTTACGACATGGACAGTCGACGCTTGACGCGTCTCCGAGACGAAGTGTCCGTGGTAGACATTTCCCTGGCCTGGAGTGATCTGGTTCCCGCTTTGTAGGAAGCCTGCACTGCCCTTTTTACGACATGGACGGTCGACACTTGACGCGGAGAGATTTGGTTCCCGATTTGTGGGAAGCCTGCACCGCCCTTTTTACGACATGGACGGTCAACGCTCTGGTCCGGAGCGATTTGGTTCCCGATTTGTGGGAAGCCTGCACTGCCATTTTTGCGACATGGACGGTCGACGCTCTGACCTGGAGCAATTTGGTTCTGGATTTGTGGGAAGCCTGCACTGCCCTTTTTACGACATGGACGGTCGACGCTTGACGCATCTCTGAGATGGAGTGTTCGTGGTAGACGTTTCCCTGGCCCGGAGTGATCTGGTTCCCGCTTTATAGGAAGCCTGCACTGTCCTTTTTATGACATGGACGGTCGATTTGATTCCGAGGCGGAGCATAACTCCGGCAGGGAAGGTAGATATCCCGAAGCGAAGCATGATTTCGACACGGGATAAATTCTGGGATGGAGCATGATTCCACCGCAGAGGTTGTTGGTTTGATTTGATTTGGGTTGACATCAGCATCGCTATACTGGAATATGGTACCAGAAGCGAATCATCAGTTGCCATGAGAGGATTTGGGAATTTTGGTTTTTGTTTGGCATCAATATCGCTACACTGGAATATGGTACCAGGAGAGAATCATCATTTGCGTCGAGAGGATTTGGGAATTGATGGCTTGGGAGACAGGTTTAGATCCCTATCACGTAAGGCTTTTCAATTTTATGGGCCGTAAGGGTCCCATAAAAGCATTTTCTCCCTACGAGTCGAAAGGATCTCGTAGGTGTATTTTCTCTTTAGGAGTCGTGGGGACTCCTAAGTGTGTTGCTCCTTTGTGAGTCGTAAGGATCTCACGCGGGAATTTTCTCCTCACAAAGTCGAGAGGACTTTGCGAGTGCATTTCATCTCTTTTTACGAGTTTGCGCCCTTTCGGGTTTTCACAAACTCGCCGGCAGTCCTGCTGTTTTTACTCACGGAGCCCTTTCGGGTTTTCATCCGTGCCCATTTTTCTTGTGGACATACCATTTTTTTTGGGACTTTGAATGTGGTCTCACCGGTAGGACTCAGAGAGATTGGGATTGTTTTACGCCCGTGGATTGTATACGGTTTTGCAGGATGTATGATCCAGACCGTAGGACCGGAAAAATTTTGGGACTTTGTTGGTGTCTGCATCGCTGCACTGGAATATGGTCCCAGGAGCGACTCATCATTCGCCGTTGGGGTATGGGATTTGGAATTTGGCTGGCGTCTGCGTCCCTGCACTGGAATATGGTACCAGGAGTGACTCATCATTCGCCATTGGGGTATGGGATTTAGAATTTGGCTGGCGTCTGCATCGCTGCACTGGAATATGGTACCAGGAGTGACTCATCATTCGCCACTTGGGGATTTGGATTTTGGCCGGCGTCTGCATCGCTGCACTGGAATATGGTACAAGGAGTGACTCATCATTCGCCATTGCCTACTGGGAAGCGATGGCTTAAGAGACAGGTTTAGATCCCTATCACCTAAGGCTTTTCAATTTTATGGGCCGTGAGGGTCCCATAAAAGTATTTTCTCCCTACGAGTCGTAAGGATCCCGCAGGTGCATTTTCTCCTTAGGAGTCACGAGGACCCCCAAGTGTGTTTTTCCTCTGTGAGTCGTAAGGATCTCACGAAGGTTTGTTCTCCTCATGTATCTTGAGGACACATGAGTGGGTCTTCCTAATGGAGCATAATTCCAAGGGCGGAGACCAGCCGCGTAACTGGTGGTTGCGGTGGGGCATGAGCGTGATGAGAATTATTTGAGCCCGTGGATTGTATACGGTAGTCAATTTATGGACTGGCCGTAGGGCCGAGAGAATTTTGGGAATTTGAATTTTGGTTGGCGTCTGCATCGCTGCACTGGAATATGGTACCAGGAGCGACTCATCATTCGCCGTTTTTCTTTTATGTGTATATTTTTTTGTTTTACCGCGATTGCTCTAACATTTCAGCTTTTCTTATCGCGAAGGTCGCGATTGCCCTATTTATTCGTGGTTGCCCTATCATTTCGGCTTCTTTTTATTTACACATTTTTTTTATTTACACATTTTTTTCCACACATTTTTTTACATTCCCAGTTTAACGACTTAGAGGTCGATTGGTCTCAGTTTAACGATGTAGTGGTCAATTGTTCCCAGTTTAACGACGTGGTGGTCAGTTGTTCCCAGTTTAATGATGTGGTGGTCGATTGTTCCCAGTTTAACGACGTGGTGGTCAGTTGTTCCCATTTTAATGACGTGGTGGTCGATTGTTTTCAGAGAAAGGCAGATGTCTGAGAGAATCAGTTTCATGAAGAACTTCAGTCTCCGTTTGTATGAAATTGGCGGTCGCAGTTGGACTGTTTGTTAACACGCCTTTAGACAGTTTTATCTCTCCTGCCTTGTATTGCTTTTCGACCCAATCTTTGAAGACGAAGCAGTCCTCAATGGCATGACATATCACTCTGTGATAGGGGCATTATTTGGGGTCGTCGGTCATATTCGCTTCTTGAGGTCTTTTTGACTTTGGCAGTTGTAGACCGTTCCTCAGGGGGTCTTTAAATATTTTACGGATTTTGTCCCTTCTGAAGGAATAGACCTTATCCAGCTTCTCTTTCAGTGCAGATTCTCCTCCCTCTCCGAACACTGGCTTCCGAGGCTGGTTGGCACTAGGCCCGCTCATCCCTCGCTTATTTCGCTTAGTCGAAGTGTTGAAAGATTCAGAATCGTCAGGATTTCCGCCATTGCGATTATCGTCCTTTTGGTTTCTCCAGGACCTATTGTTATTTTGGGAATCCAAGGAGGACTCCTGCTTTGAGCGCTACAGCATCTGAACTTTCCTGGTCAGCTCTTGGAATGTTTTGAGACCCGCGGTGTATAGAAACGGGGCCATCCAATTGTTGAGATTTCCGACAAGGAGACTGACAGATTGGTCCTGCTCTATCGGCGGTTCACATTTGACGGAGAGATTGCGCCATCGGGTTATAAAATCCATGCTGCTTTCGTTATTCTTTGGCTTGGTCCTTACGAGCTCGGCAATGGTGATCTTATCGCTGACGCTCAAGAACCTCTGCCGAAACAGAGACTCCATTTGGACGAAAGTCATGACGGAGCCATACGGTATGCTCGCGTACCAGTCGAAAGCAACGTCGGCCAAGCTATTAACGAACTGGCAGAGGAGAAGCGCGTCATTGCCCCCAGTATTCCCGCATGAGGCTTTAAAGTGGGCGTTGTGCTGATTCGCATTTCCCGTCCCATCGAATCTTCCGAATTTAGGGATAACATAGCCGCGAGGAAATTCTACTAGATCATACTGAGCAGGATATGGTCTCCCGCTACTGCTAATATCTTTTTGCGCTTAAGCTTTGGCTACCAATGTTTTGACTTTATTGGCAACCAAATCCATGATTTGATCTTGAGTTAGCGGGCTACTGTTATCGGTAGCCAAGACATTTCCCGAGATAGGATGCGACTGACTTTTATGCGGTCCGCCCGCCTTTAGATTTGAGGAATAGGCGTCGGCTGTCTCAGGACACCGTTTCCCGGTTCATGAGCAGAGCCCTACGCTTGATTGGGCGGCTGAGAGGCAATTCGGGCTGTGAGCTGTAAGACGACATTTGTCAAGTCATCAATTTTTGAGTAGAGCTTGGCCATCTCCTTATCTTTGTTTCTGAGCTGCTTTCGGAGCTCCTGGAGAAGTTGCTGCTCTGCGGTTTTAGAATGGAAAGTTGGCTCATCTTTGCTCTCCGAGCCCGACTCCTCATGAACTGAGGGCTCTCTCTGCTTATCAGCCTCACTGGGAGGGTCTTCATTACCTTCCAGAGGAGGCTGGTCTTGGAATGCGGCAGCCATATTCACACCAGATGGGATTTGGGATGTGGTGGCCCCGTCCTTGCTCTTGCTGCGCATACCCACCATGTAGACAGTGTGGACAACATATCCAGTCGTCTCTTTATCTTTGGCGGAAATCTTAGAGAAGATACCCGATCTAGCAGTTGTCGACGGCACCGCTGGAGCTTGCTCGAGACGCCTCGTTGCTTTATTCGTGTTGATGGCCTTGCCCACAGTTGGGGACAAGGAAAGTCGTTCAAATATCGACTTGCGTTTGAGTTGGGGCACCTTCGAGACCACCATATTTGGCCTCTTACCTTTCAAGACCGGTTTTTCTGTCACCGGGGCTTGAAGAGCTGGGATGGCGTTAGCTAACACGAACAGAATAGAGTCAAATGGTAGCGGCGGCTCTTCCCATTGTTGCCCGAGACTGGCCGGAAGGACCGTCCTGGCGTTCATCTTCATCTTATAGGAGATGAGAGCTGTGTTGAGAGCTGAGCTTGTCCTTGGAGAGATTTTTGCTACGACCGGAGATTGCAATTGGAGAACGTTAACCTGCACAAAAAAACATAATTTTAGTACAAGCAATTGATATGCATATTAATTGAGTTCGCATGAAAGCTTAACCCGAAATATGGGAGGAGAGATTGGTCCCGCTGGGCGTGCCAGAATCTGTAGGGTGTTTTTCGTTACCCCATTGAGATGGTAATACGCACGCGCTTGTCAGGCGTACTATAGATTCCCCTTGCCTACGGTAGGCTGGGGTTTATTGATTGTGGGGATCCGAATCTCCGGCAGCCGCGGGCTAAGCTGCCGTTAATTACCCCTCACCTTTGGAGTGAGAGAACCTCCGATTAACGAGTTAAACTGGTCATGCAAACCCAATGCGCAGTGTTATGTTTTGAAGGGGTTTTGGATATATCGGGGGCCCCGTAGAGTTTTACGGGGGTCCCGCTACCTGGATAGCGGGTTGGGGGTCAAGGGGGCTAGCAGCCCCCTTACGGGGTGTGGGGCAGCGCCTCATTAGAAATTTTTTTCTAACGGGGGAGGTATTTTTTGTGTGGAGTATGTGTGTGTGTGTATAAGGGAAAAGGGCATCCAAAGGATGCGTGGGAGAAAGCGCTCGGGCGCTAGCGCTTTGGGCGCTAGAGCTTCGAGCTCTAGGGCGTTAGCGCCTCACGTGCCAGGCACGTGGACGCTCGGGCGCTAGCGCTTTGAGTGCAAGGGCTCTAGCGCTTTGGGCGCTAGTGCCCCACGTGCCAGGCACGTAGGCGCTCGGGCGCTAGCGCTTTGAGAGCTAGCGCCCCACGTGCCAGGCACGTGGGTGCTCGGACGCTAGCGCTTTGAGCGCAAGAGCGCGAGCGCCCCACGTGCCAGGCACGTGGGCGCTCGGGCGCTAGCGCTTTGAGAGGCAAAAGGGATTTAGTCCCTGCAATGGGAGTTGTATTCCCAGAAAGGAGCACTTATTATTATTATTATTTTTTTTGTGTGTGTGTTTGTGTGTGTGTGTGTGTGTGTGTGTGTTTGAGGAGTTAAACTCCTAGGATATTTTGAGGCTGATGAAGGGGCTTCTCCCCTTGAGCTCTGGATCTTCCCCAAAGTGGGGTTTCTGAAGATGGGTCTCCTTCTTCCTCCTGTCGTTTGGCCGGATCTTGGAAAAAAGGGGTGAGACTTAAAGATCTCCCCTTTTTGAGATCTAATGGCAGATCCAAGTTCCCCTTTGTGGGTTTTGTGGTGAAAACCTATTTAGTTTTGGAAAAGGAAAAGTAAAACTCTTGATTTAATTCAAAAGAAAGAAGAGGGTTTTAGAATCTTGAGGAAGGAGAAAGAGGCACAGGCCCTAATTTTTGGGGAATGAAAAGTATATCAGATATTTTCATTATGTTGCCTTATATAGGCTTACACATTTACATATAGCCTCTTGGGCTTTACAAAATGGCATTTTGCCCATCCCATGGCTCATGTGCCATTTCTTTTTGCACATAAGCCATGGGCTTACAAAAATTTGGTTTTATGCCTATCTTGCATACATTCATGCACAAAAAATTACATTAAAATTACTTGTTACATGATTTTTTATTTTGGAATGGGGAGGGCCGGCCGCTTCATGTTCGGACTCGACTTGGGCATGGGCCCACTTGGCTTGGGGTTGACCTTGACTTTGACTTGATCAACCGGGGTGCAATTTTCGATCCCAACAGTCCTTCCTTTTGCTCAATACCTGGGTAACCGTTACGTACAGCTAGTGCTACTGACGTGCTTGTGGTTAAACCCACTGCCAGCATATTGACGGGTTTTTAGAGTCCCACACAGTGGGTTTTCCCAGTTCAGGCAAAATGATGTAGTGGCCATATATTGATACGTGCAGGGTTCCGATTATGTATGTGTTCTATCTACGCGGAGTTTAATCGGGCGGATGATAATACTAGCCGGCTTAGGATTAAGCCGGATTATTAAATCAAGTTTTGATTTAATAATGTTCATATATATATTTCGATATGTATATTCTAGTCTTATGTTCATTGTATTTTTCTATCTCTTGAGTATTCGTATTTTGATACGAATATGGGCATGTATTTGCGGGGATGTATTCTTGTATTTATACAAGAATATTTCTAGAAGAAGGACTACTCATTTCAAGGTTTTTCTTTTTAAGAAATTAAGAAATGGGATGGAAAGAGAAATGGTGGAGGGTATGGGCAAATAAATTTATAATTCATTTACAAATACTATTCAAACATGGTTGTAGTTTTAAAATGGAAAAAATTCTTTTAACACAGGAAAGTAAGTATGCTTGGATGAGTGGAAGTTTTATTCATTCTACCATTTACCTTCTCTCTCTTCCATGGCTCCTCCTCTTTCTTCTTCCTCTACCTTCTCATGAGTTGAGATTCAAAAGGATTAAGAGAAAGAAAAATCCTAAGAACACTCACATACATCACTAAGCATCCTAGATCAGCATCCTAGAATCTTTAGTTACTTTATGGATGAAGTTGAAGCTTGAACTTGGTTCCCTTGGGTGGATCATCTTTAGCGAAGGAGAACCAGCTTGCAAGCGTGATCCGGAGCTCTTAAGAGTATGTTAGAGTCCAACCCAATTGGAGCAAATGAAGACGCTATAAAGATTGTAATTTCTATCATCTAGTGTTTGCTAGTTTAGGTGTTTAGTTTAGATTCTTGGTTATAAGTTTTTAGTTCAATAAAAATTTTCGTTTTCATATTCTGCATTAACTGCGGGTTAGCGGTGAGGGCACTAGGAACTTTCAATTTTCTATTAAGAGAATGTCATCCACGTACAAGACTTGGAATACGCCAGTTCTTCCTACAATCTTCTTATAGATACAAGGCTCATCCTTGTTCTTGATGAAGTCAAATTCCTTGACTGTCTCATCAAAACAGATGTTCCAGCTCCGTGATACTTTCTTTAATCCGTAAATGTATTTAAGCAATTTGCACACCTTCCCGCTGCACCCACTGTCCATGAATCCCTCTGGCTGATCCATATAAACACGCTCTTCCAAACTTCCGTTCAGAAAAGCCATTTTTATGTCCATCTGCCAAATTTCATAGTCATGGAATGTAGCAGTGGCAAGTAGGATCCGAATGGATTTCAGCATAGCCACTAGAGAAAAGGGTTCGTCATAGTCCACACCGGGTCTTTGACAAAAACCTTTTGCAACAAGTCTAACCTTATAGGTTTCCACCTGTTCATCTACACCAATCTTCTTTCTGAAGATCCATTTGCATCCAACGGGGTTTACCCTAGGAGGAGCAATATCCAAGGTCCAAACTTTGTTGGTGTACATGGACTCCATTTTGGATCGCATAGGATCCAGCCATTTATTAGAGTCCCTACTGGTAATGGCCTGCTTGAAACTGGTAGGATTATTTTCTTCCAAGATGCAATCCTCTCGATCCCCGTCTATGAAAAAACCGTAGTATCTCTTAGGCGGATGAGAAATTCTACTAGATCTGCGGAGTGGCTGAGGCTCGTCTGGGATTATTGGATGTTGAGGTTCCACCAGATCTTTAGTTTGAGTTTGTGGTTGAGGAATTTCTTCCAATTCTACCGTGCTCATGTTTATTTCTTTTGCATGAAATTGCCATTCTAAAAAGGTGGTGCGACGAGCAACAAAAACCTTCTGATTCTCGATGTGGTAGAAAAGATATCCTAGAGAATTTTTACGATATCCCATAAACTTGCACAAAACTGACCGTTCCTAAAGTTAGTCCGAATTTTGTACTTTTACATAGGCGGGACAACCCCATAGCTTAATATGTTCTAGATATGATCTTTTGCTACTCCATATTTCATATGGAGTCTCAGGCAAAGATTTGGAAGGAACCTGATTCAATAGGTATACCGCTGTCTGAAGTGCATGTCCCCAAAAAGAAAGAGGCAACTCGGTATTGCTTATCATGGAGAGAACCATATCCAATAGGGTGCGATTCATCCTCTCTGATACACCGTTGTGCTGTGGTGTATATGGAGGAGTAAGCTGAGAGAGAATTCCATTCTCTACTTCGCTTTTATATTCTTTGAATTTCTCAAAAGCTTCAGATTTATGTTTTATGAGAAATACATATCTGAATCTAGAGAAATCATCAGTGAATGTAATGAAGTACGAGAATCCACCCTTGCATGTATAAACATTGGACCACATAAATTCCTGTGTATGAGTCCCAATAGTTTTGTAGCTCTTTCTCTGTGTCCGGTGAATGGAGATTTGGTCATCTTTCTTTTGAGACAAGACTGGCAAGTTTCATAGGATGAAAATTCGAACGGATTCAGATATCCATCCTTATGCAACTTACTTTGTCTTTTCTCACCAATATGACCAAGTCTACAATGCCACAAGTAAGTTTCGTTCGTATCTGGACTCTTCCTCTTGCGTGTGTTCTGTATATTAAGAACAGTGTTTTGATTAAGAACATAGATACCATTACACAGTGTACCTTCTGCAACCAATACCTGATTAAGGTAAATGTTCATGATATTTCTATCTAGAACAAAGTTATATCCATCTTTATCAAGTAAAGAAACTGATATGATATTGCAAAGCATGGAAGGTACATAGTAGCAGTTGTTCAAAATCATAGTATTGCCGCTTGGTAACACTAGATGATATTTACCGACGGCAGCAGCATCAACTTGTACTTCGTTCCTTACTCTGAGGGACATATCACCAGGTCCAACCATCCTGCTTTTTCTCAGTCCCTGCAATAAATTACAGATATGAGATCCCGATTCGGTATCTAGTACCTAGGAGGTAGGACTGACCGAAAAATAGTTCTCAATAACAAGAACACCTGAAGGAGACGCAATAGTATGCTTCTTCTTCACCAGGGTCAGCAAGGAATTCATATGTAATCCTCTTTCCCTTGCTCGAGCTTGTGACATTTGTCACAAGTCAGAGCCGAATCGAAGTTCCCCAGCCCCGAATAAGAATCCAGGTCTGTCAAGTTATACATTTTATTATCTTGATTACGGTATGACATGGTTGCTACCTAGAGAGAGAGAAAAGAAATACTTAGCGTGCGCTCTTGCAAGTTTAAATTGGTTATTATTTTATCTAAACAGGATGGGTCATACTGTTTCCTCGAATCCTTCAAATCTTAAAAAGAGAACTAGTTGGGATCATTAACACTTTACAAGTTCGCTAACCGTTCAGCCATGTAGGTGTTGGTACTCTGAGAGAGGTTTCCCGTGCTCTCACACAGACCTAATTAGAATAAATCTCATTTCTGCAGAGGCGTAACCCCGTTAACACCTTTCTAAACACCTAATAGGTTAGCTAATTGTGAAGTGAAAAATATCTCCCAAAAAGTAACAAATGCTCACAGTGGGATCGTGATCCAACTATCATTGCGTGATAATCTAGATGGAAGCCCACTAGTTACCACATTCTAGAAGGTATGCAACACTAGCGAGTTTCCTGTATATTTGAAACTCCCGAAGTGATTTTTGCCCCTAACGACTTTATGACCTTGACAATACCAACATATCATAAGCCGCTTGTCACGACCCGGAAAAGGCACGTGACTGACACTTGAATCATGTGAAGTCTATAGGACCACACCTAATTCAAGTAAGCCAAAATTCCCAGAAATCTAAAACTTTTTAGGGAAAATAGTGGAGGTGAAGTTTTAAAATAAAGGTACACTGAAATCAAGTTATTTCTTTTATAACATAAGTTATATTCTATAAAAATGCAATGTCTTATATCTATCTTGAAAACATTTTCGTCATTTAAAATTTCGGCAGTATCACCTTTGTAATTTTTAACCCGAAAACAATACAAGCAATAATAATAATAATAGGCATCCCCAAGCGGGAGCTAGCTCTTCGCCAATTGGCGGAAACAACTATGCAAAGATATAAATGTACAACGTTGAAGGCGAGGATCAAAACAGAGAAATAAAATAAAGAAAACCAAAGTATCATAAAAAAACCCAAAAACAAGAATAGATACAAGAGCGTGACTCTAAGTCCAAAAGAATATACAACAGTGGTTTCTAAGTCTACAAATATATATAGTCTGGTTGATGGAGTTTTTAACTAGATACAATAAAATAAATAAACAAATGCTACTGGTGGTCACGATGCAAGTGTATCCCACCTAACAAAGCAATCACCCAGAAGAAAAGCGGTGTGCCAGTAAGCCGCTACGAAAACCTGTGCGGTCAAACCTGCAAGAAAACTGTGGCACAATGGGGGTGAGTTGCCAACTCATGAGTAAAAGACATCACCGAGTAGAAATCGTATGAGTGACGATCTCCCTGGTCATTCAATACAATAATAATATATAATGACGTCGAATGGTAGCAAAGGTAATAATATAAGCATCAGTAAAACAATACTAAAGCAATAATGTCCAGGTCATAAGGTAATACCGTATCATGTGTAATGTATGCATGAGTGTAAATGCATTAACCAAAGTGTGTCCAGCAACGACACACTAAATCATGATAAAACCTGAGTGCCCCGCATCGACACTCGAAAACATCATGAAAACCGTATCCAACAGCGATACATAATACTCATATCTCGGGCTCCATCAGTCCGGATCGGCCCATGTCTTCTGATCTCACGAATGCGGTCAGTATCCTCCGGATATCCGCCGCGCTAAACTATCACCGGTCGGTAGTTCTCCCCTGCCGGGCTCAACGTCTCAATCTCTATACGGCCTTCTTGTCCCGGGGTACCGCACCGGGTCCACCATGTACCCACAGACAGTGTCTCCTCGCTCCTCATGGCTAGTAATCATATATCATATATGCTCCAGAACCGAGAAATCTTATGGTGGACGTCACACATCATATCAAGGAAAACCACATTTTTCTTTTTTAAAGGAGCATAAGTTTTCAATTTCACACGCGGTTTCCCAAATCCAGAAATCTCATGAAATACCGAAATCTCATATTCAAGAGTCAATAAAAAATAATGAATATCGGCATAAAGCCCCTCCACAGTGCATAAACAGAATGTATATATGAATGCATGTGGCATCTAAATAAGGAATGCAATATCTAAACTAGCAAGTGAGATCATGAATGCTAAAGAATACTAGTAAACTACAATTTATCAGATAATACGAATGAAGCAACGGTTCTCTAATGTGTACGTGGCATGACAATTACCGATGATGATGTGTGTGAGCCGGCCAATAGGTGTACGTGTAACATACGCATCATCGGTAATGGTGCATGTGTCCTAGCAGACGAGATCATAACAGCTAATGAAAGCATATGTATATATATGCAATGAAATGGAATTAACATAAACATAACAGAAAGGTAAATAGTAAACACAGCAAGATAAGATATACACAGATATATACGAGCCATACGGTTACCGTATTTAAAATAGTACGAATCGTTGTTTTTGGAAAAGTAGGGGCTACGGTGTTAATAAGAAAAGAAATATCAATTTGAAAATCTGTAGCGTCCCTCGGGATGCTCTTTGAAAATACCTACGATTCGTTAGTTTTGAAAATAGGTATGACTCGAACTCTATTCTAACATTTACTTAAGTAATTAAGAGACTAAACTAAAACGGTGTCGAAAGTGAAAGGAAATCTAAAGCATAACCGAGTCCATAAGTCTAGTAGTCGGTGATCCAGCCTCATAACATCACGTACGGTATAATCTATCGTACGGCATCCTCGAGTCAAGAATGCAGATCAATCATCATATAAATATATCTCGTACGGTAAAATCCGTCGTACTACATTCTCAAAATCGAGGGTACGGGTCAAATATCATATATATCATAATTCGTACGGTATCATCCATTGTACAATATCAAAATCAAAGGTACGGATCTAAGGTCATGTACAATTTAATATCATATCAAGTCACGTGTTATCGCATTCTATGTATATATCGCCCAACAATCCTTTAATATATCATATCATATACAAGGTCTCAACTCGATCATATAACATAACCTCACGACATCATGTCCAATCATATCGACTAAAAACCAAATAACATATCATATCCTCATCTCATATATATATATATATATATATATATATATATATATATGAACACACACACACATATGCATATATATATACACATATACACGCATATACCAAGTGCGTGTGTATGGCAACACATATCCTAAGGTTCGCTACTAAGATAAAAGAGGCTAAGGTTATACCTTCCTACGAATACGCTTATTCTAATCCTACGGTCCCCTAAAACCCTATTTGCTAAGTATCCAAGTCTTGCATCACAACACACACACACACACACACACATATACGGTTGCGGGGGTGTTATACGCCATCCACCCGACTTCCCCCGTAGATATACATCTACTCACCTATAATCCTTGCTTTAGCCGAAGTCGATGACGCCTTGCTCTCCTTGTCGTCCCTAAGCCCACGCGAAGGTACTTACAGTTCAAGCACGTCGTATTGTAAACAAAAATCCAATAAGAAATCCGAATCGAATTTCATAGAAATCCATATCCAAAACCGATACGACACGCGAAGCGCACCTAGGTTAGAATCTATGGTCAACGCACGCTAAAACGAAAAAAATAATATCTGACGTCGACGTATAAACGTCGAACGACCAAGTCACATCAAGAATTCAAAAATCCATGTTTCAAATATCAGATAACATCGTCAAAACCAACTCAAAATGTTCCCAGATTTTGGCACAGGTAGACTAGGACAAAACTAACAATACAGTAGCTAGGTTATAAGGAGTGTGAGCTACAGGCCAAACCCCAACATCCAAATCCAAAATTTGGCCGGCATGAATGCTACAGTACCTGGTGTCACCTGTTCTATTTGGAAGTCTGGGTCTCATTCTTCTATGGTGGTCTTTTAGTGGTCTAATTAGGTCAATGTAGTTGTTTGTTTTTCTTATAAGGACCCTAAGTTGCTCCAGATTCTATTTGAGTATCAAAAATCAATGAAAATCGACACGGGAAAATTCTAAGTTCATGTATTGGGTTCTAGACTCTGGTCTTGGCCAGTAAAATATCACTAAGGTCATTCAAAATACTCATTACACCTCAAATACACCTTCACAAGTCATTATATACCCTAAACCTCATCTTGGAATTTTCCAAGATAATTAAACCTCATTAGTTTGGCTCTAAACTACTATAGGAAATTAGGAAAACTAAAAACTTAATAAAATGAGTAGAAATATAGCTCATTTGGCAACTCAAGAAAATTCTTGGATTGCCCAAAGTGTTCAAAATCTCCACTTGATTGATCCATAAGGTTTGTAGTTAGGTTTGGAGTAGTTTTTGTGAAGGTGGCATGGTATTTTGATAGAGATTTGGGGTTGTATGTGGGTGCTAGAGGAGGTGGAGGATGAGGAAGGAGGTGAAGAAGATGAAGAAGAGGAATGAAGGAAAATATGAGCCATGGTGAGGAGAAACCCCCCTCTCTCTCACCCTCTCCTAGCCCATACCTCCATGTCCCCTTCATGCAAAATATCTTTCGTTATTCTTTTTTTTGAAAACAAAAATCATTTTTAAAAAGAAGAAGCCATGGTTCATAACAAATAAGAATGTAACAAGTGTTTTGCAACATGTTTTATTGTATGCCATATACATAAACAAGATTAATGCATATTTAGCGACATATTAATCAAGTTTAGCATTAACTTGTATACAATTAATTGTATAATAATTTATAAAATACCCAAATCATATAAATACCTTCAAAATCAATAATTATATAAATTTTCCAATTATTTTCTAAACTATAAGTATATAACCATAATACTTCATTAAAACCAATTTCCATACTTTTTATAATATCCATGAAATTTATTATTTTATTTATTTAAATTCCAAAAATAATATTTTATCTTTCTGAAATGTTACATCGCTAGTCAAGTTCGGCCTGTCATTATCTTGATTAACTTAGACCCACCCGCATAACCCTTGACAATACCAACATAGCTATGTGACTGTCCTAAATAATCAGAAACAAAGCTACAAACAAGCAATATTCAGCGACCGATCACTACGCCTTGACAATGCCAACATACGTAGGACGGATACTAAGTAATACTTGTTAGTTATATGTATGCCCTAGAGGCCATTATTATACATGTGATGTATATTATAGTGGATGCTTCGACATATATAGGGAGGATTTTCTTGCTCAACATGATAGTATGCTATCCGGTTGCTCTTTATTTTAACATGTACACTTGTTGTCTCTCTATTACATGTTGATAAAACCCTTAAGATGAGTAATTGACTACAAGGATTATGATGCAGATCATACTAGTGGGGTAGAGGTAGTCGGTAAGTGCATCCTTCAATTGTTCCTAGTCGTGGGAGTATCGAGACGGGGCATTGATATTCCAGAGCAGACTAGCGTATACGCTTCTTGACCCATATGATGGGCGATGGATGATCCTACATCCATTGGTGTTTGACATTAGAGAAGGTATACGGGTGCTCAGTGGAGACTGAGTACAATGAACGGACTCGTTGAGAACTCCTAGATGGTATTATACCTATTGTCAGATAGCAGTTCTCTGGTGACACTGGTACAGGGTAGTCTGTCGACCCAAGATCGTCATAGAGTCTTGTGTGATTCCTACTGTGCTTTGATTTCCACCTTACCACGTTCAAGAGATCATGCAAAACGGTGGTTTTTGGGTACAGTCCCGAGTCACATGGAGGCAATGAGCGATAGGAGGGGATTTCGTCTCTCTCAGTATTGGGGGTTGATGTTGCGCTATGCTCGATTGGCCATAACAGGAAATCCCTGGCCAGGGTTGCTGATTGATCTTTCTCTTGACGTGTTAAGTAAAATGTTTTACAACCAAATAAATTTATACCGCAATCAATTAACGGTGTCGCTTGTAGCGATCGTTAGTGAGCACGGATCGTCCACTGAGATGCGTGTACTTATTCGATCTTGCTTTAGATGAGTCGAAATGAAAATATAAAAGAAAATTCAAGAAAGTAGTTCGAGATTTGATTGAGTTGTCATTTCAAGAAAATCAAGAATACATTCAAGAATTAGAAATTAAGAAGATGTCCAATCAATTTGAATTATCAAGATTATGAAGAATAGCTTGTAGGAATCGATCAAATTGGTAGAAATGATGAATACTAGAATTAAGAATCTTATCTATTGATGAATTGTAGCTAGATCGATGACGATCAATGAAGATTAGGGATCTATTGAAGAAACTAGGGTTTCTCCTTCACTATCCTTTGTCTTTTCATTGATTATCATTCAAATCTAGCCTCTAGCAAAGAGGATCTTCAATCGTTTGATCCCTAATTTGCAACGAAATAATCAAGAACATGATCTCGATCCAAATTAGGTCATCAAAGATTCTTTTTCCTAGAGTTCATAAATCTCATAAGACTTAAGAGTAGTAAAAGGATTTCATCATCATTAGATCTACTGATTCTCTCAATTCCTTTACAAGCGGAGATTTCACTCACACATCATGAAAGTTAAAGAATCATAAATGAGATATTTCATAATGCAAGAATGTAATGAAAATGAGAATTAACAATTTATCACCTTCATTAAATCTTCTTCAAATTTACACAACTCCTCAATTCGAGGTACAAGATTAAGCTCTCGATCGCTCTTTTGAAGAGGTGAATTTGTCGTCGATCTTTGCGAAGCTCGATCGCCGTGAGTCGCCGATCGTCGTAGATCTCTTGCTTGGATGATGATCGGCATTGCAATGAAGGATTCGTTGATTGCTCGCTTGATTTTCTTCTCAATAGATCTTGATTTGATTGGATTTGGATTGGATTTGGGTTTGGATCACAAGTTGTGTCACTCAACTTGTGTAATGATTTGGTTCAATGTTCAACCCTAATTGTGTAACCCCCTCACCTTAGATCTAGATCTCCTTTTATAAATTTCAAATGAATCTTCCCTCCAAAGCTAGGTTGTTAGAGAGAGCCTTCTAGAATGAGGTAGGTTGTCAGAGAGAGCCTTCTAGAATGAGCTTGTTACAAGGAGCCTTCTAGAAGAAAGTTGTTATGCAGAGCTTTCCAGAAGAAGCCACGTGGATATGAAGCGTCTTGAGGAAGCTTGGTTGTTAAGGAGAAGGTTCTGGAGAAGTATCGTTCTCTGATGCCCTGACTCAGCCGCGGATCCGCGGCAACTCGGCTAACTCAGCCGCAGTTCCACGGCAGTTTGAAGAGCTCTCTGTGTCATTTTTCTGGGGTGTTCTGATGTAGGCTTTTGGGTTTTCTTCTGATGTCTGGAATCTTATAATTCTTTCTTGGTTGCTGCCAGATTTCAAGTCTTTGACTTGATGCGTTTTATCGGCACTTTTGTGATTCCGGTTCTTTGACCTGAAGAATTTTCTGCACACAATCTCGATAGAATGTGTTGAGATATACAATATCATACGTGTAGTAATAAACACACAATTTCCTATAAAGAACGTTGAATATATATATAACACGGGGTAATTAGTATTTTCCAGACAAACTGATAATATGTGTTATATTTATATCAACTATCCTTAGATGAGTAGAATAATGAGGAAATTGATGTGTTACAGATTGCATTATTTTCGACTGAACAAATTCTCCCAAACTTAATTTTGATCGTCTTGAGCAAACATCTTTTATTTTTAAGAGAAGGAGAAAATATAAGAAAAAGAAAAAACTAACTAGCACACTTTCGTAGGCAACACGATTGCACTGAGCACGTGCAACAAGCCTTTAAACCTCTAGGTGTCCCTAGTAGGAGGAGTGTTGTCTTCTGAGGGTTTTCAGCGGATTGCACCCACAAAATCCTATAATGAAAGGAAGACTGTGAAAGTTACATATAAATATAAGAATTATAAAAGAAAGACTTTGAAAATTAGAGTTTCCAACTACACTAGCTTTTCGGTTGTCATGAGCCCTATCTTAATAGTCATGAAAAAATGTTAGAAATCACATCATCTCTCAATAAAACATCGCCTTTATTCTTCATTCCTACCTTTCTTCCAAACACCGATCATATACCCCTACGTGTGTGTACAGAACATCCCTACACTCGGAGAATTCAATTCAAGCTATCATACTCTTGTCTATCTACCTCAGTACTTTTTAGTCGGTGAATAGTTTGGATGGAATTGCTCACACATTTTTCATACGACTGTTAATACTTCTTGAGGTACTAACCGACCGATTACTCATGTGCTTGCTGATTAAGCGTAATTAGTATTTTTCTCGTCTTGTAACACTTAAGGCTTAGCAGTGACTCTCAAACCAGTTGGTCTAAGGCACTAGGTGATGAAGCACCATCGCTATATTTTTTTTATTGCTGCCTTGGAGATTAAAAAACCATTGTTCATTTTTCTACACCATTTTATCTTTTCTTCATTTATAATTTCCTTCATACTTTGGCTTTTAGACAAGAGCATTTCAAGGTATCCTCTATTATCCCGAGTTTCAAGACGTGCGTAAGTGCGTATAGTAGGGTATCAACATTCAAATGTTTGGCTTCCAGAATAGGAACTATTTTTCAGACTTATTTTTATCCTCAGACCAGTGATTTCTTTCATCTTACTAACCCTTGGGACATCGGCTCATAACTACTTATTACTAGTCTCATTTAAGAAAACATCTAATTTTCTTAGTTTTCTTGAATTTTTCCAATCTTTTAGATGTAATTTTTCACTTTCTAATCTTTTATTATAAAAGAATTTTTTTTATGTTCTGTGCTTATGCAAACTTGTAGGGTTCCTAGGCACTCTCACGAGGTCTCACAAGGCATCAACCATGCCAATTTAAAATTTTAACGGTGCCGAGAAATCCTAAACTACGGATCGTTGGCTAGATGTCTAGGCGAAAAAGCAACTAGTAAACTACTTTACTAAGAGAATACGGAAATACAACCTTTGTAGATCCGGTCCTCCACCTCCACGGCTCCGTGATGAAGTCCTCTCCGCTGTCCAAATCAAATCCCGAGCTCTAGCGTCGGCTTCATCGGAGAAAGAGCGGGCTAGGTCATCGACGACGTGCCGAAGATGATCTACGTCGAGGCATCGCTAGATCAAGCTCCAACTTCACCAAGTCTAGAAAACTTGTGAAGGAAACACACTCTACTACTTGGCAAGAGGTAGAGGATGAAGAAATAGGAAGTGGGTAGACTTTAGAATTGGATTTCTCACTCTTTTTCATCAATCACCATTGATGAAGTAAGCTTTCTTCTTTTAAGATGAAGAAGAAGAAGAAGATGATGAATATGATAAGTTAATCCTAAAATGAAAAGAATAATGAATTCTTATCATAATAGAACCATGGTTAGGTGTAGAGAATTAATTAGGGTTAAGTGGAATGGTTAGGGTTAAGGATGAGACAAAGTGGTCACAAAGTCAAAGTATTCATGAAGCTTCATGAAAGAACAAAGAATGCCACCATTTTATCATTTCCTTTTCTTTTTCCAAAAGAATAAATAAATGATTAAAATGAATAAGCAAATAATAAACCCTAACCATTTCATTAACCAAGATTTAATTCTTTATACTTAACCAATTTTACATGCACCATCAAACATGATACAAGCATGTGCACAAAATCATATCACATATATAATGCGCACATCCGAGCGAGAAAATCCATTTAAAGTGAACCGATACTAGTTAATGCAAAGTAATATATCAAATATATAATTATGCATTAAATCATTAAATCAACACTTGATTTAACGATCCGGTCATATCGCATATAACCGACTAATATCCAATGTATCGATTTATCGAATCAATCTTCGATTCGATAACTAGGTTATATCGCATACAACCATTCGACACATTGTTCGCGAGAATGAAATACGGTATCACATACACGCATTATTCTCGGTCCCGCACATATCTCATATGCGCTCCTATTTCGTTTCGCTTGAGCCAGGAAACCTCTGTGTAGGACTCTAAAGACTCGTCAATACGCCGGCAGCAGATGATGATCATATCAAACATCCACAAGCCGCAAGCGGTCTGCTAAACGTAACGGCCACCCGGGTATTGAGCGATCAGAAGATCGACGAGCAAGCCCGCTCACACTCCAGTGAATCCAACCAGTAACACTACCGTACAGTCCGGTCTGATCGTCTGATATGTCGCATATCTCGCCTAGGGGTGGTAAACGTCAGACCCCAATAGCTCGATAAGTCGTGTCGATTTGAGGTCTATAACAATTCGAGAAACTACCGGTAACACTTACCAGTAAATCTCAGCAACCCTGGCCAGGGATTTCCGGTTATAGCCAATCGAACACAGCGCAACATCAACCCCCTATACCGGGAGAGACGAATCCCCTCCTATCGCTCATTGCCTCCATGTGACTCGGGACTGTACCCAAAAACCACCGTTTTGCATGCCCTCTTGGACGTGGTAAGATGGAAATCAAAGCACAGTGGGAACCACACAAAGACTCTATGACGATCTCGGGTCAACAGACTACTCTGTACCAGTGTCACCAGAGAACTGCCATCTGACGTAAGGTATAATACCATCTGGGAGTTCTCGGCGAGTCCGTCCAGTGTACCCAGTCTCCACTGAGCACCCATATATCATCTCTGATGTCAAACACCAATGGATATGGGATCATCCATCGCCCATCTTTATGGGTCGAGAAGGTACACGCTAGTCTACTCTGGTATATCGATGCCCCGTCTCGATACACCCACGACTAGGGACTTTGAAGGATGTACTTATGGACTACCATGTCCCCACTAGTATGATCCGCATCATAGTCCAGGTAGTCAAGTACACATCCTAAGGGCTTTACCAACATGTAACAGAGAGACAATCAGTATACACGTTAAGGTAAAGATCAACCAGATAGCATACTATCATGTCGAGCAAGAAAGTCCTCACTATATATGTCCCAGCATCCACTACAATATACATCCTATGTATAGTAATGGCCTCTAGGGCATACATATAACTAACAATCTCCCACTTGCACTAGGGCCATCTGTAGCAGTGGTTGAAGTATCTCATACTCAACCATCCCATAAAAGTCTCTCTCTGGGAACAGGCCTTTGTGAGTGGATCCGCTGTGTTGTCCTCTGAGTCTACTCTCCTGACCTTGATCACCCTGGAGATCAACTATCTCCATGATCAGGTGACACCGCCTTAGAATATTCTGGATCACTGATGGGACCGTCGTTCCTTGGCATAAGCCACAACTCCATTGTCTCACAATGGTTGGAACGTAGTTCATCTCATGAACCAATATACACCCAAACAGCCTCTTTGGTAGCATCTTAAGTAGCGATGTATCCTGCCTTTATCGTCTAGTATGCCACGGTATCTAGCTTGGAACTCTTCCAACATACCGTCCCTTTACTGAGGGTAAAGACAATGCCTGTGACTGACATTCAGTCGTCTTTATCACTTTGGAACATTTCCAGTGATTCTCCTCAGGACCAATTGATACCATCTCACTACAACTAGTGAGAATCCTAACATCCAATTAGATCTATCTCATAGATCCAAAACCCAGGATTTAGTAGGTATCAGTTTAATCCTATATGGAGAATCATAGTGATATGCGGAGATTGATCGAGCGTAGCATAGGAAACTCCTTCCCTATCAAGAGTATGTCATCCACGTACTCTACGAGGATCACCACCATACTCCCTACTACCTTTTTGTTTATACAAGGTTCATCTACCATTTTGATGATGTCAAACTCTTTGACTACTTCATCAAAACAGATGTTCCAACTCCGCGATGCCTGCTTTATCCTATAAAGCATCTTGCACACGTTTCCGCTGCTCCCACTGTCTACGAAGCCCTCTGGCTGTGTACTTATAGACGTTCTCTTCTAAAACATCATTTAGAAAAGCTGTCATGACACCCAACCACCAGATATCGTAGTCATGGTATGTAGCCGTGGCAAGTAGGATCCGGATGAACTTAAGCATAGCCACTGGAAAAGGTTTCATCATTATCCACGCCTGGTCGATGACGAAAACCTTTAACAAGTCTAGCTTTGAAAGTCTCAACTTTTCCATGTACACCAAGTAATCTTCTCAAGATATACTTGCTCCTGATGGGGATTTAACCCTTCAGATATAGCAACCAAAGTCCATACTTTGTTGGTGTATAAGGATTCCATCTCAGATCACTAAACATCCAGCCATTCTTACAGAGTCTCACTCCTGATGGCCAGCTCGAAACTAGTTGGGTCATCATCTCATGATGCAATCCTCGCTCCCACTGTCATCGAGAAACCGAAGTATCTCTCAGGTGGGTGAGGAACCCTACTAGATCGACGGAGAGGCTGAGGTTCGTTGGTAACTATTGAATCCTTTGGTTCTTTCAAATCATTAGCTGCAGTTTGTATAGCTGGAACCTTTCCAGTTCTACATAACAGATCTTGCCTCGAGCTTGTCCGGATTTTGTTTTTCAGACATAGGCTGGACAACCCCAAATCTTAACCAACTTAAGATATGGGCTCTTCCCTTTCCATATCAAATATGAAGTGGTAGGCAACTGATTTGATCGGAACCCTATTCAATAGGTATGCAACTTCATAAGTGCATAACTCCCAAAAGGAAAAAGGTAACTCAGCAGTACTCATCATAGAGCACACCATATCAAATAGGGTGTATCTGCTCCGCCCCGATATACCATCGTGCTATGGTGTATACGGAGGAGTAATGCTGAGAGATAATCTCATTCTCCTTTAGAATAGTCCAGGAATTCCGTGCTCAAGTATTCTCCTCCCTGATCACATCAAAGGACATAATACTTATACCCGTATTTTGGTTCTCTACTTCTAACTTATATTCTGTGAATATCTCAAAAGGTTCGGACTTGTGTTTCAACAAGAACATATGTCTGAATCTAAAAAGATCATCAGAGAATGTAATGAAGTATAAAGAACCAGTCCTGGCATGTGTAGACAGGGGACCTTACATACATCAACATGTATCAATCCCAAGAGTTCACTAACTCTTTCTCTGTTTCCAATAAACAGAGCTATGGTCATCTTATCTTTGTGACATGACTGGCAAGTTTCACAAGATGTAAATTCAAACTCATTTAAATATGCATCTAAAATGTAACTTCAGCCAGTCGGGTCGCATTGATATGACCTAGTCTACAATGCCTCAAGAAGAATTCGTTCATTTCTGAACTCTTCCTCTTGTGTGTGTTCTGTATACTAAGAGCTGTAGTTTGATTTAGAACATCAATGCTTTTAGATAACGTGCCTGAACCGATCAACTTTTGATATAGGAAATGTCCAAAACATTATCCAACAATACAAAATTTTATCGTTTCTTTACTAATAAAGAGATAGATATGATTTTGTATATCAGGTTCGGTATCTAATAACATTCGTTCAGAATCAATGTATTAGTAATACAGGGTGACAGTGACCAACAGACTTGGCTGCAACTCTTGCCCCGTTTTCTGCCTCATGAAACTTATCACCCGTTCTCAGTTCTCTACCTCTCTGTAGCCCCTATGTAACAGATTACATATCTGGGATCCTGATCCGGTATCAAATACCCAGGACGTAGAGGATACTGAGAAACAGTTCTGTGTAACGAACACACCCGAAGATGATGCATCATATGCACTTTCCTCGTTTGGGCGGCACAGGAAATCTGGTATTCCCCAATTTCCTGCTCTGTCTTATAACATTTATAAGTTGGAGCGGGACTAACGTTCCCCAGCTCAGTATAACAAGCGGGTTCGGTCAATATTCCGTATTATTATCTTGATTAAGGCGTGATATGGTCGCTACCTGGAGAGAGAGAGAAGAAAACACTCAGCGTGCGCTCTTGCAAGAATAGATTGGTTATTATTTTGTCTAATCAGGATAGTTCCCACTGCTTTTTATCAAATCTTCCTTCAAACCCTAAAAGGAAAGACTAGCCGGGATTAATTACACACTACAAGTTCACCAATCTTTCAGCCAGGCCAGTGTCGGTACTTTGAGGGAGGTCCCCCGTGCTTTCGCACGAACCTAATTAATGTAAACCTCGTTTTCCCAGAGGCGTAACCCCGTTGACACCTTTCTAGACACCTACTTGATCGGCTAATTGTAATATGTAAAACTCTCCCAGGAGTAACTCTTACTCGCAGCGGGTATCGGGATCCAACTATCTCATAGAAGGTATGCAATCTCATTGCAAATTTCAACACTTGAAATTCCCGATAATATTTTGCCCCTAGTGTTCTATGACCTTGACGAATGCCAAACAACCCATAGTCCACTAGTCAAGTTCAACCCGTACATTTCTTGATTGAATTAAACCCACCCGCACGACCCTTGACGAATGGCAAACAACGCCGTACGAATACCCTAATCCAATCGCATCATATGCTCAAGCAGATAAATACTAGTTAGCTACCGTACACTACGCCTTGACGAATGCCAAACTACCGCAGCACGAATACTAACTAGTACATATCTGAAATGACGGAGGGCTACGACAGGTTTTTCTGAAAACCTATTGCGTAATGAACTTGATATCGTTGTAGAATCAAATGATTTTGAAATGGAGTGTTTTTGAGGCTTTTCTAGTTTTGCTAAAGGAGTCACTCCCGGTGAAGGGATCGTCGGTCCTTTCCTCATCGAATGAGGTGCGGGATATATCATATATATCACTGTGCAAAGCAAAAACTCTTAAAAGCAATCAAAAGACAAACCGAGTGTGTAGCATCTGCCAGTTATTGCTAAAGGAGTCACTCCCGGTGAAGGGATCTCGGTCCTTTCCTCATCGAATAAGGTGCAGGATATATCACATATACCTCTGTGCAAAGCAAGAACTCTAGCTACCTGTTTTATTTTGAAATTCGATTCTGCAACATCTTAGGTTTTGTTTTATTTCATTAATCATATTAATGAAGTCCCATCATTTAAAATACCTAAACATCACAGATAAATACGACGTACACTTATGCCATCCGCATTCGCCTCGATATCCCCTCATGCACCGTTAGGTTAGGTGACTAACGGCAGAGCGGGGCAGGGCTAGCGCGGGTGTAAAACATAAGTAACGTCTATATAATATATCATATATACTATATACAGTATCTATCAGAGAACATCACATGATCACATCACAGATATCGCAACAGAAGAATCATATGAAATATTGGATATACTAGGACGTCCATGTTTTCAATACGAGCCAGTATAAAACATGGATTCCACGGTCGCGATGAACAGCCAAACCCACACCCCTAGACCCCTACGAGAGCGGCAGGCAACCCTACCAATTCTAGAGTTAGGAGACCCGGACTCGACTCCTCGAGTTGGTCTCCCACTAGACTCCAGAACCCGGTTACTTGTGCTCCCCTCCTTGGGTCTATCCTAGTGCGGAAAAGTAAATAATATACAAAAGGTGACATCTTCCGCAACCTGGAAGTGCCCCAATAAAGAATATTACAAACAAGTTTTTACATGAATGAAAATAAAAAACACTCATCTCACATAAAAACCCCCGGCTATTCAAATACGACTATCCAATATAACATATCCAGCAACACATAACATCACATGTCTTCAACGTAAGTAAATATGCGCATCCCAATTGTCGTTGACATATAGCAACGAAACCGGCGATATCACATATTACACTTACGGTCACAGAAAAGAAAGTGTAAAACTACAACAGTTGGGATCCACAATCTGCATAGACATCGCATGCCTAATCAAATGAATTCCTTAGACATCGCATGCCTAACAATTATAAACCCCGCATTTTTGTCTCATTATCGAAAACTCTTTTCAATATCAAGTCGGGCAATTCAACAGGATTCCCGACATCCTGATCGAATGCTCGTCGCAAACTTTAGTAGACGGACGCACCCCCGACGCCGTCGACGAAGTGCACCAAGGCGGAACACCGCCACCGTGAGCACCCGAACGGATGCTTTCGGCGACGGGGTTCTCTTACAGTCACTTGGTCGGGGCTATGGGGTGAGGCTGTCTATTAAGTTTACCCGGCGAGTATCTGCGTACGCTACGTGATTGCGACGGACTTTTGATCACATCAAAATTCCGTGGCAACCGATCAAGTGAGACTAAATTGCTAGATTTATAACATTCATTCAGTTATCTCATAACTTTTGTGAATTCCAATTATTGTATCCCATTCCAGATAAATAGAAAATGATAAACTTTCCGATCGAACAGTCAAACACCCAAGTTTTCCCGAAACAGATCAACTCTTGAAATAAGTCTAAAAACATTCAGTTCGTGCCTCAGTACCAACGGTCCAGCCGTAGAAGGGTCAAGCCAACGCCTCACATGTGGCACGCCGTACTGCCCCAAACCCGAAGGTTCAAAGGCAGTTCAAGACGGTCACATAATCGAGTTAAGGTTTGTTGTCTTCTAGAGGGACCATCGCGTTACTTGAACTACTTAGAACGTCGTTAAACTACGGAAAAATCCAACACTTGGAAATTTCCCGACAGGGGAAAAATTGGGTATTTATATCCGGTCGAACTTTTTAACATATTCTAAAATTATCTGGAAAGCCACACAGACAAAATTTGATAATCCGATCGAACATTCGAATCCCCAAAACAACCCCAGAAAATTCAACTCTTGAATAAATATTAAAAATTCCCAGAAAACTCAGCACCTTCCAACATGAATTACTGTGCAAAAAGTAAACAGTGATCACATTTATTGGCCGCGGAACTGCCGCCGAAGCCAAGCTTCTGCCGCGGTTCCGCCGCACTGTAGCAGCTTCACTTGAAAAATTTTGCATCGTAATTCTTAGTTTTCCCTGCTGAATTTTTTAGCAATTTTTAATTTGGAAAAATCCACGTTTTTGAAAAAAGGACAGAGAGCATTTTTTGAGTTGGCGTTTCGGGTCGATCGGACTTCAAACTCCGTCAAGACTTCGCCTAAGGCTCTAGCTAGGCTCTGATACCACTGTAGGGTTCCTAGGCACTCTCAAGAGGTCTCACAAGGCATCAACCATGCCAATTTAAAATTTTAACGGTGCCGAGAAACCCTAAACTACGGATCGTTGGCTAGATGTCTAGGCGAAAAAGCAACTAGTAAACTACTTTACTAAGAGAATACGGAAATACAACCTTTGTAGATCCGATCCTCCACCTCCACGGCTCCGTGATGAAGTCCTCTCCGCTGTCCAAATCAAATCCCGGGCTCTAGCGTCGGCTTCATCGGAGAAAGAGCGGGCTAGGTCATCGACGACGTGCCGAAGATGATCTACGTCGAGGCATCGCTAGATCAAGCTCCAACTTCACCAAGTCTAGAAAACTTGTGAAGGAAACACACTCTACTACTTGGCAAGAGGTAGAGGATGAAGAAATAGGAAGTGGGTAGACTTTAGAATTGGATTTCTCACTCTTTTTCATCAATCACCATTGATGAAGTAAGCTTTCTTCTTTTAAGATGAAGAAGAAGAAGAAGATGATGATGAATATGATAAGTTAATCCTAAAATGAAAAGAATAATGAATTCTTATCATAATAGAACCATGGTTAGGTGTAGAGAATTAATTAGGGTTAAGTGGAATGGTTAGGGTTAAGGATGAGACAAAGTGGTCACAAAGTCAAAGTATTCATGAAGCTTCATGAAAGAACAAAGAATGCCACCATTTTATCATTTCCTTTCCTTTTTCCAAAAGAATAAATAAATGATTAAAATGAATAAGCAAATAATAAACCCTAACCATTTCATTAACCAAGGTTTAATTCTTTATACTTAACCAATTTTACATGCACCATCAAACATGATACAAGCATGTGCACAAAATCATATCACATATATAATGCGCACATCCGAGCGAGAAAATCCATTTAAAGTGAACCGATACTAGTTAATGCAAAGTAATATATCAAATATATAATTATGCATTAAATCATTAAATCAACACTTGATTTAACGATCCGGTCATATCGCATATAACCGACTAATATCCAATGTATCGATTTATCGAATCAATCTTCGATTCGATAACTAGGTTATATCGCATACAACCATTCGACACATTGTTCGCGAGAATGAAATACGGTATCACATACACGCATTATTCTCGGTCCCGCACATATCTCATATGCGCTCCTATTTCGTTTCGCTTGAGCCAGGAAACCTCTGTGTAGGACTCTAAAGACTCGTCAATATGCCGGCAGCAGATGATGATCATATCAAACATCCACAAGCCGCAAGCGGTCTGCTAAACGTAACGGCCACCCGGGTATTGAGCGATCAGAAGATCGACGAGCAAGCCCGCTCACACTCCAGTGAATCCAACCAGTAACACTACCGTACAGTCCGGTCTGATCGTCTGATATGTCGCATATCTCGCCTAGGGGTGGTAAACGTCAGACCCCAATAGCTCGATAAGTCGTGTCGATTTGAGGTCTATAATAATTCGAGAAACTACTGGTAACACTTACCAGTAAATCTCAGCAACCTTGGCCAGGGATTTCTGGTTATAGCCAATCGAACACAGCGCAACATCAACCCCCTATACCGGGAGAGACGAATCCCCTCCTATCGCTCATTGCCTCCATGTGACTCGGGACTGTACCCAAAAACCACCGTTTTGCACGCCCTCTTGGACGTGGTAAGATGGAAATCAAAGCACAGTGGGAACCACACAAGACTCTATGACGATCTCGGGTCAACAGACTACTCTGTACCAGTGTCACCAGAGAACTGGCATCTGACGTAAGGTATAATACCATCTGGGAGTTCTCGGCGAGTCCGTCCAGTGTACCCAGTCTCCACTGAGCACCCGTATATCATCTCTGATGTCAAACACCAATGGATATGAGATCATCCATCGCCCATCTTTATGGGTCGAGAAGGTACACGCTAGTCTACTCTGGTATATCGATGCCCCGTCTCGATACACCCACGACTAGGGACTTTGAAGGATGTACTTATGGACTACCATGTCCCCACTAGTATGATCCGCATCATAGTCCAGGTAGTCAAGTACACATCCTAAGGGCTTTACCAACATGTAACAGAGGACAATCAGTATACACGTTAAGGTAAAGATCAACCAGATAGCATACTATCATGTCGAGCAAGAAAGTCCTCACTATATATGTCCCAGCATCCACTACAATATACATCCTATGTATAGTAATGGCCTCTAGGGCATACATATAACTAACAAAAGTATGATGCAAAATGATGCATAAATAAGCACAAACCTCCCCCAAACTTGTTTAGAACAGTGTCCTCACTGTTGCTATCTGTTAAATCTCAAAAACCTGTAGGCTTGGGAGGAAAATTTATTAGCGGGGACAAGAATAAGTGAACGTGAAAATCCTCCTCCAAACTTATTTTTGGCTCACAATTTTGAGGACAACTTTTATTTTCAAGAGCCAAATATACGCCCCCCCCCAAAAAAAAACTTAAGTTTAAACAATATTAATCTTTAAAAATCACAAGAGGGGGTCATCAAACATCGATCGTATACCCCCGCATGTGTGTAAATTTTCACCCCTATACTCAAGAATTCAATTCAAGCTATAGTACCCTTACCTTAATACCTAATACATACTTCTTTTCATTAATGATGAACGGATTTGCTCACACACCTTTCATGTGACTATTAATGCTTCTTGAGGCACTAACAGCCGATTACTGAATGTGTGAGCTTAAAGCGTAATTAGCAGTTTTCAAGTCTTGACTTTATTTATTTATTTATTATTAATTTTTTTTCTTTTTCAAGACCGGATATTTTTTTTTCAATGATGCTCTTTTGGTGGTTAGCTTTAAATACCGTTTTTTCTTTCATACTAGGTTTTCAGGCAAGAGTATTTCTAGGTATCCTCTACCATCCCAAGTTTCAAGGTGCGTGTATGTGCAGTTTGTAGGGTATATACTTTCTAAATTTGGACTCAAGAATAGAAACTATTTTTCAGATTTATCCTTCAGTAAAGCTTCAATACTTTCCTTTCATCTCGACTTAACTCAAGAACTGAACTCAAGATTACTTACTTCTATAAAAAAACTGCAAGGACGTATAATTACCAAGGTTAAAAAGAATGTGGGTTATTTTTAGGGTTTTCAATTCCTAAGCCTAGGATTTAGTTCTTTCTAACGTATCAACTAAACTTTTGGAAGAAAAATCTAAGTTACCCTATTAGCTAACTTGACAACAAGGTTTTTATATTTTTGTAAATTTTTTTGATTTTTATGGGTTTTTAAATAAGTATGCAAATGCAAAATATACACATGAATGCGAAGATAGAAAGCTTACCGAGCACACCCCCAAATTTAAACTTGACAATGCCCTCACTGTCAGGCTACACCAAGAGGGTCAAAATTGTCGGCGCTCGCCTGAAATTTTTTTTATACGAAAAAAAGCAAACCAAAAATACATATAAAAAGATCCCCCAAACTTAAGTGAAACAATGTTGCCACTGCTGAGCGTGAAGTTCAGGATTAGGGGTGAGAGAACAGTATTAATCTATATAAGGCCTTACACAGGCCAAAAGTTAGCACCAACCATTCAAAAATTCTATTGCTATAATGTGCAGGTTGGTGAAAGAATGCGGAGAGGAAAGAAATGGAGAATACGCGAGACTGTATGCGAATAGAAGTGGAATACGGTCTCGGTATATGAGGAGAAGAATGGCGGAAGGGAGAAAGAAATGGAGTACGAACTTGAGGGGTGAAAATGGAGTGAATAAATTAGTACAATTTATAATGACCGATGTGTAAAAAGCGATTGTACAAATCTATTAACCCGTCGAGAAATGGGGTTCAAACCTCTCAAGATTCGTAAGAAAACATGGGTAGATCGAATTTGGTGAACCAGACATAGGAAATGAAAGTGATATGGTGTCTTGCAAAGTGGGAATGATGGAAAGGATGGAGGGCGAGTGATTAAGGAATGGTATCGGTTAAACGTTAGCAGAAGGGTATACATAGTCAATGAAAGGGACAGGATGAATTAGAAAATCCGACTTATCTAATAAAACTGTTTCATCATCAATACTATCCTTAAAATTCTCCTAAAAATCAGCTCATCCATGCACGCATCTTCAATTTCCAGACGCATACGGGGTTCAGTTAACAGTTCGGGATGATGCCCACATGGATGTGAAAGTACTTGATGAATTCGTGAGAAAAACTCATCCAAAACTGCGGGTTCATCATCCAAAATATTCCCAGCGTCGATATCCTCAATCAAGTGAAAATCAAATTTTCTCAGACACCTGACCAAAAGCATGGATTTCAACCAATTTAGATTCTAGTGTGGAGGTGTAGAGATCAAAAGGATTTGGAGTGGTTTCACTTGAAATGGACCCTTCACAATCGGACAAATCAAACACTACAAAGTCGCACAACTCATCAAACATTCTATCTTCAATTGGTGATTTATGTAGGACACTTGATAGACTTTCAAAACCGGAGTTGTGGAATTCTATTTGCAACGGGTAGGTTTGGTTTGGAAGGGTGTACCGCTGACTCTCACTGCTCAAATTCTCAATTTGTCCTATCGCTTCATCATACATTGGGAAATTCAGAGCTAGTTGGAAACTAGCTGCCGGTTCGTTAGGTTTAATGAGGGCGGCCAGGGACGCATTCAAATCCAGCATCTGTTGGCACGATGCGACTCGAAATTCTTCCAAAGTTCGTTCGAGACTAGACATGGGTTGTGAAGGGGTTTCAGTAAAAGATTCAAATTCGTTTGAGTACATGAAACTCCCAAAAGGTTGTTCAGAAGCAATGTCTAGGGAAGGTGTAAAAGTCGGGTAGGATGGATAGGAATCGAATGGTTGGACAGGAGTAGGATTAACATTCTGATAAGAAGGTGATTGGAATCGTTGATCAAAAGAATTCGAAGTGGTGAAAGGAGTGAAAGATCGGCTACGAGATTGTTCGATTCGGTTAGCGATGGACATGGGTTTCGGAGTTGCAACATGACTCGCAAAAGGGGTATCAACGTAAGATGGTGGGGGAGGTTGAAACGGTTGATACGCCGTGGAGTGCGGAGTCCAATTGTTTGTCCTAGACGCGTCAATCCGATCTCTCAATGAATGTTTGGGCATGGATGGATCATTCGAAGTTCGTCCAAAGTAAGAACCGTAAGAAGAAATGTCGGGTTGTGAGTACCAAAGTTCGGCAAGAGTTGGTCGTTTTGGGGTACCCATGTTATGAAAAGGTATGGAGAGGGGAAAGTGGGTGAATTTTTATAAATTTTTGAACTTTTTTTTGAGTTTTCGAAATTGTTTGTTTGGTTTTTGAAAGAATACGGAATTATGGGACTAAACTTTATACAAGCACAATCATAATCACAATATGCACAAACAACACCTAGAGCTAGGGTCTTTAAAGTCCAACTAGACCGCTCATAGACTTCCAAGCGACAAGTTGCAGGATAACCCTCAAATCGCCTTTTCACTGCCAATTGTGGCCAGGTAAGCACAAGTGAGGGAAGGAGGGTTCCGCTCACGAATCACCGTGAGACGGACCTTTTAAAATTACCTCCTCACTTGTCTAGCCTAGGCACCACAAAGTCAAGTTTAGATAAACGATTGATTCCCCGCAATCTTTTGTCCTAAATGAGCGCGACAAATCCTTATAGGTTTGGTCTAGATATTTTTTTATTAACTCAAGATAAGGCGTATACTTTTTGTGATTTGTGGGGTCTTAGGAAGGGTGATGAAATCCCCACCCAATCTTAATTGGTGTTTAAGCCCCTTAATGTCTGTATTAGTATATGCAAAGCGTATAAACAAACAAAATATAAAACAACAACAAAATAAATTGGCGGCGACGAAATCTGTGCAAATAAACCTGCAGAAAATCCTGTTTAGTGGAATTCAAAGAGAAGAATAGAGGGAAAAGAATGGGTGGAAAAAAATTGGGCCCAAGACCCAACAATAGAACTGTGGAACTGCCGCACAACCCAAGCTATGACCGCGGTTCCGCAGTCAAAATGTTGTATTGGTACCGGAAACTTTGGTCCATGCACTCCTCTTTCTTTGTATGACAGAATAAAAACCTCTATCTCTTGATTTGAGTACTGTACTTGCTCCAGATAACCTGCACACTTGCACACAAAAATTATCAAAAATAACAAAAAGGGTTTTTGTTATATTTTTATATTTTTTATATATACACAAAAATAATATTAACCCGAATGACAAGAAAGAAAATACGTTACCGTCTCCCCGGCAATGGCGCCATTTGATTGATAGAGTTCTAGTTACCGCAATCAAGGCGGTGTCGCTTTGCAGCTAACCGGTTGAGCACGGGTCGTCCGCAGGGAGATGGTAGTATGTCTGTTCTTGTCTTAGACGAGTCAATGAAAGAATGTATATATGTGTTCAATTCTATCCTAAGTGTTTGTATGTATTTTCAAGTAAGCTTGTTAGGGTTAGGGTTGGTTAGTAGAGTTAGGATTAGTCTTGTACTTGTCTGTTGCAATTCTTAAGACGATGTTGGGATAATCGAAAATAGCGGGGATTAGGAGGACATAGGAGTGGGATTTGCGAGTTTAAGCAAGCTTTCCAATGCTAAATCCATTCCTAGTGCCCCTTGTCCGTCCGCTAAATAAGCTTATTTCCAACCCTAGGATAAACACCCGCAACTATGTGTCCAATTAAGTCACAACTACATGTCACGTTGTAGTGCACTTAAAGGACTTCTCGACTTAGGTCGTGGCTATATGTCACGTATAGCGCGCCTAAGTGAGGGAGTTGTGTTTGTTTGGTCTAGGTTCAATTTAGGATGTTTGGCGAAGAGAAGCACAAGAGATTTTTTTGTCCTTCATACTAATCTTCCTTAGCCCCTAACAAGTTTGGAAATTATTCACACATGAAAATGAAAAGAAAACAAAGCAAGAAAGAAGCAAAGAAAGAAAGGAAAAATACGGTTTTATAAGCTAACTACTTGGGTCGTCACCTAAGCAAGGAACTCCGTCGAGTATCACGGCTTGAAAATACGGATAAAAAGAGAAGGAAAATAAAACAAGGAATGAAAACAACAACTACTTAACAACAAATAATAAAGTTGCACTAGAAATTAAATTACAACACAATGAAATAAAAATACAAGATAAGAAAAATAACCCTCATCTTCATTGATCTTCCACTCAAAAACCTCTCACTACAATTTTCATGGAGGAAAGAATGAAGAAGAAGAAGAAGCTAAACTAAACTACACTAAAACCTAACCAAGAATGAACATCCTTTACATGGCTTAAAACTGGAGTATTTATATGCAGAGAGCTGAAACCCTAAACCCATATTCTAAGCCCAAATAAAGTTACCAATTTACCCCAAAAATATCTTCTAGCGCCGAGTTAACTCGGCCGCGGAACCGCCGCGTATATGCTACATTGGCCGCGGTTCCATGGCTTTTTAGGGGAGTTGGGTTGTCATTTTTTCCATGGTTTCTTGTGTTGCTAATTTCTTTTGTTATACATGTCCCAAATTGCAAAATACTTCCAACGTTTCTTCAGATTTGCAACAGCACAAAATGGCTTCACTTTTAATTCATTTGACATTATCTCCCTCGAGCTCCGTGCACCCATTGAATTTTGTGCTGCCCCTCTCGTGCTCTGTGCTTATACAAGACACGAATGACCACTGTTCTTTGTCTTGTCTCATGAACTGATAAGCGGCACTGAACAGATACGGATGACCGGAACCCGGCTTTTATCTGTCGGCAACAGATGTTTTGGATTTTGGCGTAACTGTGGAGATTTTGTATGATTTGCGTCAATTTGGACTAGGAACCTGTAACCTGTAAATATATAGCAAACACGGATCAAAAGCACCTGCCTAAAAACAAACGAGCAGAAGAATGGGCGGTATTAAATGCAATATTCTGGTATGAACACGACTGTAAGTGCAATATGTGGCAGTATCCCCGATCTCATTGCTATACGACAACGACATTATGGATACACATATTTACTTATGTTGATGATATGTAATATTGCTGTATTGCTATCGATATGTTATATTAGATCATCGTGATCGAATAGCTGGGGTTTTTATGTGAGATGAGAGTTTTAAAATTTTAATTTATGTAAATAATTGTATGCAATATTCTTTTATTGGGACACTTCCGAGTTGAGCTTGTTGTCTCCATTCGATGTATATTATTTACTTTTCCGTATTAGGATAAATCTAAAGCAGAGAGCATAAGTAACCGGGTTCTAGAGTTCAGTGGGAGGCCATCTCGAGGAGTCGAGACCGGCCGCCTAACTCTAGAATTGGCAGGGTTGCTTACCGCTCTTGTTGGGGCTAGGGGTGAATCCATATTTTTCGTTACTGGCTTAATCTAAAACACGGACCTCCTAGTATATCCTATATTTCATATATCTGCTTCTGCTGTTCTGTGATGTGATATGATCCTATAGTTGCGTGAGACGAATGCTACTTATATATATGATATATTAGTAGACCCTATATATGTTTTGCATCTGTGCTAGTCCTGACCCCGCCCTGCCGTAAGTTAAGTAACCTTACGGTGAAGACCCGGGTCCCTGTGGCGAATGCAGATGGCATATATGTGTGTTTTATTTTCGTTTCTTCTGTGATGTTTAGGAAACATAATTGATGGGACTTCATTAATAAGATTAATGAAAAGAAAAGAAACCTAAATGATGTTGTAGAATCAAATTTTTCAAAAAGATAGCTCTAGTTCTTGCTTTGTAAAGCGGTATTCCATTATGAATATCCAGCAGCTCATTCGATAAGGAAAGAGCCTAGATCCCTTCACCGGGAATGACCTCTTTAGCAAAAACTAGCATATTCTACAACCCACTCGGTTTGGTTTGAAAACTACTCGATTTTTAAAGCGGAGTTTAAACTCCTCCTTTTCAAATCACTGGGTTCTACAACGATATCAAGTTCGTTAAGTTAAAGGTTTACTTCAAAACGAGCTGTAACCCTCCGTCATTTCAGATATGTAGTGTTTAGTATTCGTGCTGTGTTTGTTGACCTCCGTCAAGGCACAGTGTACGGTAGCTGGGTAATACTTATCTGCAACATGTTGATGCGATCGGTAGTGACAGTCACACAGCCTTGTTGACCTCCGTCAAGGGTTCGTGTGGGTGGGTTCGAATCGATCAAGAAATGATGTGTTGAACTTGACTGGCGGCCAATAGTTTGTTGACCTCCGTCAAGGTCATAGGTCGTTAGGGGTAAAAACCATTATTAGGAATTTCAAGTGTTGAAATTTACAATGAGATTGCATACTTTCTATGTGATGGTTGGATCCCGATACCCACTGCGAGTAAGAGTTACTCCTAGGAGAGTTTTCCACTTTATAATTAGCTAATCCAGTAGGTGTCTAAGAAAGGTGTTAATGGGGTTATGCCTCTGTAGAAACGAGATTATTTAATTAGTTCCATGCAAAAGCACGAGGAGACTCCCTCGGAGTACCAACACCGGCCTGGCTGACCGATTAGCGAACTTTTAGGGTGTAATTAATCCCGGCTAATCTTACCTTTTAGGGTTTGAAGGAAGATTTGATAAAAAAATAGTGGGAGTCATCCTGATTAGATAAGATAATAACCAATCTAATCTTGCAAGAGAGCACGCTAAAGTGTTTTCTTCTCACTCTCTCCAGGTAGCGACCATGCCACGCCATAATCAAGATAATAACATGGATGTATTGACCGAACCCGCTTATTATACTAGGCCGGGGAACTTCGGTTCTGCTCTATCTTATGACAACTGTCATAAGTCTGGACAAGGGATAGTGGAATGTAAGGATTTCCATGCAACCTAAATGAAGAAAGAGCATTCTGATGCATCTTCTTCGGGTGTGCTGGTTATTGAGAACTGTTTCTCTATCTGCTCTACGTCCTGGGTATTTAATACCAGATCAGGATCCCACATTTATAATCTGTTACAAGGGTTAAAGAAAAGTAAAGAACTGGGAAAGGGTGATATGTCTCTTAGAGTAGGGAATGGAGCAATTGTTGTTGCCGAAGCTGTTGGCAAATATCACCTAGTATTGTCAAATGGTAATACATTGATTTTGAATGACTGTTAATTCGTATCTTCGATGATGTGCAATATAATATCCATATCTTTATTAGATAAAGAAGGATATAATTTTGCATTAGAGAAAAATATTATGAACATTTTCCTAAATCAAGTGTTGATTGGGTTTGGTACGTTGTGCAATGGTTTATACGTTATAAATCAAAATACAGTTCTAAATATACAAAACACCCATAAGAGGAAAAGTTCAGAAATGAACGAAGCCTTCTTATGGCATTGTAGACTTGGTCATATCAATGCGACCAGACTAGCAATGTTGCATAAAGATGGATATTTTAATCCGTTCGAATTTACATCTTATGAAACTTAACAGTCATATCTCAAAGGTAAGATGACCAAAACTCCGTTTACGGGACACGGAGCAAGAGCTACAGAACTCTTGGAACTGATACATATGTTAGTTATATGTATGCCTTAGAGACCATTATTGTACATATGATGGATATTATAGTGGATGCTTGGACATATATAGAGAGGAGTTTCTTGCTCTACATGATAGTATGCTATCTGGTTGCTCTTTATCTTAACATGTAGACTTATATTGTGATACTGTCTTGCTCTCACATGTTGGTAAAGCCCTTAGGATGTACTTGACTACCAGGATTATGATGCAGATCATACTAGTGGGGCAGGGTAGTCCACATGTTCATCATTTAATTGTTCCTAGTCATGGGTGTATCGAGACGGGGCATCGATATTCTAGAGTAGAGTAGCGTATACGCTTCTTGACCCATATGATGGGCGATGGATGATCCCATATCTATTGGTGTTTGACATCAAAGATGGTATACGGGTACTCAGGGGAGACTGGGTACACTGAATATGACTCATCGAGAACTCCTAGATGGTACCATACCTAACGTCAGATAGCATTTCTCTAATGACACTGGTACATGTTAGTTTGTAGATCCGAGATCCTCATAGAGTCTTGTGTGATTCCCACTGTGCTTTGATTTCCACCTTACCACGTTCAAGAGAGCATGTAAAATGGTGGTTTTTGGGTACAGTCCCGAGTCATATCGAGGCAATGAGCGATAGGAGGGGATTCGTCTCTCCCGGTATTGGGGGTTGATGTTGTGCTGTGCTCGTTTGGCCATAACAGGAAGTCCCTGGCCAAGGATGATACGGAGATTTACTGGTAAGTGTTATCAGTAGTTTCTCGACCCGTTATGAGCCTCATATTAGCACGACTTATCAAGTTATTGGGGTCTGACGTTTACCACCCCTAGACTCGATATGCGACATATCAGACGAAGAGACCGGACTGTACGGTAGTGTTATGATTGGATTCGCAGGAGTATGAGAAGGCTTGCTTGTTGATCTTCTGATCGCTCAATACCCGGGTAGCCGTTACGTCCAGCTAGTAATGCTGACGACTTGTGGGTGACTGATATGATCATCACCTACTGCCGGCGTATTGACGAGTCTTTAGAGTCCTACACAGAGATTTCCTGGCTCAGGAGAAATGAAGTAAGAGCACATATGTGATATGTGCGAGACCAAGATTAATACGTGTATGTGATACCGTATTCTATTCTCGCGATATGTGATATCGGTCGGTTATATGTGATATAGCCGGGTTATCGAATCAAGTATTGATTCGATAAGATGATACATATGATATTAGTCGGTTATATGTGATATAGCCAGATTATTAAATCATGTGTTGATTTAATAATTTAATGTATAATTATATATTTGATATATTAATTTACATTAACTAATATTAGCTCACTTAAGCATTTCTTTTTCTCACTGTGTACACTTAATATATATGTGATATATATTATTGTGTCTTGCTAGTTGCTACATGCTACATGGGTGTATGAGACTCACACCATGCTTATGATAATCTAGGGTTTATTTATTTAAAGTAAATCAAAAATTAGTTGGAAATTAGCACACGGCTTCAAGCTTGTAGAAACTTGTGGAACCATTGACTTAGTCCACTAATTTTGTTTTACATGAGATATTTATTAACCCAACCATTATCTTAAACCATGGTCAAGTCTCTACATGAGTTATATGAGATATTATCTCATATAACTCATGTAGAGACTTGACCATGGTTTAAGATAATGGTTGGGTTGATTCATTCATTCTATTCTCCATTTCATCTTCTTCTTCATCTCCAAGAGCTCACTAGGTTTTTGGGGGAGGTGAAGAAAATTAGTGAGAAAAATATTTCTAAAGTGAGCAAAATTTTTACTTCAACAACTTACACTAGATTATCCATTTAGTTTAGGTTGTTTGCTTCACTAATACCAAATTAGTGAAGAGATAGCATGAGTTAGTGTCTCTTCGACGTAGATCATCTTCGGGCTCGAAGACTTCAAGCAAACTTGTTCATTTTACCTTGTGGAGCCTTACTAAAGTTTGGGAGATCACTACTCAGAGCGAAGGACCTACACGGAGCTTTTGAAGTGAAGGACCAGTCTACAAAGGTTGTATTCATTGTTCACTTAGATGTAAAGATGTTTACATGCTTGGTTATGTCTAATTCTGTTAGTTATATGTATGCCCTAGAGGCCATTACTGTACATTGGATGTATATTGTAGTGGATGCTGGGACATATATAGGGAGGACTTTCTTGCTCGACATGATAGTACGCTATCTGGTTGCTCTTTATCTTAACATGTATAATTTCTGTCTCTCTGTTACATGTTGATAAAGCCCTTAGGATGTGTACTCGACTTCCAGGACTATGATGCAGATCATACTAGTGGGGCCTGGGTAGTCCATGAGTACATCCTTCAATGTTCCTAGTCGTGGGAATATCGAGACGGGGCATTGATATTCCAGAGTAGACTAGCGTATATCTTCTCGACCCATGTGATGGGCGATGGATGATCCCATATCCATTGGTGTTTGACATCAGAGATGGTATACGGGTGCTCAGTGGAGACTGGGTACACTGAACGGACTCGCCGAGAACTCCCAGATGGTATTATACCCCACGTCAGATGGCAGTTCTCTGGTGACACTGGTACAGCTTAGTCTGTTGACCCGAGATCGTCATAGAGTCTTGTGTGTCTCCCACTGTGCTTTGATTTCCACCCTACCACGGCTCTACTGAGTCGTGCAAACAGGTGGTTTTTGGGTACAGTCCCGATTCACATGGAGGCAATGAGCGATAGGAGGGGATTCGTCTCTCCCGGTATTGGGGGTTGATGTTGCGCTATGCACGACTGGCCATAACAGGAAATCCCTGGCCAGGGTTGCAGTGATATACTGGTAAGAGTTATCAGTAGTTTCACGATTGTCATGGACCTCACGTCGGCATGACTTATCGAGCTATTGGGGTCTGACGTTTACCACCCCTAGGCGAGATATGCGACATATCAGACGAACAGACCGGACTGTACGGTAAGTGTTACTGGTTGGATTCACAGGAGTGTGAGCGGGCTTGCTCGTCGATCTTCTGATCGCTCAATACCCGGGTGGCCTTTACGTTTAGCAGACCGCTTGCGGCTTGTGGATGCTTGATATGATCATCATCTGCTGCCGGCGTATTGACGAGTCTTTAGAGTCCTACACAGAGGTTTCCTGGCTCAAGCGAAACGAAATAGGAGCGCATATGAGATACGTGCGGGACCGAGAATAATGCGTGTATGTGATACCGTATTTCATTCTCGCGATGAATGTGTCGAATGGTTGTATGCGATATAACCTAGTTATCGAATCAAGGATTGATTCGATAAGTCGATACATTGGATACTAGCCGGTTATATGCGACATGACCGGATCATTGAATCAAGTGTTGATTTAATGATTTAATGTATAATTATATATTTGATATATTACTTTGCATCAACTAGTATTGGTTCACTTTAAATGGATTTACTCACTTGAAATGCACATTGTATATGTGATATATTTTTTGTGCACTTGATTGTATCATGTTTGATGATACATTCTAGCTTGGGTTTGTGTAAAGAATTAAACCATGGTTAGTTAGTGATTAGGGTTTCATTTCATTTACTTATTCTTTTATCTATTTATTTATTTATTTATTTTAGAATAGAAGAAAAGAGAATGGTGGCTTGTTTTGTTTGCTTGTTGAAGCTTCTTGATGCTTTGAACAAGTCCACCATTCTTGTCTCTTCTCTAACCCTAACCACTCATCTAACCTTAGTTAAATCTCTACACTAAACCATGGTTGAAGACATGATAAGTATTCATTTTTATTTTCTTTTTGAATAACTTATCATATACTTCTTCTTCTTCTTCATCTTCTTCTTCCATGAAGAAAAGCTTGCTACATCAATGGCAAGTGATGAAAACAAGTGAGAAATCCAATTCTAAAGTGAACCCACTTCCTATTTATTCATCCTCTACCTCTTGCCAAGTAGTATAGGATGTTTTCTTCACAAGTTTCATGACTTGGTGAAGTGGGAGCTTGATCTAGTGATGCCTCGACGTAGATCATCTTCGGCATCGAAGCCGACGACCAATCCCGCCCATTTCTTCGATGAAGCCGATGCTAGAGTCCGGAATCCGATTTGGACAGCGGAGGGACATCATCGCGGAGCTTAGGAAGTGGTGGACCGGATCTACAAAGGTTGTAGCCCCTTTCCTCTTAGATAAATTCTTTTATTTGCATTGCATCGCCTTGTTATCTAGTTAACGATCCGTATTAGGGTTTGTAGGCACTTGTAAAATTTGAATTAGCCATGTTTGATCACTTGTGAGACTTCATTAGTGTGTCTAGGAACCATACAAATTCTCTAGTTAAGATTCTAGGTTAGGGTTCTTTAGCGCGCCAAATTTTTGAAAACGGCATGGTTGGTACCTCCCGAAACCTTGTGGTCGTGCAAGGGAACCCAGCTGTGGTATCAAAGCCATGCTAGAGAATTAGAAGATATTAGTAGAATTACGAAACCAAAACAACTCCAAAACCTCGAAATAAAAAAACCTAGTTTCTGTCGAAATTTTTAAGTCCTCTAAAATTTTTTAAGCAGTTGCAGAATGTTACATGAGATGTAACATGAACAGCAGACAAAAATGAGCCCTCTTCACCGGTTTTGACCCGGCGAGAACTTAGAAATGGACCGGTCCCACCGGTTTTTTAATGGTTGTTTTGCCCCGTTTTTGTTTGGTGTTCCAGGATCTGGGTTTTGGTGTTTCAGGTATTGTTTGTTTTTACTAGGATTGCATGTGATGTTATCTTTCTGTAAAGGCAATTCGGAGTGTTTCGTAGTCGTAATTCTAACATTGTTTCGGGTAATTTAGACGACGTTAAAGAGTTCGAACGAAAATCGAAACCCCGCATTTTCACCCTCGCTGAAAATTTTTCAGGAGTTGGAGTTTTTGGGTTTAAAATTTTTCAGAAAATCATGCAAGTAATTCTATGGACCTTCTAGAAGAACGATACCCAAACTCGACTCTTTGGACATGGAACCACGGTCATACCCTAAGGATTGCGGCTGTTCCGCGGCGCTATGAGTGAGGCATGGGTCGGCCCTTCTACGGTTGGTCCATAGGTATTATGGCATGTTCTGCGTATTTTTAAACTATGCTCAAGTGTTGAGCTCTCTGGGAATTGTGGGACTTTGATGATTCGATCGAAATGTTTAACATCGTCTAGCTATCTGTGATTGTGATACAATATTTGGAATCCACAATGATTAGTTTTGTGAAAACTAATTTGAATTTTATAAACCTAGCAATTTAGTCTTATTTGATCGGTTGCCACGAGATTTTGGTTCGGATCAAAACTCCATCGTAATCACGTAGTGTATGCGGATACTCGTCGGGTAACATTACTAGATAGCCATGCCCCATATCCCCGACCAAGTGATTGTAGGAGAACCCCATTGCCTAAAGCATTCGTCAAGGTGCTGGCGGCCGCGGTGTTCCGCCTAAGTGCACTTCATCGACGGCATCGGGGGTGCGGCCATCTACTAATGTTTCCGATGAGCATTCGATCAAGATGTCAGGAATCTTGTTGAATTGCCCGACTTGTTATTGGAAAGTGTTTTCAATATCGAGACTAAAATGCGGGGTTTATAATTGTTAGGCATGAAATTCGGAATATGAGATATTCCGGGTTTATGATGTCTAAGGAATTCATATGGTTTGGCATGAAATCCGAAGTATGTGATATTTCGGGTTTATGATGTCTAAGGTGGTTGCGGATTCCAATTATTGTAGTTTTCACTTTCTTTTCTGCGACCGTAAGTGTAATATGTGGTGTATCGCCAGTTTTGTTGTTATATGTCAACGCCAATTGGGATACGCATATTTACTTACGTTGATGACATGTGATGTTATGTGTTGCTGTGATATGTTATATTGGATCATCGTGTTTGAATAGCCGGGGGGTTCTGCGTGAGATGGGAGTTTTTCATTTTCATTCATGTAAAAACTTGTATGTAATATTCTTTTATTGGGGCACTTCCGGGTTGAGGATGATGTCACCATTGATGTATATTATTTACTTTTCCGCATTAGGATAGACCCAAGATGGGGAGCACAAGTAACCGGGTTCTAGAGTCCAGTGGGAGACCATCTCGAGGAGTCGAGACCGGGTCTCCTAACTCTAGAATTGGAAGGGTTGCTTGCCGCTCTCATAGGGGTCTAGGGATGCGGGTTTGGCTATTCATCACGACTGTGCAATCCGTGTTTTTTACTGGCTTAATTTAAAACACTGAAATCCTAGTATATCCAATATTTCATATGTTATCTTTTGCTGCTGATATTCTGTGATGTGATCACTTTATATTCTGAGACGAATGGTATATATTATATATATGATATATAATATACGTTGTTTATGTTTTGCACCCACGCTAGTCCTGCCCCGCTATGCCGTTAGTTAAGTAACCTAACGGTGCATAACGAGACACAGTGGCGAATGCGGATGGCATAAGCGGACGTTGTATTTTCGTTTCTTCTGTGATACTTAGAAAGCATAAATGATAGGACTTCATTAATGGGATTAATGAAAAGGAAAGAAACCCAAGATGTTGTGGAATCAAATTTTCAAAAAGGTAGCTCTAGTTCTTGTTTTGCATAGCGGTATTCCTTGATGAATATCCAGCACCTCATTCAATGAGGAAAGAGCCGAGATCCCTTCACCGGGAATGACCTCGTTAGCAAAAGCTAGCAGATGCTACACCCACTCGGTTTATTTTGAAAAACTTGATTTTAAAAGGCGGAGCTTAAACCACTCCTTTTTCAAATCACTCGATTCTACAACGATATCAAGTTCATTAAACAAAAGGTTTTCTTAAAAACCTGTCGTAGCCTCCGTCATTTCAGATAAGTACTATTTAGTATTCGTGCTACGTTTGTTGACCTTACCCAAGGCGTAGTGTGCGGTAGCTAATTAATGCTTATTTGCCGCATATGATGCGATTGAGTTAGGGTAGTCGTACGGCTTTGTTGATCTTAGCCAAGGGTCGTACGGATGGGTTTAATTTAATCATGAAACGACGGATTGAACTTGACTAGCGCTTATGATTTGTTGACCATAGCCAAGGTCATGAGTTGCTAGGGGCAAAATATTATCGGGAATTTCAAGTGTTGAAATTTGCAATGAGATTGCATACCTTCTATGAGATAGTTGGATCCCGATACCCACTGTGAGTAAGAGTTACTCCTGGGAGAGTTTTACACATCATAATTAGCCGATCAAGTAGGTGTTTAGAAAGGTGTTAATAGGGTTACGCCCATAGGAAAATGAGGTTTATTTTAATTAGGTCCGTGCTAAAGCACGGGGAACCTCCCTCAAAGTATCGACACTGGCCTGGCCGAAAGATTTGCGAACTTGTAGGGTGTAATTAATCCCGGCTAGTCTTACCTTTTAGGGTTTGAAGGAAGATTTGATAAAAACAGTGGGAGCCATCTTGATTAGATAAGATAATAACCAATCTAATTTTGCAAGAGCATACGTTAAGTGTTTTCTTCTCTCTCTCCAGGTAGCGACCATGTCAGGCCTTAATCAAGATAATAATATGGATGTATTAACTGAGCCCGTTTGTTATACTGGGCCGGGAAACGTTGGTTCCACTCTATCTTATAATTGTTATATGTCCGAGCAGGAAATAGAGGAATATCCGGATTCCCTCGCCACCCAAACGAGGAATGAGCATGCTGATGCATTTTCTTCGGGTGTGTTAGTTTCTGAGAACTGTTTCTCAGTACACTCTACGTCCTGGGTATTGGATACCGGATAGGGATCCCACATATGTAATATGTTACATGGGCTAAAGAAAGGTAGAGAACTGAGAATAGGTGATCATTCTATATAGGGAATGGTGCAAATATTGCAGCCAAAGCAGTTGGCGAATATCACCTTGTATTACCAAATGGTAATACATTGATTCTGAACGAATGCTATTACATACCGAACCTGATATGCAATATTATATCAGTTTCTTTATTAAGTAAAGAAGGATATAATTTTGTATTGCAGGATAATGTTATGAACATTTTTCTGAATCAAAAGTTGATTGGATCAGGCTCGTTAAGTAATGGCATATACGTTCTAAATCAAACCACGGTTCTTAATGTACAAAACACACACACGAGGAAGAGTTCAGAAATGAACGAATCCTTATTGTGGCATTGTAGACTAGGTCATATCAAAACGACACGACTAGCTAAGTTACATAAGGATGGATATTTGAATCCATTCGAATTTTCATCTTATGAAACTTTCCAGTCATGTCTCAAAGGAAAGATGACCAAAACTCCGTTTACTGGACACGAAGAAAAAGCCACAGAACTCTTAGGAATGATACATAGTGATGTATGGGGTCTCATGTCTACACATGCCAGGAATGGGTCCTCATACTTCATTACAGTCACTGACGATCTCTCGATATTCGGGCATGTGTTCTTGTTGAAACACAAGTCTGAAGCTTTTGAGAAATTCAAAGAATATAAGCATGAAGTTGAGAACCAGACGGGTAAAAGTATTAAAATCCTACGATCTGATCGGGGAGGAGAATACTTGAGCATGGAATTCCGTGACTATCTAAAAGAGAAAGAGATTCTCTTTCAGCTTACTCCTCTATATACACCACAGCACAATGGTGTATCGGAGCAGAGTAATCGCACCCTATTAAATATGGTGCGCTCTATGATGAGTACCGCTGAGTTACCTATTTTCTTTTGGGGTTATGCGCTTGAGACAGCAGCATACTCATTGAATAGAGTTCTAACCAAATCAGTGCTTACCACTCCATATGAGATATGGAATGGGAAGAGACCATCTCTTAAGCGAGTTGAGATATGGGGTTGTCCGGCCTATGTCAAAAGGCAAAATCCGGACAAACTCGAGGCACGATCAGTTCTTTGCAAGTTTGTGGGATATCCAAGCAATTCGTATGGATATCATTTCTACCTCAGTGAGGAACAAAAGGTGTTTGTTGCTTAACATGCCACTTTTTTAGAAAAGGAATTTCTTGTAAAAGAAATTAGTGGTAAAGAGGTAGAGCTAGAAGAAGTTCCAACCGCACAAACTACAATAGAAGATTTGGTAGAACCAGAGGATTCAATAGTCCCCGACGAACCTCAGCCTCTCCGCCGATCTAGTAGGGTTCCTCATCCACCTGAGAGATACTACGGTTTTCTCATTGATGGTGGGGGCGAGGATTGCATCATGAAAGATGATGACCCAACTAGCTTTGAGCAGGCCATCATGAGTGGGGACTCTGTGAAATGGCTGGATGCAATGCGATCTGAGATGGAATCCATGTACACCAACAAAGTATGGACTTTGGAAGATGCCCCTGAAGGGTTAAACCCATCGAGAGCAAGTGAATCTTCAAGAAAAAACTTGGTGTAGATGGAAAAGTTGAGACTTTCAAAACTAGACTTGTAGCAAAAGGTTATCGTCAATGACCAGGTATGGATTATGATGAAACTTTTTCTCCAGTGGCTGTGCTTAAGTCCATCCGGATCCTACTTGCCATCGCTGCATACCATGACTACGAAATCTGGCAGATGGATGTTAAGACCGCCTTTCTAAATGGTGATTTAGAAGAGAGCGTGTACATGACTCAGCCAGAGGGCTTCGTAGATAGTGGGAGCAGCGGAAAGGTGTGCAAGCTACTTAAATCAATCTACGGGTTAAAGCAGGCATCACGGAGTTGGTACATCTGTTTTGATGTGGTAGTCAAAGAGTTTGACTTCATCAAAAACGTAGACGAACCTTGTGTATACAAGAAGGTGGTAGAGAGTAAGGTCGTCTTCCTCGTATTGTACGTGGATGACATACTCTTGATAGGAAATGATGTTCCTATACTGCACTCGGTCAAGCTCTTCTTATCATAAAGATTCTCAATGAAAGATCTAGGTGATGCCTCCTACATCTTAGGGATTAAGATTTATATAGATAGATCTAAACAGATGTTGGGATTGTCCCAATCTAGGTACATTAACACTATACTAAAGAGGTTTAGTATGGAAGATTCCAAGCATGGGAATTTACCCACGATCTCAGGAATCACTCTCTCCAAAGAGATGTCTCCCAAGACTGATTTGGAGAAGGCTCGCATGCAAGGGATACCCTATGCTTCGGTAGTCGGCTCTATCATGTACGTGATGTTGTGTACTAGACCCGATATAGCATACTCACTAAGAGTAGTGAGTAGGTATCAAGCAGATCCTGGAGAGAATCGCTGGACAGCCGTGAAGAACATTCTTAAGTACTTGAGAAGGACTAAAGAAATGTTCTTGGTGTATGGTAACGGTGAACTCCAAATGGAGTCCTTTACCGATTCGAGCTTCCAGAGTGATAAGGATGACTCTAAGTTGGTGTCACGCCCCGCTTCCCAGAGTACGCAAGATTGGGCACGTGACATAGCCAACCATGCTACCTGTGGGTAGGGAGCATCCATCCACAGTCACATTACGGTTGTAGAGATATCAGGAACAAGATAAATAAACTAATCTAACACATGTCCAAATCCATAATAACAAGAGTCAATAAACAATAAGTGCGGAAGCAAGTGATCCAATGCAATAATAGAAAGGTACGTCCCGTAATGCGGGATCGCACCAGGAAATAAAATGCAATAAGTAAACTAACCACTACAGAGCTCACAAATCAGCCTGCTGGCTGAAGTACTCCTGCTCGGTCGGCGACAGTGGTAAAGAATCTGGGCCATGCAAAACCCAGACGTCAGCGCGTCATGTCAACCAATAATATAATATGAACATGGTAATAAGCAGTGCAGAGAGTAAGCATGAATAAGCAGCACTATGAAATAACAGTGCAGGGTAATGTGCAGTGGTAACTAAACTGTCCTATCAGGTTTCTACTCTAAAGTCTTTGAAATCAATTGATGAATCGTCGATGTAACTCAATAGTATCCCGTACATACCCGGGACCACGGCCACAATATTCTCGGCTGCAGCCGAGACATGCCGCTAGGCACAAAACAGGAAAGTGTACACTCGGTAGTACCCCGTACATACCCGGGATCACGGCCACAATATTCTCGGCCGAAACCGAGACATGCCGCTAGGCACAAAACAGGAATGTGTACACTCGAACAGGTAGTGAACTGTCGAGTTACAAGTCAGGTTCATCTCTGATTTCCCCATACCCCCAAGTTATGTATGTCAGGTCAGGTATTCAGTAGTCAAGGACTAATGCCAACACAGAATCAGGTAAAAGCAGGTCTGTCTGGATAGACAGCAGGAATGGTCCATGAGGACCCCAAGTCAGGTTTGTTGGCATTAGGCATGAAATCAGGTAACAAGTCAGGTCATGTTTCAACAGGTTGAGTCGATATGTATGTATGTGTCAGGTGCAGCAGAGTCAGGTCAATATGTAATGTGATCGAGTGGGTGCTCTCAACAGGTATATAATCGAATAAGTAACAGCAGCAAGAAATTTAAAGTAAACAACACTAATAGTCACTTAATCACAATGGTACATGATTATGATGCAGTTGTATTATACTGACAGGTTCGAGCACCCTTGGGGTGCAATAATCACAGGATAGCGCAATATCATTAACAGAAAGCAATGAAGATATGTGCGTACAATTTTCGTCCTTTAAATAGCAAAATAATTAACTGGTAGCTTCGTTATTAGAGATACAGTGGCAAAATACGATTTAGGTGGCAGTATCATGATATATACCATATTTCGTCCAAATGAGAAAAGTAACTATATTTAGTTAACAATGCAAATTTTGTGAGTCAAGCACACTAAATTAGGATAACATAGCATGTAGCAAGTAATACTTGCCTCGGCGGTTTCGCAAACCGGGAAAACGGACGTAGCGTCGGCGGGAAAACACGCGACGGACGCACGGCACACGGAAAGAGTCCAAACAACGCACGAAGGGAACATACGGGTCAAGGGTCCCTGCTGGGTCGTCGGGAAACATCGACGTCGAGCCCGGCACCGGCGAACGCTGGAAATACGGAAATCTAGCAATCGAAGAAAAGTGAAAAGGAAAGAAGGGAAGAAGGAGAAGAGGGAAATGCTTCTGACTGGGTGGTAGGTGCACAGGGGTCAGAGGAAGCGAGAGGATGCCGATGAGACCAACTGATCTCTGGCAGTGGGTGTCTCTTTCCGGCGAGGCAGAGGGTTGCCCGGGCTGTTGAGGTCGGGGGCTATGCAGAGGGTGGAGGTGGAGGCTTGTTATGCCGGGAAGTGGAGAGGGAGGTGAGGAGGATGACGACGGCTAGTCACCGGAGAGGTGGGGCTCGCCGGAGGTTGCCGTAGGTGGCATCGTCGAGATGCACAGGGTTCTTCGGGGATCGCCTGAAGAAGGGAATAAGAGAAAGAGGTGGAGGGAGTGGTCTTGGTGAGGTGAGGAGGTCAAGGCGCACGCGATGGTGGTGCCGGCGTGGGCTGCGGTGGTGAAGGGACGAGGCTAGGGCTAACGGCGACGTGGGGTTTTGGGTTCTCACGAGGTTTCTCGTGGGGGTTTTCTCTTGGGACGAGGGAGCAGTACATGGGATAGAGAGAGAGAGAGATGGAGAGAGAGATTTAAGGTAACGGAGAGAGAGAGAGTTAAAGATTTGAGAGAGATAGAAAGAGATTGAGAGGTGGAGAGAGAGAGAGTGAGGCGGGGCCCACGAGGGATTTACTCCCTCGTGATTGGCCAGGAGGAAATCGTGGGTAAAGATTAACAGGGATTTAATTAACGGAAAGGATATGTTATATAGTTTATAATATATAATTAATTGGGCATTTCGGCGCTAAATGAAACATTTCCAAATCGCGCCCGGGTTGCGCCCAAATGTTTCAATTTCAAATTATAGGATTTTAAGCGGATTCCAAATTTTGAAAAGAGGTGTTTAATGATTAAAATGCATGCCCCCAAGTCGGACACTTGCACGCGTGCGTAGCCGTCCAAACTTGCCCGTTTCGCCGAACGGGATGAAATCTCGACGCGCGGACGCTACCACGCGACTAGTGGCGACGAGTAGGCCAACATGGATATTTTTAATTTCATTTTAGGTGTTAAAATTTGTTATGTGCCAAAATGACTTAACCGGTTAAAATTTAGCAATAAGCACCAAACAATCAGGATAATTGAAATGAGCAATGTATAACACCCAACTAGTAATAGAAATAGTATTATAGGGCTCGGGTGTTACATCATACCCAACTACAAAAGAATTTCGTCCTCGAAATTCCAAGAATACAAGATAGCTAACTACAGGAAAAGGTGAGGAAATTTCTGCCGGATCTCGTCTTCTCGCTCCAAGTGGGTTCTCCATGCAATCGATTACCCCAAGAAACCAGCACGAGGGGGATAACCTTGTTCTTAAGAACCTTGTCTCTTCGATCCTTGATTTCAACTGGTCGCTCCTCAAAAGTTAGGTCCTCCCGTACAGTCAACTCGGAATGATCCAAGACGTGAGTCTCATCTCGGACATACCTCCGTAGTTAGGATACATGAAACACATCGTGCACTCCTGCCAATGACCGTGGTAACGCCAAACGGTACGCTGCCTCACCAACACGCTCCAGTATCTCGAAGGGTCGAACGAATCGGGGACTAAGCTTTCCCCGACTCCCAAAGCGAATCACCCCTCTAGTCGGTGATATCCTCAGAAATACCAAATCACCCACGGCGAACTCTAGAGGTCTTCTTGACGTGTCAGCCCAACTTTTCTGTCTGTCTTGAGCTGCCTTCATATGCTTTCTGATTGTATTCACCTTCTCGACTGTCTGTACCACCAAATCTGGTCCTAGTAACCTTCGTTCACCAACATCATCCCAACAAACCGGTGAACGGCACTTACGACCATACAACGCTTCAAACGGAGCCATCTGAATAGTCGCTTGGAAGCTATTGTTGTACGAAAACTCCACCAGGTGTAGATGATCCTCCCAAGAACCTTTGAAGTCCAACATGCAAGCTCTCAACATATCTTCGAGGGTCTGGATCATTCTCTCCGATTGTCCATCAGTCTGAGGATGATAAGCTGTGCTAAACTTCAATCGAGTCCCCAAACTTTCTTGTAAACTCCTCCAGAAGTGCGACAAGAACCGAGTGTCCCGATCGGACACGATGCTTACCGGTACTCCATGCAATCTTACAATCTCCTGCATGTACCGCTCTGCCAAAGTCTCCGTCGATTGACCAACCCGAAAAGGAATAAAGTGAGCTGCCTTGGTCAACCGATCGACAATCACCCATACTGCATTGTTTCCCTTTGGACTCCGCGGTAAAGCCGTCACGAAACCCATGGTTATATGTTCCCACTTCCACTGAGGGATCGGAAGTGGTTGCAACAAACCAGCAACCCGTTGGTGTTCGGCCTTGACTTGCTGACACACCAAGCACTTAGCCACGAAGCGAGCAATCTCCCGTTTCATACCTTCCCACCAGAAGTGCTGTCGAACATCTCGGTACATCTTTGTCCCTCCTGGATGTACAGAGTAAGCTGAACTGTGTGCCTCCTTCATAAGCTCTTCACGCACATCCCCTTTTGGCACACACACACGGCTACCATATCTCAACGAACCATCTTCGTGGATCAGTAAATCGGTTCGTAGTCCGGCCTCAACCTGCTCTCGAAACTTTTGTAGTCTAGGATCCTGCAATTGTGCCGCTTTGATCCTCTCAACTAAAGACGACTGTACTTGCAACTGCATCAACTGTCCCATAGCATGTGGTAGCACAACCTCCAAGTCAAATCTCTGAAAATCCGCAATGATCTCCCTCTGTGCAGTCAATAGCTGAATTGCTGGTAACCGACTAAGCGCATCCGGCACGACGTAAACTTTCCTGGATGGTACTTAAGATCAAGGTCGTAGTCGGCCATCAGCTCCAACCATCTGCGTTGCCTCATGTTCAACTCCTTCTGAGTGAACTCATACTTCAAACTCTTGTGATCTGTAAAGACTTCGACTTTCTTGCCCAAAAGGTAGTGTCTCCAAATTTTCAAGGCGAAGATCACGGCCGCAAGCTCCAAGTCATGAGTCGGATAATTCTTCTCATGAGTCTTCAGTTGTCTCGATGCGTAAGCCACGACCTTCCCGTTCTGCATCAAAACACATCCCAATCCTTTTCCAGATGCGTCGCTGTTGAATCACCAGTCCTCCTGAATTGTCTGGTACGGTCAGGATCGGGGCGGTTATCAACTTCTGCTTCAACGTCTCGAAGGCCAATGCACATCCATCCGTCCAAACAAACGGTACCTCCTTACGCGTAAGCTTGGTTAACGGCTCTGCCAAACGAGCGAAGTTCTCCACAAATCTCCTGTAGTATCCGGCGAGTCCAAGAAAACTTCTTATCTCCGCAACATTCTTTGGAATAGGCCAATCTCGAACTACTGCAATCTTTTCGGGATCGACGGCGATTCCATCGCCCGACACGACATGCCCCAGAAACTCCACTTCTTCCAGCCAGAATTCGCACTTACTCATCTTCGCGAATACTTTCTCCTGTCTCAGCGTCTGCAGTGCGATCTTTAAATGCTCAGCATGCTCCTCCGGACTCTTCGAGTACACCAGAATATCGTCAATGAATACCACAATAAACTGGTCCAAGAATGGTGAAAAGATCATGTTCATCAAATCCATGAATATTGCCGGCGCATTAGTCACTCCGAAGGGCATCACCAAATACTCGAAATGTCCATATCGAGTTCGAAACGCCGTCTTGCAAATGCCTCCTGCTTTTACTCGAACCTGATGATATCCTGATCGCAAATCCAGTTTCGAGAATACCCTCGCGCCACTAAGCTGCTCGAAAAGTTCTCCAATGCGAGGGATCGGGTACTTGTTCTTAATAGTCACCCGGTTCAATTCTCGATAATCAATGCACATCCTTCTCGTGCCATCCTTCTTCTTTACTAAAAGAACTGGAGCTCCCCAAGGCGAGTTGCTGCTTCGAATCCAACCTTTCTCGAGTAATTCACCAACTTGTTTCTTAACTTCTTCCAATTCCACTGGCGCCATCGGATAATAAGATTTTGATACTGGCGCTGCACCAGGAATAAGGTCAATCGCGAACTCCACATCTCGCTTCGGCGGTAAGCCCGATATATCTTCAAATACATCCATAAAGTCGCGAACAACTGCCGGCTCTTCATTACTATCAACTTCCATTGCTGCAAGAACACTGCGTGTCGGCCTAGCCCTGAACTCGACTGGCCCGACAGAACTGCTTCCTTACCGCAACTGCTGTCTGCATCGTCGGCCGCGAAAGGTCCAGTAAGACTACTGAGTCTCGTCCATTCTGCTTTAGTCCGATGAACTTCTCTTCCATTTCCTCCCGTGCAGTCTGCGGGAAGAATTTCTCCTGGAAACCTTTAGGGAAATCCGCCCAACTGATCGGCTTGGGCAAGCGGTTCTCCTCCACAAGCCATCACTCCCGGGCGCAATCCACTAGCTGAAAGCGCACCACATCATCTCCTTTGTCCTCTGGAATCTGTGCCGCAATCGGCAAATTCTCCGTGCCATTAGCCACTGCTCGGCTGGCAACGGCTCCTCCAGACCAGTGAAAGTAGACGGACCCAAAAGTCTGAAATCTGCGACGGTCCCTACTCGTTCGACTGGTCTATTTCCATCGTTGTTTACAGACTGCTGAACGATCTGCAAACCTTCCTGAAATGAATCTGCTATTGCTGGATCAGCTCAGTCTGTCTCTTGATTTCCAGCATTCCTCTTATCACTCCAAGCACGGCGGCTTCGTTCACACGCCTCCGGTACGTCTTCAACTTCTTACCTGTCATAATCCTGAACTCAAAACACCCAACATTAGCATGATGATAGATTCTGAATGTGGATCAAGGCTAGAACTCTAAGATACTTAAATAGAGTACCGCATTGTAGCTATGCCGCGGTATCATAGCCGCAATTACTTAACTCCACCCAAGTCGCCTAAGTCCTAGAGATAACAAGGAATTAGGTTTTCAAGTTGACAAATGCAAAGTAAGTTTGCATGTCGACATGATCCGGAAGAATAGAATGATTCAAGGATGGTAAAACGGTCAAGGTGGCAGGACATGTTTCCTAAACACGGGTATTCTGATTCGTGTATCGGGTATAATACCCAACTACAAAAGAATCAACCCAACTAACCTATGGCTCTGATACCAAAAAAACCATGTCACGCCCCGCTTCCCAGAGTACGCAAGATTGGGCACGTGACATAGCCAACCATGCTACCTGTGGGTAGGGAGCATCCATCCACAGTCACATTACGGTTGTAGAGATATCAGGAACAAGATAAATAAACTAATCTAACATATGTCCAAATCCATAATAACAAGAGTCAATAAACAATAAGTGCGGAAGCAAGTGATCCAATGCAATAATAGAAAGGTACGTCCCGTAATGCGGGATCGCACCAGGAAATAAAATGCAATAAGTAAACTAACCACTACAGAGCTCACAAATCAGCCTGCTGGCTGAAGTACTCCTGCTCGGTCGGCGACAGTGGTAAAGAATCTGGGCCATGCAAAACCCAGACGTCAGCGCGTCATGTCAACCAATAATATAATATGAACATGGTAATAAGCAGTGCAGAGAGTAAGCATGAATAAGCAGTACTATGAAATAACAGTGCAGGGTAATGTGCAGTGGTAACTAAACTGTCCTATCAGGTTTCTACTCTAAAGTCTTTGAAATCAATTGATGAATCGTCGATGTAACTCAATAGTATCCCGTACATACCCGGGACCACGGCCACAATATTCTCGGCTGCAGCCGAGACATGCCGCTAGGCACAAAACAGGAAAGTGTACACTCGGTAGTACCCCGTACATACCCGGGATCACGGCCACAATATTCTCGGCCGAAACCGAGACATGCCGCTAGGCACAAAACAGGAATGTGTACACTCGAACAGGTAGTGAACTGTCGAGTTACAAGTCAGGTTCATCTCTGATTTCCCCATACCCCCAAGTTATGTATGTCAGGTCAGGTATTCAGTAGTCAAGGACTAATGCCAACACAGAATCAGGTAAAAGCAGGTCTGTCTGGATAGACAGCAGGAATGGTCCATGAGGACCCCAAGTCAGGTTTGTTGGCATTAGGTATGAAATCAGGTAACAAGTCAGGTCATGTTTCAACAGGTTGAGTCGATATGTATGTATGTGTCAGGTGCAGCAGAGTCAGGTCAATATGTAATGTGATCGAGTGGGTGCTCTCAACAGGTATATAATCGAACAAGTAACAGCAGCAAGAAATTTAAAGTAAACAGCACTAATAGTCACTTAATCACAATGGTACATGATTATGATGCAGTTGTATTATACTGACAGGTTCGAGCACCCTTGGGGTGCAATAATCACAGGATAGCGCAAATCATTAACAGAAAGCAATGAAGATATGTGCGTACAATTTTCGTCCTTTAAATAGCAAAATAATTAACTGGTAGCTTCGTTATTAGAGATACAGTGGCAAAATACGATTTAGGTGGCAGTATCATGATATATACCATATTTCGTCCAAATGAGAAAAGTAACTATATTTAGTTAACAATGCAAATTTTGTGAGTCAAGCACACTAAATTAGGATAACATAGCATGTAGCAAGTAATACTTGCCTCGGCGGTTTCGCAAACCGGGAAAACGGACGTAGCGTCGGCGGGAAAACACGCGACGGACGCACGGCACACGGAAAGAGTCCAAACAACGCACGAAGGGAACATACGGGTCAAGGGTCCCTGCTGGGTCGTCGGGAAACATCGACGTCGAGCCCGGCACCGGCGAACGCTGGAAATACGGAAATCTAGCAATCGAAGAAAAGTGAAAAGGAAAGAAGGGAAGAAGGAGAAGAGGGAAATGCTTCTGACTGGGTGGTAGGTGCACAGGGGTCAGAGGAAGCGAGAGGACGCCGATGAGACCAACTGATCTCTGGCAGTGGGTGTCTCTTTCCGGCGAGGCAGAGGGTTGCCCGGGCTGTTGAGGTCGGGGGCTATGCAGAGGGTGGAGGTGGAGGCTTGTTATGCCGGGAAGTGGAGAGGGAGGTGAGGAGGATGATGACGGCTAGTCACCGGAGAGGTGGGGCTCGCCGGAGGTTGCCGTAGGTGGCATCGTCGAGGTGCACAGGGTTCTTCGGGGATCGCCTGAAGAAAGGAATGAGAGAAAGAGGTGGAGGGAGTGGTCTTGGTGAGGTGAGGAGGTCAAGGCGCACGCGATGGTGGTGCCGGCGTGGGCTGCGGTGGTGAAGGGACGAGGCTAGGGCTAACGGCGACGTGGGGTTTTGGGTTCTCTCGAGGTTTCTCGTGGGGGTTTTCTCTTGGGACGAGGGAGCAGTACATGGGATAGAGAGAGAGAGAGATGGAGAGAGAGATTTAAGGTAACGGAGAGAGAGAGAGAGTTAAAGATTTGAGGAGAGATAGAAAGAGATTGAGAGGTGGAGAGAGAGAGAGTGAGGCGGGGCCCACGAGGGATTTACTCCCTCGTGATTGGCCAGGAGGAAATCGTGGGTAAAGATTAACAGGGATTTAATTAACGGAAAGGATATGTTATATAGTTTATAATATATAATTAATTGGGCATTTCGGCTCTAAATGAAACATTTCCAAATCGCGCCCGGGTTGTGCCAAAATGTTTCAAATTCAAATTATAGGATTTTAAGCGGGTTCCAAATTTTGAAAAGAGATGTTTAATGATTAAAATGCATGCCCCCAAGTCGAACACTTGCACGCGCGCGTAGCCGTCCAAACTTGCCCGTTTCGCCGAACGGGATGAAATCTCGACGCGCGGACGCTACCACGCGACTAGTGGCGACGAGTAGGCCAACATGGATATTTTTAATTTCATTTTAGGTGTTAAAATTTGTTATGTGCCAAAATGACTTAACCGGTTAAAATTTAGCAATAAGCACCAAACAATCAGGATAATTGAAATGAGCAATGTATAACACCCAACTAGTAATAGAAATAGTATTATTGGGCTCGGGTGTTACAGTTGGTCTCAGGTTTTTTTTTCACCCTCAATGGAGGGGCAGTTTGTTGGAAGAGTTCCAAGTAAGAAACCGTGGCAGACTCGATGATGGAGGCTAAATACATCGCTGCCAACGATGCCGCCAAAGAGGCTGTCTGGATAAAGAAGTTCATAACCGAACTTGGTGTGGTTCCGTCCATCGAGCATCCAATATCTTTGTATTATGATAACAATGGATCAGTGGATTTGGCCAAGGAACCCAGGTCCCATCAGCGATCCAGGCATATCCTGAGGCAGTATTACCTGATTCGGGTGATTGTTGATCGCCTGGAGATCGATGTCAGGAGATTTGACATGAAGAATAACACGGCGGATCCACTCACGAAGGCCATACCCCAGATACAATTTGAGAGACTCTTCGGGATGTTGGGTATGAGATACTACAACAACTGGCCTTAGTGCAAGTGGGAGATTGTTAGTTATATGTATGCCCTAGAGGCCGTTATTGTACATATGATGTATATTATAGTGGATGCTTGGACTTATATAGAGAGGACTTTCTTACTCGACATGATAGTATGCTATCTGGTTGCTCTTTATCTTAACATGTAGACTTGTATTGTGATACTGTCTTGCTCTCACATGTTGGTAAAGCCCTTAGGATGTACTTGACTACCAAGATTATGATGCAGATCATACTAGTGGGGCCAGGGTAGTCCACAAGTCATCCTTTAATCGTTCCTAGTCGTGGGTGTATTGAGACGGTGCATCGATATTCCAGAGTAGACTAGCTTATACGCTTCTTGACACATATGATGGGCGATGGATGATCCCACATCCATTGGTGTTTGACATCAAAGATGGTATACGGATGCTCAGGCAAGACTGGGTGGACTCGCCGAGAACTCCTAGATGGTACTATACATAACGTCAGAGAGCAGTTCTCTTGTAACACTGGTACAGGTTAGTCTGTAGACCCAAGATCGTCATAGAGTCTTGTGTGGTTCCCATTGTGCTTTGATTTCCACCTTGCCACGTTCAAGAGAGCGTGCAAAATGATGGTTTTTGGGTATAGTCTCGAGTCACATGGAGGCAATAAGCGATAAGAAGGGATTCGTCTCTCCCGGTATTGGGGATTGATGTTGCGCTGTGCTTGATTGGCCATAACAGGAAGTCCCTGGCCAAGGCTGATACGGAGATTTACTGGTAAGTGTTATCAGTAGTTTCTCGACCCGTTATGAGCCTCATATCGGCACGACTTATCAAGTTATTGGGGTCTGACGTTTACCACCCCTAGACTCGATATGCGACATATCAGACGAAGAGACCGGATTGTACGGTAGTGTTACTGATTGGATTCGTACGAATATGAGCATGCTTGCTTGTTGATCTTCTGATCGCTCAATATCCGGGTAGCCATTACATCCAGCTAGTACCGCTGACGGCTTGTGGGTGACTGATATGATCATCACCAACTGCTGGCGTATTGACGAGTCTTTAGAGTCCTACACAGAGGTTTCCTGGCTCAGGCGAAATGAAGTAGGAGCACATATGTGATATGTGTGGGACCGAGATTAATAGTGTATGTGATACCGTATTCTATTCTCGCGATATATGATATCGGTCGGTTATATGTGATATAGCCGGGTTATCGAATCAAGTGTTGATTCGATAAGATGATACATATGATATTAATCGGTTATATGTAATATAGACGGATTATTAAATCAAGTGTTAATTTAATAATTTAATGTATAATTATATATTTGATATATTAATTTACATTAACTAATATTAGCTCACTTAAGCATTACTTTTTCTCACTTGTGTACACTTAATATATATGTGACATATATTATTGTGTCATTCTAGTTGCTACATGCTACATGGGTGTATAAGACTCACACCATGCTTATGATAATCTAGGGTTTATTTATTTAAAGTAAATCAAAAATTAGTTGGAAATTAGCACATGACTTCAAGCTTGTAGAATCTTGTGGAACCATTGACTTAGTCCACTAATTTTGTTTTACATGAGATATTTATTAACCCAACCATTATCTTAAACTAAGGTCAAGTCTCTACATGAGTTATATGAGATATTATCTTACCCATGGTTGCTTGATTCATTCATTCTGTTCTCCACTTCATCTTCTTCTTCATCTCCAAGAGCTCACTAGGTTTTTGGGGAGGTGAAGAAAATTAGTGAGAAAAATATTTCTAAAGTGAGCAAAATTCCTACTTCATCAACCTACACTAGATTAGCCATTTAGATTAGGTTGTTTGCTTCACTAATTCCAAATTAGTGAAGAGGTAGCTTGAGTTAGTGTCTCCTCGACGTAGATCATCTTCGGCCTCGAAGATTTCAAGCAAGCTTGTTCATTTCACTTTGTGGAGCCTTACTAGAGTATGTGAGATCACTACTCTGAGCGAAGGGACTACTACACGGAGCTTTTGAAGTGAAGGACCGGTCTACAAAGGTTGTATTCGTTGTTCACTTAGATGTAAAGATGTTTACTTGGTTACATCTAATTCTCTAGTTAAGATTCTAGGTTAGGGTTCTTTAGCGCGCTAAATTTTTGAAAACGGCATGGTTGATACCTCCCGAAACCTTATGGTCGTGCTAGGGAACCCATCAACATAGTGATGTATGACGTCCTATATCTACACATGCCAGAAATGGTTTCTCGTACTTCATTACATTCACCGATGATCTCTCAAGATTCGGACATGTGTTCCTGTTGAAACACAAATCTGAAATTTTTGAGAAATTCAAAGAATATAAGAGTGAAGTAGAGAACTGGATGGGTAAAAGTATTAAAATCCTTCGATATGATCGAGGAGGTGAATACTTAAGTACGGAATTCCGAGATTTTTTAAAAGAGAATGGAATTCTCTTTCAGCTTACTCCTCCATGTACACCATAGCACAATGGTGTATCGGAGCGGGGGAATCGCACCCTATTAGATATGGGGCGCTCTATGATGAGTGTTGTTGAGTTACCTATTTCCTTTTGGAGTTATGCACTTGAGACAGCTGCATATATATAGAATAGGGTTACAACCAAGTTTGCGCCTACTGTAAGTCTATGTTACCCACCCCGGTGCTTAACGGGGAGGCGGAATAAGTAAAAATCAAAATTTTCTTTAAAGGAAACATAGACTAACCATGAAGGATCTTTGCTAAACAAAAACTAACAAACTAACATGGAGCTTTAACTACTAGGTTAAGAAATTATACCTATAGCTTGAACTCCTTCTCTTCTTGTGTTGCTTCTCCTTGTTGTGAGCTCCTTGGAGTGGTGTAAATGGCTCCTCCTCACTGTCTTCTCTATGCCAAAGAAAGATTCACCCGAAGGCCTATACCTTGAGCTCCAACCTCTATCTTGAAGTAACTAAGGTGCTTGGTTTGATAGACTAAGAACCCTAGAGTGAGTAGAGAATTGTTTTGATGGTTTGATCTTACAATGCTCTTGATTTTCAACTCATGAAACAAGAGAGCCTTGAGAGAGGAAGATGAGAGAGCTATCAAGAGAGAGAAAGTGTCATGATTAAATGAGGTGTTTGCTCTCATATGATGAAAAAAGAATAATGATAATTTTAATTAGGATAATTATCATGGTTGATGTTGATTTGACCATTATCATGTCACAATTAATGCTAAGCACAAAATATCTCATGCTTAACAAAAATATCTAAGTCAACAAAAGTCAAAAAGTCAAATGGTCAAACCAATTAACCATGATACAATTATCTCTAATTAAAACTCATTAATCAATTTCCTCCATCTCATTATGGTTTTAATCAAGTCAATGGTCAAAACCCTAATGAGGTTTCTCTGCCTCTGTCAACTGTATATACACACCCGCATCCGTGTTCCGAGGAACATGAATAAAATGAGACCGAACCAACCCAAAACTATATACTAGGATCTGGGTTAAACCAAAGCCCATTAGTGTCAACTGCCCGAACACCAAGCACGCACAAGTGCGCGTATGTGAACGGACCGTGTCGTAAAACCATACGACCTCTACTCCGTTTTGCTCAAAGGTGAACAACCCTCTGTGTGGGACTCTAAAGACTCGACACTACGCTGGCAATGGGTTTAACCATAGGCTGCAAATGGTACTAGCTGTACGTAACGGTCCCCAGGTAGATGCCGATAAGAAGACCGATGAGGTGAACCCATCCGATCTCCTACTGATCCTGAATGTGACAATCTCTGTATAGTCTGGTCTGTTTGTCTAAGAGTATCGCATGTCGGGCCTAGGGATGGTAAACGTCAGACCCCTAATAGCGGTACAAGTCGTGTCAGAGTGTATCCCAGAACACCCTGAGAAACTACTGGAAACACTACCAGTAAATCTCGCTTGCCCTGGCCAGGGACTTTGTGTAATGGCTCTCCTAGACACAGCGTGATATCAACCCCCAATACCGGGAGAGACGAATCCTGTCTAACCGTCACTGCCTCCAAGTGCTTTGGGACTGCACCCAACTACTACCTGTTTGCACGACTCAATAGAGCCGTGGTAGGGTAGTAATCTAAGAACAGTGGGAACACACTCGAGACGAAGTGACAGTGTCAAGTCAACGGACTAAGCTGTACTCATGTCACCTGGGAACTGTTAACTGACGATAGGTATAGTACCAACCAACAGTTCCCGACGAGTCCTGTCCAGTGTACTCATAACCTAATGAGCACCTGCATACTATCTCCTGTACGACGTACCGATGGCTATGGGACAGACCATCTCCCCAGCTGGGATGAGAAGCGTACACACTAGTCTACTCTGGAGTGTCGATGCCCTGTCTCGATACTCCTACGACTAGGGACCTGTATAAGGATGTGCTTGTAGACTACCCAACCCCCACAAGTGTGACTGCCATCACAACGCTAGTAATCAAGTAAAGATCCTAAGGGCTCTATCAATATGTATTAGCGATACATCTAAAGAAACATATACACATATTAAGATAGATACAAACCAAGTAGCATACTACCATATCGAGCAAGACTGTTATAAATCTGTGTATATATATTCCAAGCTTCCAAAATGTAATATACAAACTAGTACTATACAATAATGGCCTCTAGGGCATATCACACTAACAATCTCCCACTTGTACTAAGACCATGTGCTGGCATATCGCAGACCTATCATCTCGAATAGCCTCTCGAACTGCGTCTGAGGAATGGCCTTTGTGAATAGATCTGCAGTGTTATCTTCTGTAGCAACCCTCTGAACCTCGATCTCCTGGCGATCCACGATCTCCCTGATCAGGTGATACCGCCTCAAGATGTGTCTGGACTTCTGATGGGGCCTGGGTTCCTTTGCTAAAGTTATAGCCCCGTTGTTGTCACAATACAGAGGTATTAGAGCAATAATGGATGGAACCACCTGAAGTTCTGTTAAGAACTTCCTCATCCAGATTGCTTCTTTTGCGGCATCAGAAGCTGCGATATACTCCGCTTCCATCGTTGAGTCAGCAACGGTTTCTTGCTTGGAACTCTTCCAACAGACCGCCCCTCCATTGAGGGTAAAGACATAACCCGACATGGATTTAGAGTCATCCTTGTCACTCTGGAAGCTGGAGTCAGCAAAGGCCTCTATTTGGAGGTCTTTTCCGTCGTAAACCAAGAACATATCCTTAGTCTTTCTCAGGTACTTCAGAATGTTCTTTACCGCTATCCAGTGCTTCTCCCCAGGGTTTGACTGATACCGGCTTACTACACTCAGTGCATAAGCTATATCTGGTATGGTACACAACATCGCATACATTATAGAGCCTACCGCAGAAACGTAGGGTATAATAGACATGCGATCCCTTCCCAAATCAGTCTTGGGAGACATCTCTTTAGAGAGGGTGATTCCGTGACAAGCCGGTAAATTACCGCGCTTAGAATCTTCCATACTGAATCTTTTCAGTATGGTGTCGATGTACCTGGACTGTGAAAGTCCCAATATCCTCTTAGATCTATCACGATAAATCTGGATCCTCAGAATGTAAGAGACATCACCCAGGTCTTTCATGGAGAGTCTGTGTAACAAGAACCTTTGATAGATTGTAGCATATGAATGTCATTTCCTATCAAGAGAATGTAATCCAAATACAAGACGAGGAATACAAAAGTTCGTGCTACAATCTTACTATAAATGCATGGTTCATCTGGATTTTTGATAAAGTCAAATTTTTTGACCGTCTCATCAAAACAGATGTTCCAACTCCGCAATGCCTGCTTCAGTCCATAAATGGACTTAAGAAACTTGCACACTTTCCCTCTGCTCCCACTCTGAATGAAACCCTCTGGCTGGTCCATATAGACACACTCCTCTAAATTTCCATTTAGAAAAGTCTTTTGTACGTTCATCTGCTAAATCTCATAATCGTGGAAGGCAGCAATGGCAAGAAGGATTCGAATGGATTTGAGCATAGCCACTGGAGAAAAGGTTTCGTCGTAGTCCAAACCAGGTCTTTGACGAAAACCCTTTGCAACAAGTCTAGCCTTATAGGTTTCAACCTGTCCATCTACACCAATCTTCTTTCTGAAGATCCATTTGCAGCCTATGGGTTTTACCCTTTCTGAAGCAAAGTCCAAAGTCCATACTTTGTTAGTGTACATAGACTCCATCTCGGTGCGCATTGCATCCAGCCATTTTACCGAGTCAGTGCTCTGAATGGCCTGCTGGAAGTTAGTCGGCTCATCATTACCAATGATGCAATCCTCTCTATCCCCGTCTATGAGAAAACCGCAGTATCTCTCAGGTGGATGAGAAAGCCTACTACTCCTGCGGAGCGGTGCAGAAATGTCCTGTTCTTTTGAAACTTCTTGTTCCACCAAGCTTTCAATAATAGCTTGTGGTTCTAGAATTTCGTCCAGTTCGATTGCGCTCCCACTTATTTCTTTTTCTAAGAACTGATATTCCAGAAAGTGGGTATGACGAGAAACAAAAACCTTTTGTTCTTCTGCGTAATAAAAAAGATACCTCTGGAGTTCTTTGGGTATCCCACAAACTTACACAATACCGAGCGTGCCTCGAGTTTGTCCGCATGCTGATTTTTGACAAAAGCTGGACATCCCCATATCTTCAGATATTGAAGATAGGGTTTCTTCCCACTCCACATCTGATATGGTGTGGTAGGCACAGTCTTGGTAGGAACCTTGTTTAAAAGATATGCAGCTGATTCTAGTGCATAGCCCCAGAATGATCGCGGTAACTCAGCGTTACTCATCATGGAACGTACCATATCCAATAGGGTTCGGTTCTGTCTCTCCGATACACCATTGTGTTGTGGAGTGTATGGAGGAGTATGATGAGAGAGAATTCCATTCTCTTTTAGGTAATCCAGGAACTCGGCACTTAAGTATTCACCACCTCGATCAGATCTCAGTGTCTTGATACTTTTGATGGTTTGTTTTTCTACTTCATTCTTATATTCCTGGAATTTCTCAAAGGGCTTGGATTTATGCTTCATTAAGAAGATATGTCCATACCTAGAGAAATCATCTGTAAAAGTAATGAAATAGGAAAAACCACTTCTTGCATGTGTAGACATTGGACCACACACGTCGCTGTGTACGAGTCCCAAGAGCTCGCTCGCTCTTACTCTGTATCCAGTGAACGGAGTCTTTGTTATCTTTCCTTTGAGACATGATTAACAAGTTGCATAAGAATGATATTCGAACGGATCTAAATATCCTTCTTTATGTAACTTAGTTAACCTTGTCTCATTGATGTGACCCAGTCTATAATGCCATAAGTGTTGGATATATGTATGCCCTAGAGGCCATTATATGATAGTGGATGTATTCATACATGTATATATATATATTCAGTGTACATTCTTGCTCGACATGATAGTATGCTATCTGGTTCTTCTTTATCTGACATGTTGATTTGATCATGCTTTTATTCATTCACACATGTTGATAAAGCCCTGAGGATATAGACTTGACTACTGTGATTATGATAGAGATCATACTAGTGGGACATCTGTAGTTTATAAGCATATCCTGGAATGTCCCTAGTCGTAGGTGTATCGAGACGGGGCATCGATATACCAGAGTAGACTAGCGTATATGATACTAGACCCATATGATGGGCGATGGATGTTCTCACATTCATCGATGTTTGACATCGAGATCGTATACGGGTGCTCAGTGATGACTGGGTACATTAGACGGACTCACCGAGAACTCCTATATGGAATTATATCTATCGTCGGATAGCAGTTCTCAGGTGACACTGGTGCAGGTTAGTCTGTAGACCCGAGATCGTCACAGAGTCTTGTGTGTTCTCCCACTGTACTTTGATTACTACCCTACCACGGCTCTACTGAGTCGTGCAAACAGGTGGCCATTGGGTACAGTCCCGAGACACACGAAGGCGATGAGCGATAGGAGGGGTTTCGTCTCTCCCGGTATTGGGAGTTGATGCTGTGCTGTGCTCGATTGGTTATATCAGTAAGTCCCTGGCCAGGGCTGTTGAGATTTACTGTTAAGTGTTATTAGTAGTTTCTCGATCTGTTATAGACCATTCATCGACATGACTTATTGAGTTATTGGGGTCGACGTTACCATCCCTAGACTCGATATGCAGCATATTTGATGAAGAGACCGGACTATACGGTAGTGTTGCCGGTTAGCTTGACGGTAATTGTAACAGGTTCGCTTGTTTTCTTCTGATCGCTCAATACCCGGGTGGCCGTTATGTTTAGCTGACCGCTTGCGGCTTGGGGGTTCTTGATATGATCATCACCCACTGCCGGCGTATTGACGAGTCTTAGAGTCCCACAATGGAGTTACCTAGTCCAGGCGAAACGATGTGGTGCGCATATGCGATATGCGCGTGGACCCGGTTAAAATACGCGTATGAGATACCGTATATTAATCGGGCGGCTTGCTTTTGGTCGGGTCATATATGATACGACCGGGTTGCTAAATCAAGTGTTGATTTATCATTAACCATTAGTTTCTCACTTGAAATCCTTTCTTGTCTTTATGTTGTATGCATGCATGTATGCATTCATTCTCATTCATGCACATACGATGTGCATGCACACATACATGCATACATAATGGTTATCATGGTTGTTGATATAGTAGATAGTGGCAATATAAGACTCACACCATATGTAAAATATATGGATATTATTTATTTGGAAAAAGGAAAATGAAAATGGAAATTGTTTCATGGTTTAATCTTTTATTCTTGCACTAACCCCTTGAATTAACCATGATTCATTTTCTATGGTCATTTTTGTTCCAAACTAAAATATCTAAGATATTTTACAACCATGGTTTAGAATGAGAGAGTGAAAATATATATATTTTCATTTTCTCATTTTCTTCACAAGTTTATCATTATCTTGAGCTTAAAAAGCCATCATCTTCTTCCCCCTTTCTCTCTTGCTCTCTAGTTCTCTCAAGTGAGCAAAAGAGTTACCAAGTTAGGATTTTGAAGTGAGAAAACCAACCACAACACCATTCTACACTAGTCTTGTCCATTAGTGAAGAGTGTTAGCTTCCATTTCTTCTCTTGATCTTGTGAAGTTTCAAGCTTGGACAAAGAGGACTCCGGGTGGATCATCGTAGACCTAGAGGATCTCAAGTGGACTTTTTTCCAACCCTCAAGTAGCCAAGGAGTCTAGCGTAGGGAGCTACAAAGGTTGTACCCTCAAAACCCTAGCTTTTACTACTTATGATGATGTCAATGTTATGAAACCCTAAATTTCTAGTGATGATTCTTTGTATGTTCACTTAGCACCTTAAAAATTTGATTTTGACACATGTGATACTTCCAAACCCTTCATGAGGTGCTAGGTAAACCTAGCAATGGTATCAGAGCCAAGCTAGAGCTTTAGGCGACGCTTTGGTGAAGTTAAAACTCCGATTGAACTAAAAATACGCATTTTTTAACCCTCTCTGGACATTTTTTGAAACTGTGTTATTTTCAGAATTAAAAATACGGAAAAAATTCAGCAGGGAAATTTAAGCAACACTGTAGAAAACGACGCAATAATTCGTATATACCGCCGCGGAACCGCGGCCAGACCTTGCTTGGGCTGCGGATCCGCGGCCGTACAGGAGATGTATGGCCTCGTTTTTATACAGTAATGTTAGTATCTGCTTGTACATATTTTTGGGTATTTTTAATCTGATTCAAGTGTTGAATGTTCTGGGGATTGTTTTGGATTCGGTGATTCGATCGGAATTTTAATTTCGTGCCTTTTTCGGATAATTTAGAAAGTATTAAAATGTTCGAACGAGTATCATTAACTCACTTTTTCCCGGCACGAAAAATTTTCAAGTGTTGATTTTTTCTCGGGTTTAAATCTTTCGGAAATACGTGCAAGTTAAGTGGTGGACCCTCTAGAAGAACACAAACCTTAACTCGATTATGTGACCGTCTGAACTGCCTCTAAACCTTAGGGTTTGGGGCAGTACGGCGTGCCACATGTGAGGCGTTGGCTTGACCCTTCTACGGCTGGACCACTGCTACTGTGTCACATTCTGGGATTTTTGAACTCCGCTCAAGTGTTGAGCTTTAGGAAATTTTGGGTATTTGATCATTTGATCGAAAACTTTAATATTGTCTATTTATTTGGAATGTGATACAATATGTGGAATTCATATAGTTAGGCATGAAATGCGAAATATGTGATATTTCGGATTTACGATGTCTAAAGAGAATGTGGATTCCAAATATTGTAGTTTTACACTTTCTTTTCTGTGACCGTAAGTGTAGTATGTAGTTGTATTGCCGGTTTTGTTGCTATACATCAACGACAATCGGGGTACGCATACTTACTTACGTTGATGATATATGATATTATGTGTTGCTGAGATATGATGTGCAGGATTGTCGCGATTGAATAGCCAGGTTTTTTTTATGTGAGATGAGAGTTTTCTTTTCATTCATGTAAAATTCAAATGTAATGTAATATTCTTTTATTTGGGGCACTTCCGGGTTGAGGTTGATGTCACCAGTGTTGTATATTACTTACTTTTCCGCATTAGGATGGATCCAAGGAGGGGAGCACAAGTGACTGGGTTCTGGGGTTCAGTGGGAGGCCATCTCGAGGAGTCGAGACCGGGTCTCCTAAACTCCAGAATTGGTAGGGTCGCTTGCCTCTCTCGTAGGGGTCCAGGGTGTGGGCTTGGCTATTCATCGCGACTGTGGAATCCGTATTTTCTATTGTTGGCTAAATACTAAATACGGACGTCCTAGTATATCCCATCATATCTGTGTTTCTGCTGCCTGTATTCTGTGATATGATATCTGAGACGAATGATATATTATATATATGATATATAGTAGGCGTTGCTTATGTTTTACACCCGCGCTAGTCCCGTCCCAGTATGCCGTTAGTTAAGTAACCTAACGGTGCATAACGGAACATTATGGCGAATGCGGATGGCATAAGCATACGTTGTATTTTCGTTTCTTTTCTGTGATTGGCTTAAGGACTTAAATGATGGGACTACATTAATATGATTAATGTAAAGAAAATAAACCTAAAAAGATGTTGTAGAATTGGATTTAAAAACCACTCGGCTCTTTATGAAAAAGCTACATTTCAAAACTGCGGAGCTCAAGCCACTCCTTTTGAAAACCATTTGATTCTACGACGATATCAAGTTCAAAGCGTTAAAGATTTTCTTAAAAATCATCCTCAACACTCCGTCATTTTAGGAAGTAGAGTACTTAGTATTCGTGCTACGTTTGTTGACTATAGTTAAGGCGTAGTGTACGGTAGCTAAGTGATATCTTCCTACACTGCATATGATGCAGATTAATTAGGACATTCATGCGACTTTGTTGACCATAGTTAAGGGTCATATGAGTGGGTCTAATTAATCAAGAAATGACGGGTAGAACTTGACTGGTACTTATGATTTGTTGACCATAGTTAAGGTCATAGGTACTAGGGGTAAAAACCACATCGGGAATTTCAATAGTTGAAATTTGCAATGAGATTGCATACCTTCCATTTGATGGTTGGATCCTGATCCCACTGTGGGCAATAGTTGCTCCCAGGAGAGTTTTGCAGTTTACAATTAGCTAACCCATTAGGTGTCTAGAAAGGTGTTAACGGGGCTACGCCTCTGAGAAAACGAGGTTTACTTTAATTAGGTCCGTGTGAAAGCACGGGGAACCTCCCTCAAGTACCGACACTGGCCTGGCTGAACGGTTAGCGAAGTTGTAGACTGTAATTAATCCTGGCTAGTTTTCTTTTTAAGGTTTGAAAGAAAAACTTGATTAAAAGCAGTGGGAGACATCGATTAGAAAAGATAATAACCAATCTGATCTTTGCAAGAGCTTTCGCTGAGTGTATTCTTTTCTCTCTCTTAATGGCAGATACCCATGACAGGACTCAAGCTTCTACTAGATAAAAATAAACTGAATGGGACCAATTATAAAGACTGGCCGAGGAATATGAAAATTGCTTTGACTTATGATAAAGTATCATATGTCCTTACGGCTCCAGCCCCGCCCGTCCCAGGTCCAAAATCCTCAGTTGCGGATAAAGAAGTCCGCAAGGCATGGGACGCTGACTGTGCCACGGCCAAATGCCTCGCGCTTGCATCGATGGAAAACACACATCAAAAGCAGCACGAGAATATGGACATTCACACCATATTCCTCTATACAAAGGAGTTGTATCGAGAGTAATCCCGCGTATTACGATACGAAGCATCAAAGAAATTGTTTCAGATGCGAATGGCCCCTGGTACACCAGTAGGAGACCATGTTCTGAAGATGATAGCTCTCATAGAAGAGCTTGAGGACTTTGGATGGACGATGGACAACGAACAATATACGGATATTATTCTGCAGTCCCTCCCCTCCACCTTTGCTCAATTCATAGTTAACTTCAACATGTACAACATGGAGAAGGAACTACCTGAGCTCCTTAATATGTTAAGGAGTGCAGAGAGCACACTGAAATCAGTGAAAACTCCCGTTTTGACTGTTGGGCAATCTTCTTCTTCTCGCCCAAAGGCTAAGGCCAAGGGAAAGAAAAAGAAGAAGCCCACCAATCCTAAGGGTGGAGTTAAAAAGGTTAAGGGGAAAGACAAGTCCAAAGCTGGAGAATCGGGGAAAGGGGAATGTTTTCACTGCCACAAAACAGGACATTGGAAGCGCAACTGTACGGAGTACTTAAATCTCAAGAAGAAGCATGGGGATGCTTTCGCTTCAGGTGTGTTTGTGACCGAAAACTGTTTTTCAATAAACTTTGTTTCCTGGGTATTAGATACCGGTTCAGGTTCTCACATTTGCAATTCTATGCAGGGGCTGAGAAACAGCAAGGTTTTGAAGACAGGTGACCATACTCTCCGCGTTGGAAATGGTTCCAATGTACATACGGTCGCAGTGGGAGAGTATCACTTGGGTTGCCATCTGGGTGTATATTGGTTTTGAACCCATGTTATTTTGTACCAAGTATGCTTTGTAATATAATATCTGTTTCTTTGTTAGACAATGAAGGATATAATTTTGTATTGCAGAACAATGTTATGAACATTCACCTGAATCAAATGTTGGTTGGGTATGGTATGCTTAATAACGGGATATACGTCCTAAATCAACACACAGTTTTCAGCATACAACACACTAATAAAAGAAAACTTTCAGAAATAAATGAAACTTTTCTTTGGTACTGTAGACTTGGTCATATTAACGAAACAAGACTAAACAAGTTACACAATGATGGATATTTAAACCCTTTTGAATATAAATCTTATGCGACTTGACAGTCTTGTATCAAGGGTAAAATGACCAAAACTCCGTTTACCGGACACGGAGAAAGAGCTACAGAGCTCCTAGGCCTCATACATAGTGATGTATGTGGGCCAATGTCTACACAGGCTAGAGGCGGTTTTTCATACTTCATTACTTTCACTGACGATTTCTCAAGATTCGGTCATGTATTTTTATTAAAGTACAAATCCGAAGCTTTCGAGAAATTCACTGAATATAAACTCGAAGTAGAAAAACAAACCGGCTTGAGTATCAAAATGCTTCGATCAGATCGAGGTGGGGAGTACCTCAGTACAAAATTTGCAAACTTCCTAAAAGAGAATAGGATTCTCTCTCAGCTCACTCCTCCTTACACACTACAGCACAACGGTGTGTCAGAACGAAGGAATCAGACCCTATTAGATATGGTCCGTTCCATGATGAGTGATGCTGAGTTACCCGTCTCATTTTGGGGGCATGCATTGGAGACTGCAGCGTTTTTACTGAACAGGGTCCCAACCAAAACCGTGTCTACCACGCCATATGAGATATGGCATGGGAAGAGACCATCTCTTAAGAGAATTAAGATTTGGGGTTGCCCAGCTTATGTTAAAAAGAAGAATCCGGACAAACTCGAGACACGGTCGGTCATGTGTAACTTTGTGGGATATCCAAGGAACTCTTATGGATATCTATTCTACCACAAGGATGAACAAAAGGTGTTTGTTTCTCAGTATGCCACATTCTTAGAAAAAGAGTTTTTCACAGATAAAGATGATGGCAATGTGGTGGATCTAGAAGAGGTTCTAGAGACACAAACTACAAATGACGACTTGGTTGAACTGGCTGTTGCAATAGAAACTGAGGAGCCTCGGCCACTCCGTAGATCTGGTAGGACTTCTCGCCCACCGGAGAGGTACTACGGTTTTCTCATTGATGGTGACAGAGAAGACTGCATCATGAAAGATGATGATCCTACCAGTTTTCAGCAAGCTATCACGAGTGGAGACTCTGTGAAGTGGCTGGATGCTATGAGATCCGAAATGGAGTCTATGTACACTAACAAAGTATGGACTTTGGACGTTGTACCCCCTGGGGTAAAACCTGTGGGGTGCAAATGGATCTTTAAAAGAAAGATTGGTGTAGATCGGCAGGTAGAGACCTATAAGGCAAGACTTGTGGCGAAGGGTTTTCGTCAAAGACCAGGTTTGGACTTTGACGAGACTTTTTCGCCCGTAGCCATGCTTAAATCCATTCGGATCCTACTTGTTATTGCTGCTCACTACGACTATGAAATCTAGCAGATGGACGTTAAAACGGCATTTCTAAATGGAAATTTGGATGAATGCGTTTATATGGATCAGCCAGAGGGCTTCATTGACAGTGGGAGCAATGAGAAAGCATGTAAATTGCTTAAATCCATATATGGGTTAAAGCAGGCATCATGGAGTTGGAACATCTGTTTCGATGATGTTATCAAAGAGTTTGATTTCATCAAAAATCCAGATGAACCTTGTGTTTATAAGAAAGCTGTAGGGAGAGCTGTCACATTCCTCGTATTGTACTTGGATGACATTCTTCTGATAGGAAATGATATTCCTATGCTACAGTCGGTCAAATCTTTCTTATCACTAAGGTTCTCCATGAAGGACCTGGATGATGCCACATACATTCTGGGCATAAGGATCTATAGGGATAGATCCAAGAAGTTATTGGGATTGTCCCAAACCAGGTACATCAACACCATCCTAAAAAGGTTTAGTATGGAAGACTCCAAGCGGGGTGCCTTACCCGCTTTCCATGGGGTCACTCTCTTTAAGGACTCTTGCCTAAAGACCGATGAAGAGAGAGCTCGCATGAGCATTATACCCTATGCTTCGGCAGTAGGATCTATAATGTATGCGATGTTATGTACACGCCCAGATGTAGCTTATGCACTTAGTGTTGTAAGCAGGTATCAATCCAACCCAGGGAAGAATCACTGGATAGCTGTGAAGAACATTCTTAAGTACTTGCGAAGGACTAAAGAATTGTTCTTGGTGTATGGTAATGGAGATCTCCAAATGGAGGCCTTTACCGATTCGAGCTTCCAGAGCGATAAGGACGACAACAAATCTATCTCCGGGTTTGTATTTACCCTCAATGGAGGGGCGGTAAGTTGGAAGAGTTCCAAACAGGATACCGTTGCAGACTCTACGATGGAGGCTGAGTACATTGCTGCGAATGATGCCGCCAAGGAAGTCGTCTGGATGAGGAAGTTCGTCTCGGAGCTAGGGGTAGTTCCAACCATTATTGATCCAATATCATTGTATTGTGATAATAATGGGGCTATGGCGTTAGCCAAGGAGCCCAGGTCCCATCAGCGGTCCAGACACATCCTGAGGCGTTTTCATTTGATCCGGGAGATTGTAGATCGCCGCGAGATCAAGATTAGGAGAGTAGACACAAAGAATAACACCGCGGATCCACTCACCAAGGCCTTCCCTCAGCCGCAGCATGAGCGACTTTTTGAGATGTTGGGTATGAGATACGCCAATAACTGGCCTTAGTGCAAGTGGGAGATTGTTGGATATATGTATGCCCTAGAGGCCATTATATGATAGTGGATGTATTCATACATGTATATATATATATATTCAGTGTACATTCTTGCTCGACATGATAGTATGCTATCTGGTTCTTCTTTATCTGACATGTTGATTTGATCATGCTTTTATTCATTCACACATGTTGATAAAGCCCTGAGGATATAGACTTGACTACTGTGATTATGATAGAGATCATACTAGTGGGACATCTGTAGTTTATAAACATATTCTGGAATGTCCCTAGTCGTAGGTGTATCAAGACGGGGCATCGATATACTAGAGTAGACTAGCGTATTTGATACTAGACCCATATGATGGGCGATGGATGTTCCCACATTCATCGATGTTTGACATCGAGATCGTATACGGGTGCTCAGTGATGACTGGGTACACTGGACGGACTCATCGAGAACTCCTATATGGAATTATATCTATCGTTGGATAGCAGTTCTCAGGTGACACTGGTGCAGTTTAGTCTGTAGACCCGAGATCGTCATAGAGTCTTATGTGTTCTCCCACTGTACTTTGATTACCACCCTACCACGGCTCTACTGAGTCATGCAAACAGGTGGCCATTCGGTACAGTCCCGAGACACACGAAGGCGATGAGTGATAGGAGGGGTTTCGTCTCTCCCGGTATTGGGAGTTGACGCTGTGCTGTGCTCGATTGGCTATATCAGTAAGTCCCTGGCCAGGGCTGTTGAGATTACTGGTAAGTGTTATTAGTAGTTTCTCGATCTGTTATAGACCATTCATCGGCACGACTTATTGAGTTATTGGGGTCGACGTTACCATCCCTAGACTCGATATGCAGCATATTTGACGAAGAGACCGGACTGTACGGTAGTGTTGCCGGTTGGCTCGACGGGAGTTGTAACAGGTTCGCTTGTTTTCTTCTGATCGCTCAATACCCGGGTGGCCGTTACGTTTAGCTGGACGCTTGCGGCTTGGGGGTTCTTGATATGATCATCACCCACTTCCGGCGTATTGACGAGTCTTAGAGTCCCACAATGGAGTTACCTAGTCCAGGCGAAACGATGTGGTGCGCATATGCGATATGCGCGTGGACCCGGTTAAAATGTGCGTATGAGATACCGTATATTAATCGGGCGGCATGCTTTTGGTCGGGTCGTATGTGATACGACCGGGTTGCTAAATCAAGTGTTGATTTATCATTAACCATTAGTTTCTCACTTGAAATCCTTTCTTGTCTTTATGTTGTATGCATGCATGTATGCATTCATTCTCATTCATACACATAGGATGTGCATGCACACATACATGCATACATAATGGTTATCATGGTTGTTGATATAGTAGATGGTGGCAATATAAGACTCACACCATATGTAAAATATATGGATATTATTTATTTAGAAAAAGGAAAACGAAAATGGAAATTGTTTCATGGTTTAATCTTTTATTCTTGCACTAACCCCTTGAATTAACCATGATTCATTTTCTATGGTCATTTTTGTTCCAAACTAAAATATCTAAGATATTTTACAACCATGGTTTAGAATGAGAGAGTGAAAATATATATATTTTCATTTTCTCATTTTCTTCACAAGCTTATCATTATCTTGAGCTTAAAAAGCCATCATCTTCTTCCCCTTTCTCTCTTGCTCTCTAGTTCTCTCAAGTGAGCAAAAGAGTTACCAAGTTAGGATTTTGAAATGAGAAAACCAACCACAACACCATTCTACACTAGTCTTGCCCATTAGTGAAGAGTGTTGGCTTCCATTTCTTCTCTTGATCTTGTGAAGTTTCAAGCTTGGATAAAGAGGACTCCGGGTGGATCATCGTGGACCTAGAGGATCTCAAGCGGACTTTTTTCCAACCCTCAAGTAGCCAAGGAGTCTAGCGTAGGGAGCTACAAAGGTTGTACTCTCAAAACCCTAGCTTTTACTACTTGTGATGATGTCAATGTTATGAAACCCTAAATTTCTAGTGATGATTCTTTGTATGTTCACTTAGCACCTTAAAAATTTGATTTTGACACATGTGATGCTTCCAAACCCTTCATGAGGTTCTTGGTAAACCTAACAATAAGAAAGCATGATTTAATTCTGGAGACTTTCTTTTGTGTGTATTCTGGATATTGAAAATCTGCGGTTGGTTTAATACGTATATACTGTTGCTTAATGTACTCGACCCAATCAAAACATGATTAAGGTGAATGTTTGGAACATTGCTTATAAATGCAAAATCATAACCTTCTTTAGACATTAAATATATAGATATGATATTACAAGTCGAACTGGGTACAAAATAACAGTTGCGCAAAACCAAAACATGTACATCTGTCAATCCTAAGTGATAGTCCCCCACGGACTCAGCATCCATGCTTGCTCCGTTTGCAACTCTGAGGGTCATATCACCCGCCTACAAAACCCTACGGCTTCTCAGTGCCTGCAAAGAATTACAGATATGAGATCCTGATCCGGTATCCAATACCCAGGAAGTAGAGTTGATTGACAGACAGTTTTCAATAACATGCACACCTGAAGCCGAAGCCACAACTTGCTTCGGGTCCTGGTTCTTGGCCTTCCAAGCCCTGCAATCTTTCTTCCAGTGTCCTTTCTTATGGCAATAAAAGCATTCTTCCTTTCCTATAATCTGTCCCGCTACCTTTGCTTTTCCCTTAGCTTCCACCTTACTAACATCGCCCTTTGGTTTGGTGGGGGCCTTCTTCTTCTTTCCTTTGGCTTTCGCCTTGGACCTAGAAGAGGAAGTTCCTCCAACAAACAAAGCGGGTGTTTCCCTGACTTTCTGCAGGGTGCCTTCTACACTCTTCAACATGTTTAGGAGTTCCGGAAGTTCAACTTCTTTTTCTTGCATGTTGAAATTCAGGATAAACTGGGCGTAGGTGGAAGGAAGGGACTGGAGAATCAAGTCAGTGTACAGCTCATTCTCTTACGTTGTCCCGAGGTCCGCGAGCTCCTCAATTTAGCCAATCATCTTCAGGACGTGTTCCCCTACAGATGATCCGATGGCCAACCTCGCTTGAAATAGCTTCTTCGAGGTCTCGTATCTTGCGATACGGGATTGCTCTCCATATAGTTCCTTAGTATGGAGAAATATGGATTCAAGATCCATATTCTCGTGCCTCCTCTGATGTTCATTGTCCATAGAGGCAAGCACGGGGCACTTGGCCTTCGCGCAGTCAATCTCCCAGGTCTTACGGATTTCCTTATCCGCGACACTGGATTCTGGACCTGGGACGGCGAGGGCCTTAGTGGTAAGGAGATACCCCAACTTGTCATAAGTGATTGCCATTTTGACATTCCTGAACCTATCTTTGTAGTTTGGCCCTGTCAATATATTTTTATCTAATAGTAACTTAAGGCCCGTCATGATGTTTGATTGCTGCAATTAGGAGAGAGAGAAGAAACACTTTTGCATGATGCTCTTGCAAGTTTAAAGTGGTTTTTAGTTTGTTTAAACATGATGGCTCCCACTGTTTCTCGAATCCTTCCTTAAACCATAAAAGAAGAACTAGTCGGGATTGATCTCACCGTACAATACTTGCTTAACCGTTCAGCCAGGCCGGTGTCGGTACTTCGAAGGAGGTTTTACGACGCTTTCGCGAAGTTCCTTAATTAAATAACCTCTTTTCCCTGTTGGCGTAGCCTCGCTAACACCTTTCTAGACACCTACTTGGCTTATAGCATTGATCGTTAAGTGAGAAAATTTTCCGAGGAGTAGCATATACTCACAGTAGGTTCGGGATCAAAATATCATTGCGTGATAGAGTTGAAGAAATCCTACCAAAATTATCACACTGTAAATGGTTTGCAACACTAGCAAGTTTCAGTTTCTTTAGAAACTTCCGATGTGGATTTTTGCCCCATGTTCTTATGACCTTGACGAAGGCTGACATATCATAAGTCACATGTCAAGTTCTACCCGCCATTATCCAGGTTAATTTAAACCCACCCGTACATACCCTTGACGAAGGCCAAAATAGCAGTACGACTGTCCCAAACCAACGCATCTATCTATGCAACGGATAAATATTCAGCAGCTACCAATCACTATGCCTTGGCGAAGGTCAAAATACATAGCTTGAATACTACTGAATATTTAACTGAAATGACGGAGGGCTATGAATGGTTTTGGCGAAACCGTGAACGTAGTGAACTTGATATAATCGAAGGAACCTGATAGCTTTTAAAAGGAGTGGTTTAAGCTCCGCATTTTAAAAGTTTTGCTGTTTTGAAAAAACCGAGCGGTTTTGAAATTGTTCCAACGATTCAACTTTGGTTTGTTTTCTTTTCATTAATATAATGTGTCCCATCAATTAATCCTACCACTGCATAAAACAACGAAAATATGACGTACGCTTATGCCATCCGCATTCGCCACTAGGCCCCGTCATCACCCGTTGGGTTACTTAACTAACGACAGAGCGGGGGCTGGACTAGCGCGGATGCAAAACATAAGCAACACCTACTAGATATCATATATATATATATATATATATATATATATATATTTGTCAGACGCAATGATAGTCATTCCAGATCACAGATGAACACATTGGATATGCTAGGAATCTACGTTTCGTTCGAGCCTGCAACGAAAGAGGATTACACAATCGCGATGAATAGCCAAACCCTACCCTAGACCCTTACGGTTGCGGCAAACTACCTGCCAAATACCCAAAGTGAAGCAGCCTCCCTCAACAACGTGAGTAGGCCACTCAGCACTTCAAAGTACCCGGTAGTTTGTGCACCCACCTTGGGTCTATCCTAGGAGCAAAAACAGTAAAAGAAATAATTTACAATGATGGTTACAACCTCAACTCGGTTGTGCGACCATGAAATAATATTACATCAAATTACAAATATTACATTGAATGAAAAATGAAAACCCTCATCTCACATCCCCGGCTATTCATCGCGACGATCCAACAAGTTCATATCCACAAACCAATAGAAACATCACAGAAATGTGCAACCTCCAACTAATCGACATATAGCAATTAGCGGAAGTTTAAAACACATTATACAGAACATGAAACATCAAACAACATTAAATCGCGACTTCGAAACACCCATAATTTTCCACAGTTAATAATTTACAGTAAAATCAAAATTGGCAAAAACAAACAACTCCTGAAGCCCTAGATCTAAGTCAAAAAGCAACACACCAAAAATGAAGCACTTCCTCCTATTTCGAACCGAGCTCGCCAGAATTTTAGGACCTGTGGCTGGCCCAGTCTACGAGGAAGTGTCCCATTTTTGTTCTGTGGTCTTTTACCAGTAAAAATAGCACTCTGTACTTGTTAAAATAATTTTTAGAGTCCTATAAAAAATCGACAGAAACTCAAATCTTGGGCTTCGATGTTTTGGGTCGTTTTGTTTTCGTAGCTTAACTTGTTGTTTTAAACTGTTAGCTTTGGTTTAGCTAGGCTCTGATACCACTGTAAGTCTATGTTACCCACCCCGGTGCTTAACGGGGGGGGGGGATAGGTAAAAATAAAATTTTTCTTTAAAGAAAACATAGACTAACCATGAAGGATCTTTTCTAAACAAAAACTAACAGACTAACATGGAGCTTTAACTACTAGGTTAAGAAATTATACCTAAAGCTTGAACTCCTTCTCTTCTTGTGTTGCTTCTCCTTGTTGTGAGCTCCTTGGAGTGGTGTAGATGGCTCCTCCTCACCGTCTTCTCTATGCTAAGAAAGATCCCCCCGAAGGCCTATACCTTGAGCTCCAACCTCTATCTTGAAGTAACTAAGGTGCTTGGTGTGCTAGACTAAGAACCTTAGAGTGAGTAGAAAATTGTTTTGGTGGTTTGATCTCACAATGCTCTTGATTTTCAACTCATGAAACGAGAGAGCCTTGAGAGAGAGAGAAGAGAGCTAGCAAGAGAGAGAAAGTGTCATGATAAAATGAGGTGTTTGCTCTCATATGATGAAAAAAATAATGATAATTTTAATTAGGATAATTGTCATGGTTGATATTGATTTGACCATTATCATGTCACAATTAATGCTAAGCACAAAATATCTCATGCTTAACAAAAATATCTAAGTCAACAAAAGTCAACAAGTCAAATGGTCAAACCAATTAATCATGATACAATTATCTCTAATTAAAATCCATTAATCAATTTCCTCCATCTCATTATGGTTTTAATCAAGTCAATGGTGAAAACCTTAATGAGGTTTCTCTGCTTCTGTCAACTGTATATACACACCCGCATCCGTGTTTCGAGGAACACAAATACAATGAGACCGAACCAACCCAAAAATAAATACAAGGATCTGGCTTAAACCAAAGCCCACTAGTGTTAACTTCTCGAACACCAAGCACGCACAAGTGCGCGTATGTGAACGGACCGTGTCGTAAAACCATACGACCTCTACTCCGTTTTGCCCAAAGGCGAACAACCCTCTGTGTGGGACTCTAAAGACTCGACACTACACTGGCAGTGGGTTTAACCACAGGCCGCAAGCGGTACTAGCTGTACGTAACGGTCCCCAGGTAGATGCCGATAAGAAGACCGATGAGGTAAACCCATCCGAACTCTTACTGAGCCTGAATATGACAATCTCCGTACAGTCCGGTCTGTTCGTCTAAGAGTATCCCATGTCGGGCCTAGGGATGGTAAACGTCAGACCTCTAATAGCGGTACAAGTCGTGTCGGAGTGTAGCCCAGAACACCCTGAGAAACTACTGAAAACACTACCAGTAAATCTTGCTTGCCCTGGCCAGGGACTTTGTGTAATGGCTCTCCTAGACACAGCGCGATATCAACCCCCAATACCGGGAGATACGAATCCTGTCTAACCGTCACTGCCTCCAAGTGCTTCGGGACTGCACCCAACTACTACCTATTTGCACGACTCAATAGAGCCGTGGTAGGGTAGTAATCTAAGAACAGTGGGAACACACTCGAGACGAAGTGACAGTGTCAAGTCAACGGACTAAGCTGTACTCATGTCACCTGGGAACTGTTAACTGACGATAGGTATTGTACCAACCAACAGTTCCCGACGAGTCCTGTCCAGTGTACTCATAACCTAATGAGCACCTGCATACTATCTCCTGTACGACGTACCGATGGCTGTGGGACAGACCATCTCCTCAGCTGGGATGAGAAGTGTACACACTAGTCTACTATGGAGTATCGATCCCCTGTTTCGATAATCCTGCAACTAGGGAATTGTATAAGGATGTGCTTGTAGACTACCCAACCTCCACAAGTGTGGCTGCCATCACAACGCTGGTAATCAAGTAAAGATCCTAAGGGCTCTATCAATATGTATTAGCGATACGTCTAAAGAAACATATACACATATTAAGATAGATACAAACTAAGTAGCATACTACCATATCGAGCAAGACTGTTATAAATCTGTGTATATATATCCCAAGCTTCCAAAATATAATATACAAACTAGTACTATACAATAATGGTCTCTAGGGCATATCACACTAACACCTACCACTCCATATGAGATATGGGAGGGGAAGAGACCATATCTTAATTTCATTAAGATATGTGGTTGTCCGGCTTATGTTAAAAAGCAAAATCCGTACAAATTTAAGGCAAGTTCTATTTTATGTAAGTTTGTTGGATATCCCAAACATTCGCGTGGGCATATCTTCTACCATACAGAGGAACAAAAGGTGTTTGTTGCTCAACATGCCACCTTTTTAGAAAAGGAATTTCTTGTAAAAGAAATTAGTGGTAATGAGGTAGAGCTGGAAGAAGTTCCAGATACACAAACTGTAATAGAAGATTTGGTAGAACCAGAGGATTCAATAGTCCCAGATGAACCTCAGCCACTCCTCAGATCTAGTAGGGTTCCTCATCCACCTGAGAGATACTACGGTTTTCTCATAAACGGTAGGAGGGAGGATTGAATCATGGAAGATGATTACCCAACTAGTTTTGAGCAGGCCATCATAAGTGGGGACTCTATGAAATGGCTGGATGCTATATGATATGAGATGGAATCCATGTACACCAATAAAGTATGGATTTTGGAAGTTGCTCCTGAAGGGGTAAAACCCATTGGGAGCAAGTGGATCTTCAAAAAGAAAATTGGTGTGGATGGAAAGGTTAAGACCTTCAAAGCTAAACTTGTAGCAAAAAGTATTCATCAACGAACAGGTGTCGACTATGACGAGACCTTTTCTCCAGTGGCTATGCTTAAGTCCATCAGGATCTTACTTGCCATTGCTGCATATCATGACTATGATATATGACAGATGGATGTCAAGACCGCTTTTCTAAATGGTGATTTATAAGAGAGCGTGTATATGACACAGCCAGAGGGCTTTGTAAAGAGTAGGAGCAGCAGAAAGGTGTGCAAACTGCTTAAATCAATTTATGGATTAAGCAGGCGTCGTGGAGCTGGAACATCTATTTTGATGTAGCGGTCAAAGAATTTGACTTCATCAAAAACGTAGATGAACCATGTATATATAAAAAGGTTGTTGAGAGTAAGATCGTATTCCTCGTATTGTACATGGATGACATACTCTTGATACGAAATGATGTTCTTATGATGCACTCGGCCAAACTCTTCCAATCATAAAAGTTCTCCATGAAAGATCTGGGTGATGTCTCATACATCTTGGGGATAAAGATTTATAGAGATAGATCTAAAAGAATCTTGGGATTGTACCAATCCAGGTACATAAACACCATACTAAAGAGGTTTAGTATGGAAGATTCTAAGCGTGGTAATTTACCCGCTTGTTCAGGAATCACTCTCTCCAAAGAGATGTCTTCCAAGACCGATTTGGAAAGGGCTCTCATGAACGTGATACCCTATACTTCTGCAGTTGGGTCTATCATGTACGCGATGTTATGCACCAGACCGATGTAGCTTACGCACTTAGTGTGGTAAGTAGGTATCAATCAGACCCAGGGAAGAAGTACTGGATTGCTATGAAGAACATTCTTAAGTACTTGAGAAGGACTAAAGAGATGTTCTTGGTGTATGGTAACGGAGAACTCCAAGTGGAGTCATTTACCGATTCGAGCTTTCAGAGTGATAAGGATGACAGCAAGTCTGTCTCAGGCTTTGTCTTCACCCTCAATGGAAGGGAAGTATGTTAGAAGAGTTCTAAGCAAGATACCGTTGCAGACTCGACGGTGGAGGCTGAATACATCGCTGCCAACGATACTGCCAAAGAGGCTGTCTGGATGAAGAAGTTTATTATTGAACATGGTGTTGTTCCATCCATTATGGATCCAATACCTTTGTATTGTGATAACAATGGAGCTGTGGTTTTGGCCAAGAAACCTCGGTCCCATCAGCGATCCAGACATATTCTGAGGCAGTATCACCTGAACCGGGAGATAGTTGATCGCCATGAGATCGAGGTCAGGAGAGTAGATATGAAGGACAACACGACGGATCCACTCACGAAGGCCCTTCCCCAGACACAGTTCGAGAGACTTTTTGGGATGTTGGGTATGCGATACTACAACAACTGGTCTCAGTGCAAGTGGGAGATTGTTAGGAATATATATGCCCTAGAGGCCATTATTGTATATTATAATGGATGCTTGGACATATATATAGCGGAATTTCTTGCTCGACATAATAGTATGCTATCTGGTTGCTCTTTATCTTAACATGTGCACTTGTTTTAGTTTACTATCTCATTGCTACATTTTGATAAAGCCCTTAGGATTTTGACTTGACTACAAGGACTATGATGCAGATCATACTAGTGGGGCATGTGTAGTCTACAAGCACATCCTTTAGCAGTTCCTAGTCAAGAGAGTATAGAGACAGGGCATCGATATTCCAGAGTAGACTAGTGTGTACATTTCTTGACCCTTTATGGGGCGATGGTTGATCCCATAACCATTGGTGTTTGACATCAAAGATTGTACACAGGCGCTCATTGGAGAATGGGTATACCGAACAGGACTTGCCGAGAACTCCCAGATGGTACCATACCTATCGTCAGATAGCAGTTCTCTGGTGACACTTGTATAGGTTAGTCTGTAGACCCGAGATCTTCATAGTGTCTTGTGTGGTTCCCATTGTGGTTTGATTAAATATTAGCGGGTATAACCGGATTATTGAATATTTTTATATATGTATATATATATATATATATATATATTAACTAATATTAAATATTAGCCGGTATAACCGGATTATTGAATCAAGTATTGATTTAATGATTTGATATATATATATATATATTTGATATTAGCCGGGCTATATATTATATAACCGGATTATTGAATTAAGAGTTCATTTAATAATTTGATATATATTTATATATTTGATATATATATATATATATGTATATATATATATTAACTAATATATAGCTCACTTAAGACTTTCTTCTCTTTATGTGTGAGTGTGTGTGTATGTATGTATGTATATATATGTATGTATGTATGTATGTATTTATATTGTATCTTTGGTTGATGATACATTGAAAATGGATGTATGAGAATCACACAAGAGGAAAAGATGAGAAGATAATGATTTATATTTATGAATTAAAGAAAAGAAGTATGAGTCATTGTTTGGGTGCTTGGAGAAGCATGGAGAAGCCATGACTCAGTTTCTTGCCTTGTTTTATTCATAGATATTTATAATTTTCTTGAGCTCATCTTATCCTAATGGTTCACTCTCTCACTTCCAAGTTCATCTTCATCTCCTCACTAGTTTATCTAGGTTGAGAAAAAGAAAAAGAAAAGAAATATTTTTTTAGTAAGCAAAATTCCTACTTCATCAATCTACACTACTCTAGCAAATTAGTATAGGTTGTCTTCACTAATATCTTAATTAGTGAAGTGTGAGCTTGAGTGTGAGTTGCCTCTAAGTGGATCATCTTCGATGATGAAGACTACAAGCAAGCTCGTTCCATCCTTCAAGTGTAGTCAAAAAAGAGTTCTAGGGACTACTACTTGGATCTTTAGAAGTGAAGGACTAGACTACAAAGGTTGTAGACTCTCTTTACTTAGTTTAGAACTTGTTTGCTTAACTTTGAAACCCTAATTGTCTAATTCGATTCTTGTTTAGTATACTTAGCCCTTTAGATTTTTAAAATTGCATACTTGATACTCATCGAAACCTAGTAGAGGTGCTAAGACATACTTTCAGAATATACACTACGGCAGACAACCTGAGGAAAATTGACTTAGGAACGGAGAATGATTCGAGGCCGACGTTTGTTGGTGGGCTACTTTCTGAAAAACAGGTAGCCACGTTAAAACATGTGCTCATGGAGTACAAAGTGTAACATTTTAGAGATATAAAATATTATTTTTTGAATTTAAATAATAAAATAATGAATTTTATGAATATTATAAAATTATGGAGATTAATTTTAATGGAATGGTATAATTATATACCTATATTTTGGAAAAATATTTGGAAATTAATATGAATTATTGATTATGGAAGCATTTATTTGGATTTGGATATTTTATAAATTATTGTACAATTATTTATATACAAGTTTAATGCTAAACTCGATTAATACTTTACTAATTAAGTATTAACCATATTTATGTATCATGAAATGCAACATATCATATTGTAACAATTGTTCATTTGATAACCATGGCTTCATTTTTAATTTCTTTTGATTTTTTGTGTTTTAATTTGAGAAAAGAATAAATAATAATGGTGGGAACAAGGGAGCATGGTTGAGAGAGAGAAAGAGGGAGAGAGGAAGAAGTTTCTACAACTTTCCCTTCTCTTCTTCACTCTTCTTCATTTCTTCACCTCCCATTCTTCTTCACCTCCTCCATTTTCTCTAACTTCTTATCCACCACCCTCATTATCACCATACAACCCTCTCAAATATTCAACAAACCCCCATACAACCTTCACAAAAATCATTCCAAAGCTCACTACAAAAACTATGGTAGGATCAAGTTGGGATTTTGAGCATTTTGGCCATCCTAGAAATTTCATGAGTTGCTCTAGGAAGGTAAATCTCTCACTTTTAGTTAAGTGTTAAGTTTTTCTAATCTCTTATAGTAATTTAGAGTTAAACAAGTATAGGTCTAGCGATCTTGGAAAATTCTAGGATGGGATTTATTGGATGTTTTGAGCCGTGGAAGTGTATTTGAGGCTTAGTTAGCGACTACAACCTTTTAGTGAAAGAATTCTGGACCAAACTGAGTTTAGAAATCCCAAACATGAACTTGGAATTTTCCGATATCGGTTTTTTTATGGAAATGTGATGATCAATTAGGATCTGCTTTGACTCGGGGACTCTGAAAAATATTTAGCAAACACAGAGAGATGTGCAGGCAAATAGGAATCTACCCTAGAAACCCGAGCCCACAATTTTCGAACCTGGCCACCAAAATTTGCATTATGGCCGCAATTTGCGGCCTGGACATGGAGTCTAAGCTTGGTTCTTGGTCAATGGTTCAATCATCTGATATTTAGACTTACCACATATGCAAAATGTCCTAATTCCGCCTAGGGTAAAATCTGGAAGTGTTTTTCCAAGTTGTTGTTTTCGTTTTGCAACTTTTATTGACTTGAGTTTTGGTATTCGAGATTTGATTCGGTCGTTTGACGTTTGTATGTCAACGTCGGGAGATGTTTGGTTATTCTTGCATGCGTGGACCATAGGTGCTAACCTATGTGCACTTCGCGTGCCATATCGGTTTTTGGATTTGATTCTTGTTTACGATACGATATTTCTTGAATTGTAGGTACTTTCACGTGGACATCCGGGACGACGAAGGAGGAGAGCAAAGCGTTCATCGACTTCGGCTAGAGCGAGAATAGTAGGTGAGTAGATATATATATCTACGGGGGAAGTCGGGTGGATGGCATATAGTGTTGGAGATAGTGCCCTCAAAGTCAATTATTGGATCGCAGGTACGTGATTGCAATGATTGAGGCAGGACCTATACCGATATGACAGTCTTGCTCGAGATGATAGTATGCTATCTGGTTTGTCTTTATCATCGTATACATGCTTTAGTTCACTATTGCATGATGATAGAGCTCATAGGATTCTTGCTTGACAACTAGCAGTATGATGGCGATTATATACGTGGGAGCTGGGGTCTGTAAGCACATCCTTAAAGTGTCCCTAGTCGTGGGAGTTTCGAGACAGGGCATCGATACTCCAGAGTAGACTAGTGTATACAGTCGAGACCCCGACGAGGGGCGATGGCCGGTCTCACAAGCTATTGGTGTTAGTTGGTTCACTTAAGATGTATATAGGTGCTCATTGGGTTATGAGTACACCGGACAGGACGCGCCGGGAATCTGCTAGTTGGTATTATACCTAGCGTCAGATAGCAATTCCCTGGTGAAATGTGTACAGGTTAGTTCATCGACCTGAGGTCATCATTTGTCTCGTGTGAGTTCCCACTGTGCTTTGATTTCTATCCTACCACCGCTCAAAGGAGTCGTGCAAACAAGTCTTTTTTGGGTACAGTCCCAAGCCACATGGAGGCAAGTGAGCGGATCAGTAGGGGATTCGTCTCTCCCGGTATTGGGGGTGAGATCGCGCTGTGTCTGGGAGAGCCATTACACAAAGCCCTCGGCCGAGGCAGGAGATTTACTGGTAGGTACTCTAGTAGTATTTCAGGGTGTTCTGGGCCACTCTCTGACATGACTTATACCGCTATTGGGGGTCTGACGTTACTAGCCCCTAGGCAAATATGCGATACTCATAGACGAACGGACCGGACTGTATGTATATTGTCACTGTTAGGCTCAGTAGGGTTTATAGATGAGTTCGCTCGTCAGCTTCCCTTCCAATCAATACATAGGCAAACCGTTACGTACAGCTTGTACCTCTGACGTGCTAATGGTTATACCCAGTGCCAGTGTGTTGATGAGTTATTAGAGTCCCCCACAGACACTTTCCCAAGTTCGGACGAAACATTGTAGAGGCCGTATGGGTTTATGGCAAGATTCGGAAAATGCACGTGCGTTTTCGCACGTGTCATTTTTCGGGCAGATAATACTGGTCGGCTTTGGTTTAAGCCGGATCCGAGTATTATACTGTGTAGATATAATATCTTTGTCTCAGATGCATTTGTATTCGGTCGTAATACAAATGCGGGTATGTTTATACTGATACGGGGTCATCCTGAAATTCGTTTCAGGATCGCTTTTGGAAGTTGCCAGTTTCCAGTTTTCTATCAGCCGTATTTTAACATTCGGTTAAATGCGGATTTATCTTTTCTTCTTTTGGGTGAGTCATGAGGGTGATGTGTGTGGAAGCTTCTAGGGTTTGTGAGGTGTTCTTTGTTCATTGGTAGCATTTAATGAAATGGTGACTAAGGTTTATGAGTCACCATTTGCATTAATGCATTTTTGTTTGTGCTTCGATATTTTCTTCATAAGCTTTGCTTACACTCACCCCCCTCTCTCTTACACTCACCTCCCTCCTACAAATATGTGGCCGGCCCTTCATTGTGGAAAAAATGGTTGTTCATTTGAGAGAAAAAGATTATGGTTCATGGAAATTAATCTACTCATTTCCATTTATCCGATTCCATAAAAGGCAACTTCATTAACCGTTCGTCCATAACTTTGGACGTAACGAGACAAAGTGTTCTACTCATTCTCTATATCATCTTGGTCATCTCTTTTAGCAAACTTGACGACCGAGTTGCCTCGGTTCAGAGGCGGGAGCCCGTTTAAAGATCCGTCGACGTGGTGCCACCTGGACGAGAAGACTGGAGATTCAGGAGATCGGAGCAGCCGCAACAAGCGTGGGATGATGGTTGAAGACCGAAGGACTCGGATCATTCGGTATAACATTTTTACCCACTTTGTAGTTTGTTAGTTGAGCTTTAATGGCAGATCCGGGTTGTAGTACGCGATAACGCCAGTTGTAAAAAGTTTTTGTTCCGCATTTGGCGTCTGTTAGACGGCCGGGGCGCTACCGTGGACTTATAGTGGTATCAGAGCCTCACCATTTAGCTATACTAATTTGTGCTAACGCGTTTAAAAGACCGATCGAACGGAATTTCCGAAATCACAATTTTCAAGTGCTTAAGTTTCTGTCGATTTTAAACAGGGTCTAAAAATAATTTTACATATCACAGAATATTAAGCAGGGTTTTTTAAGCATACGGATGAAAATTGGGCACGTGATCCCACAAGAGCACCGCGGATCCGCGGTCAAACCTAGGATTTGTGTAGGGTTCCTAGGCACACTATAGAGGTCTCACAAGGCATCGAACATGCCAATTTAAAATTTTATGGGTGCCGAGAAACCCTAATACGGATCGTCGGCTAGATTTCTAGGCGAAACAATAAACTAGTTAACACTTTAACTAAAAGTTAGATGCTACAACCTTTGTAGATCCGGTTCTCCACTTCCTTAGCTCCACGTGGGTGTCCTCTCGCTGTCCATCATGAATCCCGAACTCAATCGTCGGCTTCATCGGAGAAACGGGCGAGCTAGGTCGTCGGCTTCGTGTCAAAGACGATCTACGTCGAGGCATCACAAGTTCAAGCTCCGACTTCACAAAGTTGTGAAACTTGTGAAGAAAACACCCAAAACAACTTGGCAAGAGGTAGAGGGTGAAGAAATAGGAGGTGGGTTCACTTTAGAATTGGATTTCACTCACTTTTGCTCAAGTTGCCATTGATGGCATCTAGTTTTCTCTCTTGAAGAAGAAGGAGAAGATGAAGCTAGAATATGATAAGTGTTGTGCATAATAGAAAAATAAATCAATACTTATCATATCTTAACCAAGGTTAAGTGTAGAGAAAATACCATGGTAAATGAGAAAGGTTAGGGTTAAGCTAGAAGACAAAATGGTTTCTTTAGTCAAAGCTTCATGAAGCTTCAACAAGCTTCATGATGAAAAGAAACCATTATGTTTTCATTTATCCATTTAAATAAATAAAGAATGGATAAATAAATGAGAGAATAAATCAAAACCCTAATTATCTTCTTAACCATGGTTTAATTCTTTACACTTAACCATGTGAGCAAGTATCATCAAACATGATACATATATGTGCACAAAAGTATATCACATATACAACTTGCACATCAAGTGAGAAAATCCGTATAAAGTGAACCAATACTAGTTAATGCAAAGTAATATATCAAATATATAATTATACATTAAATCATTAAATCAACATTTGATTCAATGATCCGGTCATGTCGCACATAACCGACTAGTATTCAATGTATCGATTTATCGAATCAATGATTCAATAACTAGGTCATATCGAATATAACCAATCGAAACATTTATCGCGAGAATGAAATGCGGTATCACATACACGCATTATTCTCGCTCCCGCACATATCTCATATGCGCTCCTATTTCGTTTCGCTTGAGCCAGGAAACCTCTGTGTAGGACTCTAAAGACTCGTCAATACGCCGGTAGCAGATGATGATCATATCAAGCACCCATAAGCCGCAAGCGGTCTGCTAAACGTAACGGCCATCCGGGTATTGAGCGATCAGAAGATCGACGAGCTAGCCCGCTCACACTCCTGTGAATCCAACCAGTAACACTTACCGTACAGTCCGGTCTGTTCGTCTGATATGTCGCATATCAAGTCTAGGGGTGGTATACGTCAGACCCCAATAACCGATAAGTCGTGCCGATGTGAGGCTCATAACGGGTCGAGAAACTACTGGTAACACTTACCAGCAAATCTCTGATCAGCCCTGGCCAGGGACTTCCCTGTTACGGCCAATCGAGCACAGCGCAACATCAACCCCCAATACCGAGAGAGACGAAACCCCTCCTATCGCTCATTGCCTCCATGTGACTCGGGACTGTACCCAAAGACCACCATTTTGCATGCCCTCATGGACGTGGTAAGGTGGAGATCAAAGCACAGTGGGAATCACACAAGGCTCTATGACGATCTCGGGTCTACAGACTAACCTGCACAAGTGTCACCTGAGAACTGACATCTGACGTGAGGTATAATACCATCTGGGAGTTCTCGGCGAGTCCGTCCAGAGTACCCAGTCTCCATTGGGCACCCGTATACCATCTCTGATGTCAAACACCAATGGATATGGGATCATCCATCGCCCGTCGCATGGGTCGAGAAGCGTATACGCTAGTCTACTCTGGTATATCGATGCCCCGTCTCGATACACCCACGACTAGGGACGTTGAAGGATGTACTTATGGACTACCATGTCCCCACTAGTATGATCTGCATCATAGTCCAGGTAGTCAAGTACACATCCTAAGGGCTTTACCAACATGTAACTATAAGACAGTATAAAGAGACTAGTGTACATGTTAAGATAAAGAGCAACCAGATAGCATACTATCATATCGAGCAAGAAAGTCATCTCTATATATGTCCAAGCATCCAATATAATATACATCATCTGTACAATACTGGCCTCTAGGGCATACATACAACTAACAATCTCCCACTTGCACTAAGGCCAGCTGCTGTAGTATCGCATACCGAGCATCCCGAAGAGTCTCTCAAACTGTATCTGGGGAATGGCCTTCGTGAGTGGATCCGCCGTGTTGTTCTTCGTGTCAACCCTCCTGACCTCGATCTCCCGGCGATCAACTATCTCCCGGATCAGGTGATACCGCCTCAGAATATGCCTGGATCGCTGATGGGACCTGGGTTCCTTGGCCAAAGCCACCGCTCCATTGTTATCGCAATACAAAGGTATTGGACGCTCAATGGATAGAACCACTCCAAGTTCAGTAATGAACTTCTTGATCCAGACAACCTCTTTGGCAGCATCGTTGGCAGCGATGTATTCAGCCTCCATCGTCGAGTCTGCCACGGTTTCCTGCTTGGAACTCTTCCAGCTAACCGCCCCTCCGTAAAGGGTAAAGACAAAGACCGACTGCGACTTAGAGTCGTCCTTATCACTCTGGAAGCTCGAATCGGTAAAGGACTCCACTTAGAGCTCTCCGTTACCATACACCAAGAACATATCTCTAGTCCTTCGTAAGTACTTGAGAATGCTCTTCACAGCTGTCCAGTGACTCTCTCCAGGATCAGCTTGATACCTGCTCACTACACTTAGTGAGTATGCTACATCGGGTCTGGTACATAGCATCGCATACATGATAGAGCCTACTGCTGAAGCATAGGGTATCCCTTGCATGCGAGCTCTCTCCAAATCAGTCTTGGGAGACATCTCTTTGGAGAGAGTGACTCCAGAGATCGTGGGCAAATTCCCACGCTTGGATTCTTCCATACTAAACCTCTTTAGTATGGTGTCAATGTACCTGGATTGGGACAATCCCAAAATCCGTTTGGATCTATCTCTATAGATCCTAATCCCCAATATGCAGGAGGCATCACCAAGATCTTTCATTGAGAATCTTTGTGATAAGAAGAGCTTGACCGATTGCAGCATAGGAATATCATTTCCTATCAAGAGTATGTCGTCCACGTACAATACGAGGAAGACAACCTTACTCTCTGCCACCTTCTTGTAGATACAAGGTTCATCTGGATTTTTGACGAAATCAAACTCTTTGATAACGAATCAAAACAGATGTTCCAACTCCGCGATGCTTGCTTTAATCCATAAATGGATTTAAGCAGCTTGCACACCTTCCCGCTGCTTCCACTGTCTACGAAGCCCTCTGGCTGAGTCATGTACACGCACTCTTCTAAATCACCATTTAGAAAGGCGGTCTTAACATCCATTTGCCAGATTTCGTAATCATGATATGCAGCGATGGCAAGCATGATCCGGATGGATTTAAGCATAGCCACTGGAGAAAAGGTCTCGTCATAGTCCACACCTGGTCTTTGACGAAAACCCTTTGCTACAAGTCTAGTTTTGAAAGTCTCCACTTTCCCATCTACACCAAGTTTCTTCTTGAAGATCCACTTGCTCCCAATGGGTTTTACCCCTTCAGGAGCAACTTCCAAAGTCCATACTTTGTTGGTGTACATGGATTCCATCTCGGACCGCATAGCATCCAGCCATTTTACCGAGTCCCTACTCGTGATGGCCTGCTCGAAGCTAGTTGGGTCATCATCCTCCATGATGCAATCCTCGCTTCCACCGTCAATGAGAAAACCGTAGTATCTCTTAGGTGGACGAGATACCCTACTAGATCGGCGAAGAGGCTAGGGTTCGTCGAGTTCTACTGAATCCTCTGGTTCTACCAAGTCTTCTGTTGCAGTTTGTGTTGCTGGAACCTCTTCCAGTTCTACCTCAATGCCACTAATCTGTTTCATAAGAAAACCTTTTTCTAAGAAAGTGGCATGTCGAGAAACAAACACCCTTTGTTCTTCGGGGTGGTAGAAGATATACCCTTGTGAATTTTTGGGATATCCTACAAACTTACATAAGACAGATCTTGCCTCGAGTTTGTCCGGATTTTGTCTTTTGACATAGGCTGGACAACCCCATATCTTAACATACTTAAGAGATGGTCTCTTCCCTTTCCATATCTCATATGGAGTGGTAGGCACTGATTTGGTAGGAACCATATTCAATAGGTGTATGGCTGTCTCAAGCGCATACCCCCAGAAGGAAATAGGTAACTCAGCTGTACTCATCATTGAACGCACCATATCTAATAGGGTGCGATTCCTTCGTTCCGATACACCGTTGTGCTGTGGTGTATAAGGTGGAGTAAGCTGAGAGAGAATCCCATTCTCTTTTAGATAATCTTGAAACTCATTGCTCAAGTATTCTCCTCCTCGATCAGATCGAAGGATCTTAATACTTTTGCCCGTTTGGTTCTCTACTTCATGCTTATATTCTCTGAATTTCTCAAAAGCTTCAGACTTGTGTTTCAATAGGAACACATGCCCGTATCTAGAGAGATCGTCAGTGAATGTAATGAAGTAGGAAGAACCGTTCCTGGCAAGGGTAGACATGGGACCGCATACATCACTATGTACCAGTCCTAAGAGTTCAGTAACTCTTTCTCCGTGTCCACTAAACGGAGCTTTGGTCATTTTTCCTTTGAGACATGAATGGCAAGTATCATAAGATGATAATTCGAACGGATTCAAATAACCATCCTTATGTAACTTAGCCAGTCGTGTCGCATTGATATGACCAAGTCTACAATGCCACAAGAAGGATTCGTTCATTTCTGAACTCTTCCTCTTGTGTGTGTTTTGTATATTGAGGACTGTATTTTGATTTAGAATGAATATGCCATTATGTAGCGAGCCTGATGCAATCAACTTTTGATCTAGGAATATGTTCATAACATTTTCCTTTACTACAAAATTATATCCTTCTTTACTAAATAAAGAAACTGATATAATGTTGCACATCATGTTTGGTATATAATAGCACTCATTCAGAATTATTGTATCACCACTTGGTAATACAAGGTGATATTCGCCAACTGCTTTGGCTGCAACATTTGCACCGTTCCCTACTTGAACGGAATGATCACCTTTTCCCAGTTCTCTACCTTTTCGCAGCCCATGTAACATCTTACATATGTGGGATCCTGATCCGGTATCTAATACCCAGGACGTAGGGTGAACTGAGAAACAGTTCTCAATGACAAACACACCCGAAGATGATGCATCAACATGCATGTTCTCCGTTTGGGCGGTGTGAGAATCCAGATATTCTCCTGTTTCCTGTTCATTCTTATAACACTTATAAGATAGAACGGGTTCAACGTTCCCCTGCACAGTATAACATGCGGGTTCAGTTAATACATCCATATTATTATCTTGATTAAGGCATGAACTGGTCGCTACCTGGAGAGAGAGAGAGAAGAAAACACTTTAGCGTATGCTCGTGCAAGATCAGATTGGTTATTATCTTATCTGATCAGGATGGCTCCCACTGTTTTTATCAAATCTTCCTTCAAACCCTAAAAGGAAAGACTAGCCGGGATTAATTACACACTACAAGTTCGCCAATCTTTCAGCCAGGCCAGTGTCGGTACTTTGAGGGAGGTCCCCCGTGCTTTCGCACGAACCTAATTAATGTAAACCTCGTTTTCCCAGAGGCGTAACCTCGTTAACACCTTTCTAGACACCTACTTGATCGGCTAATTGTAATGTGTAAAACTCTCCCAGGAGTAACTCTTACTCGCAGTGGGTATCGGGATCCAACTATCTCATAGAAGGTATGCAATCTCATTGCAAATTTCAACACTTGAAATTCCCGATAATATTTTGCCCCTAGTGTTCTATGACCTTGACGAATGCCAAACAACCCATAGTCCACTAGTCAAGTTCAACCCGTACATTTCTTGTTTGAATTAAACCCACCCGCACGACCCTTGACGAATGCCAAACAACGCCGTACGAATACCCTAATCCAATCTGCATCATATGCATAAGCAGATAAATACTAGTTAGCTACCGTACACTACGCCTTGACGAATGCCAAACTACCGTAGCACGAATACTAAGTAGTACTTATCTGAAATGACGGAGGGCTATGCAGGTTTTCATAAAACCATGAGCGTAATGAACTTGATATCGTTGTAGAATCAAATGAAGTTTTGAAATGGAGTGATTTTGAGGCTTTTCTAGTTTTGCTAAAGGGGTCACTCCCGGTGAAGGGATCGTCGGCCCTTTCCTCGTCGAATGAGGTGCAGGATATATCATATATATCACTATGCAAAGCAGAAACTATAGAAGCAGTCAAAAGCAAACCGAGTGTGTAGCATCTGCCAGTTATTGCTAAAGGAGTCACTCCCGGTGAAGGGATCTCGGTCCTTTCCTCATCGAATAAGGTGCAGGATATATCACATATACCGCTATGCAAAGCAAGAACTGTAGCTACCTGTTTTGTTTAAAATTTGATTCTACAACATCTTAGGTTTCTTTTTTTTCATTAATCACATTAATGAAGTTCCATCATTTAAATACCTAAACATCACAGATAAATACGACGTACACTTATGCCATCCGCATTTGCCTCGATGTCCCTTCGTGCACCGTTAGGTTAGGTAACTAACGACAGAGCAGGGCAGGGCTAGCGCGGGTGTAAAACATAAGTAACGTCTATATAATATATCATATATACTATATATAGTATCTATCACAGAACATCACATGATCACATCACAGATATCGCAGCAGAAGAAACATATGAAATATTGGATATACTAGGACGTCCATGTTTTCAATACGAGCCAGTATAAAACACGGATTCCACGGTCGTGATGAATAGCCAATCCCACATCCCTAGACCCCTAAGAGAGCGGCAAGCAACCCTGCCAATTCTAGGGTTAGGAGACCCGGACTCGACTCCTCGAGTTGGTTTCCCTCTGGACCCCAGAACTCGGTTACTTGTGCTCCCCTCCTTGGGTCTATCCTAATGCGGAAAAGTAAATAATATACAAAAGGTGACAACTTCCGCAACCTGGAAGTGCCCCAAATAAAAGAATATTACATACAAGTTTTTACATGAATGAAAATGAAAAACACTCATCTCACATAAAACCCCCCGGCTATTCAAACACGACGATCCAATATAACATATCCAGCAACACATAACATCACATGTCATCAACGTAAGTAAGTATGCATACCCCAATTGTCGTTGACGTATAGCAACGAAACCGGCGATATGAACATACTACACTTACGGTCACAGAAAAGAAAGTGTAAAACTACAACAGTTGGAATCCGCAACCTCTTTAGACATCACATGCCTAATCAAATGAAATACTTAGACATCACATGCCTAACAGTTATAAACCCCGCATTTTAGTCTCATTATCGAAAACTCTTTTCAATATCAAGTGAAACTAAACCGCTAGATTTATAACATTCATTCAGTTATCTCATAACTGTTTGTGAATTCCAATTATTGTATCACATTCCAGATAAACAGAAAATGTTAAACTTTTCGATCGAACAGTCGAATACCCAAGTTTTCCCGATACAGCTCAACACATGAAATAAGTCTAACAACATTCAGTTCGTGTCTCAGTACCAACGGTCCAGCCGTAGAAGGGTCAAGCCAACGCCTCACATGTGGCACGCCGTACTGCCCCAAACCCGAAGGTTCAAAGGGCAGTTCAAGACGGTCACATAATCGAGTTAAGGTTTGTTGTCTTCTAGAGGGTCCATCGCGTTACTTGCACTACTTAGAACGTCGTTAAACTACGGAAAAATCCAACACTTAGAAATTTCCCGACAGGGAAAAAGTTGGGTATTTATATCCGGTCGAACTTTTTAACATATTCTAAAATTTATCCGGAAAGCCACTAAGACAAAATTTGATACCCCGATCGAAACACCGAATCCCCAAAGCAACCCCAGAAAATTCAACTCTTGAATAATTATTAAAAATACCCAGGAAAATCACCACTGGAAACTAAGAATTACTGTGTAAAATTCTTTATATATTGAGGCCGTACGGCCGCGGAACCGCCGCATGAGCTTGGCTCATGCCGCGGATCCGCGGCGACATAGTGGAATTAGGCTGTCGAATTTCACACAAACTCTTATATTTTCCTGATGGTTTTTCTGCATATTTTTAATCTGGAAAAATCCCAGATTTTGGAAAAAGTCCAGAGAGCATGTTTGGTTTAGGGTTTCGGGTTCGTTCGGGCTTCAAATTGCGTCTAGACTTCTCCTAAGGCTCTAGCTAGTCTCTGATACCACTGTAAGGTTCCTAGGCACACTATAGAGGTCTCACAAGGCATCGAACATGCCAATTTAAAATTTTATGGGTGCCGAGAAACCCTAATACGGATCGTCGGCTAGATTTCTAGGCGAAACAATAAACTAGTTAACACTTTAACTAAAAGTTAGATGCTACAACCTTTGTAGATCCGGTTCTCCACTTCCTTAGCTCCACGTGGGTGTCCTCTCGCTGTCCATCATGAATCCCGAACTCAATCGTCGGCTTCATCGGAGAAACGGGCGAGCTAGGTCGTCGGCTTCGTGTCAAAGACAATCTACGTCGAGGCATCACAAGTTCAAGCTCCGACTTCACAAAGTTGTGAAACCTGTGAAGAAAATACCCAAAACAACTTGGCAAGAGGTAGAGGGTGAAGAAATAGGAGGTGGGTTCACTTTAGAATTGGATTTCACTCACTTTTGCTCAAGTTGCCATTGATGGCATCTAGTTTTCTCTCTTGAAGAAGAAGGAGAAGATGAAGCTAGAATATGATAAGTGTTGTGCATAATAGAAAAATAAATCAATACTTATCATATCTTAACCAAGGTTAAGTGTAGAGAAAAGACCATGGTAAATGAGAAAGGTTAGGGTTAAGCTAGAAGACAAAATGGTTTCTTTAGTCAAAGCTTCAACAAGCTTCATGATGAAAAGAAACCATTATGTTTTCATTTATCCATTTAAATAAATAAAGAATGGATAAATAAATGAGGGAATAAATCAAAACCCTAATTATCTTCTTAACCATGGTTTAATTCTTTACACTTAACCATGTGAGCAAGTATCATCAAACATGATACATATATGTGCACAAAAGTATATCACATATACAACTTGCACATCAAGTGAGAAAATCCGTATAAAGTGAACCAATACTAGTTAATGCAAAGTAATATATCAAATATATAATTATACATTAAATCATTAAATCAACATTTGATTCAATGATCCGGTCATGTCGCACATAACCGACTAGTATTCAATGTATCGATTTATCGAATCAATGATTCGATAACTAGGTCATATCGAATATAACCAATCGAAACATTTATCGCGAGAATAAAATGCGGTATCACATACACGCATTATTCTCGCTCCCGCACATATCTCATATGCGCTCCTATTTCGTTTCGCTTGAGCCAGGAAACCTCTGTGTAGGACTCTAAAGACTCGTCAATACGCCGGTAGCAGATGATGATCATATCAAGCACCCACAAGCCGCAAGCGGTCTGCTAAACGTAACGGCCATCCGGGTATTGAGCGATCAGAAGATCGACGAGCTAGCCCGCTCACACTCCTGTGAATCCAACCAGTAACACTTACCGTACAGTCCGGTCTGTTCGTCTGATATGTCGCATATCAAGTCTAGGGGTGGTATACGTCAGACCCCAATAACCGATAAGTCGTGCCGATGTGAGGCTCATAACGGGTCGAGAAACTACTGGTAACACTTACCAGCAAATCTCTGATCAGCCCTGGCCAGGGACTTCCCTGTTACGGCCAATCGAGCACAGCGCAACATCAACCCCCAATACCGGGAGAGACGAAACCCCTCCTATCGCTCATTGCCTCCATGTGACTCGGGACTGTACCCAAAGACCACCATTTTGCATGCCCTCATGGACGTGGTAAGGTGGAGATCAAACCACAGTGGGAATCACACAAGGCTCTATGACGATCTCGGGTCTACAGACTAACCTGCACAAGTGTCACCTGAGAACTGCCCTCTGACGTGAGGTATAATACCATCTGGGAGTTCTCGGCGAGTCCGTCCAGTATACCCAGTCTCCAATGGGCACCCGTATACCATCTCTGATGTCAAACACCAATGGATATGGGATCATCCATCGCCCATCGCATGGGTCGAGAAGCGTATACGCTAGTCTACTCTGGTATATCGATGCCTCGTCTCGATACACCCACGACTAGGGACGTTGAAGGATGTACTTATGGACTACCATGTCCCCACTAGTATGATCTGCATCATAGTCCAGGTAGTCAAGTACACATCCTAAGGGCTTTACCAACATGTAACTATAAGACAGTATAAAGAGACTAGTGTACATGTTAAGATAAAGAGCAACCAGATAGCATACTATCATATCGAGCAAGAAAGTCATCTCTATATATGTCCAAGCATCCAATATAATATATATCATCTGTACAATACTGGCCTCTAGGGCATACATACAAGTAACAGTTTGACCGCGGAACCGCGGCGCTTTAGTGGGAACAGTGCATCGATTTTTCACAGAGAGCTTCTTTTTGGAAAATGTGGTTTTTGATATAGTTCTTTTGGGCCCAGATTTTGTTACTGTACAGCAGATGTACGTGGGGCCCACTTCAGGAAATTTGGTCGATCGAAATTTTAAATTTTTTAGTATGCAGTACTTACTTTATATCTCCGACCGTGAATGTCATTCGAACGGTAAACCACGTCTAATTGCTATAGTTCTTTTAGACGGGTTTGCGAACGTGACATTTGTAGGGTTCCTAGGCACACTAATGGAGTCTTACAAGTGATCAAACATGCAAATTTCTAAAAATTACGGTGCCGAGAAAACCTAGAACGGATCGTTAACTAGATATTTAGGCAAAGCAAGCAAGTAAACGGAAATATAGAAATAGGGAAGGGGCTACAACCTTTGTAGATCCGGTCCACCACTTCCTAAGCTCCGCGATGATCTCCCTCCGCTGTCCAAATCGAATCCCGAACTCAAGTATCGGCTTCGTCGAAGAAATGGGCGGGCTTGATCGTCGGTCCGATGCCGAAGATGATCTACGTCGAGGCATCACAAGAACGAGCTCCGCCTTCGCCAAGTCAAGAAACTTGAGAAGACAACACACTCTACTACATGGCAAGTAGTAGAGGATGAAGAAATAGGAAGTGGGTAGACTTTAGATTTGGATTTCTCACTTGATTTGGCTAGTTGCCATTGAACTAGAAAGCTTTTCTTTTTCTAGCTCTTGAAGAAGAAGAAGAAAGATATGATAGATTCAATCATAAAAAATGAATAATAATTAAATCTTATCATACTTTTAACCTTAGTTAAGTGTAGAGAAAAGATCATGGTTAATGGAATGGTTAGGGTTAAGGATAAGAACAAAAAAAAAGGAGACTAAGTCAAGACTTCATGAATGTTCCACTAGCAAACAAATAATGCCACCATTTCATCATTTATCTTTTCCAAAATAAAAAGATAAATAAAGAAATAGATAAATAAGTAAATGACTAAACAAAACCCTAATCATTAGTTTAAACCATGGTTTGATTCTTTACACTTAACCAAGTAAGCATGTATCATCAAACATGATACAAACATGTGCACAAAACTATATCGCATATACAATGTGTACAATTCAAGTGAGAAAATCCTTTTAAAGTGAACCAATACTAGTTAACGCAAAGTAATATATCAAATATATAAATATGCACTAAATCATTAAATCAACACTTGATTTAACGATCCGGTCATATCGGATATAACCGACTAGTATCATATGTATCGGCTTATCGAATCAATCCTTGATTCGATAACTAGGTTATATCGCATATAACCAATCGATACATTGATCGCGAGAATGGAATACGGTATCACATACTCGAATTATTCTCGGTCCCGCACATATCTCATATGCGCTCCTATTTCGTTTCGCTTGAGCCAGGAAACCTCTGTGTAGGACTCTAAAGACTCGTCAATACGCCGGCAGCAGATGATGATCATATCAAGCATCCACAAGCCGCAAGCGGTCTGCTAAACGTAACGGCCACCCGGGTATTGAGCGATCAGAAGATCGACGAGCAAGCCCGCTCACACTCCTGCGAATCCAACCAGTAACACTTACCGTACAGTCCGGTCTGATCGTCTGATATGTCGCATATCTCGCCTAGGGGTGGTAAACGTCAGACCCCAATAGCTCGATAAGTCATGCCGACGTAAGGTCCATAACATTCGTGAAACTACTGATAACTCTTACCAGTATATCACTGCAACCCTGGCCAGGGATTTCCTGTTATGGCCAGTCGAGCATAGCACAACATCAACCCCCAATACCGGGAGAGACGAATCCCCTCCTATCGCTCATTTTCTCCATGTGAATCCGGACTGTACCCAAAAACCACCTGTTTGCACAACTCAGTAGAGCCGTGGTAGGGTGGAAATCAAAGCACAGTGGGAGACACACAAGACTCTATGACGATCTCGGGTCAACAGACTAAGCTGTACCAGTGTCACCAGAGAACTGCCATCTGACGTGAGGTATAATACCATCTGGGAGTTCTCGGCGAGTCCGTTCAGTGTAGCCAGTCTCCACTGAGCACCCGCATACCATCTTCGATGTCAAACACCAATGGATATGGGATCATCCATCGCCCATCGCATGGGTCGAGAAGATATGCGCTAGTCTACTCTGGAACATCGATGCCCCGTCTTGATATTCCCACGACTAGGAACAATGAAGGATGTACTCATTGACTACCCAGGCCCCACTAGTATGATCTGCATCACAGTCCTGGAAGTCGAGTACACATCCTAAGGGCTTTATCAACATGTAATCAGAGAGATAGAAAGTATACATGTTAAGATAAAGAGCAACCAGATAGCATACTATCATGTCGAGCAAGAAAGTCCTACCTATATATGTCCCAGCATCCACTACAATATACATCCAATGTACAGTAATGGCCTCTAGGGCATACATATAACTAACAATCTCCCACTTGCACTAGGGCCATCTGTAGCAGTGGTCGCAGTATCTAATACTCAACCATCCCATATGAGTCTCTCTCTGGGAAAAAGGCCTTCGTGAGTGGATCCGCCGTGTTGTCCTCTGAGTCTACTCTCCTAACCTCGATCAACCTGGAGATCAACTATTTCCATGATCAGGTGATGCTGCCTCAGAATATGTCTGGGTCACTGATGGGACCAGGGTTCCAAGGGACAAAGCCACACTTCCATTGTCATACAATGGCAGGAACCTAGTTCATCTTATGAACCAATATTCACCCAAACTTCCTCTTTGGTAGTATCTTTAATAGCGATGTTACCAGCCTTTATCGTCTAGTTTGCCACGGTATCGAGCTTGGAACTCTTCCAACATACCGTCCCTTTACTGAGGGTAAAGACAGTGCCTGTGACTGACATTCAGTCGTCTTTATCACCCTGGAACACTTCCAGTGATTCTCCCCAGGATCGATTGATACAATCTCACTATACCTAGTGAGAACCCTAATATCCCTTTAGATCTATCTCATAGGTCCAAATCTTAGGATTTAGTAGGTATCACTTTGATCCTATATGGAAAATCATTGTGATAAGCGGAGATTGATCGAGCGTAGCATAGGAAACTCCGTCCCTAACAAGAGTATGTCATCCACGTACTCTACGAGGATCGTCACCATACTCCCTACTACCTTTTTGTTTATACAAGGTTCATCTACCATTTTGACGATGTCAACTTTCTTGACTAATCCATCAAAACAGATGTTCCAACTCCGCGATGCCTGCTTTATCCTATAAAGCATCTTGCACACGTTTCCGCTGCTCCCACTGTCTACGAGGCCCTCTGGCTGTGTTCTTATAGACGTTCTCTTCTAAATCATTATTTAGAAAAGTTGTCATGGCACCCAACCACCAGATATCGTAGTCATGGTATGTAGCCGTGGCAAGGAGGATCTGGATGTACTTAAGCATAGTCCCTGGAAAAGGTTTCATCATTATCCGTGCCTGGTTGATGACGAAAACCTTTAACAAGTCTAGCTTTGAAAGTCTCAACTTGTCCATCTACACCAAGTAATCTTCTCAAGATATACTTGCTCCTGATGGGGATTTAACCCTTCAGATATCACAACCAAAGTCCATACTTTGTTGGTCTATATGGATTCCATCTCAGATCACTAAGCATCCAGCCATTCTTACAGAGTCCCTACTCTCGATGGCCTGCTCGAAAATAGTTGGGTCATCATTTCATGATGCAATCCTTGCTCCCACTGTCATCGAGAAACCGAGGTATCCCTCAGGCGGATGAGGAACCCTACTAGATCGGCGGAGAGGCTGAGGTTCGTCGGAAACTATTGAATCCTTTGGTTCTGTCAAATCATTAGCAGTTTTGTACAGCTGGAACCTTTCCAGTTCTATAGAACTGATCCTTCCTCGATCTTGTCCGGATTTTGCTTTAAACATAGGCCGGACAACCCCAAATCTTAACTCGCTTAAGAGATGGGTTCTTCCCATACCATATCTTATATGGAGTGGTAGGCAGTGATTTGATTCAAACCTAATTCAATAGGTATGCAGCTTCTCAAGTGCATAACCCCAAAAGGAAATAGGTAACTCAGTAATACTCATCATAGAGCACACCATATCTAATATTGTGCAATTGCTCCGCCCTGATACACCGTTGTGCTGTGGTGTATTCAGAGGAGTAACACTGAGAGAAAATCTCATTCTCCTTTAGAATAGTCCAGGAATTCTATGCACAAGTATTCTCCTCCCTGATCTTATCATAGGACATAATACTTATACCCGTATTTTGGTTCTCTACTTCTAACTTATATTCTGTGAATATCTCAAAAGGTTCGGACTTATGTTTCAACAGGAATATATGACTGAATCTTGAGAGATTATCAGAGAATATAATGAAGTATAAAGAACCAGTCTTGGCATGTGTAGACAGGAGACTTTACATACATCATCATGTATCAGTCCCAAGAGTTCATTAACTCTTTCTCGGCTTCCAGTAAGCAGAGCTGGTGTCATTATATCTTTGTGACATGACTGGCAAGTTTCACAAGATGTAAATTTAAACTGATTTAAATATGCATCTAAAATGTAACTTCAGCCAGTCGGGTCGCATTGATATGACCTAGTCTACAATGCCTCAAGAATGATTCGTTCATTTCTGAACTCTTCCTCTTGTGTGTGTTCAGTATACAAGGAACTGTAGTTTGATTTAGAACGTCAATGCTTTTAGATGACGTGCCTGAACCGATCAACTTTTGATATAGGAAATGTTCAAAACATTATCCATCAATACAAAATTATATCATTTCTTTACTAATAAAGAGACTGATATGATTTTGTATATCAGGTTCGGTATCTAATAGCATTTGTTCAGAATCAATATATTGGTAATACAGGGTGACAGTGACCAACAGACTTGGCTGCAACACTTGCCCCGTTTTCTGCCTCATGAAACTTATCACCCGTTCTCAGTTTTTCTACCTTTTTGTAGCCCTATGTAACATATTACATATCTGGGATCCTGATCCGGTATCATATACCCAGGATGCAGAGGATACTGAGAAACAGTTCTTTGTAATGAACACACCCGAAGGAGATGCATCTCATGCACTTTCTTCGTTTGGGCGGCATGGGAATCCTGGCATTCCCCTATTTCCTGCTCTGTCTTATAACAATTATAAGTTGGAGCGGGACCAACGTTCCCCAGCTCAGTATAACAAGCGAGTTCGGTCAATACATCCATATTATTATCTTGATTAAGGCGTGACATGGTCGCTACCAGGAGAGAGAGAAGAAAACACTCTGCGTGCGCTCTTGCAAGATCAGATTGGTTATATATTTTATCTAATCAGGATGGCTCCCACTGTTTTTATCAAATCTTCCTTCAAACCTTAAAAGCAAAGACTAGCCGGGATTAATTACACTTTACAAGTTCGCCAATCTTTCAGCCAGGCCAGTGTCGGTACTTTGAGGGAGGTTCCCCGTGCTTTCGCACGGACCTAATTACAGTAAACCTCGTTTTCCCAGAGGCGTAACCCCGTTGACACCTTTCTAGACACCTACTTGATCGGCTAATTGTAAAGTGCAAAACTCTCCCAGGAGTAACAATTACTCGCAGTGGGTATCGGGATCCAACTATCATATAGAAGGTATGCAATCTCATTGCAAATTTCAACACTTGAAACTCCCGATAAAGGTTTTTACCCCTAGCACCTATGACCTTAACTATGGTCAACAAATCATAAGTACTAGTCAAGTTCTACCCGTCATTTCGTGATTAATCAGACCCACCCACATGACCCTTAACTAAGGTCAACAAAGTCACGCGACTGTCCTAACTAATCGCATCATATGCGGTGTAGGAAGACATCACTTAGCTACCGTACACTGTGCCTTGACTATGGTCAACAAACACAGCACGAATACTAAGTACTCTACTTCCTAAAATGACGGAGGGTTGCGGCTGGTTTTTGTGAAAACCTTTAACGCTTTGAACTTGATCTCGTTGCGGAATCAAATGGTTTTTAAATGGAATGTTTTTGAGGCTTTTCTAGTTTTGCTAAAGGGGTCACTCGCGGTGAAGGGATCGTCGGCCCTTTCCTCGTCGAATGAGGTGCGGGATATATCATATATATCACTGTGCAAAGAAGAAACTATAGAAGCTACCAAAAGACAAACCGAGTGATGTAGCATCTGCCAGTTATTGCTAAAGGAGTCACTCCCGGTGAAGGGATCTCGGTCCTTTCCCTATCGAATAAGGTGCAGGATGTTCTACAAGGAACACCGCGATGCATAGCAAGAACTGTAGCTACCTGTTTTTATTTTGAAATTCGATTCCACAACATCAATTAGGTTTATTTTCTTTCATTAATCTCATTAATGAATATCCCATCATTTAAATTACCTAAACATCACAGATAGATATGACGTACACTTATGCCATCCGCATTCGCCTCGATGTCCCCTCGTGCACCGTTAGGTTAGGTAACTAACGGCAGAGCGGGGCAGGGCTAGCGCGGGTGTAAAACATAAGTAACGTCTATATAATATATCATATATACTATAATATCTGTCACAGAGCACAGAACATCGCAGCAGAAAGAATCATATGAAATATTGGATATACTAGGACGTCCGTGTTTTCAATACGAGCCAGTATAAAACACGGATTCCACGGTCGTGATGAATAGCCAATCCCACACCCCAAGACCCATACGAGAGCGGCAAGCAACCCTACCAATTCTAGGGTTAGGAGACCCGGACTCGACTCCTCGAGTTGGTCTCCCACTGGACCCCAGAACCCGGTTACTTGTGCTCCCCTCCTTGGGTCTATCCTAATGCGGAAAAGTAAATAATATACATCAACGGTGACAACTTCCGCAACCTGGAAGTGCCCCAATAAAAGAATATTACATACAAGTTTTTACATGAATGAAAATGAAAAACACTCATCTCACATGAAAAAACCCCCGGCTATTCAAACACGACGATCCAATATAACATATCCAGCAACACATAACATCACATGTCATCAACGTAAGTAAATATGCGCATCCCAATTGTCGTTGACATATAGCAACGAAACCGGCGATATCACATATTACACTTACGGTCACAGAAAAGAAAATGTAAAACTACAACAGTTGGAATCCGCAACCTCCTCAGACATCGCATGCCTGACCAAATGAATTACTTAGACATCGCATGCCTAACAATTATAAACCCCGCATTTTAGTCTCATTATCGAAAACATTTTTCAATATCAAGTCGGGCAATTCAACAGGATTCCCGACATTCTGATCGAATGCTCGTCGCAAACTTTAGTAGGCGGCCGCACCCCTAACGCCGTCGACGAAGTGCACCAAGGCGGAACACCGCTACCGGGAGCACCTGAACGGATGCTTTCGGCGACGGGGTTCTCCTACAGTCACTTGGTCGGGGCTATGGAGTGAGGCTGTCTATTAAGTTTACCCGGCGAGTATCCGCGTACGCTACGTGATTGCGACGGACTTTTGATCACATCAAAATTCCGTGGCAACCGATCAAGTAAGACTAAACTGCTATGTTTATAACATTCATTCCGTTATCTCATAACTATTTGCGAATTCCAATTATTGTATCACATTCCGGATAAATAGAAAATGCTAAACTTTTCGATCGAACAATCGAACACCCAAGTTTTCCCGATACAGCTCAACACATGAAATAAGTCTAACAACATTCAGTTCGTGCCTCAGTACCAACGGTCCAGCCGTAGAAGGGTCAAGCCAACGCCTCACATGTGGCACGCCGTACTGCCCCAAACCCGAAGGTTCAAAGGGCAGTTCAAGACGGTCACATAATCGAGTTAAGGTTTGTTGTCTTCTAGAGGGTCCATCGCGTTACTTGCACTACTTAGAACGTCGTTAAACTACGGAAAAATCCAACAATTGGAAATTTCCCGGCAGGGGAAAAAGTGGGTATTTATATCCGGTCGAACTTTTTAACATATTCTAAAAATACCCGGAAAAGCACACCGACAAAAATTAGACAGTCCGATCGAATACACCGAGTTCCCAATACAACTCAGAAAATTCAACTCTGGGAAAAATCATTAAAAAACCCCAGGAAAACCAGCACAGACAACTAAGAATTACTGTGCAAAATAGGATGCACATAACGACAAAATGGCCGCGGAACCGCCGCACGAGCCATGCTCGTGCCGCGGATCCGCGGCTCTTTGACGGAATTACTCCATCGAAATTCACAGTAATTCTTAAATTAGCCTGCTGATTTTTCTGGATATTTTTAATGTGGAAAAATCCTCGAAATTAAAAAATGTACAGAGAGCATATTCAAAGTCGGGGTTTTGGGTCGATCGGACTTCTAACTCCGTCAGGACTTCGCCTAAGGCTCTAGCTAGGCTCTGATACCACTGTAGGGTTCCTAGGCACACTAATGGAGTCTTACAAATGATCAAACATGCAAATTTCTAAAAATTACGGTGCCGAGAAAACCTAGAACGGATCGTTAACTAGATATTTAGGCAAAGCAAGCAAGTAAACGGAAATATAGAAATAGGGAAGGGGCTACAACCTTTGTAGATCCGGTCCACCACTTCCTAAGCTCCACGATGATCTCCCTCTGCTGTCCAAATCGAATCCCGAACTCAAGTATCGGCTTCGTCGAAGAAATGGGCGGGCTTGATCGTCGGTCCGATGCCGAAGATGATCTACGTCGAGGCATCACAAGAACGAGCTCCGCCTTCGCCAAGTCAAGAAACTTGAGAAGACAACACACTCTACTACATGGCAAGTAGTAGAGGATGAAGAAATAGGAAGTGGGTAGACTTTAGATTTGGATTTCTCACTTGATTTGGCTAGTTGCCATTGAACTAGAAAGCTTTTCTTTTTCTAGCTCTTGAAGAAGAAGAAGAAAGATATGATAGATTCAATCATAAAAAATGAATAATAATTAAATCTTATCATACTTTTAACCTTAGTTAAGTGTAGAGAAAAGACCATGGTTAATGGAATGGTTAGGGTTAAGGATAAGAACAAAAAAAAGGAGACTAAGTCAAGACTTCATGAATGTTCCACTAGCAAACAAATAATGCCACCATTTCATCATTTATCTTTTCCAAAATAAAAAGATAAATAAAGAAATAGATAAATAAGTAAATGACTAAACAAAACCCTAATCATTAGTTTAAACCATGGTTTGATTCTTTACACTTAACCAAGTAAGCATGTATCATCAAACATGATACAAACATGTGCACAAAACTATATCGCATATACAATGTGTACAATTCAAGTGAGAAAATCCTTTTAAAGTGAACCAATACTAGTTAACGCAAAGTAATATATCAAATATATAAATATGCACTAAATCATTAAATCAACACTTGATTTAACGATCCGGTCATATCGGATATAACCGACTAGTATCATATGTATCGGCTTATCGAATCAATCCTTGATTCGATAACTAGGTTATATCGCATATAACCAATCGATACATTGATCGCGAGAATGGAATACGGTATCACATACTCGAATTATTCTCGGTCCCGCACATATCTCATATGCGCTCCTATTTCGTTTCGCTTGAGCCAGGAAACCTCTGTGTAGGACTCTAAAGACTCGTCAATACGCCGGCAGCAGATGATGATCATATCAAGCATCCACAAGCCGCAAGCGGTCTGCTAAACGTAACGGCCACCCGGGTATTGAGCGATCATAAGATCGACGAGCAAGCCCGCTCACACTCCTGCGAATCCAACCAGTAACACTTACCGTACAGTCCGGTCTGATCGTCTGATATGTCGCATATCTCGCCTAGGGGTGGTAAACGTCAGACCCCAATAGCTCGATAAGTCATGCCGACGTAAGGTCCATAACATTCGTGAAACTACTGATAACTCTTACCAGTATATCACTGCAACCCTGGCCAGGGATTTCCTGTTATGGCCAGTCGAGCATAGCACAACATCAACCCCCAATACCGGGAGAGACGAATCCCCTCCTATCGCTCATTGCCTCCATGTGAATCCGGACTGTACCCAAAAACCACCTGTTTGCACAACTCAGTAGAGCCGTGGTAGGGTGGAAATCAAAGCACAGTGGGAGACACACAAGACTCTATGACGATCTCGGGTCAACAGACTAAGCTGTACCAGTGTCACCAGAGAACTGCCATCTGACGTGAGGTATAATACTATCTAGGAGTTCTCGGCGAGTCCGTTCAGTGTACCCAGTCTCCACTGAGCACCCGCATACCATCTTCGATGTCAAACACCAATGGATATGGGATCATCCATCGCCCATCGCATGGGTCGAGAAGATATGCGCTAGTCTACTCTGGAACATCGATGCCCCGTCTCGATATTCCCACGATTAGGAATAATGAAGGATGTACTCATTGACTACCCAGGCCCCACTAGTATGATCTGCATCACAGTCCTGGAAGTCGAGTACACATCCTAAGGGCTTTATCAACATGTAATCAGAGAGACAGAAAGTATACATGTTAAGATAAAGAGCAACCAGATAGCGTACTATCATGTCGAGCAAGAAAGTCCTACCTATATATGTCCCAGCATCCACTACAATATACATCCAATGTACAGTAATGGCCTCTAGGGCATACATATAACTAACAACATTCACGTTGATGTTCTGTGTTGTGCTGTGATGTTGCGGATTTGTCGTGGTGGATAGCAGGGTGCAATGATAGTGCTGTTTGGATTTATTTGTACATTTGATATTGCGGGCCAAGCGTCCAACATGTGGACTGCCGTTACTGCCTGATTGTATAATATTCTTTTGGGGCACGACCGGGTTGAGGTCGATGTACCCGTTGTACATATTTTTCATTTCTGTACTAGGTTTACCCCGCGAAGGAGTGCATGGATAGCCGGGTTCTGGAGGGCAACGGGCCCGTATCTCATGGCTTTGAGAGGCAGAGGGGCTCCACTCTAGAATTGGCAGACTATTCGCCGCACTCGTAGGGGGTACAGTTTGACCCAAGGAGGGGTGCTCAATTTACCGGATTCCGTGAAGTGCCGGGTGTTCCATTCACTATGCTGTGGGGGACTACCTCGCTTCAGGTTTTGGCGGGTAACTTGCCGCACCCGTAGGGGTCTAGGTTTCCTTGCACAGGCTATCCACACGACCAGGGGAACGTCAGGTTTCAGCAGCGGCTCTGTGAAACCCGGGGATCCCAGATTATCTGTATTGTTCTGTGATGCTTATTACTTTTCTGTAATGTTGCATATTATCACGCCTGGAGCGATTATTGTATATTGGTATATATACTATTAGATGTTGTATATGTTTTACACCCGCGCTAGTCCAGCCCATGCTCTGTCGTTAGTTAAGTAACCTAACGGGTGATGACGGGACCCAGTGACGAATGCGGATGGCATATACGTACATTTTATTTTTCATTCTTTTCTGGTGTGATTGATTGATGGGACTGCGTTGATTCTTATCAATACAAGATAAAACAAACCTATATTTGATGTTGTTGGAACATATTTTAAAAGTGTTATTACAAAGACGTTTCTTTTTGTTTTGCATAGTGATATTCAGTTTAGAATATCCCGCACCTCATTCGACGAGGCAAGGGCCGAGATCCCTTCACCGGGAGTGACTCCTTGGGCAGAAGTTTACGTCAGGGTAGTAACTTTAATATAGTCGATTACAAGTTGCTTTGCATCGCGGTATTCAGTTGGAATATCCCGCACCTCATTCCACGAGGAAAGAGCCGAGATCCCTTCACCTGGAGTGACCTCTTTAGCAAAAGGTTTTTCGTCACTATATTTTTATAAAAAGCTATCAGGTTCCTTCAACGAGATCAAGTTCATTACGTTAAAGGTTTTTCGCCAAAAACCAGCCGTAGCCCTCCGTCATTTCTTTTGGGTATTCAGTAGTATTCAAGCTATGTATTTTGACCTTCGCCAAGGCATAGTGTTTGGTAGCTGCTGGGTATTCATTTGTAGCATAGATAGATGTGTTGGTTTGGGACAGTCGTACTACTATTTTGGCCTTCGTCAAGGGTATATACGGGTGGGTTCAAATTGACCTGGATAATGACGGGTAGAACTTGGCATGTAACTTATGACATTTTGACCTTCGCCAAGGTCATAAGAGCATGGGGCAAAAATCACATCGGAAGTTTCAAACATACAGGAAACTTGCCAGGCATGCGCATACCTTCTGGAGTGTGATAACTTGAGTGGCTTCCATCAAGTTATCATGCGATGATAGTTGGATCCCGATTCTCACTGATGAGTTAGTTTACTCTTCGGGTGATCCCGACTAATTCTTCTTTCAGGTTTGGAGGAGAATTTGAGATTACAGTGGGAGGTTTCTTAATTAGATAAATTGATAACCATTCTGATCTAGGTTAGAGTGCACGCAGAGTGTTTCTTTTCTCTCTCTCTTTGGCAGCGACCTTTGACCGATCCTAGACTATGACTCAGTGACCAAGTTGACCGAACCTTCTTAAAATACTGGCTTTTGGATTGTCTAAAGTTGCATAAGTCATTGCCGCTCCTTCTTTTACCCTTTGTATTTCTCAGAACACCCCGTATTACTACGGACATCCACTTCCATTGGATAGATCCATCGTATGGTTATATACGAACTCGAAGGGACTTCTTCGAGGATGGATCCAGGTTCAGGAGAAATAGAATTAGTTTATTCAGTTGTCTTTTATTATCACCTTCTCTCAGGTTGCGAGAGCTCCTTGGTTTAGGAGAGTACACCTATTACGCTTATTGGATAGTCTTATTCCAAACCATAAGCAGGCGCCGAAAGGTAAGGAATGAAGAAAACCAATTAGCCTAAGTAGGGTATACAGAAGGTAATAACTAAAGACAAAAATAAAGGAATTAGAAAGAGGGCAAAGTAAATTGCGACTGCTATCATTCACAATCAAACCGCGTACTTCATCGCCACTCCTATTTTCACCTTTGCTTTTTCCCCAGTTCGGGAGAAATAGAATAAGGTATTATTCAGTTGTCTTTTATCATCACCTTCTCTCAAGTTGCGAGTACTCCTAGGATTAGGAGAGTACACCTATTATGCTTGCTGGATAGTCTTCTTCCAAACCATAGGCTGGTACCGAACGGTAGGGAAGGAAGAAAACCATTTAGCCTAACGATGGTGTACAGAAGATAACGACTAAAAACAAATAAAGGGATTTGGACAGATGGCAAAGAAATATACGGTTATAGTCATGAATTGGTTTATGGAAGAGGCATTACTAGGAATACCAGGATACCCCTACGAGACATTTTAATGTTTCAGTTTCACTGCGCATTGTTAAAAGAAAACTGTTTTCCCGATTAGATACTTACTCCAGGGTATGTATTTACCAGGTTTCATTCTCATATCTGTATGGTTTTTACAGTTGATGAGTGGGAGTAAGTTATTGGGAATTAGGTAATCATCCTCTTCGGAATTAGTTGTAATTGGTGATATTTGAGGAAATCGCCTGGGTACAGTTTTCAACCTACGATACACAGATTTTGAGTTATTCAACTCAGCGGACTTATACAAAGTATTGTATGTTGTCCAGTGTCCGTCAGGACAAAGGGGCAGGTCCTCGTACTATGTTCTGTTTACTTGTAACTTCTCTAGGTTTTAGACAAGTGTTTCGTAGAAATACAATGTCTAAGTTTTAAGAAGTTGTGAGTATAAGAATAAAGTAGAGAACCAGGTATCGCAAGTATCGGGATTCTTCAAAGAGATCGAAGATGTAGATTCTTGTGATTGGTATTCAGATGATAGTAATGGTTTTGAGAAACTTGTTTCTCTTTCGGGTTACTCATAATTAGATGGATTCCTAAGTTGAGTAATGCTGATTAACCTCTCTCCATTAAGTAGATATGCACTGGAGACAGCTGCATGTTTTGAATCTGGTTCCAATTAAATTAGTGCCTCTGTTTCTATATTGGATATAGAATGGTTCATATCTTAACAATGTTAAGGTAAGGGGAGTTGTCCAGCTTATGCTTAAAACCAGACACTGGATAACTCAAGGCACGTTTCTGTAATAGCAGTTTGTGGGTTGACCCAGGCTATGTCGAGGGTTGATTTTTCTACCATTTGGAAGATCAATAGTGATATTGTTCTTAACTCGCCACAGTTTTAGTAAAATGGATTTTTTCAGAAAACAGTAGTGGGAGTATGGTAGAACTGGAAGTGATTCCAGAACCACAAACGATTACGGAAAATTTAATAGGACCAATATATTCAATCAGTTTTGACATTCCATTAGCCACTCCGCAGATATGGTGGTTAACCTCAGACACCCGAGAGGTACTCTGGTACACTCAAGAACGGTGACAGTGAGGTTCTTGTTTACCCAGACTTGACACTACTGTTGTTCCAGACTGTGAGACCCGGCAGGAGGATAAGTATAGCGTCGTTCTAAACTAACTTTAGAAATGTACGTATGTATTATTCTGCCAGAGGGTTGTCGTAGTCAGTGGGAGCAGCGGAAGCATAGTGGGCAAGTAGCTTATGTCTATTTATAGGCTTGAGCAGATATAGCGGAAATAAGATCATCTAATTTTGATGTGACAGTCATGGCTTTGACTTCATCAGAATAGGGGGTGGATCTGTTAAGAAGGTAGTAAGGTGTGATGTCATGGTATTTGGATGACATACACAAAGTAGGAAGTAAAATTCCTATACTACGATCGGTTGTACTGTGGTCGTCACACAGTTGTTTCTCCAGACAGGATATGGATATAATATAAGACATTCTGGTTTCTAGATCTATGGTTTTAGATCAAGATTTGGATAGTTTCCCAATGTGGGTACTTTGACAGTATTCTAATAGTATTTTAGAATAGATGACTCTTGGCATGGTGGTGTACCTGCAGGTGATGGAGTCACCCTCTCTAAAGGTGTCTTAGAGACTAAAGGAGAGAGGGATGTGCATGATTGGCAGATCACTTGCTTAGGCAATTGAGTCAATCATGAGATATCAAGTACCACACCAAATGTTGTTTTTGCACTAGATACGATAAGTTTATATTAATCCAATCCTGGAGAAACATAAGGAAGCAGTTTTAGAACATAAGTGCATGTTCTACGGATTTGATGACGGCAGCTTCCTTCGAGAGACGATTATCATTCCAGGCTTCAAAGGTGATATGGATGACAGAGTGATTGTCAGAGTTATAGTTTTCCCTCTGACGAGGGACAGTATTATGGACAGGTGGTCCAAGAGGATACTGTGGGAGGCATGGTGCTGGATACTGATTGGGTTCAGTCTAAGAAGTTTGGATTTGGAGTTCATTTATGAACTAGGTCCCATCAGATATCCAAACATATTCTAAGACAGGTATTACTCGATTCGGGAGATGGCTTTCTCCGCGAACTTGAGATTAAGAGAGACATAGAAAGAAACATCAGGGCGGATCCACTCACTGAGGCTATTTCTCGAACACAAGAGTTTTACAAACTAAATTTGTGAAACTGATTAGTAGAGGAGTTGGATGTTCGGTATCACACGGACTATGAGTATGCGACATCACAATAATTAGCCTTGAGTGCAAGTGGGAGATTGTTGGAGATAGTGCCCTCAAAGTTAATTATTGGATCGCAGGTACGTGATTGCAATGATTGAGGCATGACCTATACCGATATGACAGTCTTGCTCGAGATGATAGTATGCTATCTGGTTTGTCTTTATCATCGTATACATGTTTTAGTTCACTATTGCATGATGATAGAGCCCATAGGATTCTTGCTTGACAACCAGCCGTATGATGGCGATCATATACGTGGGAGCTGGGGTCTGTAAGCACATCCTTAAAGTATCCCTAGTCGTGGGAGTTTCGAGACAGGGCATCGATACTCCAGAGTAGACTAGTGTATACAGTCGAGACCCCGACGAGGGGCGATGGCCAGTCTCACAAGCCATTGGTGTTAGTTGGTTCACCTAAGATGTATACAGGTGCTCATTGGGTTATGAGTACACCGGACAGGACGCGCCGGGAATCTGCTAGTTGGTATTATACCTAGCGTCAGATAGCAATTCCTAAGTGACATGTGTACAGGTTAGTTCATCGACCTGAGGTCGTCATTTGTCTCGAGTGAGTTCCCACTGTGCTTTGATTTCTATCCTACCAGGGCTCAAAGGAGTCGTGCAAACAGGTCTTTTTTGGGTACAGTCCCGAGCCACATGGAGGCAAGTGAGGGGATCAGCAGGGGATTCTTCTCTCCCGGTATTGGGGGTGAGATCGCGCTGTGACTGAGAGAGCTATTACACAAAGCCCTCGGCCGAGGCAGGAGATTTACTGGTAGGTACTCCAGTAGTATCTCAGGGTGTTCTGAGCCACTCTCTGACACGACTTATACCACTATTGGGGGTCTGACGTTACTAGCCCCCTTGGCAGATATGCGATACTCATAGACGAACGGACCGGACTGTATGTATATTGTCACTGTTAGGCTCAGTAGAGTTTATAGATGAGTTCGCTCGTCAGCTTCCCTTCCAATCAACACATAGGAAAACCGTTACGTACAGCTTGTACCTCTGACGTGCTAGTGGTTATACCCAGTGCCAGAGTGTTGATGAGTCATTAGAGTCTCCCACAGACACTTTCCCAAGTTCGGGCGAAACGTTGTAGAGGCCGTATGGGTTTATGGCAAGATTCGGAAAATGCATGTGTGTTTTCGCACGTGTCATTTTTCGGGCAGATAATACTGGTCGGCTTTGGTTTAAGCCGGATCCGAGTATTATACTGTGTATGTTAGTTGTATGTATGCCCTAGAGGCCAGTATTGTACAGATGATGTATATTATATTGGATGCTTGGACATATATAGAGATGACTTTCTTGCTCGATATGATAGTATGCTATCTGGTTACTCTTTATCTTAACATGTACACTTGTCTCTTTAAACTGTCTTATAGTTACATGTTGATAAAGCCCTTAGGATGTGTACTTGACTACCTGGACTATGATGCAGATCATACTAGTGGGGACATGGTAGTCTATAAGTACATCCTTCAAGGTCCCTAGTCGTGGGTGTATCGAGACAGGGCATCGATATACCAGGGTAGAATAGCGTATACGCTTCTCGACCCAAGAGATGGGTGATGGATGATCCCATATCCATTGGTGTTTGACATCAGAGATGGTGTACGGGTGCTCAGTGGAGACTGGGTACACTGGACGGACTCGCCGAGAACTCCCAGATGGTATTATACCTCACGTCAGATGGCAGTTCTCAGGTGACACTTGTACAGGTTAGTCTGTAGACCCGAGATCGTCATAGAGTCTTGTGTGATTCCCACTGTGCTTTGATCTCCACCTTACCACGTCCATGAGGGCGTGCAAAACGGTGGTCTTTGGGTACAGTCCCGAGTCACATGGAGGCAATGAGCGATAAGAGGGGTTTCTTCTCTCCCGGTATTGGGGGTTGATGTTGCGCTGTGCTCGATTGGCCGTAACAGGGAAGTCCCTGGCCAGGGCTGATCAGAGATTTGCTGGTAAGTGTTACCAGTAGTTTCTCGACCCGTTATGAGCCTCACATCGGCACGACTTATCGGTTATTGGGGTCTGACGTTTACCACCCCTAGACTTGATATGCGACATATCAGACGAACAGACCGGACTATACGGTAAGTGTTACTGGTTGGTTTCACAGGAGTGTGAGCGGGCTAGCTCGTCGATCTTCTGATCGTTCAATACCCGGATGGCCGTTACGTTTAGCAGACCGCTTGCGGCTTGTGGGTGCTTGATATGATCATCATCTGCTGCCGGCGTATTGACGAGTCTTTAGAGTCCTACACAGAGGTTTCCTGGCTCAAGCGAAACGAAATAGGAGCGCATATGAGATATGTGCGGGACCGAGAATAATTCGAGTATGTGATACCGTATTCCATTCTCGCGATCAATGTATCGATTGGTTATATGCGATATAACCTAGTTATCGAATCAAGGATTGATTCGATAAGCCGATACATATGATACTAGTCGGTTATATCCGATATGACCGGATCGTTAAATCAAGTGTTGATTTAATGATTTAATGTATAATTATATATTTGATATATTGCTTTGCATTAACTAGTATTGGTTCATTTTAAAAGGATTTTCTCACTTGATGCACATTGTATATGTGATATATTTTTTGTGCACTTGTTTGTATCATGTTTGATGATACTTGCTCACTTGGGTTTGTGTAAAGATTAAACCATGGTTATATGGATGGTTAGGGTTTTGATTATTTACTTAGTTATTTATTTATTTATTCATTTTTGGATATTATTAAGAATGGTGGCTTGTTTTGTTTCTATGTTGAAGCTTCTTGAAGCTTTGACAAAGTCCACCATCCTTATCTCATCCTTAACCCTAACCATTCTAACTAACCTTAGTTTAATCTCTACACTTGACCATGGTTAAGATATGATAAGTATTCATATTAGTTTCATTTTTAAATAAAAAAACTTATCATATTCTTTCTTCATCATCATCTTCTTCTTCAAGAAAGCTTGGTGCCATCAATGGCAACTTGAGTTCTAAAGTGAGAAATCCAATTCTAAAGTGAACCCACCTCCTATTTCTTCACCCTCTACCTCTTGCCAAGTTGTTTTGGGTGTTTTCTTCACAAGTTTCACAAATTTGTGAAGTCGGAGCTTGAACTTGTGATGCCTCGACGTAGATCATCTTCGGCACGAAGCCGACGACCTAGTCCGCCCATTTCTCCGATCAAGCCGACGATTGAGTCCGGGATTCGAGATGGACAGCGAGAGGACGCCTACGTGGAGCTAAGGAAGTGGAGAACCGGATCTACAAAGGTTGTAGCCTCTCTCCTTTAGTTAAGTTGTTAACTAGATTCGTTTTTCGCCTAAATTTCTAGTTAACGATCCGTATTAGGGTTTCTCGGCACCCATAAAATTTGAAATTGGCATGGTTGATGCCTTGTGAGACCTCTATAGTGTGTCTAGGAACCCTACAGTGGTATCAGAGCCAGGTTAGAGCCTTAGGCGAAGTCCAGACGGAGTTTGAAGTCCGATCGAACCGAAACCCTAAAATCAATATTGCTCTCTGTACATTTTTCAAAAACTGGGTTTTTTCCAGATTAAAAATATGCAGAAAAATAAGCAGGAATATCTAAGAATTACTGTGAATTTCGACAACATGATTCCATCAATACGCGGCGGAACCGCGGCATTAGCATGGCTAATGCGGCGGTTCCGCGGCTAATTAATCCCTTCTCAAGTTGATTTCTGCACAGTAATTCCTAGTTTCCAGTGCTGGTTTTCCTGGGAATTTTTAATCTAAACTCAAGAGTTGAGTTTTCTGGGTTGTATTGGGAGTTCTTCGTTTCGATCGGATTATCGAACTTTGTCTATGTGGCTTTCCGGATATTTTGGAATATGTTAAAAAGTTCGACCGGATGTAAATACCCAATCTTTCCCCTGCCGGAAAATATCCAAGTGTTGGATTTTTCTGTGGTTTAAGGACGTTCTGAGTAATGCAAGTAACGCGATGGTCCCTCTAGAAGACAACAAACCTTAACTCGATTATGTGACCGTCTTGAACTGCCCTTTGAACCTTAGGGTTTGGGGCAGTACGGCGTGCCACATGTGAGGCGTTGGCTTGACCCTTCTACGGCTGGACCGTTGGTACTGAGGCATGAAGTGAACGTCTTTGAACTTATTTCATGTGTTGAACGGTTTCGGGAAAACTTGGGTATTCGAATGTTCGATCGGAAAGTTTAATATTTTCTATTTATCCGGAATGGGATACAATAATTGGAATTCACAAACAGTTATGAGATAACTGAATGAATGTTATAAATCTAGCGGTTTAGTCTCACTTGATATTGAAAAGAGCTTTCGGTAATGAGACTAAAATGCGAGGTTTATAACTGTTAGGCATGTGATGTCTAAGTATTTCATTTGATTAGGCATGCGATGTCTAAAGAGGTTGCGGATTCCAATTGTTGTAATTTTACACTTTCTTTTCTGTGACCGTAAGTGTAATATGTGATATCGCCGGTTTCGTTGCTATATGTCAACGACAATTGGGATGCGCATATTTACTTACGTTGATGACATGTGATGTTATGTGTTGCTGGATATGTTATATTGGATTGTCGTGTTTGAATAGCTGGGTTTTTTTTATGTGAGATGAGTGTTTTTCATTTTTCATTCATGTAAAAACTTGTATGTAATATTCTTTTATTTGGGGCACTTCCAGGTTGCGGAAGCTGTCACCTTTTGTATATTATTTACTTTTCCGCATTAGGATAGACCCAAGGAGGGGAGCACAAGTAACCGGGTTCTAGGGTTCAGTGGGAGACCATCTCGAGGAGTCGAGTCCGGGTCTCCTAACCCTAGAATTGGTAGGGTTGCTTGCCGCTCTCGTAGGGGTCTAGGGGTGTGGGATTGGCTATTCATCACGACGGTGGAATCCGTGTTTTATACTGGCTCGTATTGAAAACACGGACGTCCTAGTATATCCAATGTTTCATATGTTTCTTCTGCTGCGGTATCTGTGATGTGATCATGTGATGTTCTGTGATAGATACAGTATATAGTATATATGATATATTATATAGACGTTACTTATGTTTTGCACCCGCGCTAGCCCTGCCCCGCTCTGCCGTTAGTTACCTAACCTAACGGTGCACGAGGGGACATCGAGGCGAATGCGGATGGCATAAGTGTACGTCGTATTTATCTGTGATGTTTAGGTATTTAAATGATGGGACTTCATTAATATGATTAATGAATGAAAAGAAACCTAAGATGTTGTAGAATCAAATTTTAAATAAAAACAGGTAGCTACAGTTCTTGCTTTGCACAGCGGTATATGTGATATATCCTGCACCTTATTCGATGAGGAAAGGACCGAGATCCCTTCACCGGGAGTGACTCCTTTAGCAATAACTGGCAGATGCTACACACTCGGTTTGTTTTTGAATGCTTCTATAGTTTCTGCTTTGCACAGTGATATATATGATATATCCTGCACCTCATTCGACGAGGAAAGGGCCGACGATCCCTTCACCGGGAGTGACCCCTTTAGCAAAACTAGAAAAGCCTCAAAATCACTCCATTTCAAAACTTCATTTGATTCTACAACGATATCAAGTTCATTACGCAATAGGTTTTCAGAAAAACCTGTCGTAGCCCTCCGTCATTTCAGATAAGTACTAGTTAGTATTCGTGCTACGTTTGTTGACTATGTTAAGGCGTAGTGTGCGGTAGCTGACCAGTATTTATCTGCTTATGCATATGATGCAGATTGGATTAGGGTAGTCGTGCGACTTTGTTGACTATGTTAAGGGTCATGCGGGTGGGTTTAATTCAATCAGGAAATGACGGGTTGAACTTGACTAGCACTAATGATTTGTTGACTATGTTAAGGTCATATAGCTGCTAGGGGCAAAATATTATCGGGAATTTCAAGTGTTGAAATTTGCAATGAGATTGCATACCTTCTATGAGATAGTTGGATCCCGATACCCACTGCGAGTAAGAGTTACTCCTGGGAGAGTTTTACACATTGCAATTAGCCGATCAAGTAGGTGTCTAGAAAGGTGTTAACGAGGTTACGCCTCTGGGAAAATAAGGTTTACATTAATTAGGTTCGTGCGAAAGCACGGGGGACCTCCCTCAAAGTACCGATACTGGCCTGGCTGAAAGATTGGCGAACTTGTAGTGTGTAATTAATCCCGGCTAATCTTTCCTTTTAGGGTTTGAAGGAAGATTTGATAAAAAGCAGTGGGAGCTATCCTGATTAGATAAGATAATAACCAATCTGATCTTGCACGAGCATACGCTAAAGTGTTTTCTTCTCTCTCTCCAGGTAGCGACCATTTCATGCCTTAATCAAGATAATAATATGGATGTATTGACCGAACCCGCATGTTATACTGTGCTGGGGAACGTTGGTTCCGTTCTTTCTTATAAGAGTTATAGGAATGAACAGGATATAGGGGAATACCAGGATTCCCATGCCACCCGAATGAAGAAAGTACATGATGATGCATTTTTTTCGGGTGTGTTCGTTACAGAGAACTGTTTCTCCATTTGCTCTACGTCCTGGGTATTAGATACCGGGTCAGGATCCCATATATGTAATCAGTTACATGGGCTTAGGAAAGGTAGAGAACTTGGAGAAGGTGATAAAGACATTAGAGTTGGAAATGGTGCAATTGTTGCAGCTAAGACTGTCGGGGAATATCACCTTGTATTACCAACTGGTAATACATTGGTTCTGAACGAATGCTATTACATGCCGAACCTGATATGCAACATTATATCGGTTTCTTTGTTGAGCAAAGAGGGATATAATTTTGTATTACAGGACTATGTTATGAACATTTTCCGTAACCAAAAGTTGGTTGGATCAGGCACGTTGTGCAATGGCATTTATGTTCCAAACCAATCAACAGTTCTAAGCATAACAAACACACACAAGAGGAAGAGTTCAGAACTGAATGAATCCTTCTTGTGGCATTGTAGACTGGGTCACATCAATGCGACATGACTGGCTAAGTTGCATAAGGATGGATATTTGAAATCATTCGAATTTTCATCTTATGACACTTGCCAGTCATGTCTCAAAGGCAAGATGACCAAAACTCCGTTTACAGGACACGGAGAAAGAGTTACCGAACTCTTGGGACTGATACATAGTGATGTATGCGGTCCCATGTCTACACATGCCAGGGATGGTTCTTCGTACTTCATTACATTCACTGATGATCTCTCTAGATTCGGATATGTGTTCCTGATGAAACACAAATCGGAAGCTTTTGAGAAATTTAGAGAATATAAACAAGAAGTCGAAAACCAAACCGGAAAAAGTATTAAAATCCTTCGATCTGATCGAGGAGGTGAATACTTAAGCAATGAATTCCTGGACTTCCTAAAAGAGAATGGGATTCTCTCTCAGCTAACTCCTCCATATACACCACAGCACAACGGTGTATCAGAACGGAGGAACCGCACCCTATTAGATATGGTGCGCTCTATGATGAGCACAGCTGAGTTACCTATTTCCTTCTGGGGATATGCGCTGGAGACAGCAACATACCTATTGAATCAAGTTCCATCTAAATCTGTACCTACCACACCATATGAGATATGGAGTGGGAAGAGACCATATTTTAAACGAGTTAAGATATGGGGTTGTCCGGCCTATGTCAAAAGGCAAAATCCAGACAAACTCGAGGCACGGTCAGTTCTTTGCAAGTTTGTGGGATATCCTAAGAATTCATAAGGATATTTTTTCTACCATGCTGAAGAACAAAAGGTGTTTGTTTCTCAATATGCCACCTTTTTAGAAAAGGAATTCCTTGAAAAAGAAATTAGTGGCAAAGTGGTAGAGCTGGAAGAAGTTCCAGATACACAAACCGTAACTGAAGATTTAGTGGAACCAGAGGATTCAGTAGCTCCCAATGAACCTCAGCCTCTCCGCCGATCTAGTAGGGTTCCTCGCCAACCTGAGAGATACTACGGTTTTCTCATGGACGGTGGGAGCGAGGATTGCATCATGGAGGATGATGACCTAACTAGCTTCGAGCAGGCCATCACGAGTAGGGACTCGGTGAAATGGCTGGATGCTATGCTGTCCGAGATGGAATCCATGTACACCAACAAAGTATGGACTTTGGAAGTTGCTCCTGAAGGGGTAAAACCTATCGGGAGCAAGTGGATCTTCAAGAAAAAACTTGGTGTAGATGGGAAAGTGGAGACTTTCAAAGCTAGACTTGTTGCAAAGGGTTTTCGTCAAAGACCAGGTGTGGACTATGACGAAACCTTTTCTCCAGTGGCTATGCTTAAATCCATCCGGATCATGCTTGCCATCGCTGCATATCATGATTACGAAATCTGGCAAATGGATGTTAAGACCGCCTTTCTAAATGGTGATTTAGAAGAGTGCGTGTACATGACTCAGCCAGAGGGCTTCGTAGACAGTGGGAGCAGCGGGAAGGTGTGCAAGCTGCTTAAATCCATTTATGGATTAAAGCAAGCATCGCGGAGTTGGAACATCTACTTTGACGTCGTTATCAAAGAGTTTGATTTCGTCAAAAACCCAGATGAACCTTGTATTTACAAGAAGGTGGAAGAGAGTAAGGTTGTCTTTCTCGTATTGTACGTGGACGACATACTCTTGATAGGAAATGATATTCCTATGCTGCAATCGGTCAAGCTCTTCTTATCACAAAGATTCTCAATGAAAGATCTTGGTGATGCCTCCTGCATATTGGGAATTAGGATCTATAGAGATAGATCCAAACGGATTTTGGGATTGTCCCAATCCAGGTACATTGACACCATACTAAAGAGGTTTAGTATGGAAGAATCCAAGCGTGGGAACTTGCCCACAATCTCTGGAGTCACTCTCTCCAAAGAGATGTCTCCCAAGACTGATTTGGAGAGAGCTCGCATGCAAGGGATACCCTATGCTTCGGCTGTAGGCTCTATCATGTATGCGATGCTATGTACCAGACCCGATGTTGCATACTCACTAAGTATAGTGAGCAGGTATCAAGCTAATCCTGGAGAGAGTCACTGGACAGCTGTGAAGAGCATTCTCAAGTACTTACGAAGGACTAAAGAGATACTCTTGGTGTATGGTAACGGAGAACTCCAAGTGGAGTCCTTTACCGATTCGAGCTTCCAGAGTGATAAGGACGACTCTAAGTCGCAGTCGGGTTTTGTCTTTACCCTTTACGGAGGGGCGGTTAGCTGGAAGAGTTCCAAGCAGGAAACCGTGGCAGACTCGACGATGGAGGCTGAATACATCGCTGCCAACGATGCTGCCAAAGAAGCTGTCTGGATCAAGAAGTTCATTACTGAACTTGGAGTGGTTCCATCCATTGAGCATCCAATACCTTTGTATTGCGATAACAATGGAGCGATGGCTTTGGCCAAGGAACCTAGGTCCCATCAGCGATCCAGGTATATTCTGAGGCGGTATCACCTGATCCGGGAGATAGTTGATCGCCGGGAGATCGAGGTCAGGAGGGTTGACACGAAGGACAACACGGCGGATCCACTCACGAAGGCCGTTCCCCAGATACAGTTTGAGAGACTCTTCGGGATGCTCGGTATGCGATACTACAGCAGCTGGCCCTAGTGCAAGTGGGAGATTGTTAGTTGTATGTATGCCCTAGAGGCCAGTATTGTACAGATGATGTATATTATATTGGATGCTTGGACATATATAGAGATGACTTTCTTGCTCGATATGATAGTATGCTATCTGGTTACTCTTTATCTTAACATGTACACTTGTCTCTTTAAACTGTCTTATAGTTACATGTTGATAAAGCCCTTTGGATGTGTACTTGACTACCTGGACTATGATGCAGATCATACTAGTGGGGACATGGTAGTCTATAAGTACATCCTTCAAGGTCCCTAGTCGTGGGTGTATCGAGACATGGCATCGATATACCAGTGTAGACTAGCGTATACGCTTCTCGACCCATGAGATGGGCGATAGATGATCCCATATCCATTGGTGTTTGACATCAGAGATGGTGTACGGGTGCTCAGTGGAGACTGGGTACACTGGACGGACTCGCCGAGAACTCCCAGATGGTATTATACCTCACGTCAGATGGCAGTTCTCAGGTGACACTTGTACAGGTTAGTCTGTAGACCTGAGATCGTCATAGAGTCTTGTGTGATTCCCACTGTGCTTTGATCTCCACCTTACCACGTCCATGAGGGCGTGCAAAACGGTGGTCTTTGGGTACAGTCCCGAGTCACATGGAGGCAATGAGCGATAGGAGGGGTTTCGTCTCTCCCGGTATTGGGGGTTGATGTTGCGCTGTGCTCGATTGGCCGTAACAGGGAAGTCCCTGGCCAGGGCTGATCAGAGATTTGCTGGTAAGTGTTACCAGTAGTTTCTCGACCCGTTATGAGCCTCACATCGGCACGACTTATCGGTTATTGGGGTCTGACGTTTACCACCCCTAGACTTGATATGTGACATATCAGACGAACAGACCGGACTGTACGGTAAGTGTTACTGGTTGGTTTCACAGGAGTGTGAGCGGGCTAGCTCGTTGATCTTCTAATCGTTCAATACCCGGATGGCCGTTACGTTTAGCAGACCTCTTGCGTCTTGTGGGTGCTTGATATGATCATCATCTGCTACCGGCGTATTGACGAGTCTTTAGAGTCCTACACAGAGGTTTCCTGGCTCAAGCGAAACGAAATAGGAGCGCATATGAGATATGTGCGGGAGCGAGAATAATGCGTGTATGTGATACCGTATTTCATTCTTGCAATAAATGTATCGATTGGTTATATGCGATATAACCTAGATATCGAATCGAGGATTGATTCGATAAGCCGATACATTGGATACTAGTCGGTTATATGCGATATGACCGGATCGTTAAATCAAGTGTTGATTTAATGATTTAATGTATAATTATATATTTGATATATTGCTTTGCATTAACTAGTATTAGTTCATTTTAAAAGGATTTTCTCACTTGATGCACATTGTATATGTGATATATTTTTTGTGCACTTGTTTGTATCATGTTTGATGATACTTTTGTTTCTATGTTGAAGCTTCTTGAAGCTTTGACAAAGTCCACCATCCTTATCTCATCCTTAACCCTAACCATTCTAACTAACCTTAGTTTAATCTCTACACTTGACCATGGTTAAGATATGATAAGTATTCATATTAGTTTCATTTTTAAATAAAAAAACTTATCATATTCTTTCTTCATCATCATCTTCTTCTTCAAGAAAGCTTGGTGCCATCAATGGCAACTTGAGTTCTAAAGTGAGAAATCCAATTCTAAAGTGAACCCACCTCCTATTTCTTCACCCTCTACCTCTTGCCAAGTTGTTTTGGGTGTTTTCTTCACAAGTTTCACAAATTTGTGAAGTCGGAGCTTGAACTTGTGATGCCTCGACGTAGATCATCTTCGGCACGAAGCCGACGACCTAGTCCGCCCATTTCTCCGATCAAGCCGACGATTGAGTCCGGGATTCGAGATGGACAGCGAGAGGACGCCTACGTGGAGCTAAGGAAGTGGAGAACCGGATCTACAAAGGTTGTAGCCTCTCTCCTTTAGTTAAGTTGTTAACTAGATTCGTTTTTCGCCTAAATTTCTAGTTAACGATCCGTATTAGGGTTTCTCGGCACCCATAAAATTTGAAATTGGCATGGTTGATGCCTTGTGAGACCTCTATAGTATGCCTAGGAACCCTACAGTGTAGATATAATATCTTTGTCTCAGATGCATTTGTATTCGGTCGTAATACAAATGCGGGTATGTTTATACTGATACGGGGTCATCCTGAAATTCATTTCAGGATCGCTTTTTGAAGTTGCCAGTTTTCAGTTTTCTATCAGCTGTATTTTAACATTCGGTTAAATGCGGATTTATCTTTTCTTCTCTTGGGTGAGTCATGAGGGTGATGTGTGTGGAAGCTTCTAGGGTTTGTGAGGTGTTCTTTGTTCATTGGTAGCATTTAATGAAATGGTGACTAAGGTTTATGAGTCACCATTTGCATTAATGCATTTTTGTTTGTGCTTAGATATTTTCTTCATAAGCTTTGCTTACACTCACCCCCCTCTCTCCTACACTCACCTCCCTCCTACAAATATGTGGCCGGCCCTTCATTGTGGAAAAAAAAAGGTTGTTCATTTGAGAGAAAAAGATTATGGTTCATGGAAATTAATCTACTCATTTCCATTTACCCGATTCCATAAAAGGCAACTTCATTAACCGTTCGTCCATAGTTTTGGACGTAACGAGACAAAGTGTTCTACTCATTCTCTACATCATCTTGGTTGTCTCTTTTAGCAAACTTGATGACCGAGTTGCCTCGGTTCAGAGGCGGGAGCCCATTTAAAGATCCGTCGACGTGGTGCCACCTGGACGAGAAGACTGGAGATTCAGGAGATCGGAGCAGCCACAACAAGCGTGGGATGATGGTTGAAAACCGAAGGACTCGGATCATTCGGTATAACATTTCTACCCACTTTGTAGTTTGTTAGTTGAGCTTTAATGGAAGATCCGGGTTATAGTACGCGATAGCGCCAGTTGTAAAAAGTTTTTATTCCGCATTTGGCGTCTGTTAGACGGCCGGGGCGCTACCGTGGACTTACATATAGCACCCCCGCAACCGTAGTATTAGGATATTAGGTATATAGCTATATAGGTAAATATTAGATGGGTATACTTAGTTAATAGGTTACTAGGAGATTTAAGCTATAGTAGGCATACATGTAGGAAGGATTACCCGTAGTTCTTATGCTCTTAGTGTTGAGCCTTTGGTATATATGTTGTCACACACCCACACTTGGTATGATATGTGTGTGTGTATATATACACACACACACATATGTGTGTGTGTGTGTACATGTACATATATACATGTGCATGTACATACACACATGTAAATTTGAGGATGATTTCGATATGATATCACGAGATGAGGATATGACATGTTAAAATGATATGAGTCGATATATATCTATGGAGGAAGTCAGGTGGATGACATATAGCACCCCCGCAACCGTAGTATTAGGATTTTAGTTATATAACTATATAGGTATATATTAGATGGGTATATTTAGTTAATAGGTTTCTAGGAGATTTAGGCTATAGTAGGCATACACGTAGGAAGGATTACCCGTTGTTCTTATGCTCTTAGTGTTGAGCTTTTGGTATATATGTTGTCACACACACACACACTTGGTAAGATACGTATACGTATACGTACATACGTATACGTATACGTATACGTACATATATACATACACACATGTAAATTTGAGGATGATTTCGATATGATATCACGAGATGAGGATATGACATGTTAGAGTGATATGAGTCGATATGATCAGACATGATGTCATAAGATTATGATATATGATTTTAGATTGAAATATTATGTCATGATATGATATATTAAATGATCATTGGGCGATGTACACATAATATGTGACGACATGCGACTAGATGAGATAATAGATTGTACGTGACCATAGATCCATGCCCTTGATTATGATATCGTACGACGGATTATACCGTACGAGATATGATATATACGATGATTGACCCGTACTCTTGATTTGAGGATTCCGTACGATGGATTGTACCGTACGAGATATGATATATATGATGATTGATCCGCACTCTTGACTCGAGGATGCTATATGATGGACTATACCGTACGTGATACTATGAGGCTGGATCACCGACTGATGGATGTATCCACTCAGAAATGTTATAGTCTTTTAATCACTTTCGACTCGAAAATGTTATAGTCTTCTATTCACTTTCGACTAGGAAATGTTATAGTTTTCTAATCACTTTCGACTCGGAAATATTTTAGTCCTCTAATCACTTAAGTAGATATTAGAATATAATTAAAGCCATACCTACTTTCAAAAACTAACGAATCGTTATGCATTTTCAAAAGACAACCCTGAGAGACGCTACGACTTTTCAAATGGTATCTTTTCTCAAAACACCATAGCCCCTATTTTTCTAAAAACAATGATTCGTGCTATTTTAAATACTATAAATGTATGGCCCGTATGTAGTTATGTATATTTTATATTGGTGCGTTTACTGTTTACTTTTCTGCCATGATCGTATTATTCTCTTTTGCGTTTTAAATACATGTTCTTTTCATTATCTTATATGACATCGTCTGCTAAGACACCTGCACCATTACCGATAATGCGCATGTTGCACGTACACATACTCGCCGGCTCACACACTCATCATCGGTAATTGTTATGCCACATACACATTAGAAATCGTTACTTCATCATATAACCTAATAACTTGTAGCTTATTTGTATTGCTTAGTACTTATTACCTCACATGCTAGTTTAGATATTGCATTTCTTACTTAGTTAGATGCCACATTTATATATATATATATATATGTATGTATGTATGTATGTATGTATGTATGTATATATATGTATGTATATATATATGTATATATGTATGTATATATGTATGTATGTATGTATGTATATTGTTGGCTATAGTGTCCTCAAAGTCAATTATTGGATCGCAGGCACGTGATTGCAATGATTGAGGGAGAACCTATACCGGTAGGACAATCTTACTCGAGATGATAGTATGCTATCTGGTTTGTCTTGATCATCATGTACTTGCTTTAGGTGACATTACAGATCACTATTACATGTTGATAGAGCCTATAGGATTCTTGCTTGACTACCAGCAGTATGATAGCGATCATATACGTGAGAGTTGGGTAGTCTATAAGTACATCCTTAAAGTGTCCCTAGTCGTGGGAGTTTCAAGACTGAGCATCGATACTCTATGAGTAGACTAGTGCATACCTATCGAGACCCCGACGAAGGGCGGTGGCTGGTCTCACAACTATTGGTGTAAGTTGGTTCACCTAAGATAGTATACAGGTGCTCATTGGGTTATGAGTACACCGGACGGACTCGCAGGGGCACTGCTGATTGGTACTATACCTATCGTCAGGAGCAGTTCCCAGGTGACATGAGTACAGCTTAGTCCGTTGACTTGACACTGCTACATTTCCTCAAGTGTGTTCCCACTGTTCTTTGATTGCTACACTACCACGGCTCAAAGGAGTCGTGCAAACAGGTAGTAGTTGGGTGCAGTCCCGAAGCACTTGGAGGTAGTGGCATCTAGACAGGATTCGTCTCTCATGGTATTGGGGGTTGATATCGCGCTGTGTCTGGAGAGCCATTACACAAAGTCCTTGGCCAAGGCAAGTGAGATTTACTGGTAGGTATTCCAGAAGTTTCTCAAGGTGTTCTGGGCTACACTCCGACACGACTTATACCGCTATTGGGGGTTTGACGTTTACCATTGTTCATCTCATAAAACTGCATTTTATTACCTCTCATTCGTTATCTGTTTTGCTATTTATCGGTACTTTTAATCAATGTCTGCTCAGTTATTGTAGTTTACAGGTATTCGTGATACAATACTGGAAAACACATTTAAAATCACAGATATCACATTTGGGAGCCGACACTGCAAACAGAACAGGAAACCGACCGATCTCAGGAGCTCTTTTTTGGAAATAATACATGTGCACACATTTTTTGTATAAAAATGGTCCAACCCTTACATGTGTGCACATAGCCTTGGATCTAAGTGAGGGGTTGCCATAGACCATGATGGGTTGCCTTGGCATCATGAAGAAAACAAGTGGGCACAAAAGTGGGTGTGAATGCATTTATGGCATAAAGTTTTGATGTGATGTAAAGACCATGTTTCCCTCCATTCCTCTACATACAAACTAGATTACAATTGATAAAGCAAACATAGCCAGAGTGTTATTGGAGTACACACAAACAAACCCTGCAAACCCGTGCCTCCCTCCTCGGTTTTTGGCCGGCGAGAATCCCCATAATTCCGGCGAGCTCGGTTCCCGAGGTCCCAGTGGGCCCCATATTTTCAAAGTGCCTCCCTTGATGCAACATCAGATTATTTTTATTGTTTGCTTAATTTCCTTTTGGGCCTATAAATAGCAGATCAGTGGCAAGGGAGAGGGGGACCATGTATCTACCATAGTTTTGATAGTTTGTTTCTTTTTGGTTTAGGCTTGAGGGGAGTGATCTTCAATTGGTTTCTTCTTCTTCTTCCCTCTTGAAGCTCTCTTTGGAGAGCTTCATTAAGGAGGTTGAACAAGTGACCAAATTTTGTATCTTGTTCTCAAGTGTTTATATAATTGTTGCTTTCTTTTATTTACTTGCCTTCTTTACTTGCTTTCTTTAATCATGCTTAGCTAACTCTTTTATTTGGTTGTGGTGTGTGTGAGGAAGTGAGATGAAAGGCTTTGCCTCCTCCACCTCTTGTTTATGTTTCATGCGCTAAATTTACGATTCTAACTTGAATATTGTTTATGTACTGATATGATACGGTATTTTGACACATGGTTACTTGTAACCTCCTCATATATCGTATTCATTCCCTTCCCCTATTCTCATGTTTAAGTTAAAATCTATTTGGTGTTAAGTTTGCTAAGGTAGGATATGGTATTTTGTGATAAAAAGCTTGACAAACTCTTTGTTTCATATACTATATACCTTCACAAATACTGTAGGACTACGGTAGCGCCCCGGCCGTCTATGCGAGGCCAAAATGCGGAAACGAAAATTTTTCTTGACTTGAAAACCGGCACTACCGCATCCTAAAACCCCGGATCGTAACCATTAACCTAATGCTAGCTAACTAGAGATGGGATAGAAGGCTATACCAAGCGATCCGTGTCTTTCGGTCTTCGCCTCCACTCCGATCTCCTCACGGAATCTCCGGTCTTCATTTCGTCGTCGGAACGGGCACCACATCCCCGGGTTCTTTTACGGGCTCCCACCTCTGGACCGAGGCAACTCGAGCACGAAGTTGGTGAGTCGACGTGCCCAAGGATGCTGTAGGCTAAGTGTAGTAATGTTTGTCTCATGGGGTTGTGAAGTTGCCTTTTGATGGAGGAAATGAACTTGTAAATGAACTTGGGAATTTAGTAGCAAACAAAGAATATGAGATGATGAAATTTCCCACTCACAAAATGAACCTCTCTCTCCTCAAGAATGTGGCCGGCCTTTGCTAAATGAAGGAGGAGAAAAAATTATATCAAGGGGGGTGAGCACAATCAAGTGGGAAGGTAACCATAAGAAAAAGGTTTGATGATAATCATGCAATTATGTCACACCACCATCCAAATCAACTCTCATCTCATAAATGCAAAGGAATATGATTCAAAAAGAATCTAATAATGCAATAGCCACCATGATGCCTCGATTTAAAAAAAACCCTCCACAATTGCTAATTTGCAAATATGCAAATTAGCCCCTCCATCAGAAAAATCCGGCCGTGAAGGAACAAAGGAAAACTGGCCGAAACGGAATGCAAACTGGCAATTTCAAAAAACTGATCCCGTAATAAATTACAGGAACACCCCGCGACTGTATATACATACCCGCATTTGTATTCCAACCGAATACAAATGCAAAGAGACAAAATCTACACTATACAATACTAGGATTCGGCTTAAACCAAAACCCGCTAGTATTATCTGTCCGATCATGATCCGTGCAATACCGCACGTATAAGATCGAACCCTGCCATATCTCCATAAGGCCTCTACAGCGTTTCGCCCGAAACTTGAGAAATTGTCTGTGGGGGACTCTAAATACTCGTCAATACCTTTGGCTGTGGATTTAACCACTAGCACGTCAGAGGTATTAGCCATACGTAACGGGCTACCAGGTATTGACCAAAAGGGACGTCGATGAGCGAACTCATGCTGACACCCTACTGAGCCTGTCAGTGACAATATCCGTACAGTCCGGTCCGTTCGTCTATGAGTATCGCATGGCGGGCCTAAGGGGTTGGTAAAAGTCAGACCCCCAAAAGCGGTATAAGTCGTGTCGGAGTATAGCCCAGAACACCCATGTGGCTCGGGACTGTACCCAACTAAAACCTGTTTGCACGACTCCTTTGAGCCGTGGTAGGGTAGTAATCAAAGTACAGTGGGAACTCACACGAGACAAATGACGATCTCAGGTCGATGAACTAACCTGTACACATGTCACCAGGGAACTGCTATCTGACGTCTGGTATAAGACCAACTAGCATGTTCCCGGCGAGTCCTGTCCGGTGTACTCATAGCCCAATGAGCACCTGTATACATCTTAGGTGAACCAACGGACACCAGTGGCTTGTGAGACCGGCCACCACCCCTCGTCGGGGTCTCGACTGTATACACTAGTCTACTCTGGAGTATCGATGCCCTATCTCGAAAACTCCCACGACTAGGGACCTTTTAAGGATGTGCTTATAGACCCCAGCTCCCATGTATAAGATCGCCATCATACTGCTGGCCGTCAAGCAAGAATCCTAAGGGCTCTATCAACGCGCAATAGTGACCTGTAAGGTCACCTAAAACAGTACACGATGATAAAGATAAATCAGATAGCATACTATCATCTTGAGTAAGACTGTCCTACCGGTATAGGTCCTCACTCAATCATTGCAATCACGTACCTGTGATCCAATAATTGACTCTGAGGACACTATCTCCAACAATCTCCCACTTGCACTCAAGGCTAATTATTGCGATGTCGTATACTCACAGCCCATGTGATACTGAACACCCAACTCCTCTACTAATCAGTCTCACAAAACCCGTTTGTGAAACTAATGCGTCTGAGGGATAGCCTCAGTGAGTGGATCCGCTCAGATGTTTCTTTCTATGTCTCTCTTTATCTCAAGTTCGCGGAGAAAGCCATCTCCCGAAATGAGCAATACCTGTCTTAGAATGTATCTGGATATCTGATGGGACCTAGTTCATAAATGAACTCCAAATCCAAACTTCTTAGACTGTATCATCAACTGAACTTAATCAGTATCCTGCGCCATGCCTCCCTTAGTATCCGCTTGGACCACTTGTCCAAAATACTGCCCCTCGTCAGAGGGAAAACTATAACTCTGACAGACACTCTGTCATCCAGGTCACCTTGGAAGCCTGGAATGATAACTGTCTCCCGAAGGAGGATGCCATTATCATATCCCTAGAACATCCACTTATGTTCTAAAACTGCTTCCGATCGTTTCTCCAGGACTGAATTAATATCCTATGTGGAGAAACCACTGTGTGACAACTAAAGTATAGCCGACCGTAGTATAGGAATTTCACTTCCTACTCTGCGTATGTCATCCAAATACCAGGACATCACACCCTACTACCTTCTTAATAGATCCATCCCCTATTCTGATGAAGTCAAACCTATGACTGTCACATCAGAAATAGATGATCTATCTCCGCTATATCTGCTTTAGTCTATAAATAGACATAAGCTACTTATCCACTATGCTTCCGCTGCTCCCACTGACTATGACAACCCTGTGGCAGAGTCATATACACGTGCACTTCTAAAGCCAGTTCAGAACGACGCTATACTATCCACCTGTCGGGTTTCATAGTCTGGAACAACAGCAATGGCAAGTCTGGGTAAACAAGAACCTCCCCGTCACCGTCCTTGAGGCTACCGAAGTACCTCTCGAGCGCCTGAGGTTACCCACCATATCTGTGGAGTGGCTAATGGAATGTCAAATCAGATTGAATTTTTAGGTTCTTATCAAATTTTCAGTAATCGTTTGCGGTTCTGGAATCACTTCCAGTTCTACCATACTCCCACTACTGTTTTCTGAAAAAATCCATTTTTATTAAAACTGTGGCGAGTCTAGAACAATATCGCTATTGATCTTCCAGATGGTAGAAATTCAACCTTCGTTATAGCCCGGGTCAACCCACAAACAGCCATTACAGAAACGTGCCTGGAGTTATCCAGAGTCTGGTTTTAAGCATAAGCCGGAAAACTCCCCGTACCTTAACATCGTTAAGATATGAACTGTTCTATATCCAATACAGAAACAGAGGCACTGATTTAATTGAAACCAGATTCAAATCATGCAGCTGTCTCCAGTACATGTCAACTAAATGGACGGAGGCCGATCATCATTACTCAACTTAGGAGTGTATCCAATTATGAGTAACCTGAAAGAGAAGTAAGTTCTCTTAATCATTACTATCAACTGAACACCATTCACAAGTATCTACATCTTCGATCACCTTGAAGAATCCCGATACTTGCAACACCTGGTTCTCTACTTTACTCTTATACCTATAACTTCTCAAACTCAGAACCTGCATTTCTACGAAACACATGTCTAAGAACTAGAGAAGTCAAAAGTAAACAGAATATAGTACGAGTACCAACCCCTCTGTCCTAATGGACACTGGACAATATACAATACTCTGTATAAGTCCCCTGAGTCTAATAACTCATTCCCTGTGTGCCGTAGATTGAAAACTGTACTTATGGTTAAGAAGAATTACACCGTTGTTTAATGCTCCTTACCTAACCATCCACTGATATAGGTAAACGTCATAGACATAATTTCAAAAAGGTATATCTCACTCTATAAAAATAGATGTACAGATATATCAATTTGAAATTGGTGCATAACAACGGATATTCAAAACCAAATATTTGCCGTCCGGCAAACTCCCCATGTGATTTCCTCAAATATCACCAATTACAACGAATTCCGATATAATGAGGATGATCACCTAATTCCCAATAACTTGCTCCCACTCATGATCTGTAAAACCATACAGATGTGAGAAACATACCTGGTAAATACATACCCTGGAGCAAGTGTCTAATTGGGAAATCAGTTTTCTTTTAACAGTACACAGTGAAAATGAAACATTGAAATGTTTCGTAGGGGTATCCGGGTATTCCTAGTAATGCCTCTTCCATTATCCAGATTCACAACTGTAACCGTATATTTCTTTGCTATCTCTCCAGATCCCTTTATATGTCTTTAGTCGTTACCTTCTGTACACCCCTTTAGGCCAAATGGTTTTCTTCCTTCCCTACCATTTGGCACCAGCCTATGGTTTGGAAGAAGACTATCCAATAAGCATAATGGGTGTACTGCCCTAATCCTAGGAGCACTCACAATGCGGGAGAAGGTGAAGATAAAAAACAACCGAATAAACCTTATTCCTATTTCTCCTGAACCAGAATCCATCACCGAACTGGAATGAGTTCCTTTCGAGTTCGTATATAACCATACGATGGAATATCCAATAAACTGTGGATCTTCATAGTGATACGGAGTGTCTTGAAGAAATACAAAGGTGATGTAGGATTGGCGAAGAAATACTTGGTTTGGTCGTGAATAGCAGTCGCAATTATTTTGCCCTCTTACTAATCCCTTTATTTGTCCTTACATAATACCTTCTGTACACCATCGTTAGGCTAATTGGTTTTCTTCATTCCCTACCGGTCGGCACCTGCCTATGGTTTGGAAGAAGACTATCCAATTTGCGTAATAGGTGTACTGTTCTAATCCAAGGAGCACTCGCAACCTGAGAGAAGGTAAAAGGAAAAGACAACTGAATAGTCCTATTCGTTTTCTCCAGAACCAGAAACCATCCTCGAATAAATTCCTTCGAGTTCGTATATAACCATACGATGGTTTTATCCAATGGAAGTGGACGTTTGTAGTAATACGGGGTGTTCTGGAGAAAAAGGGTAAAAGTAGGAGTGGCAATGAGGTATGCAACTCTGACAATCCATAAGCCAGTGTATAAGAAGGTTCGGTTAATCTTGGTCACTGAGTCATAGTCAAGGGTCGGGTCATGGTCGCTGCCAAAGAGAGAGAGAAAATAAACACTCAGCGTGCACTCTAACCTAGATCAGATTAGTTATCACTTCATCTAATCAGGAAACCTCCCACTGTAACGTCAAATTCTTCCCCAAACATGAAAGAAGAATTAGTCGGTATCACCCGAGGAGTAAACCAACACATCAGTGGGAATCGGGATCCAACTATCATCGCATGATAATGTGACGGAATCCGCTCACGTTATCACACTCCAGAAGGTATGCGCATATCTGGCAAGTTTCAGTTTCTTTAGAAACTCCCGATGTGATTTTTACCCCAAGCGGCTTATGACCTTGACAGAGGTCAACATATCATAAGTCGCAAGTCAAGTTCAACCCGTCATTGTCCTTGATTAACTTAGACCCACCCGCACGTGTCCTTAACAGAGGTCAAAATGATCGTGCGACTGTCCTAAATAATCCCATTTATGCAACAAACAAGCATTACCCCGCTACCAAGCACTGTGCCTTGACAGAGGTCAACATACACAGCATGAATACTAAGTAATACCTGTAAGAAACGACGGAGGGCTACGACTGGTTTTTGGTGAAAAACCTTTTAACGTAATGAACTTGATATCGTTGAAGGAACTGCATAGCTTTTTATAAAAATATAGTGACGAAAACCTTTGCTAAAGCGGTCACTCCCGGTGAAGGGATTTCGGCTCTTTCCCCGTAGAATGAGGTGCAGGATATTCCAACTGAATACCACGATGCAAAGCAAAAGTAATCGACTATAGTGAAGTTATTGCCCTGACGCAAACTTCTGTCCAAGGGGTCACTCCCGGTGAAGGGATCTCGGCCCTTGCCTCATCGACTGAGGTGCTGGATATTCATAACCGAATACCACTATGCAAAACAAAAGAGAACGCCCTTACAATAACAGCTTTTTGAAAATTGTTCCAACAACATTAGAATATGTTTGTTTAGCTTGCATTGATCCGAATCAACACAGTCCCATCAATTAATCACACCACAAAAGAACGAAAATATGATGTACGTATATGCCATCCGCATTCGCCACTGGGTCCCGTCATCACCCGTTAGGTTACTTAACTAATGACAGAGTGGGGACTGGACTAGCGCGGATGCAAAACATATACAACATATACTAGTATATATATCAATATATAATAATCGCTCAAGGCGTGATAAAATGCAACATCACAGAAATGTAATAAGCATCACAGAACAATACAGATAATCTGGAAGCCTCGGGTTTCACAGAGCCGCTGTTGAAACCCGATGTTCCCCTGGTCGTGTGGATAGCCTGTGCAATGAAATCCTAGACCCCTACGGGCGCGGCAAGTTACCTGCCAAAACCTGAAGCGAGGAAGCCCCCTTCAGCAACGTGAATGGACCACCCAGCACTTCACAGAATTCGGTAACTTGGGCACCCCTCCTGGGTCAACCTATACCCCCTACGAGTGCGGCGAATAGCCCGCCAATTCTAGAGTAAAGCCCCCTCCGTCTCAACGCCATGAGATGCGGCCCCATTGCCCTCTAGAACCCGGCTACCCGTGCACCCCTCCGCGGGGTAATCCTAGTACAGAAAGTAAAATATACACAACGGGTACATCGACCTCAGCCCGATCGTGCCCTAAAAGAATAATATACAAACAGGCAGTGACAGCAGTCCACATGTCGGATGCTCACCCCGCAATATCAAATGTACATATACAACCAAACTGTACTAACATTGCATCTAGGCTATCCACCACGACAAATTCGCAACATCACAGCACAACACAGAACATCAACGTGAATGTCACGTTCGCAAATCCGTCTAAAAGGGCTATAGCAGTTAGACAGGATTTACCGATCAAGTGACATTCACGGTCGCAGATATAATGTAAATACTGTGAACTAACATGTTTAAAATTTTCGATCGACTAAATTTCCCGAAGTGGGCCCCAAGCACAATTGTAGCACTCAAAATAAATCTGGGCCCAAACGGAATATACCAAAAACCCTATTTCCATGTCAGAGAGGCACTGTAGAAATTTGGTGCACAGAGGAGTCAAAAGTGCGGCGGAACCGCGGCCAGAGTATGGGTTTGGCCGCGGTTCCGCGGCGGAACGGTAATGTTAGGGCACCAAATTTTCAGAGAATTCATATAAAACCCTGCACGTATTTTTACAATGTACCAAATAATTTTTTGACCACTGTAAAAATTCGATAGAAACTGTGGCATGAAAACGCTGTTTTTTGAAAATCCGTTCGATCGAACTTGCAAACACGTTAGAGCAAGCTAGACTAGGTTAATGGCGTGGCTCTAATACCATGTAGGACTACGGTAGCGTCCCGGCCGTCTATGCGAGGCCAAAATGCGGAAACGAAAATTTTTCTTGACTTGAAAACCGGCACTACCGCATCCTAAAACCCCGGATCGTAACCATTAACCTAATGCTAGCTAACTAGAGATGGGATAGAAGGCTATACCAAGCGATCCGTGTTCTTCGGTCTTCGCCTCCACTCCGATCTCCTCGCGGAATCTTTCCTCGTCGGAACGGGCCCCACATCGCCGAGTTCTTTTACGGGCTCCCACCTTTGGACTGAGGCAACTCGAGCACGAAGTTGGCGAGTCGACGTGCCCAAGGATGCTGTAGGCTAAGTGTAGTAATGTTTGTCTCATAGGGTTGTGAAGTTGCCTTTTGATGGAGGAAATGAACTTGTAAATGAACTTGGGAATTTAGTAGAAAGCAAAGAATATGAGATGATGAAATTTCCCACTCACAAAATGAACCTCTCTCTCCTCAAGAATGTGGCCGGCCTTTGCTAAATGAAGGAGGAGAAAAAATTATATCAAGAGGGGTGAGCACAATCAAGTGGGAAGGTAACCATAAGAAAAAGGTTTGATGATAATCATGCAATTATGTCACACCACCATCCAAATCAACTCTCATCTCATAAATGCAAAGGAATATGATTCAAAAAGAATCTAATAATGCAATAGCCACCATGATGCCTCGATTTAAAAAAAACCCTCCACAATTGCTAATTTGCAAATATGCAAATTAGCCCCTCCATCAGAAAAATCCGGCCGTGAAGGAACAAAGGAAAACTGGCCGAAACGGAATGCAAACTGGCAACTTCCAAAAACTGATCCCGTAATAAATTACAGGAACACTCCGTGACTGTATATACATACCCACATTTGTATTCCAACCGAATACAAATGCAAAGAGACAAAATCTACACTATACAATACTAGGATCCGTCTTAAACCAAAGCCCGCTAATATTATCTGTCCGATCATGATCCATGCAATACCGCACGTATAAGATCGAACCCTGCCATATCTCCATACGGCCTCTACAGCGTTTCGCCCGAAACTTGAGAAACTGTCTGTGGGGGACTCTAAAGACTCGTCAATACCTTTGGCTGTGGATTTAACCACTAGCACATCAGAGGTATTAGCCATACGTAACGGGGCTACCAGGTATTGACCAAAAGGGACGTCGATAAGCGAACTCATGCTGACACCCTACTGAGCCTGTCAGTGACAATATCCGTACAGTCCGGTCCGTTCGTCTATGAGTATCGCATGGCGGGCCTAGGGGGTTGGTAAAAGTCAGACCCCTAAAAGCGGTACAAGTCGTGTTGGACTGTAGCCCAGAACACCCTGAGATACTACTGGAATACCTACCAGTAAATCTCCTGCCTCGGCCGAGGGCTTTGTGTAATGGCTCTCCTAGACACAGTGCGACCTCACCCATAATACCGGGAGAGACGAACCCCTGCAGATCTTCTCACTGCCTCCATGTGGCTCGGGACTGTACCCAACTAAAACCTGTTTGCACGACTCCTTTAAGCCGTGATAGGGTAGTAATCAAAGTACAGTGGGAACTCACACGAGACAAATGACGATTTCAGGTCGATGAACTAACCTGTACACATGTCACCAGGGAACTGCTATCTGACGTCTGGTATAAGACCAACTAGTATGTTCCCAGCGAGTCCTGTCCGGTGTACTCATAACCCAATGAGCACCTGTATACATCTTAGGTGAACCAACTGACACCAGTGGCTTGTGAGACCGGCCACCGCCCCTCGTCGGGGTCTCGACTGTATACACTAGTCTACTCTGGAGTATCGATGCCCTATCTCGAAAACTCCCACGACTAGGGACCTTTTAAGGATGTGCTTATAGACCCCAGCTCCCACGTATATGATCGTCATCATACTGCTGGCCATCAAGCAAGAATCCTAAGGGCTCTATCAACGCGCAATAGTGACCTGTAAGGTCACCTAAAACAGTACACGATGATAAAGATAAACCAGATAGCATACTATCATCTTGAGTAAGACTGTCCTACCGGTATAGGTCCTCACTCAATCATTGCAATCACGTGTGTGTGATCCAATAATTGACTCTGAGGGCACTATCTCCAACAAATACTTAGCAAATTCAACACCAAAATCATTTGCTTTCGCCAACCACTTTGTATTTTTATTGTTGTGGTACGCTTGCGAACCCTTGTGTTTAGTGTTGATACCCCAAGCGCGGACATACAAATGGTAAGTGATCAAACGGACATCTCATGACCAAGGGAGCGTAGAGATAAACGTCGCGATTCAAGCTTCCGAACCAAGCCACAACCATTCTTTCCTTAAACTTATTTTTCTTGTTTCTTGTTTTCGTATTCCTTTATATTTTTGTGACACAACCCCAATTCATTGATTTGTTAACCTTAAACAACGATACCTAATACACAATTCCCTGCAGATCGACCCATACTTGCCGGCTCACTACAACGCGCCGTGCACTTGCGGTTATAAATATTTAAAACGAGAACGATCTCGTGCGCGCATTTCGTTTTCCATAAAAACGTACACATTTTCTAAACATACACGTTTGCGCGCGTGGGTGGTTTCCCAACAAGTTTTTGGCGCCGTTGCCGGGGATTTGTAGTTATTAGGTGTTGTAATTTCTGGTTGTATTAACAAAACTAACTTTTAACACAAATTCTTTCAAAACTAACACTAATTGAATTCTTTGACTTTTGTTCTCTGTTCTGGAAACCTGCTATCACTCTGTGCTAAAATCTAAAAGTCTAGTAAGACCATTAGAATATTCATCTTGCCTAAAGATTTCACCAAAAATCCCTTCACCTAACCCTTTGCAAAATCCGGCGACTTTAGGGGATTTTCCGGCTTCGCCGGCTTGTTTGTGGGGGTTTTGATTTTTTCTTTTTTGGTGATCTCCAGTTCTGTGTTTTGGTTCTTTTGGTCTTATTTGATTTATATAATTTTGTTTGTGCAGGAATTGGGGCACACGTATCGCTTTTGACACTAAATATCGTATTTTTCCGACATTTCAGTTTTTCGCGGAATTACGACCAGTGATCGTGCGGAGCGAGGTTCAAATTCAATTTCAAGACGTTAGGAAAGAATATTGCCAAAGATCTGGGTAGTTTGACCTGCGCAAGCGAACATTCAACAATTCGGATCACTTTCAAAGTGGTTTTCTTAAACAAAATCATATCGGTACGTATTTCCTAACACCTTTGCTCGAATCCGACGCAATCCAATTTTCTATCTTTTGCAGGATTTTTTACACAATTTTGCCACCAATTGAACAAGAGAACTAACCGTATTTTTTTTGCAGCGCTTTACAAAAATTGAAAAAGAATTGTTTTAAATTGATTGATTTCTTAAATTCTTTTATTTGATTGCGCGTTGCATTTTAAATACGAAATTAAAGGCACAAAGAACAAAACAAGATACGGTAAAGGATTTCATCACCGTTCCTCCGTAGTCCACAAATCACAAAAACTGCATTCTGGCATACCCTTAGTAAATTAAAATCTATTAGACTTTGACTTAAGGACATCGCGCTCATTATGAGAAGTTAACTGTGTTTAGAACACCGCTTAACGGTATATCGTTCACGGGGTGTCTAGGCAAGCGTTCAAGAGAAAGGGTTATTTAATTAAGGAATTTCGCGAAAGCGTTATCAAACCTTCCCTTCTCTCTTGCACTTACCTGGCTTCGTGATCCGTATATCTTGAGCCCGTTTCTCGACACAGTTCTATTTCGACAATCAGGTTCTTGAGCAGGTCTAGTTGATGTAGAATACCGTAGACTGCTAGGGGTGTGATATTCTTTGTGTTTGTGATATTTGTTCATTCTTGTTAATATGGGTGATACACGATACAATTCATTTTTCACGACTCTTATTTTTTTGTTTATACTCAGTCCCAATTGATTTATACAAATTGTCAAAATTCATCCCACATTCATGATGATTGTCCTTTTCTAGGGGATGACCAACCGTTCTAAATTCTTGATAACGGTCACCCACCTAACACTCCTGAACCCAGTACCACTTCAAACATTGACACATTAATTGCAAATTTAGATAAGAAGGTCGACAGAATGACTGCTTTAGCATCACCACCATCACAACCCCTCCAACCCAAAACCGTTGAACCATTTGTAGGGTATGATAGTGAGATGGATGCTAGATTGACCGCTCTAGAAAAAGGTATTGAAGTGATGACTGCGGTCGAGAATCAGTCAGCTTCTACGTTAGCCTTATTCATACAGCAGTCTGAGCCATTATTTCTTGCTCAGGCCCAATCTTTGGCTAACATAGAGGGACAAGTAAAACACTTAGCTGTAAAGATTCTAGGGAGTGAGTATAGCCAATAGGAACCCAATAGTGTAAACATCTGTCAGCTAGGAAGTCACCCGAGTGAAATAACTGAACTGATCAATTTGGATGATTTCATAGATGATGACACAACTGGATTGACTGAGTGCTACCAGGAAAGACAAGAAAGTCCTCTGACTGATTTTTGTTTTCCAATTTTAGAGGAGGAACCTTGTGAATTTGACGGGTATGGTTGTGATAGATTAGAAAAGATTAACGATCAGGAACTCACAATTTTTGTATCACCTAGTGATATTGTTTCGGAAGAAACATTAGGGTGGGAATCTACCTTTTTAGATGATATGAACCTACCCAACTATGAATGTGAAAAGGAAAAAATCATTTTGGGAATGAGTGTAAATAATGAGTGTAGGATAGTGAAAAATAGTAGGGAGAAAGACGATACTGAACATTATTCTTTCTTGTCGTGTTTTGAGGAAATTTTTGCTGATGAACTTGATATTCTTGTGAGTTTTGGTCGGGAACAATTAGGGAACATCCGAGAAACCTTTCTTTTACTGAACTTTTTGCGGATGAACTCCAGTTTTTAAACGGACCTGACTTTGAAACACCACACAAAATTCTTGAAAATTCAATTCATTCAGAAAATAATTCTTTGACTGCCTCTAAATTTCGTCTTCACCTTCAGCGTCTTCTGACCCCTATTTTTGCACATCCATGCCCTTCACTAACCACTAACACATTCTTTTTCTTTTTCTTTTTTTTTATACAAATTTTTCCACCAGCCATTGCATTATATTGACAAAATTTTCTTATGGCTGATATTAACTTCTGCTTTAACCATGTCGTTAGATTGTGAATATTATGATTTTTTTTGTTTTCTTTGTTTTTTTCCTAGGTTTTTAATAAAATCTCACCCATTAGGGGGTGAGTGTTGTGTTTCTTTTTAGCGCGACGAGACGGTTTTTAATTTTTTTTGGGAAGAAGTATAACTAGGATGGGATTTCATTATGGGGGGTGTTTTTTGCAAAAATTCCTTTTTATATATAGACCCCACTGCCCAACTCCATGACCTCACTTCCCATTCTCGCAAACATATCTAGTTTCTTCGTTTCCTATTCCCGCAGCCCCTACCCAAAACCTAGCTTCCCCTCTCGGATTCCGGCCGGCGAGACGACCACCAATTCCGGCGACCTCGGCTCGTCTTCCTCCTTGCTCCGATCTTCTTCTCTCAGTCTGTAAGAAACTCCTTTTTCCTCTCTTCTACACTGTTTATTTCCTGCAATTCCCACAGACCTGAACAAATGGCCCCTTTTGAGTTGGAGAGAAATTTTGTCGCTATTTTTTCACATGAGGTCTTCGGACACTATTTTTATGACGCGATCCGACAACTTGGTTGGGAATTCTTGTTGTACGGGGCAGAGGGGTTGTGCGCCTGTGAGAGCCTGCTTGATGAATTTTATGATGCAATTCGTGATGGGGAAATACTACAGGATAGGGTTAGGTTGCGTTTTCTGGGACGACGTAGGGTGTTCTCAGCGGAAACCATTTCCCACGTCATGAATATCCCAATGCGATCTGGTTCTCAGTAACCCCTAGAATTGGCGCATTATAGGACAGTTCTGGGAAATCATTGCGAGCTACGAGATGCTGGGTTGAATGCCCAGCCGATCTACAGGAACGCCTATACGGCATGCCGGTGTGTGTATCGAAATATCAAGGGGATTGCGCGTGTATCATCATTTCCGGCGATTGTAGGGCACGCGGTCCAGTGTTTGATGACCAGGGACTACCAATTCTGCATGGTGAGCATGCTGTTTGCAACGATCAAGGAAAGTGCTGTGGCGCACAAATCTCTGCTTCCCATCCTCATCACTCAAATTTGCCGCAATTATATGATGGAGGAAGACTTCGCTGCCTATCTCTCGATGTATCCTGCTATACCGGTGGAAATATAGAAGATGTCACCAGGGTACACGGATCCCAGGAGTGAGCAGCAGATTTAGACCCCAACTGACCCCAGCAAGCATGCGGCCCTACAGACTTCATCCGAGATATACATGGGAGATGACATTCCAACGGATCCCTATGAACTTCACAGAATGGAAGTCCGCGGCATCAAGACGTTGATCCGGCAGAACAAGGAAATTAAAGATCAGAACAAAGAAATTAAGGATCAACTCAGCCAGATATTAGCCAACCAGGATGACGCATGCAGCGGCAGCAAGGGAAAAGGAAAAGCAAAGCGACGATGAGGACATCGTCTGGTTCAAGTTTGGGGGTGGAGCTGAAGCTAGGTGGTGATGGCATTTTATATCTGCATATAGTTACATTTTCATATTTCCTGCATTTCAGCATTTACTTATTGTATTTTTCTTTTTCTTTTGCATGTAGCTGCATTTCATATTTGCTTTTGTACTGCATTGTATAGAAAAATTGAAAATTTTAAAAAAATTCTTGAAAAATTATAAAAACTTTGTCATGTTGGTTAGGAGGGGAATTGTGATTCAAAATCTGATGGTTCGGTTAATAAGTTGAAATAACTAAATTCTTGCTACGAGATTGACGACCTGAAAAATAACCCTCCTGTGTGTTTAACTTTAGCTGATATATGTTTTTTATAACACTTTTTCACGTGTCGTATGTTTTTGAGAATATGATGAAAGTCTGATATGTCTATAACTTTTTAAGTTGATAAAAATCTTTAGGATCAAACATGTTTGTCTGAGTTAAGCAAAATATCAAGAATAGTTCATACAGTGAAGTCGATATGAAGAATTGTATAGAGATTTTAACAGAAGCTATAAGTCTGAAAAATAACCTATCTAGAACCTTGTTGGAGTAAGTACACACCTTATCACATGTAACGTCTTCTGATTTAAAAGAAAAGGCTGGCTATATCTCCGTTTTCACTAAAGTACTGAATAATTTAAAACAAAATGAGTCTTTTTGTTTTGTGGCCTTGGTAACTTAGGTAATTTAGTCCTTGGGGTGTCTCCACACCTAATTCCCTAAAACCATCTGGTTTGGGAGTCATTGACCTAAAGCTCGCTAAGTTTCCAATCGTCAGATAAAACAAGCTAAGCAAGTGTTCTCTCCGAGTTAAAAGTCCTAACGGTTCTTTGTGGGAGAATAATCTTGGCGGAGACAAATTTTCTAGTAAAACAGTTTTTTCGCAGAGATATGAAAGTTTGGATTTATTAAGACGTTTTGCACGATAATGAAAGGTGTCTATGAACAAAAACAGATGAAAGGTAGGAGTGAAAAATAAGACTTAGGTTCTCTGTTAAAATTGATATATATTCTTACTTGAAACCTAACTGGAGAATCATACTTGAGAAAATCTTAACTCCTTCCAAACTTGTGTTATCCTTTAGAAGTTTATCCTGGTCCGTAATTTTTGACATGATGACCCTAATCATGTTCTTAAAAACCTATCGACACTACCGCACAATCACGAAAAGACACTTATTAGCTTATATTAAACAAATTGCGAAGAGTGAAAATAGGGTTTAATGTTTCTAACTTGGGTGATAGAACTTCTAACTTTGATATCCAACCGTAAGTTTTGAATCAACAGTTCCTCCGCTTTACTAATTTGACTGGATTTTGTGGGTGTAATCCGCTGAAAACCCTCAGGAGACAAAACTCCTCCTACTAGAGAACCTAGAGGTTTAACGGCTTGTTGCACATGCTCAGTGCAATCCCGTTCCCTGCGAAAGTGAGGTTAGGATTTTTTGTTTTGCTCGGGACGAGCAAAAGATAAGTTTGGGGGTATTTGTTCATCTCATAAAACTGCATTTTATTACCTCTCATTTGTTATCTGTTTTGTTATTTATCGGTACTTTTAATCAGTGTCTGCTCAGTTATTGCAGTTTACAGGTATTCGTGATACAATACTGGAAAACACATTCAAAATCATAGATATCACATTTTGGAGCCGACACTGCAAATAGAACAGGAAACCGACTGATGTCCCAGGAGCTCTTTTTTGGAAATAATACATGTGCACACATTTTTTGTATAAAAATGGTCCAACCCTTACATGTGTGCACATAGCCTTGGATCTAGGTGAGGGGCTGCCATAGACCATGATGGGTTGCCTTGGCATCATGAAGAAAACAAGTGGGCACAAAAGTGGGTGTGAATGCATTTATGGCATAAAGTTTTGATGTGATGTAAAGACCATGTTTCCCTCCATTCCTCTGCATACAAACCAGTTTACAATTAATAAAGCAAACAGAGCCAGAGTGTTATTGGAGTACACACAAATCCAACCTGCACCCCCGAGCCTCCCTCCTCGGTTTTTGGCCGGCGAGAATCCCCATAATTCCGGCGAGCTCGGTTCCCGAGGTCCCAGTGGGCCCAATATTTTCAAAGTGCCTCCCGTGATGCAACATCAGATTATTTTTATTTTTTGCTTAATTTCCTTTTGGGCCTATAAATAGCAGATCGGTGGCAAGGGAGAGAGGGACCATGTATCTACCATAGTTTTGATAGTTTGTTTCTTTTTGGTTTAGGCTTGAGGGAAGTGATCTTCAATTGGTTTCTTCTTCTTCCTCCCTCTTGAAGCTCTCTTTGGAGAGCTTCATTAAGGAGGTTGAACAAGTGACCAAATTTTGTATCTTGTTCTCAAGTGTTTATATAATTGTTGCTTTTTTTTTATTTACTTGCTTTCTTTAATCATGCTTAGCTAACTCTTTTATTTGGTTGTGGTGTGTGTGACGAAGTGAGATGAAAGGCTATGCCTCCTCCACCTCTTGTTTATGTTTCATGCGCTAAATTTACGATTCTAACTTGAATAATGTTTATGTATTGATATGATACAGTATTTTGACACATGGTTACTTGTAACCTCCTCATATGCCGCATTCATTCCCTTCCCCCATTCTCATGTTTAAGTTAAAATCTATTTGGTGTTAAGTTTGCTAAGGTAGGATATGGTATTTTGTGATAAAAAGCTTGACAAACTCTTTGTTTCATATACTATATACCTTCACAAATACTTAGCAAATTCAACACCAAAATCATTTGCTCTCGCTAACCACTTTGTGTTTTTGTTGTTGTGGTACGCTTGCGAACCCTTGTGTTTAGTGTTGATACCCCAAACGCGGACATACAAATGGTAAGTGATCAAACGGACATCTCATGACCAAGGGAGCGTAGAGATAAACGTCGCGATTCAAGCTTCCGAACCAAGCCACAACCATTCTTTCCTTAAACTTATTTTCCTTGTTTCTTGTTTTCGTATTCTTTTATATTTTTGTGACACAACCCCAATTCATTGATTTGTTAACCTTAAACAACGATACCTAATACACAATTCCCTGCGGATCGACCCGTGCTTGCCGGCTCGCTACAACGCGCCGTGCCCTTGCGGTTATAAATATTTAAAACGATAACGATCTCGTACGCGCATTCCGTTTTCCATAAAAACGTACACATTTCCAAAACATACGCGTTTGCGTGCGTGGGTGGTTTCCCAACAACCATCCCCTAGGCCCGATATGCGATACTCGTAGACGAACAGACCGGACTGTACGGAGATTGTCACAGATAGGCTCAGTAGGGTTTCAGGATGAGTTCGCTCGTCAGCTTCCCTTTCGCTCAATACATGGGTAGCCGTTACGTACAGCTTGTGCCACTTACGTGCTTGTAGTTAAACCCACTGCCAACGTATTGACGAGTCTTTAAAGTCTCCCACAGAAAGTTTCCCAAGTTCGGGCAAAACGTTGTAGAGGCCGTATGGTTTTATGGCAGGGTTCAATCATATACATGCACTTGTGCACGGATCATGATCGGACGGATCATACTAGTGGGTTTTGGTTTAAGCCGGATCCTAGTATTAGATTGTTGGATTACTTTCGTCTCGTAGTATTCGTATTCAGTCGGAATACGGATGCGGGTATGTATATACAGATGAGGGGTATTCTTGTGATCCGTTACGAGATTACTTTAGTTGATGCCATTTCTTTTTTTTATTTAAACTTTTGGTTTAAAGTTTATTAGGTGGAAATTGTGTGCATAAGTTTTATCCTAGGGCATTGATTATGGCATGTGCTATTTTGATGACTCATGGTGTGATTTTTTGTGCCATGACCATTTCTTTATTGATAATTATTATGGTGTGGGATATTTTGGTGAGGGAGGGCAGCCATATATTGCTATGGTTTTGGTCTTGAATTATTCAAGTGAGCTCACACAAAAGATCTCACACAATAGCAATGCCATTTCTTCACTAGAGAAAAACTTAAGCTCACAACTTCTTCCTACAATGGCTTCTTCTTCAACCTCCACTCTATCCCTCTCATGTGTTGGGAATCCTAGAGTGTATTAAGACAAAGTAATCACACACTATCTCTACTTCACCTTGGACATGTCAGCAAGCAAACTTCCTGTCCGAGTTGCTTCGGTTTGAAGCGGAAGCCCGTATAAAGATTCCTTGATGTGGTGCCATTTCGACAAGCGAGCCCAGAGGGCGAACTTCGTCAGGGCACCCGCGACAAGCATAGGACAGAGATTGAAGACCGAAGGACATGGATCGATCGGTATAATTTCTGAACTCACTTTATAGTTTGCTAGTTAACGGTTAATGGCACGATCCGGGTATTTGGTTGTGATAGCGCCAAGTTTGAAAAGTTTTTGTTCCGCATTTGGCCTCGGATTGACGGCCAGGACGCTGCCGTAACCCAACATGGTATCAGATCCAACCATTAACCGCATACTAGTTGGTTTAGACAATGTTAAACTATCGAAACCGAAACAACCCGAAACATCCCTTGTAACATTGCAGTTTCTGTCGATTTTAAAAGTGTCTTCAAAAAATTTTTAAACAATTGCAGAAGGCTATTTTAGTGACCATTAGAACACCCTAAAAATTTGAGCCCCATCTACCGGATTTCACCCGGCGAGAGCATGCTCAAAACCGGCCACATCGGGGTGTTTGAACTTGAAATTTTCAGGGTAATCTAGTCTCTGGAATGTTGGTTCAGTGATGTTGTTTGTTTAGCCCAGTTTGGATATAATTTTATCTCGTTGTTGGGGGCTATTCGGGGGTTATTTTGAAGTCGATATTTTCTAACATTGTTTAAAATTTGTATTACATACATTTCTATCTGCGACCGTGAATGTCATTCGAGCGGTAAATCTTGTCTAATTGCTATAGTCCTTTTAGACGGGTTTGCGAACGTGACATTCACGTTGATGTTCTGTGTTGTGCTGTATTGTTGCGGATTTGTCGTGGTGGATAGCTTGCGTGCAATGATAGTGCAGTTTAATTTTATTTGTACATTTGATATCGTGGGGCGAACGTCCGATATATGGACTGCCATCACTGCCTGTTTGTATATTATTCTTTTGGGGCACGACCGGGTTGAGGTCGATGTACCCGTTGTACATATTTTCTTATCTGTACTGGGATTACCCCGCGGTGGAGTGCACGGATAGCCGGGTTCTGGAGGGCAACTGGCCCGCATCTCATGGCTTTGAGACGGAGGGGGCCTCACTCCAGAATTGGCGGGCTATTCGCCGCACTCGTAGGGGGTACAGGTTGACCCAAGGAGGGGTGCCCAAGTTTCCGGATTCCATGAAGTGCCGGGTAGTCCATTCACTCTGCTGAAGGGGGCGCCTTGCTTCTGGTTTTGGTGGGTAACTTGCCGCGCTCGTAGAGGTCTAGGTTTTCATTGCACATGCTATCCACACGACCAGCGGAACGTCGGGTTTCAGTTATGGCTCAAAGGAAACTCGGGGCTCCCAGATTATCTGTATTGTTCTGTGATGCTTATTACTTTTCTGTGATGTTGCATTTTTCACGCCTGGAGCGATTATTATATATTGTTATATATATATATATACATACTAGTAGATGTTGTATATGTTTTACACCCGCGCTAGTCCAGTCCCCGCTCTGTCGTTAGTTAAGTAACTAACTAGTGATGACGGGACCCAGTGGAGAATGCGGATGGCATATATGTACATCATATTTTTGTTCTTTTGTGGTGTGATTAATTGATGACTGCATTGATTCGGATCAATGCAAAGAAAGCAGACCTATCCGATGTTGTTAGAACAATTTTCAAAAAGCTGTTACTATAAGGACGTTCTCATTTGTTTTGCACAGTGGTATTCGGTTATGAATATCCAGCACCTCATTCGATGAGGCAAGGGCCGAGATCCCTTCATCGGGAGTGACCCCTTGGGCAGAAGTTTTCGTCAGGGTAATAACTTCACTATAGTCGATTACTTTTTTCTTTGCATCATGGTATTCCGTTATGAATATCCAGCACCTCATTCTATGAGGAAAGAGCTGAGATCCCTTCACCGGGAGTGACCTATTTAGCAAAGGTTTTTCGCCACTATATATTTGTAAAAAGCTATCCAGTTCCTTCAACAATATCAAGTTCATTACGTTAAAGGTTTTTCACCAAAAACCAGCCGTAGCCCTCCGTCATTTCAGATTAGATTTCTTAGTATTCGTGCTACGTATGTCATGCTCAGCCGAGGCGTAGTGTGCGGTAGCTCTGTAATGCTTTTCTGTCTCATGGATATGGGATTGGTTAGGACAATCGTACGGTCATTTTGGCTCAGTCAAGGACTCATGCGGGTTGAACCTTGCTAGGATCCTTTAATATGTTGGCTCAGTCAAGGTCACTTGGGTCCTAAGAGTAAAAATTACATCGGGAGTTTCTAAAGAAACTGAAACTTGCCAGGCATGTGCATACCTTCTGGAGTGTGGTGACTTGAGTGGATTCCATCAAGTTATCATGCAATGATAGTTGGATCCCGATTCCTACTGATGTGTTGGTTTACTCCTCGGATGATCCCGACTAATTCTTCTTTCAGGTTTGGAAGAGAAATTGAGGATACAGTGGAAGACATCCCGATTAGATAAATTGATTAACCATTCTGATCTAGGTTAGAGTGCACGCTGAGTGTTTCTTTCTTTCTCTCTTTGACAGTGACCATGTCCCGACCCTAAACTATAACTCAGTGACCAAGTTAACCGAAATTTCTTAAAACACTGGCCTTTGGATTGTCAGAGTTGCATAATTCATTGCCACTCCTACTTTTACCCTTTGCTTTTCTCTGGAACATTCCGTATCACTACGAACATCCACTCCTATTGGATAAATCCACATATGGTTATATACGAACTCGAAGGAACTTGTTCCAGATTCGAGGATGGATTCTGGTTCAGGAGAAAATGAATAGGACTATTCAGTTGTTTTTTCCTTTTACCTTCTCTCAGGTTGTGAGGGCTCCTAGGATTATGAGAGGGTACACCTATTACGCTTATCGGATAGTCTTCTTCCAAACCATAGGCAGGTGCCAAAAGGTAGGGAAAGAAGAAAACCAATTAGCCTAAGTTGGGTGTACAGAAGATAATAAGTAAACACAAAATGAAAGGGATTAGAAAGAGGGCAAAGTAAATTACGACTGCTATCATTCACGACCAAACCGCGTATTTCATCGCCACTTCTACTTCACCTTTGCTTTTCTCCGGTTCAGGAGAAATAGAATAAGGTTTATTCAGTTGTCTTTTATCATCACCTTCTCTCAGGTTGCGAGTACTCCTAGGATTAGAAGAGTACACCTATTATGCTTATTAGATAGTCTTCTTCCACACCATAGGCTGGTGCCGAACAGTAGGGAAGGAAGAAAACCATTTAGCCTAACGATGGTGTACAGAAGGTAATGAGTAAAGACAAATAAAGTAATTTGGAGAGATGGCAAGGAAATATACGGTTAGAGTCATGAATCTGGAAAGTGGAAGAGGCATTACTAGGAATACCCGGATACCCCTTTGAAACATTTTCATGTTTCAGTTTCACTATGCGTTGTTAATTGAAAACTGATTTCCCAATTAGATCCTTACTCCAGGGTATGTATTTACCAGGTTAGATTCCCACATCTGTATGGTTTTACAGATGATGAGTGGGAGTAAGTTATTGGGAATTAGGCGATCATCCTCATTATATCGGGATTCGTTGTAATTGAGGAAATCTCCTGGGTTTTTGCCGGACGGCAAATATTTGGTTTTGAATATCCGTCGTTATGCACCAATTTCAAACTGATATATCTGTACGTTTATTTTATAAACTGAGATATAACTTTTTGAAATTATGTCCATGACATTTACCTATATCAGTTGATGGTTAGATAAGGAGCATTCAACAGCGGTGTAATTCTTCATAACCATAGTACAGTTTTCAACCTACGACGCACAGGGTTTGAGTTATTCAACTCAGGGGACTTATACAAAGTATTGTATGTTGTCCAGTGTCCATTAGGACAAAGGGGTTGGTCCTCGTACTATATTCTATTTGCTTGTGACTTCTTAATTTTTAGACAAGTATTTCGTAGAAATACAAGGTCCAAGTTTTGAGAAGTTATAGGTACACGAATAAAGTAGAGAACCATGTGTTGCAAGTATCGGGATTCTTCAAGGTGATCGAAGAAGTAGATACTTGTGTTTGGTATTCAGTTGATAGTAATGGTTTTGAGAACTTGCTTCTCTTTCAGGTTACTCATATCTGGATGCACTCCTAAGTTGAGTAATGCTGATCGGCCTCTCTCTATTTGGATGACATGCATTGGAGACAGCTGCATGATTTGAATCTGATTCCAATTAAATCAGTGCCTCTGTTACTATATTGTATATATAATGGTTCATATCTTAACGATGTTAAGGTATTTGGAATTGTCCGGTTTATGCTTAAAACCAGACTCTGGATAACTCAAGGCACGTTTCTGTAATGGCAGTTTGTGGGTTAACCCAGGCTATGACGAGGGTTAACTTTCTACCATCTGGAAGATCAATAGTGATATTGTTCTTGACTCGCTACAGTTTTAGTAAAATGGACTTTTTCAGAAAACAGTAGTGGGAGTATGTTAGAACTGGAAGTAATTCCAGAACCACAGACGATTACTGAAAATTAAATAGGAACAAAAGATTCAATCAGGTTTGATATTCCATTAGCCACTTCGCAGATATGGTGGGTAACCTCAGGCGCCCGAGAGATACTTCGGTATCCTCAAAGACGGTGGCAGGGAGGTTCTTGTTTACCCAGACTTGCCATTATTGCTGTTCTAGACTATGAGACCCGGCAGGAGGATGAGTATAGCGTCGTTCTAAACTAGTTTTAGAAGTTCACGTGTATATAACTCTGCCAGAGGGTTGTTGTAGTCAGTGGGAGCAACGGAAGCATAGTGGACAAGTAGCTTATGTCTATTTATAGACTAAAGCAGATATAGTGGAGATAGATCATCTATTTTTGATGTGACAGTCATAGGTTTTGACTTCATCAGAATAGGAGATGGATCTGTTAAGAAGGTAGTAGGGTGTGATGTCCTGGTATTTGGATGACATACACGTTGTAGGAAGTGAAATTCCTATACTATGATCGGATATACTGTGGTTGTCACACAGTGGTTTCTCCACATAAGATATGGATATTATATCAGGCATTCTGGTTAATAGATCTATGGTTTTAGATCTAGATTTGGGTAGTTTCCCAATCTGGGTACTTAGACAGTATTCTAAAGGTGTTTTAGAATGGACGACTCCTGGCATGGTGGTGTACCTGCAGATGATGGAGTCACCCTCTTTGAAGGTGTCTTGCAGACTATAGGGGAGAGGGATGTGCATGATTGACATATCACTTGCTTAGGTAATTGAGTCAATCATGAGATGTCAAGTACCACACCAGATATTGTTTTTGCACTAGATGCAATAAGTTGAGATATCAATCCAATCATGGAGAAACGTTCGGAATCAGTTTTAGAACATAAGTGGATGTTCTAGGGATTCGATAATGGCAGCCTTCTTTGGGAGACGGTTATCATTCCAGGCTTTCAAGGTGACCTGGTTGACAGAGTGACTGTCAGAGTTATAGACTTTCCTCTGTGAGGGGCAGTAGTTTGGACAGATGGTCCAAGCGGATACTGAGGGAGGCATGGCGCAGGATACAGATTAAATTCAGTTGACGATACAGTCTAAGAAGTTTGCTAGATTTAGAGTTCATTTGTGAACAGTGTCCCATCAGACATCCAGACATATTCTAAGACATGTATTGCTCATTTCGGGAGATGGCTTTCTCCGCGAACATGAGATTAAGAGAGACATAGAAAAAACCATCAGGGCAGATCCACTTACTGAGGCTATTTCTCGAAAGCAATAGTTTCACAAACGAGCTTTGTGAAACTGATTAGTAGAAGGGTTGGGCGTTCGGTTTCACACGGGCTGTGAGCATGCGACATCGCAATAATTAGCCTTAAGTGCAAGTGGGAGATTGTTGGCTATAGTGCCCTTACAGTCAATTATTGGATCGCAGGCACGTGATTGCAATGATTGAGGGAGGACCTATACCGGTAGGACAGTCTTACTCAAGATAATAGTATGCTATCTGGTTTGTCTTTATCATCATGTACATGCTTCAGGTGACATTACAGATCACTATTACATGTTGATAGAGCCCATATAATTCTTGCTTGACTACCAGCAGTATAATGGCGATCATATACGTGAGAGTTGGCTAGTCGATAAGCACATCCTTAAAGTGTTCTTAGTCGTGGGAGTTTCGAAACTGGGCATCGATACTCCATGAGTAGACTAGTGTATACATATCGAGACCACGACAAGGGACGGTGGCTGGTCTCACAAGCTATTGGTATCAGTCGGTTCACCTAAGATAGTATACATGTGCTTATTAGGTTATGAGTACACCGGACGGACTCGCAGGGGCACTGCTGATTGGTACTATACCTATCGTCAGGAGCAGTTCCCAGGTGACATGTGTACAGCTTAGTCCGTTGACTTAACACTGCTACATTGCCTCAAGTGTGTTCCCACTGTTCTTTGATTTCTACCCTACCACGGCTCAAAGGAGTCGTGTAAACAGGTAGTAGTTAGGTGCAGTCCCGAAGCACTTGGAGGCAGTGGCGGTTAGACAGGATTCGTCTCTCATGGTATTGGGGGTTGATATCGCGCTATGTCTGAAGAGCCATTACACAAAGTCCTTGGCCAAAGCAAGTGAGATTTACTGGTAGGTATTCCAGTAGTTTCTCAAGGTGTTCTGGGCTACACTCCTACATGACTTATACCGCTATTGGGGGTCTGATGTTTACTATCCCCCTAGGCCCGATATGCGATACTTATAGATGAACAGATCGGACTGTACGGAGATTGTCACAGATAGGCTCAGTAGGGTTTCAGGATGAGTTCGCTCGTCAGCTTCCCTTTCGCTCAATACATGGGCAGCCGTTACGTACAGCTAGTGCCACTGATGTGCTTGTGGTTAAACCCACTACCAGCGTATTGACGAGTCTTTAGAGTCCCCCCACAGAAAGTTTCCCAAGTTCGGGCAAAACGTTGTAGAGGCCGTATGGTTTTATGGAAGGGTTCGATCATATACGTGCACTTGTGCACGGATCATGATCGGACGGATCATACTAGTGGGCTTTGGTTTAAGCCGGATCCTAGTATTAGATTGTTGGATTACTTTCATCTCGTAGTATTCGTATTCAGTCGGAATACGGATGCGGGTATGTATATACGGATGAGGGGTATTCTTATGATCCGTTATGAGATTACTTTAATTGATGCCATTTCTTTTTCATGATTTAAACTTTTGGTTTAAAGTTTATTATGTGGAAATTGTGAGCATAAGTTTTAACCTAGGGCATTGATTATGGCATGTGCTATTTTGGTGACTCATGATGTGATTTTTTGTGCCATGACCATTTCTTTATTGATAATTATTATGGTGTGGGATATTTTGGTGAGAGAGGGCAGCCATATATGGCTATGGTTTTGGTCTTGAGTTATTCAAGTGAGCTCACACAAAAGATCTCACACAATAGCAATGCCATTTCTTCATTAGAGAAAAACATAAGCTCACAACTTCTTCCTCCAATAGCTTCTTCTTCAACCTCCACTCTATCCCTTTCATGTGTTGAGAATCCTAGAGTGTATTGAGACAAAGTTACACACACTATCTCTACTTCACCTTGGACATGTCGGCTAGCAAACTTCCTGTCCGAGTTACTTTGGTTTGAAGCGGGAGCCCGTATAAAGATTCCTCGATGTGGTGCCACTTTGACAAGCGAGGCCGGAGGGCAAACTTTGTCGGGGCAGCCGCGACAAGCATGGGATGGGGATTGAAGACCGAAGGACACGGATCGATCGGTATAATCTCTGAACTCACTTTACAGTTTGCTAGTTAACGGTTAATGGCACGATCCGGGTATTTGGTTGTGGTAGCGCCAAGTTTGAAAAGTTTTTGTTCCGCATTTGGCCTCGGATTGACGGCCAGGGCGCTGCCGTAACCCAACATATATATATATATATGTATATATATATATATATGTATATATGTATATATATATATGTATATGTGTGTGTATATATATATGTATATGTGTGTGTATATATATATATGTATATGTGTGTAACATTCTGGCTATGCACTGTAGATTGGCTCTGTGCCGGTATTCATTGTTTTCATTATTAGTTCATGTTTATAAGATTTTGGTTTTCATGAGATTTTTGGATTTGGGAAACCGCGTGTGAATTTTGAAAACTTATTATCATTTTAAAAGAAAAATGCGGTTTTCCTTGATATGATGTGTGGCGTCCACCATGAGTTTTCTCGGTTCTGAGCTATATGTATACCCGATTCAAGGAGAGAGGAGGTACCATTTGCGGGTACATAGTGAATCCGGTACGGTACCCCGGGGCAAGAAGATCGTATAGAGAAACGTTGAGCCCGGCACGAGAGCACTACCGACCGGTGATAGTTTGGCTTGGCGGATATCCAGAGGATACCGACCGGAGTCGTGTGATCAGTTGGATTTGAGGTCCGATCCGATAAGACGGAGCCCGAGATATGAGTATTTATGTTTCGCTGCTGGACACGGTTTTTATGATGTTTTCGAGTGTCGATGCTGGGCACTCAAGTTTTTATGTTGATTTGGTGTGTCGTTGATAGACACATGTTGGATGATACACCTATACACATATATATGATACAGATGACATGGTACCACATTATGACACGGACATGATTTGTTAGGAATATGTATCCCCTAGAGGCCATTATTGTATGATATAATGGATGCTTGGACATATATATATAGGACTTTCTTGCTCGACATGATGGTATGCTATCTGTTTGCTCTTTATCTTAACATGTACACTTGTATTATTATACTGTCTCTCTTATACATATTGATAAAGCCCTTAGGATGTGGATTTAAATACCAGGACTATGATGCAGATCATACTAGTGGGGCCTGGATAGTCCACAAGCACATCCTTTAATAGTCTCTAGTCAAGGGGATATCGAGACAGGGCATCGATATTCCAGAGTAGACTAGTGTGTACGTTTCTTGACCCTGTAGGGGGCGATGGTTGATCCCATAACCATTGGTGTTTGACATCAAAGATTGTGCACATGTGCTCGTTAGGGAATGGGTACACCAAACAGGACTCGCCGAGAACTCCTAGATGGTACTATACCTATCGTCAGATAGCAGTTCTCTGGTGACACTGTTACAGGTTAGTTTGTAGACTCGAGATCGCCATAGTGTCTTGTGTGGTTCCCACTATGCTTTGATTTTCTCCCTACCATGGCTCAGAGGAGTCATGAAAACAGGTGGATTTTGGGTACAGTCCTGAGTCACATAGAGGCAGAGAGCGATAGGAGGGGGTTCGTCTCTCCCGGTATTGGGAGTTGATGTTGCGCTATGCTCGATTGGCTATAACACCAAGTCCCTGGCCAGGGCTGATGAGATTTACTGGTAAGTGTTATCAGCAGTTTATCGAACCGTTATAGGCCATACATCGGCATGACTTATCAAGTTACTGGGGTCTGATGATTCTACCCCTAGCCTCGATATGCGACATATCTAAAGAAAAGACCGGACTGTATAGTAAGTGTTGATTATAGGCTTCAAGGGAGTTTGGACAAGTTTACTTGTTGATTTTCTATTCGACAATACCTGGGTAGCCGTTACATCCAGCTAGTACCGTTGACGGCTTGTGGATAACTAATGAGATCATTACCTTCTGCTGGCATATTGACGAGTCTTTAGAGTCCCACACAGAGGGATTCCGTGCTTCGGACGAAATGATGTAGAGGTCGTATGGTTTTACAGCAGGGTTCTAATCACATACGTGTACTGGCTATACGCATGCTGTTCGGGTGAATAATACTAGTGGGCTTTGGTTTAAGCCGGATCCTAGTATTATATTATTGGATTGTTATCATCTCATAGTATTCATATTTTTCGGAATACGAATACGGGTATATATATACGGTGAGGGCATTCTTGTAATTTTACAAGGTATGCTTCTAGAAGAAGACACCTCATTATTATGGTTGCTAATTTATTATTGAGATATTTTACATGCTTCAATAAGTGAACACATTGGAGAGCCATTCTATACTTGTTCTTTACTTAGCTCATTTGCTTGCCATCTCCATTTTCTTCTTCTTCTTCCTTAAAGCTGTAACCCTCACATATGTTGTGAACCCTAGGGCTTTAGTGAATTTTAAGTGAGCCAATTAACCTACTTCATCATCCTAATCTAGATTAGCATTTTAGATTAGGTTGTTTCATTCACTAATAGGAGATTGGTGAAGTGGTAGCTTAACCTAGAGAAACTTCGGGTGGATCATCTTCGACGCGAAGATCACGAAGCAAGCTCGATCCTTTATTCAACTGGAGCCAAGAGGAGTCGTACGGACTACTGCCCGGAGCTATAGAAGTGAAGGACATGGTATACAAAGGTTGTAATCTCTTTCACTTAGTGTAGTTCTTTTTTATATCATGCTATAAACCCTAATACTCTAGTTAAGATTCTAGTTTAATATAGCTTAGTGTTAGATATATGTATGCCCTAAAGGCCATTATATGTATAGTGGATGCTTGGACGTATATATATGTAAATAGATGACTTTCTTGCTCGACATGATAGTATGCTATCTGGTTTACTTTATCTTGACATGTTCATTTGATCATGCATCTTATTCATTTGGTACATGTTGATAAAGTCCATATGATATTCGCTTGACTACTGGGACTATGATGTAGATCGTACTAGTGGGACACCTATAGTTTATAAGCATATCCTTTAAACTGTTCCTAGTCATGGGTATATCGATACGGGGCATCGATATTCCAGAGTAGACTAGCGTATACCATTCTTGTCCCATATGATGGGCGATAGATGATCCCATATCCATATGTTGTGCTGACACCAAAGATTGTATGCGGGTGCTCAGTGGAGACTGGGTACACTGAACGGACTCGCTGAGAACTCCTATGTGGTATTATATCTATCGTCGGATAGCAGTTCTCAGGTGACACGTGTACAGGTTAGTCTGTAGACCCAAGATCGCCATAGAGTCTTGTGTGTCCTCCCACTGTCCTTTGATCTCCACTCTACCATGGATCTACTGAGTCGTGCAAACAGGTGGACTTTGGGTACAGTTCCGAGGCACATGGAGGCAATGAGCGATAAGAGGGGTTTCGTCTCTCCCGGTATTGAGGGTTGATGTTGTGCTATGCTCGATTGGCTATAACAGGAAGTCCCTGGCCAGGGCTGCTGAGATTTACTGATAAGTGTTATCAGTAGTTTCTCGATCTGTTATGAGCCATTCACAGGCATGACTTATTGAGTTATTGGGGTCGACGATTCCATCCCTAGACTCGATATGCAACATATTTGACGAAGGGACTGGACTGTACGGTAAGTGTTGCCAGTTGGCTCCACGGGAGTTTTGACAGCTTTGCTGGTTTTCTTCTGATCGCTCAATACCCGGGTGGCCGTTACGTTTAGCTGACCGCTTGCGGCTTATGGGTGGTTGATATGATCATCACCTACCGCCGGCGTATAGACGAGTCTTAGAGTCCCACAATGAAGTTTTCTGGCTCAGGCGAAAAAATGTGGTGTGCATATGAGATATGCGCGGGACCCGATTAAATGCGTGTATGTGATACCGTATATTTAATCGGGCGTTTTTCTATTGGTCGGGTCGTATATGATATGACCGGTTTGTTAAATCAAGTGTTGATTTAACATTTGACTTTTAGATTAATTCTTTATTAATCCCTTTTCTTAATTGATGTATGCATGCATGTATGCACATGATGATGTGCATGGACACATACATACATACATTGTATCATGGTTGTTGATATACAAATGGTGGCAATGCAAGACTCACATGTTAATAAATATCCATATATATATATATATATATATATTAGAGTTAAAGAAATAGAAAATTAATTCATGGTAGGATAATTATCCTTGACCATTCTTTTAACCATAGCTCCCATCATGAGTTAAGTTTCTATATTTCTTTTTCTCCTAAATAAATATCTAGATATTTGTTAACCCTTGGTTAAGGATGAGAGTCAAATATATATATATATATATATATATATATATATATATATATATATATATATTCTCATTCTTTTCACATATGATTACTGAATTTTCTATTTCATTTTATACTTATTTTAACCCATCTCGGATTCAGTTCAATATAGTAATAGGTTGGTTAATTGCCCATAATTTCTAAAATGAGAAGAAAAAAAGGGTCCTACGATTTATCGAAAAATCTTTATTTTCATTTTTTATTTCGAGTCCAACTCAATTCAAAGAAGAGCAATTTCCCTTATCCTTGGGTTTTCCATGAGATAGGAAATGAAAACTATTAGTCCCACACGAGGTTTGTGAATAAGTGATTGTCTGATAATGAGCAAGGAATATCCGTCTTTCTGCTAAACAGGATCTATTGAACTCATAATTCATTAGATACTTTTTTTATAACCTATAAGATAGTTTTTATAAAAGACTGTAATTTGTTTATAAAAATCTGGGTGTAGCCCAAACCGGTATCAATAGGAATGAAGCAGCTCTTATTCTTATAGAGTAAAGGTGAAAGTTGAAAAAAAAAAAGAATGTATGTAGTAATTAATAGCGAGTTGGTTACACCTACAACCCAAATGGAAACCGAGCGTTTCATGGTTCAAAAATGCCGAATCTCGTCTCAATCATCATTTGTCAGGACTCTTTGGAGTAAGCTCCTTGGCTTGGACAGGACATTTAGTTCATGTCGCTATTCCCGGATCCAGGGGAGAAATCTTCAAACAGATTTGTTTTTCATTTATCTGATATTGCGGATTCAAAATAAATAAAGAAAAATTGGAAAAGGGGGACAATTCTTATCTTAGTTTCTATTTCGATGGAAAATAAAACTTTCAAGTTCCTTTTGCAATTCCCAATCATGGTCCTTGCGGATCGGATCATCCGTATAGGATAAAAAAAGAAACTCCAGATATTTGCTATCTTTCTCTTTGAATGAGATCTCAATTCCAGCTACGGTTTCATTAGCTATCTTACAACTAGAATCCCTGCAAAATTCAGAGTTATTGTGGATCTATTCCAATCGAAGTTGAAGGAAGAATCGAATATTCAGTGATCAAATCATTCATTCCAGAGTTTTATAGACCTTAAAAAAAACGAATTAATCGGACGAGACTAAAGAGAGAGTAAATGTATTGCTTGTGAAGTATGTGTTCGTGTATGTCCCATAGATCTACCCGTTGTTAATTGGAGATTTGAAAGAGATATTAAAAAGAAATAATTGCTTAATTATAGTATTGATTTTTGGGTCTGTATTTTTTGCGCCTTAGCTGGTGATCCGGGCTGTTTCCCTCTCGATGATGAAGCTTATCCCCCATCGTCTCACTGGTCGACCTTGGCCCCTGTAATTTTGGGGTCATATCTAGTATTCAGAGTTTTCCTCGATTTGATATTTTTGGCATTATCATCACAAAGAAGAGATTCCGGATTTTTTTTTACTTCCTATCTTCGGGACAAATCGAATCAAATTAAGCGGCTAATAAGTTTTGAACTTTCTATTACATATCCGTCGAAATCAGTATTTGTGTGTTTCTGTTTGAGCCGTACGAGATGAAATTCTTATATACGGTTCTCGGGGGGAGATGGGTTAAAATAAGTAAAAAATGAAATAGAAAATTCAGTAAAAGAAAGTTGGTATCAAGCCGTTTTCCCAAAAATGGACTATGAAAAAGAAATGATCAAACCTAATTCTTTTATTCCAAAATTACTTAACTTAAAACTGAAATAGAATTTTATTTTTGAATGGAATTACACGACACAGTTAGTTATTATTACTATATTACTATTACTACTTTATTCAACTAAAAAATTGCACAATGAATCTATTCATTTAGAATCAGCAGGATTGGTCGATGTCAAATCGGATGAATCCATTTTTTTTCTACTTATGTAATTTGTAGTAATTCTATTTTTTTAGTGCTATCTATAATGACTGATGAATCAAGAACTTTCAATTAGAACTAATAAACTAATTCAATTCTATCAATTTATTTTTTCTTACCGTTCATCGACTTCGGCTAAAGCGATTATAGTAAGTGAGTAGATGTATATCTATGGGGGAAGTTGGGTGGATGGCTTATAGAACCCCCGCAACCGTAGTATTAGGGTACTAAGTATATAGTTTATATATATATATATATATATATATATATATTAGATATATATACTTAGCTAATAGGGTTATAGGAGACTATAGGCTATAGTAAGCATACTCGTAGGAAGGAATATTCTTAGTTTTAATCTTTATTATGTCTTTTAGCCATATGTATTTATGCTTCTACACATACACACATGGATATATGTGTGTGTGTGTGTGTAAGTTTGAGGAAAATTTCGATATAACATCATGAGATGAGGATATGGGATACTATGACAACACGAGTCGATGTGATCATTATCTTTTGAGAAAAGCTTAACCACCATTATCTTTTTCCTCCTCCAAGCTCTCTTGCGTTTTCTCTTGAGTGAGGTTGATAAAAAGAAAGGGTTTTGATTATAGAATACAAACCACTTCATAATTCTATACACATCTAGCCCATTTGTGTAGGGTGTTTGCTATACTTTTTTCACAAATCTAGTAAAGCAAGGAGCTTTGGGCAAAGGGACTTCGGATGGATCATCGTGGACAAGGAAGGACTCTAGCTATCCATTCCAAACTCTCAAAGGTCCAAGGAGTCACTAAGGGAGGTCTACAAAGGTTATAATCTCTACACTTAGTGATAGAATCTCCTTTTAGTATATGATACTTAGCTTGTTACTCTAAAATTCTAGTTAAGATTCTAGTTTAGTTAACTTAGCACCTTAAAAAATCTAATTGTGGCATGTGTGATGCTTCCAAACTCTTGATTAGGTGCTAGGTAAACCCAACAATGGTATCAGAGCCAAGCTAGAGCTTTTGTCACGCCCCGCTTCCCAAAATACGGAATACGATGGGTAGACAAGGCCAGCCATGCTCCTACGGTCAAGGAAATGTCCTGCCGTAGTCACACTTCGGCTTCTAGTTTTTCATGGTAAATAGTAAATAATGCACAGGTAATGAGAAATGCAGTAACTGGAACAAAACAGTAATATGAACTGACCTGATTGGGAAACAAAAGATATAACTCTGGATAGCTAAACAAGATGTCCGTAATGTACGTCTAGTCCTGGTCCAGGCTAAATCTTCCCCTCACACTGAGCATGCATACTCAGGTCGTCAGAGCGACACGATAGTAATATAATATATATAAAAACATGTGACAACTCTAACAGTGGTAATAGATATGTGTAACAGTAAATCAATGACAACATGAATATGAATGTGCAGTAATCAATGCAGCGGAACAGTAAAAGCAGTAGAACGATATGCCACGTATGTCAACACAGTAAGTAAGATATATCAATGCCAGTATCCCTATCAGTCTCTAAGTCTCACTGTACAGGTAACTAAGCCTATCGTCAGTCCAAGTGTGAGAGTCAACCACTCGCGAGTGTCCTCCACCCAAGGGCAAGGGACCACGGGCCCAATATGTATATCACGGTGATAATCACATACCCTGTAAATCTCCATATATCTCCCTAAATATATAAGCCGGCATGGGACTCCCGAGATTCTGTTGAACTCACACTCAAACTACCCCACACCCCGTGGTCTACATCAAACGCTAACCATAACCCTAAATAACAATCGGTCTGTGACAAGTCTGCGCGAGAGTTGGAGGCAGGACCTCCATCAAGCACGTCCTGACTAATACCTAAGATAAATGGCAGTGTCTGGTGCCTTATCTGTGATACCCGTGCAAGAGCTTCCATAAGTGTCCCATACCACTTATAGTCACACGTACACGTGTCCCACAGACGTCGATAATGTAATATAATAATAAGGTTCACTGATTGTGTACAAGTACGTATCACTTTCACTTATTCACTTATACACGTACACTGACGTACTTGCCACAATCATCACTAATACCTAACACTGGGTAATGCACGTTATCACTAGGTTATCAAATGCAGTGACATGTATATGATATGATGCGTGAACAGTATGTAAAGCATGATTAATGTGTCATAAAAATAGTATTCTATCACTTGCACGATTTATCATGAATCGTACGTGTACAGTTTAGCGAAACGATAAACATGTAATAATTAGTATGTTCAGTTATCTATCCATATAATTTAGTTTCACGCCAATCGGGTTCCAGGATCATTAATTATAGCCATTTCATTTTAAGCGTTCACGGCTGGAAATCCGGTTTCAGAATCGGAAGTCCGTTTTTCAACGCAATTTAATCCCAGTTGGGATCATAATTTAGCGACGCTACAGTTGAATGAAATCCAGGATTTTCAGTAAGGTTTTCAACGCAATAGACAGATCTTCAATCGCATCTTCACGTCAGGAGATATACATTATTCAATACTAGTATGCCAGTTCTGATTCTGTTGGGACTGTTATGCGTCCCGATCTTTTATATTACAGATAAAATAACAAACGATAACGAAACAGAATGAAACTACTTGTGTTGTCTAGCTAACAGATTTACCTATAATAAACAGCGGAGTTCCGCAACCTACGAGTTAAGGAAATCCTGTGGTACCCATTACGGAACAGTAAGAAACAATTGAAGTCGCTCTGGACTGCAGTCCAGAGTCGTACTCCGATCCAAATATTAACACAGTTTGAGTACAGGAATATCCGGAAACTAGTATAGGGTTAGTTCGTCGAGTTGGGTTCGATTTGAGCCCTCGAACGCATCATTCCAGTATGTATAATATTTATGGTGATTTTAACGGTTTTCAGGTACAATAAAATTCCAGTTTTACTAGTAAACTTGGGGGTCGTCATTTTAATCTTTAACAGTCGTATTTTCTAATGAAATTCACACACTAGAATCATAGGCTTACGGGCCAAACTATACAAGTGAGTGCCATCAATTTAAGCGAGAATTCCCATAGGGAACACGCATCGAACAGTTGAGTCGTTTAGTGTAACAGAAAGTAAAGCATGGAATATATATATGATTATAATTTATAATTAATAATAAGTAGCATGTAGCAAGTGGGGACTTGCCTGGAGGCGTTGGGGCACACGGCAGCGACAACGACACACGTGCGGCACGACAGTGACACACGCGCGAGCGACAACGTCAAGATTTGGCCCCGGCTTGAACTGGGTGGCGCGGGCTCGGTTGAGTTGATTTTGCTAGAAGGTTTTGAGATAGAGAGAGAATTAGAGAGAGAGAGGGATAAGTGAGAGAGATTGAGAGAGAGGGAACAGAGAGATGTGTGAGAGAGACCAGAGAGAGAGAGAGTTAGAGAGAGATGAGTGAGAGATGGTTAGAGAAACAGAGATTGAGTATTGAGAAGAGAGAGGAATGAGGGAGAGAACTGAGTGAGAGAGGGATTAGAGGGGGGGAGTGAGTGAGAAAGAGAGAGACGCAGAGAGGGTGACAAAGAGAGAGAGAACCAAAGAGGGATTGAGAAAGAGAGAGTGAAAAACAGAGGAGAGGAGAGGAGAGAGAAGGAGGGAGAGAGATGTAGGGATAGACGATGGCGATGGAGATGATGTTGATGAGGAGGGTGAAGGGTGTCAATGGAGTTGGTGGTCGACGATGGTGGTCGTCAGGAAGACGGGCGCTGGCGGTGAGGGTGCAAGGTGGTCGAGCTCGATGCAGGGTTGGTGTGCAGGGGCGCTCGGCAGGGGGTGCTCGGGTGTGGATTGTACGGGGTGATGGTGGTGCTGCTGATGACGAGAAAGGTGCGGCTATGGGGGTCGCGGTGTTGGGAGGAGGCGGATGAAGAGATGAGGTGGTCGGTGATGGGTGCGTGGGTTGGGAGTGTAGCGAGAAGAGGAGGAAGAAGGAGAAAGTGATGGGAGTGAAGAGGGGTGAACGTTGAGGGAGCGGGTCGCAGGGAAACGTGCGCGTCGTGGGGAGCAACGCTCGCGAGCGTTGGCGACGAAGACGGCGAGGATCGTGGGTTGAGCACGCGGGAGAAAATATAACCGTTGGGGGTGAAGCACAGTGGCGGACCGGGTATTGGGCTTGGGATTTAAAAATAATTCCTCACTTAAAATTCTTGGGCTGAGGGGAAAATGGGCCGGGAAGGGATTTAAATAAATTATAGAAAAGAAAACGGTTGGGCCGAGAAACAATAAGGGAATTGTGAAGGGAAATTAAATTGAGTGCCGGGCCGAGAAAATTTGGACAGGCGGGCTTTGGCCAGCGAAAAAATCAAAGAATAATTAATAAGGGAGATGGGCTGAGGGAATTTGAATGAATTAATTGAATAAATGGGTGGGCTTGGGGTAAAGAAAATATAGGGTATAAAAGAATATGGTTTGGGTTCATCACAAGAAGAGGATTATGAATATTGGAAGAGGGGGCCGGGGTTCTGGGCTCGGTGAAATGAAAAGGAAAATGGTGGGAACGGAGTGTGGGCTGAGGGATTGGTTTTGGGTTTTATTGATGAAGAAAATGGGGTTTAGAATGAAATAAATTTATAAATAAAATAAATAAATTATAAGTAAAATGAATAAAATTGTAAATAAGAATAAATAGAATTCTAGAGTAATAAAATACTGGTTTTGGTATAAAAAGGGGCTGGGTATTACATCATACCACCCTTACAAAAATTTCGTCCTCGAAATTTAAAACTAAACGATAAGTTGTAAAAATTCAAAAGCGGAAGCTACCATATCACAAACTAACACATAATGGTTTACTAGAAATATGTGGACGAATAAATTTGAAAATATATATATAAGTAAGAGCAACATACGGAAAGGTAGGTCTAAATAGGTATAAAGCAAGAATAACTATAAGAGCAACTACAAGTATACGAGAATATAGGTATCAATAGCGAACAATAATAATCAAAGTGTGTTCGATAAAAGTCGAATCCCACATATGTCCGCATCTAAGTCTATCAAAAGCAAGCAGTAAAATAAGTATAAGGCTCAACCATCTAACATAGTAATCATAGGCACACTACTCGAAAAGAAAGTAACGACTATAATGTAGTGAAAGATTTGTCGGTGGTTTAAAACATTTTAGAATATTGTATCGATCAAATAGTTTTAAAATAACTTAGAAAACCCATATCGTGAAAATAAGAAACATGGGATAAAATAGGCGCGGTGTAAGCTCGCGCTACTGAAAATGAGAATAATAATAGTGTGCTTAAAATACTAAAACGGAGTAATCAATAACACTGACCAAAATAATGAAAACTAAATTTTTTTTTTGAATAACACTGTCCCTATATATAGTTAGGGTAATAGGAAGAATACAAAAATGTATAGTCTAGCTAGGGTAATGATTACAAGGAAGTGTGGATCATTCAAAAGTTGGAGTATGGCGGCTTTAGGCTGAAAATCAAGGAGATAGGGATTTGGTCAGCACAGGAAATAAGGGTGAGCAACAAAGGACTACTAGAAGAAACTATGGGGAGAACGACGGTCGGTATATCTTATGAATCAAATATTTGAAGGGTTAACGAACTCGGAAATTTCACAAGATATGTTCTCCTCCCAGAAGGATCTCAGAGGGGCACAGACGAATGATGAAGGGTGGACCTCTAAAAGATCGGGGTGAAGTACTGGTCGATCTGAGTGAGGGTTAAGGTAATGTAAGGAGTAGGGGTGGACAGATCTCAGTAGGAAGAATAATTGTATAGAAGAAATATCAAGCAGCAAATGAACTAAGAAGATTGAAGGATCAGCAAACTCAGCAATTTATTCCATTCTAGAAAAAAATTTTAAACAAAGTATCATCAAAAACAAAATGTGGCCCTAAACTATAGACAGATTTATTTGGCCAGATAAAACAACATCTGAAAGTAATCCCGTCAGTCGCGGTTGTGGAGATTCAGCAGGTTGCGGTAGGCTCGCGCACTCAGGTAGGGACGTCCGTTTCCATATCGCCTCGTAGGGATCGCCATTGGGAGTTCTTCCACAGCAGGGTCTTGACCTTCTGGTCCTTCTTCCTCGGATGGAGCTTCTTCGTTGATGTCCGATTCCATGTGATTCTCATCTTCTAGATTCTCTTCCATGGGGTTTTCCTCCACTGGATTTTCTTCTATCGGTTCTTCCTCGGGTTCTTCCTCCATCGGGTTCTCTTCAGGGTCTTCTTCCTCTTCATCGGAATCGCCTATCATGTCAAACTCTGGGGCGGCTGCTCCTTCGTCCTCTGAATCATTGTTTTCGAAATTGACCTGGGGACCGTTGATCTCATCGTCAGAACTCGTCAGCGTGTGGTCTAAGGAAACGCATGACTGTGCATCCTCATCTAGATGTGGAGCTGCTCCAGGGTGGGCCATGGCCTGAAAAGAAAGTGTCATGATTAGACAACGGAACACATCAAGAAAATAATTTAGTGTACGAAGTATAGAAAGATTTGCGATGGCAGGAATTGAAAAATATCAGGATAACAATGCTGTGATGATGAATAAGGAGAAAGCAAGAGAATGATACATATATTACGATTTAAAGTTTTATTGCATTCAACTAAAAATTCAACGGATATAAGTTTTCAAATGGAAAGAAATATTTATAAGAAGATGACAACATTATTACTGAAAGTAGAAAACATGAAAATTCTTCTTTGATCACTAGGCCGCTGCATCCTCGTCACGCAAATTGGATCCTGTGTTGGATCCGTTTTATTCTCGAAGTACGAACTACGCAATAATCATCACTTGTCAGAAGTGTGGAGAGTGGACGAGTCTCCTCCTTGCAGCTCCTTCCTTTTTGGGCAACCGTTAATGAGATGTTCGCTGGATCTGCAAATCAGACATTTCCCTTGGGCGCGGCGACAATCCCTCTGAAGATGCCCTGGCCTCTTACAATACCCACAACATGGGGTCTTCAGCTGCTTCTGTCGTGGGGAAACAAATTGGCACTTCATTTTCTTCTCTTTTCCTCGTCTAACGGGGATCCCTTTATGATTGGAGACTCCCGCTGGTGCCTGATTCATCTGTCTTCTCAGTCCTGCAGCCAACAAGTCGTTCGTCTGCTCTTGGGCTTCCTTTAGACCTTGCAGTACACTCAGAATCTCAATGGTCCGATTCTGGGGAGCGGATAAAGATGAAGAGTCGTTGGAAGACATGATCCTGAGACAACAATTTTGAGAATGATATAAGTCACAAGCTAAACGAATCAAAATATAATATGGATAGGACAAAGATTCAAGAATATCAGAGGTGATGAGTTTATTACAAGTGGAGAATCAATCGTATGACTTTAAGTCACTTAAACAGAGTACGGTAGTGCAATCGCAACCACGTAACCTTGCCAAGTCACCCGAAACCCTAGTGAATGGATAGCAGAACACTCAATGTGAATATGGATCAAGAATGACAAGCTTAAAACCTAGACCAAGGAATGGCTAGATTGCCAATCTATACCCGGAAAACTGCAATCCTAAACGAAACAAAACCTGGCTCTGATACCAACTAAACCATGTCACGCCCCGCTTCCCAAAATACGGAATATGAGGGGTAGACAAGGCCAGCCATGCTCCTACGGTCAAGGAAATGTCCTGCCGTAGTCACACTTCGGCTTCTAGTTTTTCATGGTAAATAGTAAATAATGCGCAGGTAATGAGAAATGCAGTAACTGGAACAAAACAGTAATATGAACTGACCTGATTGGGAAACACAAGATATAACTCTGGATAGCTAAACAAGATGTCCGTGATGTGCGTCTAGTCCTGGTCCAGGCTAAATCTTCCCCTCACACTGAGCATGCATACTCAGGTCGTCAGAGCGACAGGATAGTAATATAATATATATAAAAACATGTGACAACTCTAACAGTGGTAATAAATATGTATAACAGTAAATCAATGACAACATGAATTTGAATGTGCAGTAATCAATGCAGCGGAACAGTAAAAGCAGTAGAACGATATGCCACGTATGTCAACACAGTAAGTAAGATATATCAATGCCAGTATCCCTATCAGTCTCTAAGTCTCACTGTACAGGTCACTAAGCCTATCGTCAGTCCAAGTGTGAGAGTCAACCACTCGCGAGTGTCCTCCACCCAAGGGCAAGGGACCACGGGCCCAACATGTATATCACGGTGATAATCACATACCCTGTAAATCTCCATATATCTCCCTAAATATATAAGCCGGCATGGGACTCCCGAGATTCTGTTGAACTCACACTCAAACTACCCCACACCCCGTGGTCTACATCAAACGCTAACCATAACCCTAAATAACAATCGGTCTGTGACAAGTCTGCGCGAGAGTTGGAGGCAGGACCTCCATCAAGCACGTCCCGACTAATACCTAAGATAAATGGCAGTGTCTGGTTCCTTATCTGTGACACCCGTGCAAGAGCTTCCATAAGTGTCCCATACCACTTATAGTCACACGTACACGTGTCCCACAGACGTCGACAATGTAATATAATAATAAGGTTCACTGATTGTGTACAAGTACGTATCACTTTCACTTATTCACTTATACACGTACACTGACGTACTTGCCATAATCATCACTAATACCTAACACTGGGTAATGCACGTTATCACTAGGTTATCAAATGCAGTGACATGTATATGATATGATGCGTGAACAGTATGTAAAGCATGATTAATGTGTCATAAAAATAGTATTCTATCACTTGCACGATTTATCATGAATCGTACGTGCACAGTTTAGCGAAACGATAAACATGTAATAATTAGTATGTTCAGTTATCTATCCATATAATTTAGTTTCACGCCAATCGGGTTCCAGGATCATTAATTATAGCCATTTCATTTTTAGCGTTCACGGCTGGAAATCCGGTTTCAGAATCGGAAGTCTGTTTCGCAACGCAATTTAATCCCCGTTGGGATCATAATTTAGCGATGCTAAAGTTGAATGAAATCTAGGATTTTCAGTAAGGTTTTCAACACAATAGACAGATCTTCAATCGCATCTGTACGTCAGGAGATATACATTATTCAATACTAGTATGCCAGTTTTGATTCTGTTGGGACTGTTATGCGTCCCGATCTTTTATATTACAGATAAAATAACAAAAGATAACGAAACAGAATGAAACCACTTGTGTTGTCTAGCTAACAGATTTACCTATAATAAACAGTAGAGTTCCGCAACTTACGAGTTAGGGAAATCCTGTGGTACCCATTACGGAACAGTAAGAAACAATTGAAGTCGCTCTGGACTGCAGTCCAGAGTCGCACTCCGATCCAAATATTAACAATGTTTGAGTACAGGAATATCCGGAAACTAGTATAGGGTTAGTTCGTCGAGTTGGCTTCGATTTGAGCCCTCGAACGCATCATTCCAGTATGTATAATATTTATGGTGATTTTAACGGTTTTCAGGTACAATAAAATTCCAGTTTTACTAGTAAACTTGGGGGTAGTCATTTTAATCTTTAACAGTCGTATTTTCTAATGAAATTCACACACTATAATCATAGGCTTACGGGCCAATCTATACAAGTGAGTGCCGTCAATTTAAGCGAGAATTCCCATAGGGAACACGCATCGAACAGTTGAGTCGTTTAGTGTAACAGAAAGTAAAGCATGGAATATATATATGATTATAATTTGTAATTAATAATAAGTAGCATGTAGCAAGTGGGGACTTGCCTGGAGGCGTTGGGGCACACGGCAGCGGCAACGACACACGTGCGGCACGGTAGTGACACACGCGCGAGCGACAACGTCAAGATTTGGCCCCGGCTTGAACTGGGTGGCGCGGGCTCGGTTGAGTTAGTTTTATTAGAGGGTTTTGAGATAGAGAGAGAGTTAGAAAGAGAGAGAGGGATGAGTGAGAGAGATTGAGAGAGAGGGAACAGAGAGATGTGTGAGAGAGACCAGAGAGAGAGAGAGAGTTAGAGAGAGATGAGTGAGAGATGGTTAGAGAAACAGAGATTGAGTATTGAGAAGAGAGAGGAATGAGGGAGAGAACTGAGTGAGAGAGGGATTAGAGGGGGGAGTGAGTGAGAAAGAGAGAGACGCAGAGAGGGTGACAAAGAGAGAGAGAACTAGAGAGGGATTGAGAAAGAGAGAGTGAAAAACAGAGGAGAGGAGAGAGAAGGAGGGAGAGAGATGCAGGGATAGACGAGGGCGATGGAGATGATGTTGACGAGGAGGGTGAAGGGTGTCAATGGAGTTGGTGGTCGACGATGGTGGTCGTCGGGAAGACGGGCATCGGCGGTGAGGGTGCAAGGTGGTCGAGCTCGGTGCAGGGTTGGTGTGCAGGGGCGCTCGGCAGGGGGTGCTCTGGTGTGGATTGTACGGGGTGATGGTGGTGCTGCTGATGACGAGAAAGGTGCGGCTATGGGGGTCGCGGTGTTGGGAGGAGGCGGATGAAGAGATGAGGTGGTCGGTGATGGGTGCGCGGGTTGGGAGTGTAGCGAGAAGAGTAGGAAGAAGGAGAAAGTGATGGGAGTGAAGAGGGGTGAACGTTGAGGGAGCGGGTCGCAGGGAAACGTGCGCGTCGTGGGGAGCAACGCTCGCGAGCGTTGGCGATGAAGACGGCGAGGATCGTGGGTTGAGCGCGCGGGAGAAAATATAACCGTTGGGGGTGAAGCACAGTGGCGGACCGGGTATTGGGCTTGGGATTTAAAAATAATTCCTCACTTAAAATTCTTGGGCTGAGGGGAGAATGGGCCGGGAAAGGATTTAAATAAATTATAGAAAAGAAAACGGTTGGGCCGAGAAACAATAAGGGAATTGTGAAGGGAAATTAAATTGAGTGCCGGGCCGAGAAAATTTGGACTGGCGGGCTTGGGCCAGCGAAAAAATCAAAGAATAATTAATAAGGGAGATGGGCTGAGGGAATTTGAATGAATTAATTAAATAAATGGGTGGGGTTGGGGTAAAGAAAATATAGGGTATAAAAAAATATGGTTTGGGTTCATCACAAGAAGAGGATTATGAATATTGGAAGAGGGGGCCGGGCTTCTGGGCTCGGTGAAATGAAAAGGAAAATGTTGGGAATGGAGTGTGGGCTGAGGGATTGGTTTTGGGTTTTATTGATGAAGAAAATGGGGTTTAGAATGAATTAAATTTATAAATAAAATAAATAAATTATAAGTAAAATGAATAAAATTGTAAATAAGAATAAATAGAATTCTAGAGTAATAAAATACTGGTTTTGGTATAAAAAGGGGCTGGGTATTATATCATACCACCCTTACAAAAATTTCTTCCTCGAAATTTAAAACTAAACGATAAGTTGTAAAAATTCAAAAGCGGAAGCTACCATATCACAAACTAACACATAATGGTTTACTAGAAATATGTGGACGAATAAATTTGAAAAAATATATATATAAGTAAGAGCAACATACGGAAAGGTAGGTCTAAATAGGTATAAAGCAAGAATAACTATAAGAGCAACTACAAGTATACGAGAATATAGGTATCAATAACGAACAATAATAATCAAAGTGTGTTCGATAAAAGTCGAATCCCACATATGTGCACATCTAAGTCTATCAAAAGCAAGCAGTAAAATAAGTATAAGGCTCAACCATCTAACATAGTAATCATAGGCACACTACTCGAAAAGAAAGTAACGACTATAATGTAGTGAAAGATTTGTCGGTAGTTTAAAACATTTTAGGATATTGTATCGATCAAATAGTTTTAAAATAACTTAGAAAACCAATATCGTGAAAATAAGAAACATGGGATAAAATAGGCGCGGTGTAAGCTCGCGCTACTGAAAATGAGAATAATAATAGTGTGCTTAAAATACTAAAACGGAGTAATCAATAACACTGACCAAAATAATGAAAACTAATTTTTTTTTTTTGAATAATACTGTCCCTATATATAGTTAGGGTAATAGGAAGAATACAAAAATGTATAGTCTAGCTAGGGTAATGATTAAAAGGAAGTGTGGATCATTCAAAAGTTGGAGTATGGCGGCTTTAGGCTGAAAATCAAGGAGATAGGGATTTGGTCAGCACAGGAAATAAGGGTGAGCAACAAAGGACTACTAGAAGAAACTATGGGGAGAACGACGGTCGGTATATCTTATGAATCAAATATTTGAAGGGTTAACGAACTCGGAAATTTCACAAGATATGTTCTCCTCCCAGAAGGATCTCAGAGGGGCACAGACGAATGATGAAGGGTGGACCTCTAAAAGATCGGGGTGAAGTACTGGTCGATCTGAGTGAGGGTTAAGGCAATGTAAGGAGTAGGGGTGGAAAGATCTCAGTAGGAAGAATAATTGTATAGAAGAAATATCAAATAGCAAATGAACTAAGAAGATTGAAGGATTAGCAAACTCAGCTATTTATTCCATTCTAGAAATTTTTTTTAAACAAAGTATCATCAAAAACAAAATGTGGCCCTAAACTATAGACAGATTTATTTAGCCAGATAAAACAACATCTGAAAGTAATCCCGTCAGTCGCGGTTGTGGAGATTCAGCAGGTTGCGGTAGGCTCGCGCACTCAGGTAGGGACGTCCGTTTCCATATCGCCTCGTAGGGATCGCCATTGGGAGTTCTTCCACAGCAGGGTCTTGACCTTCTGGTCCTTCTTCCTCGGATGGAGCTTCTTCGTTGATGTCCGATTCCATGTGATTCTCATCTTCTAGATTCTCTTCCATGGGGTTTTCCTCCACTGGATTTTCTTCTATCGGTTCTTCCTCGGGGTCTTCCTCCATCGGGTTCTCTTCAGGGTCTTCTTCCTCTTCATCGGAATCGCCTATCATGTCAAACTCTGGGGCGGCTGCTCCTTCGTCCTCTGAATCATTGTTTTCGAAATTGACCTGGGGACCGTTGATCTCATCGTCAGAACTCGTCAGCGTGTGGTCTAAGGAAACGCATGACTCTGCATCCTCATCTAGATGTGGAGCTGCTCCAGGATGGGCCATGGCCTGAAAAGAAAGTGTCATGATTAGACAACGGAACACATCAAGAAAATAATTTAGTGTACGAAGTATAAAAAGATTTGCGATGGCAGGAATTGAAAAATATCAGGATAACAATGCTGTGAGGATGAATAAGGAGAAAGCAAGAGAATGATGCATATATTACGATTTAAAGTTTTATTGCATTCAACTAAAAATTCAACGGATACAAGTTTTCAAACGGAAAGAAATATTTATAAGAAGATGACAACATTATTACTGAAAGTAGAAAAACATGAAAATTCTTCTTTGATCACTAGGCCGCTGCATCCTCATCACGCAAATTGGATCCTGTGTTGGATCCGTTTTATCCTCGAAGTACGAACTACGCAATAATCATCACTTGTCAGAAGTGTGGAGAGTGGACGAGTCTCCTTCTTGCAGCTCCTTCCTTTCTGGGCAACCGTTAATGAGATGTTCGCTGGATCTGCAAATCAGACATTTCCCTTGGGCACGGCGACAATCCCTCTGAAGATGCCCTGGCCTCTTACAATACCCACAACATGGGGTCTTCAGCTGCTTATGTCGCGGGGAAACAAATTGGCGCTTCATTTTCTTCTCTTTTCCTCGTCTAACGGGGATCCCTTTATGATTGGAGACTCCCGCTGGTGCCTGATTCATCTGTCTTCTCAGTCCTGCAGCCAACAAGTCGTTCGTCTGCTCTTGGGCTTCCTTTAGACCTTGCAGTACACTCAGAATCTCAATGGTCCGATTCTGGGGAGCGGATAAAGATGAAGAGTCGTTGGAAGACATGATCCTGAGACAACAATTTTGAGAATGATATAAGTCACAAGCTAAACGAATCAAAATATAATATGGATAGGATAAAGATTCAAGAATATCAGAGGTGATGAGTTTATTACAAGTGGAGAATCAACCGTATGACTTTAAGTCACTTAAACAGAGTACGGTAGTGCAATTGCAACCACGTAACCTTGCCAAGTCACCCGAAACCCTAGCGAATGGATAGCAGAACACTCAATGTGAATATAGATCAAGAATGACAAGCTTACAACCTAGACCAAGGAATGGCTAGATTGCCAATCTATACACGGAAAACTGCAATCCCAATCGAAACAAAACCTGGCTCTGATACCAACTAAACCATGTCACGCCCCGCTTCCCAAAATACGGAATACGAGGGGTAGACAAGGCCAGCCATGCTCCTACGGTCAAGGAAATGTCCTGCCGTAGTCACACTTCGGCTTCTAGTTTTTCATGGTAAATAGTAAATAATGCGCAGGTAATGAGAAATGCAGTAACTGGAACAAAACAGTAATATGAACTGACCTGATTGGGAAACACAAGATATAACTCTGGATAGCTAAACAAGATGTCCGTGATGTGCGTCTAGTCCTGGTCCAGGCTAAATCTTCCCCTCACACTGAGCATGCATACTCAGGTCGTCAGAGCGACAGGATAGTAATATAATATATATAAAAACATGTGACAACTCTAACAGTGGTAAAAGATATGTATAACAGTAAATCAATGACAACATGAATATGAATGTGCAGTAATCAATGCAGCGGAACAGTAAAAGCAGTAGAACGATATGCCACGTATGTCAACACAGTAAGTAAGATATATCAATGTCAGTATCCCTATCAGTCTCTAAGTCTCACTGTACAGGTCACTAAGCCTATCGTCAGTCCAAGTGTGAGAGTCAACCACTCGCGAGTGTCCTCCACCCAAGGGCAAGGGACCACGGGCCCAACATGTATATCACGGTGATAATCACATACCCTGTAAATCTCCATATATCTCCCTAAATATATAAGCCGGCATGGGACTTCCGAGATTCTGTTGAACTCACACTCAAACTACCCCACACCCTGTGGTCTACATCAAACGCTAACCATAACCCTAAATACCAATCGGTCTGTGACAAGTCTGCGCGAGAGTTGGAGGCAGGACCTCCATCAAGCACGTCCCGACTAATACCTAAGATAAATGGCAGTGTCTGGTTCCTTATCTGTGACACCCGTGCAAGAGCTTCCATAAGTGTCCCATACCACTTATAGTCACACGTACACGTGTCCCACAGACGTCGACAATGCAATATAATAATAAGGTTCACTGATTGTGTACAAGTACGTATCACTTTCACTTATTCACTTATACACGTACACTGACGTACTTGCCACAATCATCACTAATACCTAACACTGGGTAATGCACGTTATCACTAGGTTATCAAATGCAGTGACATGTATATGATATGATGCGTGAACAGTATGTAAAGCATGATTAAGGTGTCATAAAAATAGTATTCTATCATTTGCACGATTTATCATGAATCGTACGTGTACAGTTTAACGAAACGATAAACAGATAATAATTAGTATGTTCAGTTATCTATCCATATAATTTAGTTTCACGCCAATCGGGTTCCAGGATCATTAATTATAGCCATTTCATTTGAAGCGTTCACGGCTGGAAATCCGGTTTCAGAATCGGAAGTCTGTTTCGCAACGCAATTTAATCCCAGTTGGGATCAGAATTTAGCGACGCTACAGTTGAATGAAATCTAGGATTTTTCAGTAAGGTTTTCAATGCAATAGACAGATCTTCAATCGCATCTCCACGTCAGGAGATATACATTATTCAATACTAGTATGCCAGTTCTGATTCTGTTGGCACTGTTATGCGTCCCGATCTTTTAAATTACAGATAAAATAACAAACGATAACGAAACAGAATGAAACCACCATTGTTGTCTAGCTATCAGATTTACTTATAATAAACAGTGGAGTTCCGCAACATAAGAGTTAAGGAAATCCTGTGGTACCCATTACGGAACAGTAAGAAACAATTGAAGTCGCTCTGGACTGCAGTCCAGAGTCGCACTCTGATCCAAATATTAACACAGTTTGAGTACAGGAATATCCGGAAACTAGTATAGGGTTAGTTCGTCGAGTTGGCTTCGATTTGAGCCCTCGAATGCATCATTCCAGTATGTATAATATTTATGGTGATTTTAACGGTTTTCAGGTACAATAAAATTCCAGTTTTACTAGTAAACTTGGGGGTAGTCATTTTAATCTTTAACAGTCGTATTTTCTAATGAAATTCACAAACTAGAATCATAGGCTTACGGGCCAAACTATACAAGTTAGTGCCGTCAATTTAAGCGAGAATTCCCATAGGGAACACGCATCGAACAGTTGAGTCGTTTAGTGTAACAGAAAGGAAAGCATGGAATATATATATGATTATAATTTGTAATTAATAATAAGTAGCATGTAGCAAGTGGGGACTTGCCTGGAGGCGTTGGGGCACACGGCAGCGGCAACGACACACGTGCGGCACGGCAGTGACACACGCGCGAGCGACAACGTCAAGATTTGGCCCCGGCTTGAACTGGGTGGCGCGGGCTCGGTTGAGTTGGTTTTGCTAGAGGGTTTTGAGATAGAGAGAGAGATAGAGAGAGAGAGGGATGAGTGAGAGAGATTGAGAGAGAGGGAACAGAGAGATGTGTGAGAGAGACCAGAGAAAGAGAGAGTTAGAGAGAGATGAGTGAGAGATGGTTAGAGAAACAGAGATTGAGTATTGAGAAGAGAGAGGAATGAGGGAGAGAACTGAGTGAGAGAGGGATTAGAGGGAGGGAGTGAGTGAGAAAGAAAGAGACGCAGAGAGGGTGACAAAGAGAGAGAGAACCAGAGAGGGATTGAGAAAGAGAGAGTGAAAAACAGAGGAGAGGAGAGAGAAGGAGGGAGAGAGATGCAGGGATAGACGATGGCGATGGAGATGATGTTGACGAGGAGGGTGAAGGGTGTCAATGGAGTTGGTGGTCGACGATGGTGGTCGTCGGGAAGACGGGCGCCGGCGGTGAGGGTGCAAGGTGGTCGAGCTCGGTGCAGGGTTGGTGTGCAGGGGCGCTCGGCAGGGGGTGCTCGGGTGTGGATTGTACGGGGTGATGGTGGTGCTGCTGACGACGAGGAAGGTGCGGCTATGAGGGTCGCGGTGTTGGGAGGAGGCGGATGAAGAGATGAGGTGGTCGGTGATGGGTGCGCGGGTCGGGAGTGTAGCGAGAAGAGGAGGAAGAAGGAGAAAGTGATGGGAGTGAAGAGGGGTGAACGTTGAGGGAGCGGGTCGCAGGGAAACGTGCGCGTCGTGTGGAGCAACGCTCGCGAGCGTCGGCGACGAAGACGGCGAGGATCGTGGGTTGAGCGCGCGGGAGAAAATATAACCATTGGGGGAGAAGCACAGTGGCGGACCGGGTATTGGGCTTAGGATTTAAAAATAATTTCTCACTTAAAATTCTTGGGCTGAGGGGAGAATGGGCCGGGAAGGGATTTAAATAAATTATAGAAAAGAAAACGGCTGGGCCGAGAAACAATAAGGGAATTGTGAAGGGAAATTAAATTGAGTGCCGGGCCGAGAAAATTTGGACTGGCGGGCTTGGGCCAGCGAAAAAATCAAAGAATAATTAATAAGAGAGATGGGCTGAGGGAATTTGAATGAATTAATTAAATAAATGGGTGGGTGGGCTTGGGGTAATGAAAATATAGGGTATAAAAGAATATGGTTTGGGTTCATCACAAGAAGAGGATTATGAATATTGGAAGAGGGGGCCGGGCTTCTGGGCTCGGTGAAATGATAAGGAAAATGGTGGGAAAGGAGTGTGGGCTGAGGGATTGGTTTTGGGTTTTATTGATGAAGAAAATGGGGTTTAGAATGAAATAAATTTATAAATAAAATAAATAAATTATAATTAAAATGAATAAAATTGTAAATAAGAATAAATAGAATTCTAGAGTAATAAAATACTGGTTTTGGTATAAAAAGGGGCTGGGTATTACAGTTTTAGAGTAACCTAGATGACGTTAAAAACCTCAAACGAACGAACCATGTCGCTCGGATCATGCTCTCTGAAAATTTTTCAAAAAGTTAGATTTTTTCACATTAAAAATACTCAGAAAAATGTGCAGGGAATTGTATGGGCCCACAGGAAGAACAAAGCCCTAACTCGACTTAACGACCGCGGAACCGCGGCCACAATGGTCATTTTGCGGCGGTTCCGCGGTGCCGTTGGTGAGGCGTGGACTGTGCCTTCTTGTGCTGGCCCGTATGAGCTTGTAGCAGTCTCTGGTGTATTTTAAAATTGCTTAAGTGTTGAGCTTTCTGAGAATTATTTGGGTAATTGATCGTTCGATCAAATTTTTTTACTGCGCTTAGTATTTGAGAATGTGATACAATAATTGGAATCTACAAATTTGTTTGTTGCGTGTAAATATAACATTTCGGTCTCGGGTTTAATCGGAAATATTGTTGAATTATCCGACTTAATTTGAAAAGTGTTTTCATGGGTGAGACCTAAATGTGAGCTTTACATTGTTGAACATGAAATCTTTGATATGTGATATCCCGGGTTTTTGATATCTAAGGGCAGTTATGATTCCAATTGTTGTAGTTTTTCAATTTCTTTTCTGCGACCGTAAGTGTAGTATGTGTTGTATCGCCGATTTCGTTGCTATAGATCAACGACAATCGGAGTACGCATACTTGCTTACGTTGATGATATGAGATATTATGCATTGCTGTGATATGATGTGCAGGATTGTCGTGATGGAATAGCCGGGGGTTTTATGTGAGATGAGAGTTTATTTTCATTCATGTATAAATCAATTGTATGTAATATTCTTTTATTTGGGGCACTTCCGGGTTGAGGATGATGTCTCCATTATTGTATATTATTTACTTTTCCGCATTAGGATAGACCCAAGGAGGGGAGCATAAGTGACCGGGTTCTAGGGTTTAGTGGGAGGCCATCTCGAGGAGTCGAGACCGGGTCTCCTAAACTCTAGAATTGGTAGGGTCACTTGCCGCTCTTGTAGGGGTCTAGGGGTGTGGACTTGGCTATTCATCACGACTGTGGAATCCGTAATTTCTATTGTTGGCTTAATACAAAATACGGACATCCTAGATATCCTTTTATTTTCATATGTGCTTCTGCTGTTGATATTCTGTAATGTGATTACTTAGTATCTGAGACGAATGGATTATTATTATATATATGATATATAATAAACGTTGCTTATGTTTTACACCCGCGCTAGTCTCGCCCCGCTATGCCGTTAGTTAAGTAACCTAACGGTGCATAACGGGACATTGTGGCGAATGCGGATGGCATAAGTGTACATTCTATTTTCGTTTCTTTTCTGTGATGGCTTAGGAACTTAAATGATGGGACTACATTAATAAAATTAATGTAAAGAAAAAGAAACCTAAAGATGTTGTAGAATCAGATTTGAAACCCACTCGGCCTTTTTATGAAAAATGCAAGTTTCAAAAGATGCGGAGCTTAAGCCACTCCTTTTCTAAACTGTTTTGATTCTACAACGAGATTAAGTTCAAAGCGTTAAAGGTTTTCATAAAAAACATTCGCAACCCTCCGTCATTTTAGGAAGCAGAGTACTTAGTATTCGTGCTATGTATGTTGATTATAGTCAAGGCGTAGTGTACGGTAGCTAAGTGATGTCTTCCTACAAAGCATATTATGCGATCAGTTAGGACATTCATGTGATTATGTTTATCATAGTAAAGGGTCATATGGGTGGGTCTAGTTAATCTCGAAATGACGTGTAGAACTTGACTAGTGCTTATGATATGTTGACCATAGCCAAGGTCATAAGTAGTTAGGGGTAAAAACCATATCGGGAGTTTCAAGAGTTGAAATTTGCAATGAGATTGAATACCATCTATATAATAGTTGGATCCCGATCCCACTGTGAGTAAGAGTTACTCCCAGGAGAGTTTTGCACTTTACAATTAGCTAATCCAGTAGGTGTCTAGAAAGGTGTTAACGGGGTTTGACCTCTGGGAAAACGAGATTTATTTTAATTAGGTCCGTGCGAAAGCACGGGGAACCTCCCTCAAAGTACCGACACTGGCCTGGGTGACCGATTAGCGAAACTGTAGAATGCAATTAATCCTGACTGGTTTTCTTTTTATGTTTTGAAAGAAAATTTGATAAAAGCAGTGGGAGACATCGATTAGATAAGATAATAACCAATCTAATTGTTTGCAAGAGCATTTCGCTGAGTGTATTCTTTTCTCTCTCCTAATGGCAGATACCGATGACGGGACTTAAGTTTCTTTTAGAGAAAAACAAACTGACAGGACCGAATTATAAAGAATGGTTGAGGAACTTGAACATTGCACTCACATATGATAAAGTATCATATGTCCTCACTACTAAAGCCCCGCCTGTCCCAGGACCTGAATCATCTGTTTCGGATAAAGAGATCCGAAAACATGGGATATTGACTATGACACGGCCAAGTGCCTCGCGCTTGCTTCTATGGACAGTATTCATCAGAAGCAACACGAGAAGATGGATGTTCAATCCATCTTTCTTCATACAAAGGAATTGTATGAAGAGCAATTTCGGACTTTACGATACGAGACATCTCGAAAGTTGTTTCAGATGCATATGGCCCCTGGAACATCAGTATGAGAACATGTTCTGAAGATGATTGGTCTTATAGAAGAACTTGAGGAACTGGGATGGACCATGGATAATGAGCAATATACAGATATTGTTCTACAATCCCCCCCCGGCTTTGCTCCGTTCATAGTGAATTTCAATATAAACGATTTGGAGAAATCATTTCCTGAACTTCTCAATATGTTGAGAAGTGCAGAGAGCACGCTTACGACAGCGAAGACTCCCGCTCTGCTTGCTGGGCCATTTTCTTCTTCCTTCATAAAAGCCAAGGCCAAGGAAAAGAAGAAGAATAAACCCATCAAACCGAAAGGTGGAGTTCAAAAGGCAAAGGGGAAAGACAAATCTGGGTCCGCGGGAAGTGGAAAAGGAGAATGTTTTTACTGCCACAAGTCGGGAAATTGGAAACGCAACTGTGCTGTGTATTTTGCTGATCTCAAGAAGAAGAAGCATGTTGATACTTCCGCTTCAGGTGTGTTTGTAACTGAAAACTGGTTTTCTATAAACTCTGCATCTTGGGTATTAGATACCAGTTCTGGTTCTCACATTTGCAATTGTATGCAGGGATTCAGAAACAGTAGAGTTTTGAAGACTGGTGACCATACTCCGCTGGTTGGAAATGGTTCCAATGTACATGTTGTATCCGTAGGAGAGTATCATCTGGGGTTGCCTTCGGGTTGTATTTTTGTTTTGAACTCGTGTTATTATATACCAAGTATGCTATGTAATATAATATCCATTTCTTTATTGGACAATGAAGGATATCATTTTGTGTTGCAGACTAATGTTATGAACATTAACTTGAATCAACAGTTGATTGGGTATGGTATACTAAATAACGGTATTTACGTCCTGAACCAACACACAGTTTTCAATATACAACATACTAATAAAAGAAAGTTTTCAGATATAAATGAAGCTTTTCTTTGGCATTGTAGACTTGGTCATATTAATGAAACAAGACTAAACAAGCTACATAAAGATGGATATTTAAATTCTTTTGAATATAAATCTTATGCGACTTGCCAGTCCTGTATCAAAGGTAAAATGACCAAAACTCCGTTTACTAGACACGGAGAAAGAGCTGTGGAACTCTTGAGCCTCATACATAGTGATGTTTGCGGACCAATGTCTATACATGCTAGAGGCGGTTTTTCTTACTTCATTACTTTTACTGATGATTTCTCAAGATTCGGACACGTGTTTTTGTTAAAGCATAAATCCGATGCTTTCGAGAAATTCAAGGAGTACAAATTTGAAGTAGAAAAACAAACAGGCTTGAGTATCAAGAAACTTCGATCGGATCGAGGTGGAGAGTATTTAAGTACAGAATTTTCAGACTTCTTAAAAGAGAATGGGATTCTCTCTCAGCTCACTCCTCCTTACACGCCACAGCACAACGGTGTGTCAGAATAGAGGAATCGTACCTTATTAGATATGGTACGATCCATGATGTGTGATGCTGAGTTACCGCTTCCTTTTGGGGACATGCATTGGAGACATCAATGTATCTGTTAAACAGGGTTCCAACCAAGACCGTGACTACCACTCCATATGAGATATGGAGTGGAAAGAGACCATCTCTTAAAAGAGTTAGGATATGGGGTTGTCCGGATTTTGTTAAAAAGCAGAATCCAGACAAACTCGAGACACGATCAGTCATGTGTAAATTTGTGGGATATCCAAAACATTCATATGAATATCTATTCTACCACAAGGAGGAACAAAAGGTGTTTGTTAATCAACATGCCCCATTTTTAGAAGATGAGATTTTTACAAAAGGTGATGATGGCAATGCGGTAGAACTAGAAGAGGTTCTAGAGACACATATTACTCATGACGAATTGGTTGAAACTGACGTTGCAGTAGAACTTCAAGAACCACAGCCGCTCCGGAGATTTAGTAGAACTTCTCGCCCACCGGAGAGATACTATGGTTTTCTCATTGATGGTGATAGAGAAGATTGCATCATGGATGATGATGACCCTACTAGTTTTCAGCAAGCTATCACGAGTGGTGACTCAGTGAAGTGGCTGGAAGCCATGAGATCCGAAATGGAGTCCATGTACACCAACAAAGTATGGACTTTGGACGTTGCACCTCCTGGGATAAAACCCGTAAGGTGCAAATGGATCTTTAAGAGAAAGATTGGTGTAGATGGACAGGTAGAGACCTATAAAGCAAGGCTTGTAGCGAAAGGTTTTCGTCAAAGACCAGGATTGGACTATGATGAAACTTTCTCTCCAGTAGCAACGCTTAAATCCATTCGGATCCTACTTGCTATTGCTGCTTACTACGACTATGAAATCTGGCAGATGGACGTTAAAACTGCATTTCTAAATGGCGATTTAGAAGAATGCGTTTATATGGATCAGCCAGAGGGCTTCATTGACAGTGGGAGCAGCGGGAAAGCATGTAGGTTGCTTAAATCCATTTATGGATTAAAGCAGGCCTCACGGAGCTGGAACATCTGCTTTGATGATACAATCAAAGAGTTTGATTTTATCAAAAATATAGATGAACCATGCATTTATAAGAAGATTGTAGAGAGTACTGTCACATTCCTAGTATTGTACGTGGATGACATTCTCTTGATAGGAAATGATATTCCTATGCTACAATTGGTCAAATTATTCTTATCACAAAGGTTCTCCATGAAAGACCTGGGTGATGCCTTGTGCATGTTGGGCATAAGGAACTATAGAGATAGATCCAAGAGGTTATTAGGATTGTCCCAATCAAAGTACATTGACACCATCCTAAAAAGGTTTAGTATGGAAGATTCCAAGCGTGGTGCCTTGCCCGCTTGTTATGGAATCACTCTCTCCGAAGACTTCTGTCCGAAGACTGATGAAGAAAGAGCTCGCATGAGCGTTATACCCTACGCTTCAGCCGTAGGTTCTATAATGTATGCGATGTTATGTACTCTCCCTGATGTAGCTTATGCCCTAGCTGTAGTAAGCAGGTATCATTCCAACCCAGGGGAGAAACATTGGATAGCAGTGAAGAACATTCTTAAGTACTTGCGAAGGACTAAAGAACTGTTCTTGGTGTATAGTAATGGGGATCTCCAAATGGAGGCCTTTACCGATTCCAGCTTCTAAAGTGATAAGGATGACAGCAAATCTATCTCAGGGTTTGTATTTACCCTCAATGGAGGGACGGTTAGTTGGAAGAGTTCTAAACAGGATACCGTTGCAGACTCCACGATAGAAGCTGAGTATATTGCTGCAAATGATGCTGCCAAGAAAGCCGTCTAGATGAGGAAGTTCATCGCGGAACTAGGAGTAGTTCCAACCATTGTTGATCCAATACAATTGTATTATGATAATAATGGGGCTATGGCATTAGCCAAAGAACCAAGGTCCCATCAGAAGTCCAGACATATCCTGAGGCGATATCATTTGATCCGGGAGAGAGTAGATCGCCAGGAGATCGAGATTCGGAGAGTAGATACAAAGAATAACACCGCGGATCCACTCAACGAGGCCCTTCCACAGCCGCAGCATGAGCGACTTTTTGAGATGTTGGGTATGAGATATGCCAATAATTAGCCTTAGTGCAAGTAGGAGATTGTTAGATATATATATGCCCTAAAGGCCATTATATGTATAGTGGATGCTTGGACGTATATATATGTATATAGATGACTTTCTTGCTCGACATGATAGTATGCTATCTGGTTTACTTTATCTTGACATGTTCATTTGATCATGCATCTTATTCATTTGGTACATGTTGATAAAGCCCATAGCATATTTGCTTGACTACTGGGACTATGATGTAGATCGTACTAGTGGGACACCTGTTGTTTATAAGCATATCCTTTAAACTGTTCTTAGTTGTGGGTATATCGAGATGGGGCATCGATATTCTAGAGTAGACTAGCGTATACCATTCTTATCCCATATGATGGGCGATGGATGATCTCATATCCATCTGGTGTGTTGACACCAAATATTGTATGCGGGTGCTCAGTGGAGACTGGGTACACTGAACGGACTCGCCGAGAACTCCTATGTGGTATTATATCTATCATCGGATAGCAGTTCTCAGGTGACACCGGTACAGGTTAGTCTGTAGACCCAAGATCGTCATAGAGTCTTGTGTATCCACCCACTGTACTTTGATCTCCACCCTACCACGGCTCTAGTGAGTCGTGAAAACAGGTGGACTTTGGGTACAGTCCCGAGGCATATGGAGGCAATGAGAGATAGGTGGGATTTCGTCTCTCCCGGTATTGGCTATAACAGGAAGTCCCTGGCCAGGGCTGCTGAGATTTACTGATAAGTGTTATCAGTAGTTTCTCGATCTGTTATGAGCCATTCACCGGCATGACTTATTGAGTTATTGGGGTCGACAATTCCATCCCTAGACTCGATATGCAGTATATCTGACGAAGAGACCGGACTGTACGGTAAGTATTGCCGGTTGGCTCGACGGGAGTTTTGACAGCTTCGCTGGTTTTCTTTTGATCGCTCAATTCCCGGGTGGCCGTTACGTTTAGCTGACCGCTTGCGGCTTGTGGGTGGTTAATATGATCATCACCTACTGCCGGCGTATTGACGAGTCTTGGAGTCCTACAATGAAGTTTCCTGGCTCAAGCGAAAAGATGTGGTGTGCATATGAGATATGCGCAGGGACCCGATTAAATGCGTGTATGTAATACCGTATATTTAATCGGGCGTTTTTCTATTGGTCGGGTCATATGTGATATGACCGGTTTGTTAAATCAAGTGTTGGTTTAACATTTGACTTTTAGATTAATTCTTTATTAAACCCTTTTCTTAATTGATGCATGCATGCATGTATGCACATGATGATGTGCATGGCACATACATACATACATTGTATCATGGTTGTTGATACACAAATGGTGGCAATGCAAGACTCACATGTTAATAAATATCCATATATATATATATATATATATATTTTAAAGTTAAAGAAATAGAAAATTAATTCATGGTAGGATAATTATCCTTGACCATTCTTTTAACCATAGCTCCCACCATGAGTTAAGTTTCTATATTTCTTTTTCTCCTAAATAAATATCTAGATATTTGTTAACCCTTGGTTAAGGATGAGAGTGGAAAATATATATATATTTTTTTCTATTCTCATTCATTTCACATATCATGATCATTATCTCTTGAGAAAAGCTTAGCCACCATTATCTTCTTCTTCCTCCAAGCTCTCTTGAGTTTTCTCTTGAGTGAGGTTGATAAAAAGAAAGAGTTTTGATTAAAGAATACAAACCATCTCATCATTCTACACACATCTAGCCCATTTGTGTAGGGTGTTTGCTATACTTCTTTCACAAATCTAGTAAAGCAAGGAGCTTTGGGCAAAAGGACTTCGGATGGATCATCGTGGAGAAGGAAAGACTCTAGCTATCTGTTCCAAACTCTCAAAGGTCTAAGGAGTCACCAAGGGAGGTGTACAAAGGTTGTAATCTCTACACTTAGTGATAGAATCTCTTTTTAGTATATGATACTTAGCTTGTTACTCTAAAATTCTAGTTAAGATTCTAGTTTAGTTAACTTAGCACCTTAAAAAATTTAATTGTGGCATGTGTGATGCTTCCAAACTCTTAATTAGGTGCTAGGTAAACCCAACACTTTGCACCCCAAAAATTTTAAAATTGCATGCTTGATGCCGGTTAAAACCCGGTGGTGGTGCTAAGAAACACTTTCACGATTATATTAGTATATACTTATGCTAACGTTATCATCCTTGTTACCACTCGATGTTATTATTATTTTACTGTATGACCTAAGAGATCGTCATACATTCGATTTCTACCCAGTGATGTCTTCTACTCACGAGTTGGCAACTCACCCCCGTTATGCCACAGTTTTCTTACAGGTTTGACCGCACAGATTTAGTAGCGGCTTGCTGGCACACAGTTTCCTTCCGGGTGATTTGCTTTGGTAGGTGGGGTACACTTGCATTGCGACCACCATTTGTACTTGTATTTTTATTCAATTGTATTTAGTTAAAAACTCCATCAACCAGACTTTGTATATTTAGTAGACTTAGAAGATCACAGATTGTATATTCTTTCGGACCTAGAGTCACGGATGTGTGTTCATTCCTTATTTCTGTTTTCTTGATTATGTTTGGTTTTCTTTCTTTTTTGTGTTTGATCTTTGCCTTAGGGCGTCGTATACATATCATTTGTGTGGTTGTGATTCCGCCAATTGGTGAAGAGCTAGCTCCCGCTTGGGGATGCTTATTATTATTTCTTTGTATTGGTTTCGGATTAAAATTTACAAAGGAGGTGCTGCCCAAATTTCAAATGACGAAAATGTTTTCAACTATAGTATATAATCCACTTGTATTTTCATATAACATTACACATGCAATTAAAGAACCTGATTTCATTATACCTTTATTTCAAAACTTCACCTCCACTATTTTCCCAAAAAGGTTTAGATTTCTGGCTTTTAGCTTACTTGGATTAGGTGGGGTTCTATAGACTTTACGTGATTCAAGTGCTAGTCGCGTGCCTTTTCCGGTTCGTGACACAAAGACAACTTCGCATGGAACTATTCCGAAATACCGGGTCTAGATCCAGAAGTAGCGGTATATAAACTGGCCATATAGCCAGGCATAAAGCCAGGCAAACAGGAGCCAATAAGAATGCGTCTTGAACTTAAGATAAGTATCAACGCTGAAGTCAAGAAACTAATTGACTTCGGCTTCATCCTAGAGATTCAATATTTCGACTGGATCGCTACTATCGTCCCGGTGATGAAGAAAAATGGGACGGTTTGCATCTGCGTAGACTTTCGGGACCTTAACAAAGCATGCCCGAAAGACGACTTCTCAGTACCCGTTACCGAGCTGATGATCGATAACACATCCACCCACGAGATCTTCTCCTTCATGGATGGATCTTCAAGATACAACCAAATAAAAATGGATCTTGAGAACCAAAAGTATACCGCCTTCCGGACTCCATTGGGCGTATTCTGCTACAAGGTAATGCCCTTTAGTTTGAAAAACACTGGAGCCACTTACCAGAGAGCTATGACAAAGATCTTCAATGATCTCATACACAAGGTCGTCGAGTGCTATATCAACGACCTCGTTGTTAAAAGTAAACTCATGAGGAGCATCGGGAACATCTAAAAATAGTGTTCCAATGTCTTCGGAAGTATAATCTGAAGATGAACCCTCTAAAATGCGTGTATGGAGTCTCCTCAGGAAAATTCCTGGGATTCATCATTCTTCACCGAGGCATTGAAATCGATCCCTAAAAAATCAAGGCGATTATAGAAATGCCTTCGCCAAGAACCTCAAATAACTGCGGTCTCTCCAAGGAAAGTTCGTGTATATCCGGCGGTTCATAACCAACCTCTCCGGAAATGTCGCCCTTATAGCCATCTGATGAAGAAAAGGACCCTGCTCGTCTGGAATCAGAAGTGTCAAAACGCACAAGAAGAAATCAAACAATACCTGCAAAATCCGCCGGTATTAGCCACCCTGGTTAAGGGAAAACCCTTTATCTTGTACACAACATCCTTCGAAAGTGCTCTAGGTGTGCTATGGACACAAGAGAACGATCAAGGGAAGGAGATAGCTCTCTATTATCTAAGCCAGTTCTCTTGGGGGCAGAAAGCGACTATTCTCCCATCAAAAAGAATTGCCTGGTGTTGATCTTCACAATAACGAAGCTCAGACACTATGCATTGGCGCAAGAGATCCGCCTCATATCAAAGGTAGATTCTCTCAAATATTTGATGTCAAAATCCATACTGACGGGAAGGCTTGCAAAATAGGCCCTCCTACTGATGGAATTCGCGATAACGTATCGACCATTCAAAGCGGTGAAAGAACAAGCCATCGCCGATCTCACGGAACATCTGATACCAGCCGACTCTCCTATAAATTGTGAGCTTTTGGATGAACACACATTCGACGCAGTTCAAGAAGAAAAAGAAGGAAATGAGTCTCAGTGGGAACTCTACTCCGTTGGAGTCTCTTCCATGAAGAGGAAAAATAGAATACTCCCATAATCAAAACCGGGGTGGGTCTTATCTTTGTGACCCCATAAGGAGGAATATTGCATTCCGCCCTCTCCTTGATGGAACCCAGGACCAATAACGAACCGGAATATGAAGCTTTGATAGCCGGTCTTGAGACCGCTATCGATATGGGAATCAAGTGTTAGTGTATATGCCCTAGAGGCCATTACTGTATCATACTAGCTTGTATATTACTTGATGGAAGCTTGGGATATTCACAGTTGTATATACAATCTTGCTCGAAATGGTAGTATGCTACTTGGTTTGTCTCTGCTTTAATATGTGCATGTGTTTCTTTTAGCATATCGCTGATATACAAATTAGTAGAGCCCTTAGGATCTTTGCTTGATTACCAGCGTTGTGATGGCGCTCACACTCGTGGGAGCTGGGTGATCTATAAGCACATCTTTATACAGGTCCCTAGTCGTTGGACTATCGAGACAGGGCATCGATACTCCGGAGTAGACTAGCGTATGCGCTTCTCATCCCAGCGTGGGAGACGGTCTGTCCCACAGCCGTCAGTACGTCGTACTTGAGATAGTATGCGGGTGCTCGTTAGGTTACGAGTACACTGGACAGGACTCGTCGGGAACTGTTGGTTGGTATTATACCTATCGTCAGTTATCAATTCCCAGGTGACATGAGTACAGCTTAGTCCGCTGACTTGACACTGTCACTTCGCCTCGAGTGTGTTCCTACTGCACTTTGATTGCTACCCTACCACGGCTCAAAGGAGTCATGCAAACAGGTAGTTTTTGGGTGCAGTCCCGAAGCACTTGGAGGCAGTGACGGTTAGACAGGATCGTCTCTCCCGGTATTGGGGGTTGACATCGCGCTGTGTCTAGGAGAGCCATTACACGAGTAGTCCCTGGCCAGGGCAAGCAGGATATACTGGTAGGTTTCCAGTGTTATCTCAGAGTGTTCTGGGCTACACTCCGACACGACTTGTACCGCTATCAGGGGACTGACGTTCACCGCCCCCTAGGCCCGCCATGTGATGTATCAGATGTACGGAGACTGTCACATACAGGCTCAGTAGGAGTTCAGATGGGGTTCACCTCGTCAGTCTTCTTATCGACATCTACCTGGGGACCGTTACGTACAGCTAGTGCCGCTTGCGGTCTGTGGTTAAACCCACTGCCAGCGTAGTGTCGAGCCTTTAGAGTCCCATACAGAGAGCTATTCGCCTTTCGGCAAAATGAGTAGAGGTCGCATGGTTTTGCGACAGGGTTCGTTCACATCCGCGCACTTGTGCGCGTTTGCTGTCCGGACAGCTTATACTAGAGGACTTTGGTTTAAGCCAGATCCTAGTATAGATTTAGGATTGGTTTTATCTCATTGTATTCATGTTCCTCGGATCACGAATACGGGTGCGTATGCACAGTTGCTTGAGACAGAGGGAGAGGACTTTGATTAGGGTTAATGACTATTGTCATTTTATTAACCCTAATGCTTATGTGTGAATTATGGTTAATTGATATTAGTTTAATATAATTGTGCATGGTTATGGTTGTTGACCATTTGACCTCCTTGACTTGTTGACCTAGGTTGACACTTTGACCATCATCATTTCATTTGGAAGATGCTCTTTGATCCTTGCAATTTGCATTAAAAATGAAATGATAATGGTCATGTCTTGATTAACCATGACAATTATCTAGCTAATTATCAATTTATAATAATTCACACATATATGTGAGAATGGTTTATTTTTCTCTCATTTTATCATTTGCTTTCTCTCTCTTGTTCTTCCTCTCCCTCAAGCTCTCCCCTCTCATGTGTTGAGAAACACTTGAGCTTGAGAAAAACCTCTTCTTGATAATCTCTACTCTCATCTAGGGTTCAAGGATTAGCATTTCTTGCACCCTAGTTACTTCTAGCTTGGAGTTGAAGCCAAAGGTTGAGGCTTTCGGATGGATCTTTCTTCGACGTGAGAAGACGATAAAGGTGACCTCTTTCCGCTACTCTAAGGAGCAAGGAGAGAAGGACATAAAGCCCTAGGTATAACCTTTCTAACACTTAGCTAGTTTCTAGTTAGCTTTAGCTTGTTTTTGTTTAGCAAAGATCCTTCTTTGTTTAGTCCATGTTGCCTAAGTTGATAAAAATTTGATTTTTATTCCGTTTTCCGCCTCCCCGTAAGAGCCGGGGTGGGCAACGTGGACTTACAGTGGTATCAGAGCCTGACTAAACATAAACTAGTTAGGTAGTAAAGTGTATGGAAGTTCGAATCGGAAAAGTCGCAAAACCGAGTTTTCAAAACCCAAACTTTCTGTTAAATTTTTTCCTGCTCAAAATAAAATTTGTCATACTCCAAAAACCGTCTCAGGGTTTTGTAAGAAAGCCACCAAACCCGGTCCAGTGAATCGACCAAAGCGCCGCGGTTCCGCGGCAATTGCAAGCTATTGTCGTGCAACCGCGGCCGAGTTGGCTCGTCTCTGGGTCGAGTTTGGTGCAGTGTTCTTCTGGCATGGTTTTGGGATTTTTAAGATGGTTTATATGTGCCCAGATTTTCCAGAATAGAAATTTGTTTTCGGGGGCCTATAAATCCGTATTTTTATCGAACTTCACTACACTTTGACTATAAGGGTTATATCTGTGATGTTTATATGTATTGAACGTCGGCTAATCGCTATATGTCGATTAGTCGGGGTTATACATATATGTGATCTGTGTTTGATGATGGTATGTGTATATGAATGTGTTGGATTGTCGCGGGTGAATTGCCGGGGTGGATGTGAGATGAGTGTTTCTTTTTCTTTCATTCACCGTAACATGTAAATTGATGTAATATTATTATTTGTATGGCCGCACAACCGGGTCGGGGTTGTAGCCGTCATTGTATAATTCTTTTTACTGTTTTTGCTCCTAGGATAGACCCATGGAGGGGTGCACAAACTACCGGGTATCTCGAAGTGCCGAGTGGCCTACTCACGGTGGTGAGGGAGGTTACTTCGCTTCGGGTACTTGGCGGGTAGTTTGCCGCACCCGTAGGGGTCTTGGGTGGGGTATTGGCTATTCACCGCGATCGTGTAATCCGCTCTTCGTTGCAGGCTCGAACGGATTGCGGATTCCTAGTATATCCAATGTATTCATCTGTGATCTGTAATGTCTATCATTGCTATATATTTATATATGATAACTATTTAGGCGTTTCTTATGTTTTATAGCCGTGCTAGCCCAGCCCTCGCTCTGTCGTTAGTTAAGTAACCTAACGGGTGATGACGGGGCCCCGTGGCGAATGCGAATGGCATAAGCATACGTCATATTTTGGTTGTTTTCTGCAATGGTAGGATTAAATGATGGGACGCATTAAAAGAACTAATGCAAGAAAATAAACCAAGTAAAAGTCGATTGGAACACTTTGAAAACCACTCGGTTCTTTTCAAAACTAAACTTTTAAACGCGGAGCTTGAACCACTCCTTTTAAAAGCTATCTCGTTCCATCGATTATATCAAGTTCACTACGTTCACGGTTTCGCCAAAACCATTCGTAGCCCTCCGTCATTCCACATGAATGGTCAAAAAGTATTCAAGCTATGTATTTTGGCCAAAGTCAAGGCATAGTGATTGGTAGCTATTGGGTATTCATGTGCAGCATAGATAGATGCGTTGGTTTGGGACAGTCATGCTGCCATTTTGGCCAAAGTTAAGGGTAGGTACGGATGGGTCCAAATTAACCAGGAGAATGACGGGTAGAACTTGACATTTGACTTATGATATTTTGGCCAAAGTCAAGGTCATAAGAGCATGGGGCAAAAATCCACATCGGGAGTTTCATAAGTACTGAAACTTGCTAGTGCTGCATACCATTTGGAGTGTGATAATTCTGGTAGGATTCCTTCGGTTTTATCATGCGATGATATTTGGATCCCGATCCTACTGTGAGTATTTGCTACTCCTCGGGAAAACTCTCACTTAACGATCAATGCTATAAACTTAGTAGGTGTCTAGAAAGGTGTTAGCGGGGCTACGCCCACAGGGAAAAGAGGTTACTTAATTAAGGAACTTCGCGAAAGCGTTGGAAAACCTCCCTCGAAGTACCGACACTGGCCTGGCTGAACGGTTAAGTAAGTATTGTACGGTGAGATTGATCCTGACTAATCCTTTCTTTACGGTTTGAGAAGGGATTCGAGAGACAGTGGGAGCCATCCTGTTTAGACAAACTAAAAACCACTCTAAACTTGCAAGAGTATCATGCTAAAGTGTTTCTTTTCTCTCTCCTAATTGCAGCAACCATTCAACATGACCGGACTTAAGTTATTACTAGATAAAAACATATTGACAGGGCCAAACTACAAAGATTGGCTCAGGAATGTCAAGATGGCAATCACTTACGACAAGCTGGGGTATCTCCTTACCACCAAAGCTCCCCCTGTCCCAGGTCCCAAAACCAGTGTCGTAGATAGGGAAATCTATAAGACCTGGAAAATAGATTGCGTGAAGGCCAAATGCCTCGTACTTGCCTCGATGGACAACGAACATCAGAGGAGGCACGAGAATATGGACCTAGAGTCCATATTTCTTCATACAAAAGAACTGTATGGAGAGCAGTCTCGTATCGCCAGATACGAAGTGTCGAAGAAGTTGTTTTCGGCAAGGTTGGCCGTCGGATCATCGGTAGCGGAACACGTGCTTAAGATGATTGGCTACATAGAGGAGCTCGCGGACCTTGGGACCACGTTGGAGAATGAACTCTATACTGATTTGATTCTCCAGTCCCTTCCTTCCACTTACGCCCAGTTTATTCTTAACTTCAATATGCAAGGAAAGGAGGTTGAACTTTCCGAACTTCTGAACATGTTGAGGAGTGCTGAGGGCACCCTACAGAAGGGTAGGGAGACATCCACTTTGTTTGTAGGAGGATCTTCCTCTTCTAGATCCAGGGCGAAAGCCAAGGGTAAGAAGAAGAAAGCCCCCGCCAAACCAAGAGGCGGTGTCGGTAAAGTGGATACGAAGGGAAAAAGAAAAGCAACAAAGACAGCGGGAAAGCTGGTGGGGAAGGAAGAATGCTTCTATTGTCACAAAAGTGGTCACTGGAAACAGGATTGCAAGGCTTAGAAGGCCAGAACACAGGATTTGAAGCGAGTTGCGGCTTCAGCTTCAGGTGTGTATGTTATTGAAAACTGTCTATCAATAAACTCTACATCCTGGGTATTGGATACCGGATCAGGATCTCATATCTGTAATTCTTTGCAGGCGTTGAGAAAGCGTAGAGTTTTGAAGGCAGGTGACTTGACCCTCAGAGTTGCAAACGGTGCTAGCATGCATGCTGAGGCCGGTGGGGACTATCACCTGGGATTGTCAGATGGACACTTTTTGGTTTTGCGTAGTTGTTATTATGTACCAAATGCAACCTGTAATATCATTTCTGTATCTTTATTATCTAAAGAAGGTTATGAATTTGCATTTGTAAGTAATGTAGTGAACATTCACCTTAATCAAGTTTTGATTGGGTCAGGTACATTGAACAACGGTATATACGTATTAAACCAACCACAGATTTTCAATGTCCAGAATACACAAAAAAGAAAGTCTCCAGAAATCAATAAAACTTTCTTATGGCATTGTAGACTGGGTCACATCAATGAGAGAAGGTTGACTAAGTTACATACAGAAGGATATTTGGATCCGTTCGAATATCAATCGTATGCAACTTGTCAATCCTGTCTCAAAGGAAAGATGACAAAGACTCCATTCACTGGACACGGAGTAAGAGCGAGCGAGCTCTTGGGACTCGTACACAGCGATGTGTGCGGTCCAATGTCTACACATGCACGAAGCGGTTATTCTTACTTCATTACTTTTACGGATGACTTTTCAAGGTACGGTTATGTCTTCTTAATGAAACATAAATCCGAGGCTTTTGAAAAATTCCAGGAATATAAGAATGAAGTAGAAAAACAAACAGGCAAAAGTATCAAGGCACTGAGATCTGATCGAGGTGGTGAATACTTGAGTGCCGAGTTCCTGGGTTACTTAAAAGAGAATGGAATTCTCTCTCAGCTTACTCCTCCATACACTCCGCAACATAACGGTGTATCGGAGAGACGGAACCGAACCCTATTGGATATGGTACGGTCCATGATGAATAATGCTGAGTTGCCGCGATCGTTCTGGGGATATGCGCTAGAATCAGCTGCATACCTTTTGAACCGAGTTCCAACTAAGACTGTGCCTACTACACCATATCAGATGTGGTGTGGGAAGAGACCCTATCTTAATCACATCAAGACATGGGGATGTCCAGCTTTTGTAAAAAAGCAGCATGCGGACAAGCTCGAGGCACGCTCAGTACAGTGCAAGTTTGTGGGATATCCAAAGAACTCCAAGGGATATTTCTTCTATTGCGAAGAGGAACAAAAGGTGTTTGTTTCTCGCCATGCCCACTTTCTAGAACACCAGTTCATAGAAAAAGAATTAAGTGGGAGCGCAATAGAACTGGAAGAAATTCCAGAACCACGAGCTATTACTGAAAGCTTAGTAGAACCAGAGGGTTCGAAAGATCAGGACATTCCCACGCCACTCCGCAGGAGTAGTAGGCGGTCTCATCCGCCCGAGAGATACTACGGTTTTCTCATTGACGGGGATAGAGAGGATTGCATCATAGACTGTGATGAGCCTACTAGCTTCCAGCAAGCCATTCAGAGCGTCGACTCAGTAAAATGGCTGGATGCAATGCGGACCAAAATGGAGTCCATGTACACCAACAAAGTATGGACATTGGACATTGCTCCAGATGGGGTAAAACCCGTAGGATGCAAGTGGATCTTCAAAAGGAAGATTGGTGTAGATGGACAGGTTGAGACCTATAAAGCTAGACTGGTAGCAAAGGGTTTTCGTCAACGACCTGGTTTGGACTATGACGAAACCTTTTCTCCAGTAGCTATGCTGAAATCCATTCGGATCCTTCTTGCCATTGCTTCCTTCCACGATTATGAGATTTGGCAGATGGACGTAAAGACAGCTTTTCTAAATGGACATTTAGAGGAGTGTGTCTATATGGACCAGCCAGAGGGTTTCATTCAGAGTGGGAGCAGCGGAAAGGTGTGCAAGTTGCTTAAGTCCATTTATGGACTAAAGCAGACGTCGCGGAGTTGGAACATCTGTTTTGATGAGACGGTCAAGGAATTTGGCTTTATAAAAAATCCAGATGAACCATGCATCTATTGTAGATTTGTAGCGAGAACTGTAGTATTCTTCGTTTTATACGTGGATGGCATTCTCTTAATAGGAAATGACATTCCTATGCTACAATCTGTCAAGGGGTTCTTGTCACACAGGTTCTCCATGAAAGACCTGGGTGATGCCTCATACATTCTGGGTATCCGGATCTACCGTGACAGATCCAAGAGGATATTAGGACTTTCGCAGTCCAGGTACATCGACACCATATTGAAGAGATTCAGTATGGAAGATTCCAAGCGCGGTAATCTACCGGCTTGTCGTGGGATCACCCTCTCCAAAGAGATGTCTCCCAAGACTGATTTGGAGAGGGATCGCATGTCTATTATACCCTACGCTTCTGCGGTAGGCTCTATAATGTATGCGATGTTGTGTACCAGACCGGATGTGGCTTATGCACTGAGTATGGTAAGCAGGTATCAGTCAAACCCTGGGGAGAAACATTGGATAGCAGTAAAAAACATTCTCAAGTACCTGAGAAGGACTAAGGAAATGTTCTTGGTGTATGGCGGAAAAGACCTCCAGATTGAGGCCTTTGCTGACTCCAGCTTCCAGAGTGACAAGGATGATTCCAAGTCCATGTCGGGTTTTGTCTTTACCCTCAATGGAGGGGCGGTGTGTTGGAAGAGCTCCAAACAGGAAACTGTTGCTGACTCGACTATGGAAGCGGAATACATCGCTGCATCTGATGCCGCAAAAGAAGCTGTCTGGATGTGGAAGTTCTTGAGAGAACTTCAGGTGGTTCCGTCCATTGTTGACCCAATACCTCTGTATTGCGGCAACAACGGGGCTATAGTTTTAGCGAAGGAACCCAGGTCCCATCAGAAATCCAGACACATCTTGAGGCGGTATCACCTGATCAGGGAGATCGTGGATCGCCAGGAGATCGAGGTTCGGAGGGTTGCTTCAGAAGATAACACAGCAGATCCATTCACCAAGGCCTTGCCCCAGACTCAGTTCGAGCGGCTGATCGAGATGATAGGTCTTCGATACGCCAGTACATGGCCTTAGTGCAAGTGGGAGATTGTTAGTGTATATGCCCTAGAGGCCATTACTGTATCATACTAGCTTGTATATTACTTGATGGAAGCTTGGGATATTCATAGTTGTATATACAATCTTGCTCGAAATGGTAGTATGCTACTTGGTTTGTCTCTGCTTTAATATGTGCATGTGTTTCTTTTAGCATATCGCTGATATACATATTAGTAGAGCCCTTAGGATCTTTGCTTGATTACCAGCGTTGTGATGGCGCTCACACTCCTGGGAGCTGGGTGATCTATAAGCACAACCTTATACAGGTCCCTAGTCATTGGACTATCGAGACAGGGCATCGATACTCCGGAGTAGACTAGCGTATGCGCTTCTCATCCCAGCGTGGGAGACGGTCTGTCCCACAGCCGTCAGTACGTCGTACTTGAGATAGTATGCGGGTGCTCGTTAGGTTACGAGTACACTGGACAGGACTCGTCGGGAACTGTTGGTTGGTATTATACCTATCGTCAGTTATCAGTTCCTAGGTGACATGAGTACAGCTTAGTCCGCTGACTTGACACTGTCACTTCGCCTCGAGTGTGTTCCCACTGCACTTTGATTGCTACCCTACCACGGCTCAAAGGAGTCGTGCAAACAGGTAGTTTTTGGGTGCAGTCCCGAAGCACTTGGAGGCAGTGACGGTTAGACAGGATTCGTCTCTCCCGGTATTGGGGGTTGACATCGCGCTGTGTCTAGGAGAACCATTACACGAGTAGTCCCTGGCCAGGGCAAGCGGGATATACTGGTAGGTTTCCAGTGTTATCTCAGGGTGTTCTGGGCTACACTCCGACACGACTTGTACCGCTATTAGGGGACTGACGTTCACCGCCCTCTAGGCCCGCCATGCGATGTATCAGACGAGCAGACCGGAGTGTACGGAGACTGTCACATACAGGCTCAGTAGGAGTTCAGATGGGGTTTACCTCGTCAGTCTTCTTATTGACATCTACCTGGGGACCGTTACGTACAGCTAGTGCCGCTTGCGGTCTGTGGTTAAACCCACTGCCAGCGTAGTGTCGAGTCTTTAGAGTCCCACACATAGAGCTATTCGCCTTTAGGCAAAATGAGTAGAGGTCACATGGTTTTGCGACAGGGTTCGTTCACATCTGCGCACTTGTGCGCGTTTGCTATCCGGACAGCTTATACTAGAGGGCTTTGGTTTAAGCCAGATCCTAGTATAGATTTGGGATTGGTTTTATCTCATTGTATTCATGTTCCTCGGATCATGAATACGGGTGCGTATGCACAGTTGCTTGAGACAGAGGGAGAGGACTTTGATTAGGGTTAATGACTATTGTCATTTTATTAACCCTAATGCTTATGTGTGAATTATGGTTAATTGATATTAGTTTAATATAATTGTGCATGGTTATGGTTGTTGACCATTTGACCTCCTTGACTTGTTGACCTAGGTTGACACTTTGACCATCATCATTTCATTTGGAAGATGCTCTTTGATCCTTGCAATTTGCATTAAAAATGAAATGATAATGGTCATGTCTTGATTAACCATGACAATTATCTAGCTAATTATCAATTTATAATAATTCACACATATATGTGAGAATGGTTTATTTTTCTCTCATTCTATCATTTGCTTTCTCTCTCTTGTTCTTCCTCTCCCTCAAGCTCTCCTCTCTCATGTGTTGAGAAACACTTGAGCTTGAGAAAAAACTCTTCTTGATAATCTCTACTCTCATCTAGGGTTCAAGGATTAGCACTTCTTGCACCCTAGTTACTTCTAGCTTGGAGTTGAAGCCAAAGGTTGAGGCTTTCGGGTGGATATTTCTTCGACGTGAGAAGACGACAAAGGTGACCTCTTTCCACTACTCCAAGGAGCAAGGAGAGAAGGACATAAAGCCCTAGGTATAACCTTTCTAACACTTAGCTAGTTTCTAGTTAGCTTTAGCTTGTTTTTGTTTAGCAAAGATCTTTCTTTGTCTAGTCCATGTTGCCTAAGTTGATAAAAATTTGATTTTTATTCCGTTTTCCGCCTCCCCGTAAGAGTCGGGGTGGGCAACGTGGACTTACATCAAGGAACTCCTCATATATTGAGACTCACAGCTGATTGTTAGTCAAGTAAACGGCGACTATCAGACATGCAAGCCAGAACTAATAAGGTATGATGAAAGAGTGCAGCAGCTGCTGACCCAAATCCTTTCATATACCCTAGAAAGCATACCGCGAGCGGAAAACAGCAAAGTGGATCCACTAGCTAAGTTGGCTAAAGAATTGGCCGACAAAGACCTCGATGACGTAAGGACCATTGTAAAAAGCTGTAGGATCCTCACGCCAGCAGATACATCTTCAGATGAAAACCTAAAAGGGCCACCCAAAACAAAAGAAATGACCGAACAAGTAGTCTTTCAAATAGAGGACGAATAAGAGGTCAGGGACTGGAGGGAATTCTTCATAGACTACTTCAGGTCCCAACGAACGCTCAAAGATGAGTAGTCTAGACATCAGCTCATGAAACGAACTTTGTCATTCTCCTTCATCAATGATACTCTATATAAGAGATCATTCGACTTCTTATGGTTAAGATGCCTAGGGCCGAAGAAAGCAAAGAAAGTCGTCCAAAAAATACACAACGGGCTTTGCGGTTCCCATAAACTGGGCCAAAGATGAAGCTGAAGATAAAAAGAATGGATACTATTGGCCCACGATGATTCGGGATTGCCTCGAATATGCGAAGTAGTGTCACTCATGCCAAATTCACAGGGACTTCATACATCAGCACCCAAATCCGCTGCTCCCGACAGTGACCAGTTGGCTATTCGAAATGTGGGGAACCAATATAATTGGCCCTATCGAACCAGCATCATCCAAAGAACACCAGTTTATACCGGCAACAACCGACTACTTCTCTAAATGGGCAGAAGCAGTGCCGTTAAGGGAAGTGAAGACGGAGAATATCCTCCACTTCTTCAAAACCCATGTCATCTACCGGTTTGGGACTCCACGATGGATAATCTCAGATAACGGACTTGCTTATAGAAGCCACAAAATAAGTCACTTCCCATAGCAGCACAAGATAGACTGGAGATACTCCTCGGTCTATAATCCTTGAGCTAACGGTCTAGTTGAAACATTTAACAAGACCTTGACTAAGATTATAAAAAGGACAGTGTCCAGAAACAAAAAGGACTAGCACGAAAGGTTGCATGAAGCTCTTTGGGCGTACCGAATAACGTTCAAGATGGCCACAAATCCAACATCATATGCATTGGTGTTTAGCACTGAAGCAGTGCTCCCACTGGAGATAGAACTCCTTTCATTACGAGTAGCGGTCCAATACGAGCTAACGGATGAAGAAAATGCTCATTTCAGGCTTGAGGAGCTCGATGATCTCGATGAAACCCGCCTTATAGCACAGAAAAACCTGGAGGCTTATAATGCAAAGATGACATGGTCATATGAAAGACTGACTAGGCCGAGAATATTCCGCCAAGACGAACTCGTGCTGATTGTCAAAAGACCGATGATTCCCAATCGTGCAAAATAGGGAAAGTTCGAGCCGAACTATGAAGGCCTGTACATTATAGATTAGGTCTACCAAGGTAGAGTTTATCTGCTCATGGACATGCATGGCGAAAGGCCATTCCGGCCGATAAACGGTCGATTCCTCAAAAAGTACTACGCCTGAAAGGTCGTGACTTAGGTCAATGGTAGATGACGACGCTTGTGTCCGCTTGCTATCTTTCTGAGTCAAAACTCTGAAAGTGGTCCTTAAATTAATACTTGCCTCCAAAACACGGCGGTATTGGACCGAAACGTCCTTAAACTAAAACTTTGTTCCAAACATGGAGCATTGGACCGAAACGTCCCTAAACTAAAAATGGACCGAGAAGTCCTTAAACTAATATTGAACCACTACGTCCTTAAACTGGCTCTGGACCGAAATGTCCTTAAACTAAAACTTTGTCCCAAACATGGGAACATTGGACCGAAACGTGCCTAAACTAAAAATAGACCGAGAAGTCCTTAAACTAATATTGGACCACTACGTTCTTAAACTGGCCATGGACCGAAATGTCCCTAAACTAAAAACGGACCGGAAAGTTCCTAAACTAACATGTTTAGCCCTACGGTGGATCCCTATATTGATTGCCGTATACAATCCACAGGCATAAACAATTCATACCTCTCCGAGGTCTACATGATGCGGCCTTCAAAAAAAGATCGGAGCCTACAGCTAATGGTGCTTACTTTACGGGCCGCTTAAAAAATGGCACGTCCACAAGTAAAATGGGCACGAATAAAAATCCAAAAGGGCGCCATGAGTAAAAATAGCAGGGCTACCGGCGAATTTGTGAAAACCCGAAAAGGCACGAGCTCATTAAAAAAATGCACTTGCAAAGTCCTCACTACTTTATAAGGAGAAAACACCTGCATGAGATCCTTATGATTCACAAAGGAGCAACACACTTAGGAAGTTATACGACTCTCAAGGAGAAAATGCACTTACGAGATCCTCACGATCCGTCAGGAGAATATACCCTCTATAAGACCCTCACGGCTTGTAGAATTCAAAAGTCTTAAGTTATAGGGATCTAAACCTGTGCTTAAGCCATCAAAACCCCATAAATTTATGCCCTACAGGCGGTCCAATATTGACCCTTGTATAAAATCCATGGGCGTAAATAAATATATTCTCGACTAAGTCCCACGGAGAATGAGAAACATCGTTCAACATGGTGAACGGCACTTGGAGTCCTTACGACTTGCAAGAGAAAATACCACTTAGGAGTCCTTACGACTTCTAAGGAGAAAATACACCTATGAGATCCTCATGACTTGTAAGGAGAAATACCTTTATGAGACCTTTACGGCTCGTAAAGTCGAAAGCCTTGGTCGACAGGATCTTAACCCTGTTTGCTAAGCCTCCTTTGTTCAAATCAACAAAAGCAAATGATGATTCGCTTCTGGGAACATTCCCGTTGTAGCGATACTGATGCAAAAATTGGTATCAGATTCTAAATTCTCAACTCGCAATAAAAGTAGCGAGTAAAAAACAAAAAAATGACATAGCCGAAATGATTGGGCACCGTGAAAATAGCCAAAATGATTGGGCAATCGCGATTTTCGCAATATGAAAAGATGAAAAGAAAGAGCATCGCAGAAATAAATAAAATAAAATAAAATAAATAATACAATAAAAATTTTCTGCCCTACAAGTAGGTCCATACCAACTCTTATATACAATCCATAGGCATAAATGAAAGAAAGGGAACCATATTTTCCCACCATGCTTCGTCAAAAGAAGTTCCGGATCTCGATGGAAACACCTACCGCTTAAAGATCATCTAGGCGTTCGTCCCCATTCTAGCAGGGTGCAGACGCAACGGCCAAATAAAAGTCGAGTTACGGAAAAATTCTAACTCCAGATCTCGATTGCAATACATACAGCACAGAGATCATTTGGATGCCTACCTTGCTTTAGCGAAGAAACAGTGCGACGCCAAAGCAAAAACGAAGTGACGGAATATTCCAAACTTCGGGTCTTGACGGCAATACGTATAAAGTCTAAAAATCATTGGATGTCATCCCACCCCAGAAGGGTGCGATTATGACTCATCGGGGGTTCAAATTAAGTCTAACCTCAAATAAAAAGTGCCACGGCACTACCTAACGCTTGATCTTCCGATGGTAATACAATACTCCAACTTAAGAAGATTATTTGAGGATGTCTTGTCCAGCCTCAGAAGGGATCAGAGACACAAAAGACGGAGGGATACTCGAGCAGCAACTTAAAGGACTGCATATCGAGCAAAACATCAGCCAACGCGACTCTACGATGGACTTAAATCTAGTACCACAAATCTAACGGGCCCCTGTCATAAAAGAGTGGGGGTTATCTACATCCAATATTAGGGCGTGTTTTCCTGTAAACCTAAGGGAGGTAAACTAAAAACTCTCCGAAATGAGTGAATAAATTAAACACTCCGAAATGAGTGAGTAAACTAGAAACTCCGCAATGAGTGAATAAACTAGAAGCTCTGAAATAAGTGAATAAACTAAAAACTCTGAAATGAGTGAATAAACTAGTTCATGCCAGGTTAGGACAATCAAAGGACAGAGAGGTCCAAATAAATAAATAAATGATTTTCATTTATACTTCAAAAAAAAGGGAACTACATACTGCCAGCTAAAGACAACTACAGATGAAACAAAAGACAAAATTAAAAAGCAGGCGCTATTATATCATTCAGGATCTATAGCGGCAGAACGCTAAATTCCGGACATGGATTCTCAAACTTAAAGGCAAGTTTGAGTAAAGCACTTCTGGCTTCATTAACTATCTTCTTATGCATCTTCTCCCGAATGCAAGATTCGGGATCACCGCTGATGTCTTTCATCCTCTGGTACGAGAATATTATCGCTTTTTGTTGGAAAACACGGTGCAAGATAGTGACAAGATCATCTCTTCGTTTCTTCGAGATCAGGCCCATCAGATGTACTGAATGCACTTCACCTTCAGTATCATCAAGCGCTTAGAGCAGCATAGCCTCATTAAGCTCAGGTAGAGCTTCCCAGATCGATCTGACGACAATTTTCAAAAGGGCGGAGCGGCGAGGGAGCAATCGACAGTTGTAATCATTGAAGTGATGCATCGCAGTATTGGGCGACAGTATATTCTTGGCCTTGAATGCGAATCTCCTCATAGGAGACAATCTCCTCGATGTCATACAAATGACTAGCCATTGTACCTAAAAAGGGGCAAAAGAAGCGTTAGCCAAGGGACATGAGTTCATGTTATGGAACTACGGGCAACTCATTAATGATTGAAACATGTGCCCAATAGAGAAATCTAAAAAGATTCTCTAAGGCTTGGTTTAATAATAATAAGAGCTGAGCTATGTTTTATAAAAATGGTATAAAATACCAAAAATTTCCCCAAAAGGAAAAACAATTAAGATTAGAGCACAACGCTACAAAATAAATAGAGTTAAGTCCTAAAAATCTCCAAACAGGAGATTTGATATCAAATGTGTCAGGGCAAACCTCTGTTGATTAAAATTTCAAGAAAATCCTCAAAGGGGAAGAATATCTAAAAATTGAGACCGGAACTAAGTTCTGCGATAAATTGTCAAAACAAAGCTCTGTTGATTAAAATTTCAAGAAAATCCCCAAAGAGGAGAAGATTTGAAGTTAAAATCAGAATTAAATTCTGTTGATAACAAATGAAGTTAAAGCTTCAAGAAAATCCCCAAAGGGAAGACAATTTAAGATTAAAAATTCCTAGAAGTAAGTTCTATGATTATAAATGAAGTCAGAACTTCAAGAAAATTCCTAGAGCTAAGCTCTGTGATTAAAAATGGAGTCAATCTTCTAAAAAATTTCTAAAGGCAAGAGCTAAGCTCTGCTGAAGAAGTCTCTTACCAAGAAAATTTTTGTAGAGTGGTTCTACAATGAAGATCTATGAAAAATGAAGAACCAGGCTTCAAGAAACAAATGCTAAGCTCTAATGGAGAATAAAATTCTCAAGGAAGATGGAAATGCAGCTGTCGCTTAGGGTTTAATGCCCTATTTAAACTGATGGGGGTCGGTACAGATTTCTCAAATCCCAAGATGGATCGGATGGCTCAAAGTTAGGCACTGTTGCACCTATGTGCAAGCGACTTGAGAACAACCGTAGGGTTGGAGCGGCATCTCGTAAGCAACACGATTGCACTGAGCACATGCAACAAGCCGTTAAACCTCTAGGTATCCCTAGTAGGAAGAGTGTTGTCTCCTGAGGGTTTTTAGTGGATTACACCCACAAAATCCCATAATAAAAGAAAGATGGTGAAAGCTACATATAAAGATAAGAACTATAAAAGAAAGATCTCGAAAATAAGAGTTTCCAACTACACTAGTTTTTCGATTGTCATGAGCCCTATCTTAATGGTCATGAAAAATGTCAAAAATCACATCATCCCTCATTAAAACATCGCCTTTAGTCTTCCTCCCTACCTTTCTTCCAAACACCGATCATATGCCCCTACATGTGTGTAAAAGACATCTCTACACTCAGAGAATTCAATTCAAGCTATCATACTCTTGTCCATCTACCTCAGTACTTTTTAGTCGGTGAATATTTTAGATGGAATTGCTCACACATTCTTCATGCAACCGTTAATACTTCTTGAGGTACTAACCAACCAATTACTAAATGTGCTCACTTATTAGGCGTAATTAGTAATTTCCTCGTCTTGCAACACCTAAGACTTAGTAGTGGCCCCCAAACCAGTTGGTCTAAGGCACTAGATGATAAAGCACCCTCGCTATATTTTTTTATGCTGCCTTGGTGATTACAAAACCAGTGTTCATTTTTCTTCACCATTTTATACTTATATGCTTCATTTATATTTTCTTCATACTTTGGCTTTTAAACAGGAGCATTTCAAGGTATCATCTACTATCCCGAGTTTCAAGATGTATGTAAGTGTGTATAATAGGGTATCAATGTTCAAATGTTTGGTCTCAAGAATAGGGACTATTTTTCAGACTTATTTTTATCCTCAGATTGGTGACCTCCTTCATCTTACTAACCCTTAGGACAACAGCTCATAACTATTTAATACTAGTTTTGTTTAAGAAAACATCTAACTTTCTGGGTTTTCTCAAAATCTTCCAATCTTTTAAATGTAATTTTTCACTTTCTAATCTTTCATTATCAAAGAAAAAAAATTGTGCTTATGCAAAGTGTAATGCAAAGTAATGCGTAAATAAGCACAAACCTCCCCCAAACCTGTTCGCAGCAGTGTCCTCACTGTTGTCATCTTTTAAATCTCAAAAACCTATAGCCTTGGGAGGAAAAGTTATTAACGACGATAAAAATAAATGAACATGAAAACCTCCCCCAAACTTATTTTTCATATACAGATATTCAGTTAAATCATTTTTCACACCTTCATTCTTAGGATGAGACAATATTATCGAGACATGGAGGTGAGGCGGAGGAAATTTAGTTATGATAAAGCGACTCCTGTAAAAACAGGAGCTCCTCCGCGCGATCAGTGGAAAAATACGGTTTTAATCTATACCCATTCACTTTAAAAATATAATCGTTTTTAATATTTTCAACTTCAACTGCCCCGTGCGGGTATACATACCGCACCACAAATGGTCCTTTCTAACGAGATCTTAGCTTACCCGCATGAAGATGGAGACGGGAATCGTAAAGAAGGACTTGTTGTCCCGGGGTAAAAGTTTTTCTAAAAAGATTTTTATCGTGGAACACTTTAGTCCGGCTCTTTACTATAACCGCATTATCATAGGCTTCATCGCGGAGTTCTCTTAGCTCATTTTATTGCAGCTTCTGAAAGTTGCAGGCTTGATTGAAATCGAAGTTAAATTCTTTAATAGCCCACATTGTTTTATGTCCGATCTCGACAGGAAGGTGTCAAGCATTTCCAAATACTAGGCGATAAGGAGACATACCAAGATCAGTCTTATAAGCGGTACGGAATACCCAAAGAGCATCCATCAATTTGGTTGACCAATCTTTACGGTTTTTAAAAACTGTCTTCTACAAAATTTGTTTGATCTGCCTATTGGAAATCTCAGCTTACCCGCTCGTTTGGGGATGATAGGGTGTAGAAAGTTTGTGGTTGATTGAATATTTCCGCATCAAATCCTCGAAAGACCGATTACAGAAATGTGTCCCGTTGCCACTAATTATAGCGCGAGAGTGTCCGAATCGGGAAAAGATATTTTCTTTAAGGAACTTAATAACAACCTTGTTGTCATTAGTGCGACATGGTATCGCTTCCACCCATTTCGAGACGTAATCAACCGCTAACAAGATATATAAATTCCGAAAAGAGTTGGGAAAAGGGCCCATAAAATCAATACCCCAAACATCGAATGTCTCTACAACAAATATAGGTTGGAGCGGCATCTCATTTCTTCGTGAAATTCGACCTATGTGTTGACACCTTAGACAAGTTTTGCAATGATCGTATGCATCTTTAAATAATGTAGGCCAGTAAAAACCACATTGCAAAACTTTCTCCGCCGTTTTACGTGGACCAAAGTAACCACCACATGCCTGATCATGACAGAAAACAATACACACTTGAATTCATCATTAGGGACACATCTGCGAATGATTTGGTCGGGACAATACTTAAACAAATAAGGTTCATTCCAGTAAAAGTGCTTTACTCGGGATAGAAATTGATGATTGTCTTGTTTAGACCATTCGCTGGGAATAAGTCATGTTGCTAGATAATTCACAATATCCACGAACCAAGGTTCGTAGGTTACGGTCAAGAGCTGTTCGTCAGGGAAAGAGTCGTTTATTGGTAAGGTCACTATAGGTGAAGAAGAGATGCGTTAAAGATGGTTGGCTACAACATTTTCACATCCACTCTTATCTCGTATGACAAGATCAAATTCTTGTAATAACAGGATCCAACGTATTAACCTGGCCTTAGCATCCTTCTTCGATAAAAGATGTTTTAGGGCGGAGTGATCGGTGTAAACCACTATCGGTGAGCCAATCAAGTAAGGCCTGAATTTTTCTAATGCAAATACAACTGCCAAGAGTTCTTTCTCGGTAGTTGTATAATTAATTTAAGCATCATTCAAGATCTTTCTTGCATAATAAATTGCATGTGGCATCTTATTAATGTGTTGTCCTAAAACTGCACCAATAGCAAAATCTGATGCATCATACATAAGCTCGAACGGGTGGTTCCAATCAGGAGATGATAGAACGGGGGCTATCCTGAGGGAGCTTTTAAGTGAGTCAAAAGTATCCTCGCAATCCGAATCGAAGTGAAATATTGTATCCTTGGCCAAGAGAAGAGTTAAGGGTCTAGCAATTTTGCTAAAATCCTTAATGAATCTCCTATAAAATCCTGCATGACCAAGGAAGGATCGTATATCTTTAATACATTTGGGATGAGGAAGGTTATGGAAGACATCTATTTTAGCTCTGTCTACCTCAATGCCTTTTCGTGGAATGACATGTTCAAGCACGATACCTTCTTGGACCATGAAATGGAATTTTTCCCAATTCAAAGTTAAGTTCTTATCCTTACATCGGGTAAGAACCGTGTCAAGATAATAAAGGCAATCCTCAAAGGAGTCCCCAAATATAGAGAAATCGTCCATAAATATCTCCAGAAAATTCTGGACCATGTCTGAGAATATCCCCATCATACACCGCTGAAATGTCGCGGGATTGTTGCATAACCCAAAGGGCATGCGTCTATAAGAAAAGGTACCGAAAGGACAAGTAAATATTGTTTTATCTTGATTCTTTTTGGCACTGGGGATCTGGTTATAGCCAGAGTATCCTTCCAAGAAACAATAATATTCATGTCCAGCTAATCGTTCCAACATCTGGTCAATGAAAGGTAGAAGGAAGTGATCTTTTCTCGTTGCGGCATTGAGTTTCCTATAATCAATACATACAAGCCACCCAGTTTGGGTGCATGTTTGGATCAACTAATTAGACTCATTAGTTATGACCGTGATGCCAGATTTTTTAGGGACTACATGAATAGGACTTACCCATTGGCTATCAGAGATTGGGTAGATTATAGCACTATCTAGGTACTTGACGATTTCTTTCTTTACCGCCTCCTTCATGACAGGATTTAATCATCTTTGTGGGTCTCAGGTTGGTTTGGCTTCATCCATTAAATGTATATGATGTTCAACAATTAAGGGACTAATCTCTTTGATGTCTGCCATTGTCCAACCAAATGCTTGCCGATTTGATCTCAAGACCATCAAAAGAGCGTTCTCTTACTCTAAAACTGGAGAAGCGGATATGATTACGGGCAAAGACTCATTTTCATCTAAATATGCATATTTAAGATGAGAAGGTAGCAGTTTGAGATCTAATGTCGGCGGAGAGACGATAGAAGGTGGGGTAAGGAAATGATACTCGGACTCCCTAAGAAGTTAATAACCTGTGTAGGATATTGACTCGGAAAGTATTACTGACTTTTGCGATGAGTCAAAAGGTTCGAACTCGAGGGTGGACTCGTCAAAGTTGTCCTCACTATAATAATTTGCTAGATCAAACAATGACATATTAGTGTCGTCGAGATCATTATAGCAAAGTTCCTCAACCTTGAAGCTGTCGGAAGCTATCTCATTGAAAGAACAGACATTAATTAGATGAGCAGAAGGTTCAGATGGTTGACTTCCTAGCTTGTAAATATTAATCTCAATTGTCATCTTCCCAAAGGATAAGTTCATAGAACCGTTACGACAATTAATGACAGTATTGGAAGTGGCTAAGAAGGGTCGACCGAGAATCACCGGAATTTGGTTTCGTGGGTTCGCTATAGGTTGTGTATCTAGAACAATAAATTTCACAGGGAATATAAATTCCCTGACTTTTATCAACACATCCTCAAGCTCACCCCTAGGTTGGGAGATAGATCGATCTACCATCTGGAGAGTGCAGTAGGTAGGTTTCAACTCTCCAATACCTAACTGCTCGTAGACAGAGTAAGGAAGAAAGTTAACACTAGCGCCAAGGTCAAGTAGAGCACGATTGATATTTTTACCCCCAACAGAAATAGAGATTGTAGGACAGCCAAGGTCCTTACGTTTCTTAGGTAATTGCTGGGTAAAACTGTGCTTACATTACTCGTCTTGAATACCTTTTTCGGCACATGAGTTTTTCTCTTCCTAGTGCACAAGTCCTTAAGTATTTTCGCATAAGACAGAACTTGTTGTATAGCATCTAGGAGAGGGATGTTTGTGTTAACCTGTTTAAATAAGTCACGACCCGAAATGGCACGTGACTGGCACTTGAATCATGTGAAGTCTATAGGACCCCACCTAATTCAAGTAAGCGAAAAGCCCAGAAATCTAAACCATTTTTAAAGAAAAGAGTGAAGGAAAAACTTGTTTTAAAGAAAGTGGTTTTAACAAAATAAGGTATTAAACATTTTAAAAGCAACATCATATTTTCCCAAAAATTTCGGCAGAGTCTCCTTTGTAAATATTGGCCCCTAAACGGGTACAACACATGAAATACATAATAATGAATAACGGCATCCCCAAGCGGGAGCTAGCTCTTCGACAATTGGCAGAAACCACCACGCAAGCAATTTAATATACAACGCCGAAGGGCGAGGATCAAAACTCAGAAGAAAACCAACAACTTTAAGAAAACCAGAGAAGAATCATAATAATACAAATACGCAACTCTAAGGTCAAAAAAATATACAACTGGTCTTCTAAGTCTATCAAATATACAAGTCTGGTTGATGAAGTTTACTAGATACAACTGAATAAATAAAAGTACTGCGGTGGTCACGATGCAAGTGAACCCACCTACCAAAGCGATCACCCGGAAAGAAGCAGTGTGCTAGCAAAACCGCCAAGGAAACCTGTACGGTAAAACCTGCAAGAAACTGTGGCACAATGGAGGTGAGTTGCCAACTCGTGAGTAGAAAACATAACCGAGCAGAAATCGCATGTATGACTCTATCCTAGGTCATACAATAATATTCTCATAATATATACCCTGAAACATCTAATCGTGGCGAGGGTAATTATCTAAACATGAGTATGATACCAAGTGCTCGTGTCAGTGCCTCAGGTAGCAACGTATCACATATATGATGTATGAATGCATGAAAACAGAATACATTTTGAATGAGAAAACTGTTTTCTTATCTCAGTGAGATTTCTGTATAAAAATTGAAGTATCATCAATGAAATCTACAGAGAATCCGTGTTAAGCATCGACACAAAATATATATCCCAATATCTCAATATCTCGGGCCCCGGCAATCCGGACTGGTCCATATCATAAAATATCAGTATATCAATGTCTCAATATCTCAGGCTCCGGCAATCCGGACTGGCCCTGGGCTCCGATAATCCGGACTGACCCAAATCATCAATATCTCACGACTACGTCGGTATCCTCCGAATATCCACCGCATCACAAATAACCGGTCGGTAGTGCTCCCCTGCCGGGCTCAACGCCATCATCTGCGACCATCTTGCCCCGGGGTACCGCACCGGGTCCACCATGCACCCGCAGACGGTTCATCCTCCCTCTCGAATCGGGTGTAAGATACTGCTCAAGAGCCGAGAAAACTCATGGTGGACACCTCTCACATCATAACACGAGAAAACCGTAATTTTCTATCTTTTAGAAATGAAAATGAGTTTATAAAATCCTTGCGGTTTCTCCAAATCCAGAAATCTCATGGAAATATCAAATCCCGAAATCGAGAGTAAATAAACAGTGATTTACCGGCATAAAGCCCCATAATATTTCATGACAAATAGATAAATACACATGCATGAATATCTAAGTAAAAGAATGCAATATCTAATTTAGCTCATGAAAGCAAGCATACTACTAATATGTTGAACTACCAGCTAGCAAGTTATATCAATGAAATACTATTTCTAGTGTGTACGAGACATGGAAATTACCGATGATGATGTGTGTGAGCCGGCAAGCAAGTGTACGTGGAGCATACGCATCATCAGTAATGGTGCTGGTGTCCTGACAGCATGGGTTTATAATAACAAAAGAAATCACAAGTACAATCGTGCAATTCGATAAAAACAATATGAATATATGGAAAAAGGTGTAGTAACCGCAACATATAAGAATATACATTTATATATATACGAGTGATATGTTGGAGATAGTGCCCTCAGAGTCAATTATTGGATCACAGGCACGTGATTGCAATGATTGAGGGAGGACCTATCCCGGTACGACAGTCTTACTCGAGATGATAGTATGCTATCTGGTTTACCTTTATCATCGTGTACTGCTTTAGGTGACCTGACAGGTCACTATTGCACGTTGATAGAGCCCCTAGGATTCTTGCTTGACTGCCAGCAGTATGAGGGCGATCATATAAGTGAGAGCTGGAGTCTATAAGCACATCCTTAAAAGGTCCCTAGTCGTGGGAGTTTCGAGACAGGGCATCGATTCTCCAGAGTAGACTAGTGTATACAGTCGAGACCCCGACGAGGGGCGGTGGCCGGTCTCACAAGCCACTGGTGTCAGTTGGATCACCTAAGATGTATACAGGTGCTCATTAGGTTATGAGTACACCGGACAGGACTCGCCGGGAACATGCTAGTTGGTCTTATACCTGACGTCAGATAGCAGTTCCCAGATGACATGTGTACAGGTTAGTTCATTGACCTGGGGATCGTCATTTGTCTCGTGTGAGTTCCCACTGTGCTTTGATTACTACCCTACCACGGCTCAAAGGAGTCGTGCAAACAGGTTTTAGATCGGTACAGTCCCGAGCCACATGGAGGCAGTGAGCGGATCTTCAGGGGTTCGTCTCTCCCGGTATTGGGGGTGAGGTTGCGCTGTGTCTAGGAGAGCCATTACACAAAGTCCTTGGCCAAGGCAGGAGATTTACTGGTAGGTATTCCAGTAGTATCTCAGGGTGTTCTGGGCTACACTCCGACACGACTTGTACCGCTTTTTGGGGTCTGACTTTTACCAACCCCCTAGGCCCGCCATGCGATACTCATAGACGAACGGACCGGACTATTACGGATATTGTCACTGACAGGCTCAGTAGGGTGTCAGGATGAGTTCACTCATCGACGTCACTTTTTGGTCAATAGCTGGTGGCCCGTTACGTATTGGCTTATACCTCTGACGTGCTAGTGGTTAAATCCACAGCCATAGTATTGACGAGTCTTTAGAGTCCACCACACATTCAGTTACTCAGCTTTCGGGCGAAACGTTGTAGAGGCCGTATGGAGATATGGCAGGGTCCGATCAGATACGTGCGGTATTGCACGGATCAGGATCGGACGGTTTGTACTAGTGGCCGTATGGATATATGGCAGGGTTCGATCAGATACGTGCGGTATTGCACGGATCAGGATCGGACGAATATTACTAGCCGGCTTTGGTTTAAGCCGGATCCTAGTTTAGTACAGTGTAGATTTTGTCTCTTTGCTTTTGTATCCGGACGGAATACAGATGCGGGTGTGTATGCACAGTATCGGGGTTTTCCTGTAATTTATTACGGGACCAGTTTTCTGGAGTTGCCAGTTTGCATTCCGTTCCGGCCGGTTTTCCTTTGTTCTTTCCCGGCCGGACTTTTCCGATGGAGAGGGTTATTTGCAAGTTTGCAAATAACATTTTGTGGAGGGTTTATTTGTGAGATGAGAGATTATGATAGCATCTTTGATTCCCTCCATCACTTGCATTAAATGAGATTAGAAAGGGTATGGGTTTGATGTTCATTTTGTTATGATGATGTTTTGTTTATGGTCACCATTTCTATCTCCTACCATCACCTCCCTCTTGTGATATATTTTGTTTCCCTCCACCATTCCTCATGAGAAATGGCCGGCCACATTTTGTAGAGAGGAGAAAAAATGAGAGCTTTGATTTTGGTGGTGTGGCAAAATTTCATTCATCTCATTTTTGATACAAGGAAAAATGAAAGCACCATTTTTCATACCTTCATTCCTCCATCTTCAAAAGGCACCAATACCCCATAGTGAGATATGCACTCTACACTACATTCTATAGCACATCTTGGGCATGTCGACTTGCCAGCTTCATGCCCGAGTTGCCTCGGTATTGAGGTGGGAGCCCGTAAAAGATACAGACGATGTGGTGCCCTTCCGGCAAGGAGGCGACGACCGGAGTTTCCGCAGGAGATCGGGACGACGACGAGAAGACCGGAGGACTCGGATCACTCGGTATATCTCTAACCCGTCTTGTTGTTTGCTAGATCTAGTTTAATGGCCCGATCCGGAGTTTAGTGCGTGGTGGTGCCGGTTTGCAAAGTTCGCAAAATTAAAATTTATCACCATTTCCGCATTTGGCCGTCGGATTGACGGCCGGGGCGCCGCTGTGCACTTACAGTGGTATCAGAGCCTCGCCATTAACTTCGTCTAGCTTCGTTTGATGTGTTTTGCATTTCCGATCGACCAAAATTCCAAAATCTACATTTTTTGTTAGCATCAGTTTCTGTTGAAAATTTTTGGTCTCGAAAAATTTTTCAGGTTGTCTCAGAATGATGTGCAGGGAGTTCTAAGAACACTGGAAAAATTCGACAACATGATCCCTCAGTAAGACCGCGGATCCGCGGCCATTAACCTTTCTTAGGCCGCGGATCCGCCGCAGTAATGAAGGCTCATGTCATCGTTTTTTTGCAGTGGGCTTGTGGGCTAAAAATAGGGGTTTTGGAATATTAAAATTTGGCCCAGAATTTTTGTGAGTGCTACAGTATTGCTTGGGGACCCACTTGTTAATTTTTGATCGATCGGATATTTTAAACACATTATTTCACAGTATTTACATTATATCTGCGACCGTGAATGTCACTTGATTGGTAAATCCAGTCTAACTGCTATAACCCGGTTAGACGGATTTGCGAACGTGACTTTCACGTTGATGTTCTGTGTTTTGCTGTGATGTTGCGGATCGGTCGTGGGGGATAGCCTGGATGCAATGCTAGTACAGTTGTGGTTGTATTATGTACATTTGATATTGCGGGGCGAGCGTCCGACATGTGGACTGCCGTCACTGCCTGATTGTATTATTCTTTTGGGGCACGACCTGGTTGCGGTCGATGTACCCGTTGTATGTATATTTTAATTTTTGTACTAGGATTGCCCCGCGGAGGGGTGCACGGATAGCCGGGTTCTAGAGGGCAACGGGCCCGCATCTCAGGGCATTGAGACGGAAGAGGCTTCACTCTAGAACTGGCGGGCTATTCGCCGCACTCGTAGGGGGTACAGGTTGACCCAGGAGGGGTGCCCAAGTTACCGGATTCCGTGAAGTGCTGGGTGGTCCATTCACGGCGCTGAAGGGGGCTGCCTCGCTTCAGGTTTTGGCGGGTGACTTGCTGCGCCCGTAGGGGTCTAGGATTTCATTGCACAGGCTATCCACACGACCAGGGGAACGTCGAGTTTCAGTAGTGGCTCTGTGAAACTCGGGGATCCCAGATATCTGTATTGTTCTGTGATGCTGTACATTTCTGTGATGTTGCATTTTATCACGCCTTGAGCGAAATACTATATATTGGTATATATATTAGTAGATGTTGTATATGTTTTTCATCCGCGCTAGTCCAGTCCCCGCTCTGCCGTTAGTTAGCTAACCTAACGGGTGATGACGGGACCCAGTGGCGAATGCGGATGGCATATACGTACGTCAGTATATTTTCGTTCTTTGTGGTGTGATCAATTGATGGGACTGCATTGATTCGGATCAATGCAAGATAAACAAACCTATTCTGATGTTGTTGGAACACTTTTCAAAAAGCTGTTATTGCAAGGACGTTCACTTTTGTTTTGCATCGTGGTATTCATTTGGAATATCCTGCTCCTCAGTCGACGAGGCAAGGGCCGAGATCCCTTCACCGGGAGTGACCCCTTGGACAGAAGTTTGCGTCAAGGCATTAACTTCACTATAGCCGATTACTTTTGCTTTGCATCGTGGTATTCATTTGGAATATCCTGCACCCCATTCTACGGGGAAAGAGCCGAGATCCCTTCACCGGGAGTGACCTCTTTAGCGAAGGTTTTTCGTTACTATATTTTCTAAAAAGCTATCCGTTCCTTCAACGATATCAAGTTCATTACGTTAAAGGTTTTCGCCAGAAACCATTCGTAGCCCTCCGTCATTTCATATGGATAGTCAATAGTATTCAAGCTGTGTTTGTTGGCCATAGTCAAGGCACAGTGTTTGGTAGCTGTTGGTTATTCATATGCAGCATAGATAGATGCGTTGGTTTGGGACAGTCGTACAGCCTTGTTGGCCCTAGTCAAGGGCTTGTACGGGTGGGTTCAAATCAACCTGGATAATGATGGGTAGAACTTGACATGTGACTTATGATTTGTTGGCCATAGTCAAGGTCATAAGAGCATGGGGTAAAAATCCACATCGGGAGTTTCAAAAGAACTGAAACTTGCCAGACACGCGCATACCTTCTGGAGTGTGATGACGTGAGCGGATTACGTCACGTTATCATGCGATGAGAGTTGGATCCCGATTCCCACTGATGAGTTGGTTTACTCCTCGGGTGACCCCGACTAATTCTTCTTTCAGGTTTGGAGGAGAATTTGAGGTACAGTGGGAGGTTTCCTGATTAGATAAATTGGTAACCATTCTGATCTAGGTTAGAGTACACGTTGAGTGTTTCTTTTCTCTCTCTCTCTGGCAGCGACCATTGACCCGACCCTAAGAGTATGACTCAGTGTAACGTTTTGAAAATCGTTTCGGTGAAATTTCGAAAAAATCGGTAAAATAAGGGGGTTTTCTGTAAAAAGTCAAAATACAAATATCTTATTATAAAAATTAAATATACATATTCTAACTATGTAATTGCTATTATTTGGTGTTTATTGAGCCGCTGGTGAAATTTCAAATTTTCTGAAAAAAATATTATTTTATTATTATTTTAAGCCGTCACTAATACATTTAATTAGGGAAAATTATAAATTGAAATGAGTTGAAACAAATTTTGTGCATCATAAAACATTAAATAAAATTTTATCATGTGGTTTTTGGAACGAAATCATTTGCTAAAACGGTTTAGAAATTATTGAAGAAAAAAAGCTTTTTTTAGCGTAAATGGATGTTTGGGGTATTGTATTTATCATTTTTCATCACCCCACACCCGTACCCACACCCACACACCCCCATTCACTTCTTCCCATGGCTGAATTCAGCAGCCACCATCTTTTTCCCCAGTTGAATTTCAAAAGAAATGAAATGAAAGAAAAGAAAAGAAAATGGATAAATTAGTTAGACTTTTGACTTTGCTTTGACCTTGACTTTCTCCCCCCACTTTCTCTACCTCCCTCTCTCTCCTCTCCCCCTCCCATTCCAGCCGACCCCCCCTCTCCTACTGCAGCAACAGCCCCCCCCATTTCCCTTCTCTTTTCTCTTCAAAACTTCATCAAAAATTGCCCCAAAATCTATCAAAAAAATCCCAAAACCCAAATCCGACTCCTACCCATTTTAGCTTAGCCCGTATAGCATGGATCCTTGTGAAAAGAGAGCATTTTGGAGGGCCATGGATGCTTGTGGATTTTCAAATGTTTTTGGGTATAATTCTAAACTTTTTGCTTAGTTTGTTACTTAATTTCTTAAAGCTAAGTTAATTAAGTGTTAATTTGGGTTATGTGAGTTTAATTGCATGATTAAAGATTTCAAGTTAGGGTTTGTTGTGGAAATGAGTTGTGTTTGATTATGTATGGTTTAGTGAGGTGGATTAACATATTTAGTTTTGTAGAAAACTAATCTAGTTGTTAATTACAAGTTGTTACTTGAAAAATGTCCAAATTAAGCTTTTTGTTGCAAACTAGTTTTTTTGATTTAATTCGAAATATGAGATTAAAAATATGGTTAGGGTTTTTATCATATTATTAACTTTATTAAGTGTAGTTTAACACTTTAGTTCATGGAAATCCAACCTAAATTGTAGTTGTGCATTTTTGCTATGAAATTGTTAAAAAGGGTATTTTGTAAACTAGAATATTAGGGTTTTTAGAATTTAATGAGATTAAATTCCGGGAATTGTTTCTATGACTTATTTAAGATATTTAATAAGTATATTGGCCGCTACATTCATTTAAACATCATGTTTTGTACAAAAACGGCGAATTGTGCTTGCTAGATTTTCGGAAAAACGACTTTTTAAGTGAAATTGGGGTTTTTGGGAATTGTAAGCTATTTTATATTATAATTAGTGCTTGTAATTGTGCAAATGAGTGTGATTGGATTTTTCTCGATGGTTTGACGTTTTTACATCGACATCGAGGGTTGGTTTGACTATTCTTGCATATGTAGGCGATAGGTTTGGACCTACGCGTGATACGCGTGCCGATTTGATTTTCGTATGCCGTTTCGATTTCGAATTTAGTTTTAATGCGATACGGTGCGTTATGATATATAGGTACCCCATGTGGACTTCGAGACGACAAGCAAGCGCGTGGCGACGTCGGCACCGACTAGCGAGGACCAGGTGAGTAGATTTATATCTACGGGGAGAAGTCGGGTGGATGGCGTATAGCACCCCCGCAGTCCGTAGTGATGTATACGGATGCGTATACACACCAACAATTTATGATATGTTGTTAGGATTTATTATTGATGATTTTAGATGGATATTGGTGTTGGATTGGTGCATGGTTATGAAACCTTAGGTAGTGGGTGCATTACACTTACACATACACACATATACATACTTGCATACATTCCTTATTTCATATGTGCGTGTATGGGAATATATATTTATATGTTCACATGGGTATGGGACTATGTGTTCATATACTGGATTTGAGGATAGTATTTGGAATTTGAGATGAGTCGATGAGATTGGGCTTGAGGCCAGGAGATCGGTGACGTGATTTGGTTCGTATTGAGATACGACATGATGTTTTAGCGGGTCTTCTGACGTAGTAATTCTTACACCCGCATGCATACATAGATGGCATCAATATTGTACTAGACGTAGGACATTATTCCGGATCATGATATTTGATAAAGAAGATACCAAATGAATAGTGTGATTGATGTGACTTTGACCCGTACCCAGATTTAGGGATGCCGTACGACGGATTTACGTACGAGCTATATATTGATGATTGATCCGCACTCTTGACTTGGGATGTCTGATTATAGATATGGTATCGGATATGATATTATTGAGGCGGGATCACCGACTAATATATATACAGGTATGTATATACATCGACTCAGATGTTAGGCGGTTTCCTTACCTGTAGTCCAGCTGGTTAGCTTAGCCCTTTAGTTTAGTTTAGTTGTTAGATTAGATTCGATTCTTACCTATTTCAAAAACTAACGAATCGTGGGTATTTTAAAAGACAGACCAAGGGATCCTACGGATATTTCAAAAGACGTATCTTTTCATAAAAACACCGTAGCCCCTATTTTCAAAACCCCATGATTCATATTATTTCAAAAGGCACCATTTGTAGGACTTATATTAGGTTAATGCAGATTAGTTATAGTTGCGTCTAGTATTCAGCTCCCGCTCTTTATTGTGGTTCGCTTCGCATCGCATGCTTATATTATGTTTCATACTCCATTATTGATATCATGCTGTTAGGACACCAGCACCATTACCGATGATGCGTATGTACCACGTACACTTACTTGCCGGCTCACACACATCTTCATCGGTAATTGTCATGCCACGTACACTTTAGAAATACTATTGCATTGACATAGGTTGTTAGCTAATAATTTAGACATGACGTTAGTGTACTCGCCTTATATGCTAGATTAGACATTGTAGATATTACTTGTTACTTCATGCATGTTAATATTCATTGTTATGCCGCATTCATGGATTTTTATGCCGATATGCACTGTTTACATGCTATTGAGGATTGGATTCGGATTTCTATGAGATTTTCTGGTTTTGGGGGAAAACCGCAAAACTTATATAAGCTTCTTTCTCTCTTTAAAATAAAAAGTGCGGTTTTCCCATGATGTATGAGTCGTCCACCATGAGTTTGCTGATGGATTTCGAGACCCGATTCGAGGAGGCGGATGAACCGTTTCGGGTACATGGTGGACCCGGTAAGGTACCCCGGGGCAAGAAGCGCGTGATGATGACGATGTGAGCCTGGCAGGGGAGCACTACCTACCGGTGATTTTACCCGACGCGTCGGATATCCGGAGGATACCGTCGTGGTCTTGAGATGGATGGTAGGGGCCGGTCTGGACTGACGGCGCCCTAGATATTGTGATTGAGACATTGAGATTTTGAGATATTGAGGTACAGAGACTGTGATACAGAGATATCGAGATATTGGGATTACGTTTTGTGCCGATGCTAGGCACTGTTTTATGCTGATTTCATTATGATACCTCATTTTAAAAATACAAAGGAAATCTCACTAAATTATGAAAACAGTTCTTCATTTACATGTATTCTGTTTTCATGAATTCATACCTCATTCATATGATATATTGCTACCTGAGGCACTGACACGGGCACATGAGATTACACTCGGGTTAGATATTTACCCTAGCCTTGTTATAGGCTGCATGTTATATACTTTTTTGAGGATATATTATGATCGTATGACCTAGGATTGCGTCATACATGCGATTTCTGTGCGTAGATGTTTTTCTATTCACGGGTTGGCAACTCACCCCCGTTGTGCCCCAGTTTTTTACAGGTTTGCCGTACAGGTTTCATTACGGCTTTGCGGGCTCAGTTTCATTCGGGTGACTTGTCAGTAGGTGGGTTTTTCTTGTATCGTACCCATCCTATTACCTTGTATAATATTATTCCGTTGTATCTAGTAAATTCCATCAACCAAACATGTATTTATTTTGAGATAGAGACCAGTGATGTTATTCCTTCGACCTTAGAGTCGCGCGTTATTTTTCTGCGGTTTTGTTGTGGATTTGAGTTTCCTTTTGAATTTTGATCCTCGCCGTTGGCGTTGTATATTATATTGCTTGTGTGGTTGTGACCGTCGATTGACGAAGAGCTAGCTCCCGCTTGGGGATGCCTTTTTATTGATTTCGTATACTTTTCATGTTGTATCCCGTTTGGGAGCCAGTTTTTACAAAGGAGATTCTGCCGAAATTTTCAGTAAATTTTGATGTTCTTAAAAACCGCATAATTCGGCTTATGCTATTAAAACTACTTGTTTTAAATTGGTTTTCCTTCACTCTACTTCTTTTCTTGGTTTGGATTTCTGGGTTTTCGGTTTACTTAGATTACGTACGCCTCGAGACGTTTCGTAGTTTAAGTGCCGGTCATGTTCCGTACTTTCGGGACGTGACATTCAGTGACCAAGTTGACCGAACCTTCTTAACACTGGCTTTTGGATTGTCAGAGTTGCAGACCTCATTGCCACTCCTACTTTTACCCTTTTCTCCAGGACACCCCGTATTACTACGAACGTCCACTTCCATTGGACAAAACCATCGTATGGTTAGATACGAACTCGAAGGAATTCGAGGATGGTTTCCGGTTCTGGAGAAAACGGATAAGGTTTATTCAGTTGTCTTTTCCTTTTTGCCTTCTCTCAAGTTACGAGTACTCCTTAGTTTAGGAGATAGTACACCTATTACGCAAATTGGATAGTCTTCTTCCAAACCTTAGGCTGGTGCCAACCGGTAGGGAATGAAGAAAACCAATTAGCATAACGATGGTGTGCAGAAGGTATTAAGATTAAGACAAAGCAAGGGATTAGTAAGAGGGCAAAGTAAATTGCGACTGATATTCACGACCAAACCAAGTATTTCTTCGCCAATCCTAAATCACCTTTGTATCTCTCCAGGACACTCCGTATCACTACGAAGATCCACAGTTTATTGGATAATCCATCGTATGGTTATATACGAACTCGAAAGGAACTTGTTCCAGTTCGGGGATGGATTCTGGTCCAGGAGAAATAGGAATAAGGTTTATTCGGTTGTCTTTTATCTTCACCTTCTCTCGCATTGCGAGTGCTCCTAGGGTTAGGAAAGTACACCCATTATGCTTATTGGATAGTCTTCTTCCAAACCATAGGCTGGTGCCGAACGGTAGGGAAGGAAGAAAACCAATTGGCCTAAAGGGGTGTGCAGAAGGTAATGACTAAAGACATATAAAGGGATTTGGAGAGGTGGCAAAGAATTATACGGTTATAGTTGTGAATCTGGATAATGATAGAGGCATTACTAGGAATACCAGGATACCCCATCAAAACATTTTAATGTTTCAGTTCAACTGTGTAGTGTTAAAAGAAAACCGATTTCCTGATTAGACACTTGCTCCAGAGTATGTATTTACCAGGTTTGATTCTCACATCTGTATGGCTTTACAGATGATGAGTGGGAGTAAGTTATTGGGAATAGGGTGATCATCCTCATTATATCGGGATTCGTTGTAATCGGTGATATTTGAGGAGATCGCCTGGGCTGTTTGCCGGTCGGCAAATGTTTGGTTTTTGAATATCCGCTGTTGTGCACCAATTTCAAATTGATATATCTGTACGTCTATTTTCATAGAGTGAGATATACCTTTTGATATTATGTCGATGACATTTACCTATATCAGTGGATGGTTAGGTAAGGAGCATTAAACAGCGGTGTAATTCTTCTTAACCATAAGTACAGTTTTCACCCTACGACACACAGTGAAAGAGTTGTCAGACTCAGCGGACATATACAGAGTATTGTATGTTGTCCAGTGTCCATGAGGACAGAGGGGTTGGTCCTCATACTATATTCTGTTTACTTTTAACTTCTCTAGTTCTTAGACCTGTGTTTCGTAGAAACACAGGGTCTAAGTTTTGAGGAGTTATAGGTATTTGAATAGAGTAGAGAACCAGGTGTAGCAAGTATCGGGATTCTTCAAGGTGATCGAAGATGTAGATACTTGTGTATGGTATTCAGTTGATAGTAATGATAAAGAGAAATTGCTTCTCTTTCAGGTTACTCATAATTGGAAGCATTCCTAAGTTGAGTAACGCTGATCGGCCTCTCTCCATTTAGTTGACATGCACTGGAGACAGCTGCATGATTTGAATCTGGTTCAATTAAATCAGTGCCTCTGGTTCTATATTGGATATAGTACAGTTCATATCTTAACATTGTTAAGGTACGGGGAGTTGTCCGGCTTATGATTAAAACCAGACTCTAGATAACTCAAGGCACGTTTCTGTAATGGCTGTTTGTGGGTTGACCCAGGCTATGACGAGGGTTGACTTTCTACCATAAGAAAGATCAATAGTGATATTGTTCTTGACTCGCCACAGTTTTAATAAAAATGGATTTTTTCAAAAACAGTAGTGGGAGTATGGTAGAACTGGAAGTGATTCCAGAACCGCAAACGATTACTGAAGATTTGATAAGGAACCTAAAGATTCAATCTGATTTGACATTCCATTGGCCACTCCGCAGATACGGTGGGTAACTTCAGGCACCCGAGAGGTACTCCGGTAGCCTCAAGGACGGTGACAGGGAAGTTCTTGTTTACCCACACTTGCCATTGTTGTTGTTCCAGGCTCCGAGACCCGGCAGGAGGACGAATATAGCGTCATTCTAAACTAGTTTTAGAAGTGCACGTCTATATGACTCTGCCAGAGGGTTGTCGTAGTCAGTGGGAGCAGCGGAAGCATTGGTGGACATCAGGCTTATATCTATTTATAGACTAAAGCAGATATAGCGGAGATAGATCATCTATTTCTGATGTGACAGTCATAGGTTTGACGTCATCAGAATAGGGGATGGATCTGTTGAGAAGGTAGTAGGGTGTGATATCCTGGTATTTGGATGACATACACAGAGTAGGAAAAGAAACTCCTATACTACGATCGGTTATACTTTGGTCGTCACACAGTGGTTTCTCCACATGGGACTTGGACATTATATCAGACATACTGGTTTCTAGATCTATGGTTTTAGATCTAGATTTGGGTGGTTTCCCAATCAGGGTACTTTGACAGCATTCTAAGAGTATTTAGAATGGACGACTCCTGGCATGGTAGTGTACCTGCAGGTAATGGAGTCACCCTCTCTAAAGGTGTCTTATAGACTAAAGTAGAGAGGGATGTGCATGATAGGCAGATCACTTGCTTAGGCAATTGAGTCAATCATGAGATGTCAAGTACCACACCAGATTTTGTTCTTGCACTAGATGCAATAAGTTGATATTGATCCAATCCTGGAGGAACAGTCGGAAGCAGTTTTAGAACATAAGTGAATGTTCTAGGGATATGATAACGGCTGCCTCCTTTAGGAGACGGTTATCACTCCAGGCTTCTAAGGTGACATGGACGACAAGGAGGTTGTCAGAGTTTTAGTTTTTCCTTCTGATGAGGGACAGTATTTTGGACAGGTGATCCAAGGCAATACTGAGGGAGGCATGGCGCAGGATACTGATTAAGTTCAGTTGACGATACAGTCTAAGAAGTTTGGATTTGAAGTTCATTTATGAACTGGGTCCCATCAGACATCCAGACATTCTAAGACAGGTATTGCTCATTTCGGGAGATGGCTTTCTCTGCGAACTTGAGATATAGAGAGACATAGAAAGAAACATCAGAGCGGATCCACTCACTGAGGCTATTCCTCGAACGCAATAGTTTCGCAAACGAGCTTTGTGAGACTGACTAGTAGAGGAGTTGGGTGTTCGGTATCACACGGGCTGTGAGTATGCGACATCGCAATAATTAGCCTTGAGTGCAAGTGGGAGATTGTTGGAGATAGTGCCCTCAGAGTCAATTATTGGATCACAGGCACGTGATTGCAATGATTGAGGGAGGACCTATCCCGGTACGACAGTCTTACTCGAGATGATAGTATGCTATCTGGTTTACCTTTATCATCGTGTACTGCTTTAGGTGACCTGACAGGTCACTATTGCACGTTGATAGAGCCCCTAGGATTCTTGCTTGACTGCCAGCAGTATGAGGGCGATCATATAAGTGAGAGCTGGAGTCTATAAGCACATTCTTAAAAGGTCCCTAGTCGTGGGAGTTTCGAGACAGGGCATCGATTCTCCAGAGTAGACTAGTGTATACAGTCGAGACCCCGACGAGGGGCGGTGGCCGGTCTCACAAGCCACTGGTGTCAGTTGGATCACCTAAGATGTATACAGGTGCTCATTAGGTTATGAGTACACCGGACAAGACTCGCCGGGAACATGCTAGTTGGTCTTATACCTGACGTCAGATAGCAGTTCCCAGGTGACATGTGTACAGGTTAGTTCATCGACCTGGGGATCGTCATTTGTCTCGTGTGAGTTCCCACTGTGCTTTGATTACTACCCTACCACGGCTCAAAGGAGTCGTGCAAACAGGTTTTAGTTCGGTACAGTCCCGAGCCACATGGAGGCAGTGAGCGGATCTTCAGGGGTTCGTCTCTCCCGGTATTGGGGGTGAGGTCGCGCTGTGTCTAGGAGAGCCATTACACAAAGTCCTTGGCCAAGGCAGGAGATTTACTGGTAGGTATTCCAGTAGTATCTCAGGGTGTTCTGGGCTACACTCCGACACGACTTGTACCGCTTTTGGGGGTCTGACTTTTACCAACCCCCTAGGCCCGCCATGCGATACTCATAGACGAATGGACCGGACTATTACGGATATTGTCACTGACAGGCTCAGTAGGGTGTCAGGATGAGTTCGCTCATCGACGTCCCTTTTTGGTCAATAGCTGGTGGCCCGTTACGTATTGGCTTATACCTCTGACGTGCTAGTGGTTAAATCCACAGCCATAGTATTGACGAGTCTTTAGAGTCCACCACACATTCAGTTACTCAGCTTTCGGACGAAATGCTGTAGAGGCCGTATGGAGATATGGCAGGGTTCGATCAGATACGTGCGGTATTGCACGGATCAGGATCGGACGGTTTGTACTAGTGGCCGTATGGATATATGGCAGGGTTCGATCAGATACGTGCGGTATTGCACGGATCAGGATCGGACGAATATTACTAGCCGGCTTTGGTTTAAGCCGGATCCTAGTTTAGTACAGTGTAGATTTTGTCTCTTTGCTTTTGTATCCGGACGGAATACAGATGCGAGTGTGTATGCACAGTATCGGGGTTTTCCTGTAATTTATTACGGGACCAGTTTTCTGGAGTTGCCAGTTTGCATTCCGTTCCGGCCGGTTTTCCTTTGTTCTTTCCCGGCCGGACTTTTCCGATGGAGGGGGTTATTTGCAAGTTTGCAAATAACATTTTGTGGAGGGTTTATTTGTGAGATGAGGGATTATGATAGCATCTTTGATTCCCTCCATCACTTGCATTAAATGAGATTAGAAAGGGTATGGGTTTGATGTTCATTTTGTTATGATGATGTTTTGTTTATGGTCACCATTTCTATCTCCTACCATCACCTCCCTCTTGTGATATATTTTGTTTCCCTCCACCATTCCTCATGAGAAATGGCCGGCCACATTTTGTAGAGAGGAGAAAAAATGAGAGCTTTGATTTTGGTGGTGTGGCAAAATTTCATTCATCTCATTTTTGATACAAGGAAAAATGAAAGCACCATTTTTCATACCTTCATTCCTCCATCTTCAAAAGGCAACCAATACCCCATAGTTAGACATACACTCTACACAACATTCTATAGCACATCTTGGGCATGTCGACTTGCCAGCTTCATGCCCGAGTTGCCTCGGTATTGAGGTGGGAGCCCGTAAAAGATACAGACGATGTGGTGCCCTTCCGGCAAGGAGGCGACGACCGGAGTTTCCGCAGGAGATCGGGACGACGACGAGAAGACCGGAGGACTCGGATCACTCGGTATATCTCTAACCCGTCTTGTTGTTTGCTAGATCTAGTTTAATGGCCCGATCCGGAGTTTAGTGCGCGGTGGTGCCGGTTTGCAAAGTTCGCAAAATTAAAGTTTATCACCGTTTCCGCATTTGGCCGTCGGATTGACGGCCGGGGCGCCGCCGTGCACTTACATGATACAGTTTTGGCTATTGAAATAGCACGAATCATGGTTTTTAGAAAATAAGGGCTACGATGTTTTTAAAAAAGGCACGTCCTTTGAAATATTCGTAGTATTCTTCGGCCTGTCTTTAAAATACTCACGATTCGTTAGTTTTGAAAATAAGTATGACTCGAGCCCGGTCTAACATCTACCTGATAAACTAAAGGACTAAACTCAGAGACTAATCGAAAGGGTAAGGAAATCCACCTAAGTCTGAGTCGATATATCTAGTAGTCGGTGATCCCGCCTTAATAGCGTCACGTACGATAAAAATATATAATACGACATCCTCGAATAAAGAGTGCAGATCAATCATCATATTTATACTCCGTACGGTAAAATCCATCGTACGGCATCCCAATTCAGGGTACGGGTCAAATATCACATATATCACATTATCATATGGCATCATTATCAATATATCATGAACTAAGGGTACTGATCTAAAGTCTAGTACATTCCGATACCATAAACATATATCCGCGTGTGTATAAAACACATCACCCATCGATCCGCTATAATATCATGTTGTATCTCATAATACGACCTAAATCACGTAACCGATCTCACGGCATCATGCCCGATCATATTGACTCTCCTCCGAGTATCGTATACTATTCTTATCACCCGTGTATACGTATACGTATATGTATATGTATATATATATATATATATATATATATATATTAACACATCCAAACACACACACACACACACACACACACACACACACACACACATATATACATATAACCATATACACTAAAAATATATCACGTGTGTGCATGTGTGTGTGTATCAACCTATACTCTAGGGTTCGCGACTAAGAAGTTAACTAAAAGTACTTTCTTTCAAATATACTGATACTAACCCATGATCTCCTAAAGCCTTCCTTGCTAATTATTTACGTCTCACAATACATATATTTATATAAATATAACATATTTGCACGCTACACTACGAAACTGCGGGGGTGCTATACGCTATCCACCTGACTTCCCCCGTAGATATACATCTACTCACCTTGGACGCCTCGGCTAATCTGATCCGATTTCAGCTCTGCCACTTCCACGCAACATCCGACGCCTTTGCATCCGCTCCTAGAATCGCACACATGCAAAAAGAGAATAATTATATAATTAGTCGCGGACATAACCAATACAAGTCAACCACGCGCACTGACTAAACGCGCGCACACTTGGTGCGCGAAACGCGCCGCGACAATGCTACAAACTACAACTAAGGTCGCTAAACGCGACAACTACCAAACCAAAAACCCAATCGCACCAATCGCACGTTCACAACACATCATATATTATGTGAAATAGGTTATAATTCACCCAAACCTCAACTTTATTTAAATCGATTTTTTTCAAAAAAAAACTAGAAAGCATCAATTTCCATTTTTATTCAAAACTTGATGTTTTAAGAAATCTAGTAGCCAAAATGCTCACTTAATATCTTAATTAGGTCACATAAATATTAACTAGATTTTTATCTCACCCATTAGCATTAATTATAAAAATCTAGTTTGCAAAATAATTTGGACAATTTTTAAAATAACAATTAGCAAACTAGCAACTAGCTTTGCTTTTACATGTCTTAAGATATTAAATATATCACACAACCATAATCCAAATACTCAAAACCCGAACTTGAATTCAAACCCTATTCTTGAATTTCCAAGTTTGCAATGAAAACCTAATTAAGCATCTAATTAGCTTATATTGAAGTATTATAGCAAAAATCAAACAATTTGGTTAAGATTTATACCTTACAAACAAGGGATCTAGCTTGCAATTTAGCCTCCCAAACTTTCTTCTTTTTACCAAGATCCATACTAAGGTAGCCAAGGAAAAATGGGTAAGGATTAAAATTGGACTTAGTGGGGGGGGGGGGGGGTTTCTTGATTTTTGATGCAATTTTCTAGATTTTTTTGTGGTGAAAGAGGGGAGAAACAAGAGGAGGGGGCTGCTGCAGATTTTTTTGGGGAGGGGTCGGCCATGAGGTGAGGGAGTGGAGTGAGGTGTTGGGTGTGAAAAAGTCCAAGTAAGGAAACCATACTTCAAGTATTAAACCCATACCTCAATGTTTATTATACTTTTCTTTTCCCTTTTCATTTCTTTTTCTTCTTTTTTTGTGGGGACTTAGGGGATTTGGGGGGCTGCTGCAGCAGGGATTTCGGCCACAAATGAGAGGGTGAGATGAGGGTAAGTGAGGAGAGTGGTGACCACACCCCACACACACACACAACATCCTTCATGTCTCATTATTTCATTTATTTTATTACTCTCTTTAAACTTTTTCTTTAAATTTCTTGAACCAAATGAAAATTTCATTTCATTTCAAAAACAACATGTTACATTTTGGTCTAATGTGTCATGATGCACAAAACTTGTATTAACCCATTCCAATTTGTAATTATCACTAATTAAATGTATTAGTGAAGGCTTAAAATCATATTTAAAATAATTAATTACGGAAAATATTTTAGTAAACTAGAAATTTTATAAGTGACCCATTAAATACCAAATACTAGCAATTACATAGCTAGAATAGGTATATCTAATTCTATATTGAAAAATGATTGTACCTTGGTTTTTACGGAAAACACTAGTTATTTTACCGATTATCCGAAATTCCACCTAAACGATTTTCAAAACGTTGCAGTCTTCCCCTCTTAAAGAAATTTGGTTCCCGAATTTAAATTAAAACCCTCCCAAATACTAAAACATTTCAGCAAAACAATTAAGTCGTCGGGGCTCCGAAATCATCAATACTTAAAACACATCTCAGCGCAATGCATGCGCATGAAAACGAGTATATAACTCAAAATCAAAACTCTGTCAAGTATCACGCAATCATCGAAGTCATGGTGAAAATACCAATGTCAAAGTCCAATACGAAAACCAACATGATATACTCAAAACTATAACATGTACATAGTACGCATCGTTGTAAACTCGTCAAAACATCTGGAAAAATAAAATGCATGCCAAACTTTTTCTAAGTTGTTGTACGATGCGCGTATCACGGCACAAGTAGCGGACATTTATTGTAAGAAAATAACTATATATATATATATCCTTTGTTTAACATACACGTCCCGCCGTTTTAAAATAATTTAGAAGGGTTTCCTTTGTAACAAGTTTCGTGTCATCTCGGACACATAGGAAAATACTCAGACTATAGCTCCTTTTTGGAAATCCCTTCGGTAACTATCGATGCATACGAAACATATTCAGGTACTGTACTCGGACTAGTCCTGTTCAGCTACTATACCAAATAGTAAATATCATAAAACATACTGCTCAAAGGAAATCATACTCAATAGTATATACAATAATGCTACGTGCGTCTGGTGCGCACAGAAATCGAAATCCATGAATGTGCCATATATGTGCACAGAAACAAAATCTATGTGCAATGGGTGTGCACGAAAACACCTGTCAAGGCAGCGGGTGTGCTTGACAACAACATCAGGTGCATTTGATATGCACGAAGAATCCCGATCTAGTGCATCTGGTGTGCACCAAAATCGCATCAAGCGCGCCAAGTATGCGCAAGAATCCAAATCAAGTGCACAAGGTGCACGAAAACAAATATCGAATATCATAATCGAAATCGACGGTATACAACATAACTCAATCCAAATCAGGTATACTGTGGTATAAAATCTCACAACCACGTGCATCAGCATGCACAAAATCGAATCAAAGTACTAAAAGTGCATGAAAACTATGCCGAATGCACAAGTCAAATCACATACATACCATAGGCATGAAATCAAAATCAAACATCTTGAACGGCATCAAATCGAAATCGAGTGCAACTGTGGTGCACAAAATCTCAATCATGCAAATAAATCGCCCAAAATACCGAAATCCCAAATGACGGACACGTGATATTCGAATCACCAAATCACAACTCATAAAAACTGTCGTCGACATGTCCTTCCTTCAAAGTCGAGAAGGTGTCGGTGCATCCAAAGCTGGCAGAGCAAGATATCTACTTGCCTCCTTTTCATGGTCTGGCGCCTTGTGCCCTTAGGCTCCCGCCTCTCACTGTGAATTGCCAGTTACATAACTCCTCGGCTCAATAGCCCAATATGGAATGATGACGGCAACAGTGCCGCTCTGGCATATCCTCTAAAAGATCTCCGGCCAACTATCGTTGTCACTCATAACTGTCTCGTCGATGATACCGAACTCTGGCCTACTGGGTGTGCGAAATACGATCGATCCTGGGTCCAAGTCTTCTCGTGTAGTATTCCAGAAAGATTCTGTCGGGGTCTCTCCCAATTCTCATTTCTGCCGAACTGCCCGGAAGTTATCACCCTTTACTAAATCCATTTCTTGTTCCGGAACAGCTGTATACTCATCACGGTTCTTTCTGAAAGATATATCTATATCTCACATCTCTGATGTCAACGGAGTGGAACGTCATCTCATCAAAATCCCATGGCAACCGATCAACTGAGACTAAATTGCTAGATTTATAAAATTCAAATTAGCCTTCTTGTGGATTCCTAATATTGTATCTCATCACATGATATCCGGACGACGTTAAACTTTTCGATCGATTCATCAAAGTCACATAATTCCCCAAGAGCTCAACACTTGAGCACAGTTTAAAAATATCCAGTACATACCACAGTACCAATGGACCAGCCGTAGAAAGGCAGACCCAAGCCTCATTAATGGCACCGCGGAACTGCCGCAAACCCTAAGGTTCAAAAGCGGTTCCATGGTCATTATGTCGAGTTAAGTTTTAATTCTTCTAGAGGGTTCACAGAATTACTTGCATATTTTTTCGAATACCTTAAACTTGGAAAAAGGGGTTTCTGACATTCGTTCGTTTTCTATCGACTTTCAACGTACCTGCGTGAAGTCTTCTCTAGCTAAAATAAATCAATCTGGTGACCTCGCATCGGGGTATGCAAACGAACCACATGTCCTATTCATTCATCCATGGGTGACTAGCGATCTTCTATCACATCTCTAAGTACAACTCGTGCTGCAATAGCTTCAAACATCTAGGGCGATATCTTGTCAGTTGTAGCAGCAACTAGCTCATCCGTCCGCACGATAGACAATGCCTCCATCATCAAGAATAAACGGTGCATTGATAGTCATCCCTGTTTACCGCCGGACAATGGAGACGCGACCGCGCAGGTCCGTCCTGCCTGAAATTCGGGGCAGAAGCTAATTGGTGCTATCTGCCCACCTCTCCGAAGATGCCAAGTTGATTTATGGCACCATGTATCGAAGGTTTAAATGGATGCGTCTGATGTAGCAGACTTCGTCAGATTCCCCCTCGTTTGAGGGGTTTTTGATTGTAGGGACGCTCTTCCCTGCAAGCGCAAGCCCCTGCAGTTAATTACGCTACCGCATCGCGGTAACAACTTTCTCCTTCTCCATATGGTCACTTCGTGTCGTGGGTGTTTGTTTTGTGTTCGGTTGCCCGTGGATTGTATATGGAGACTAAGTTATGTTGTCGCCCGTAGAACGTGGATTAGTCCAAATCCATATCTTTCTTAGATTTGGGGTTTGGGGGGTTGTGTTTAAGGATACGTTAGCCTTATTTGAAGCTAAGATCAACTTAAACGTTCGTTAAGGACACGTTAGTCTAATTTTAGACTAAGATCGACTTAACGGGATCGTTTAGATCCGACAAGAGAGCAATTGAGCTCTATTGTTTAGTTTAGTGACATTGCGGTCGATAAGTATTTTAAGGACATTGCGGTCCAATGTTAGTTTTAAAACATTGCGGTCAAGGTTAAGGATGTCATAGTCCATGAGTTTAAGGACCTCACAGTCCGGTATTAGTTTTAAGACATCACGGTCGAGGTTAAGGACATCATTGTCCGGTATTAGTTTTAAAAGACATCACGGTCGAGATTGAGGACGTCATAGTCTATGAGTTTAAAGACCCCACAGTCCGTAGCAGTGTGTGGTTATTGGGACCCGTTACCTCTCTGACGACGTTGAGGAATTACAATGACAGATATCAGAGGAGTAAAGAGATGTACCCTCGAACCGGGTATAAATTGATTGGAAGAGCAGATGAGCTCAATTCAATTTAAGTTTGAGGACTTATGACCAGAATTAGGCTAAGTCCAGTTTAAAAAATGTTTAACATTTTCATTTATATTTGGCCTGTTAGGCCTTTACTTGGGATCTGCCCTTTTTATAATGCACAGCATTTATTAGGAACAAAGTGGTGTTCTGACAGTGCGCCACGTAGTGCATCAGGCGCTTTGCGCCAATTAAAGGGCGCATTGCGCCGGCGCACGTAAAAGTGACACGTGTCGATTAGCGCTGAGCGCAAGTCTGTTAGCGCACTGCGCTTTCTGAGTGCACTGGGCCAGTGCGCTGCGCCAGTGAATGATACGTGGCGCGCTCTGGCGCTATACGCCAGTCCAAGAGCGCAATGCGCTATTTTTTTTAGAAGCGCAAAGCGCAAACTGTTCTGTGGTTGACACGTGGCGCATTTTGGCGCAGTGCGCCAGTCCAATAAGCGCAAAGGCGCAATTCAAGAGTGCAAGACACTGTCCAATAGCGCAGAGCGCATTTTGATCAAATTAAGATCAAAGAACAAGTTTTTTGTTCTGTTCTTCAAAAGAGGCATTGCCTCAAGATCCAAGAACCAAGGTTCTTATTCTCATCAAAAGGCTGTGCCTTTATAGATCAAAAGATCTATGAATGAAGTAAATTACTTCTTTTTAATCTTTTATAATTAGATCTTTTTTTATCTTTTATCTTTTTTATTGAAGATCTTGATCTTGTTCTTAGATCTTTGATCTTTTTAGAAGAGGATTCTTCTTTTTGTGAGATGTTTTCATCTCTGTTCTTCCAGAATTAAGTTCTTTACCTTTAAAGATGAAGAAAACGATCTTCTTTTTTCAAAGACTTGTCTTTCGTTCTCTTTGAGTTTTTTCTCAAAGTTTGCAGAGGGTTCTCTCTCTCTGAGACTTGAAGTCTTGGGGCCTTTATATAGGGCCAATTGATTTGTTAAGTTAGTTACAGAGATCTTTCTCTGATTGATCTGGGGATATCTCCGCACCATTGGATCTTTGATCCTAAGGCCTCTGTTTTACAGAAGATAATCTTCTTATTTTAATAAGATTGGAAAGAACTTTCTAGAACAGAATTTTAATTCTGATTAATTAATAATTTATTATTTAAATTCCAGTGCTGGCGTAATTGGCGCTAGCGCACCTGCGTTTGACGCGTGGCGCGCAGCGCAGCGCAATTGCGCTAGCGCACCTATGTTTGACACGTGGCGCGCAGCGCAACTGCGCTAGCGCACCACTGTTTGACACGTGGCGCGCAGCGCAGAGCGCAAGTGATCTGAAGCGTTGCTTCATTTTAAATTTTGAATTTTGAAACAGAGCTTTGCTCTGATTTGGGGTGCGCTGCCTAGGGCGCAGCGCTTCTGGCGCTGGCGTGTCTGCTTTTGACACATGGCACGCAGCGCGCAGCGCAAGGGATCTGAAACGTTGCTTCAGTTTTTGAATTTTGAAATTCAAACAGAGCTTTGCTCTGATTGGGGGAAACAAATGCCCCCCCCACCGTTGCGCTCACGTGGCGCACACATGAGTGCAGCGGTGGCAACATCTGAGCCATTGGATCAACTCAGAAGTTGAGGAGGCGCTTCAGCGCCTATAAATAGGACCCTTGGTCCTCAGATGATTATCATCTTCAAGAATTTTTATCTTAGAGCCTTGCTCTCATTTCTAAGAACTTCAAGAGTTAAAACTCTAGAAAATTTTAGGTAAAAATTAAATTAAATTAAATTAATTTTAATTAACAGAGCCTTACTCTCATAGATCTTTTGATCTAAAGAAAACCCCTTTAGGGTTTTATAAACAGAGCCTTGCTCTCAAGAACCCATAGATCTAAATAGATCTTTCCTTGGGGCTTCTTAGCCTATGGGTCAGAGCTCTGCTCTTTTGACAATGTACAGATCTTTTGATTTTTTGATGAAGAACTCTTAAGAGTTTTTTCATGGGTCTTTAAGATCCCAGAATTTTAATTCTTAGGAATTAATTTTCATTAATCTTTGATGGATTTTTCCATCATCATTACAGAGCTAGGCTCTTTAAGGAATTTTATTCCCTCGTGACCAGAGTTTGACAAGTGTCACTCTGTTACAGAGCTTTGTTCTGAAAGGGAGATTTTCTCCTTGTCTCGAGGGATTTCTCATTTAATGAGAATATTCTTTAAGGATTTTCTCATTAATTGACAGTCTCATCCAATGATGAGGCTGTCTTATTAACTGATGCATTGTCATCTGGATTTTGTGGGCCCCCCCTTTGGTCCCCTCTCCACTGCATTGCAGTGTGGTACAAATTTTAAACTACCAAGCGTCGGGATTTTAAAATTAAATTATGATACTGATAATTGAATTTCGCTTTTTCTTGCAAGCAACATGTCTTCTGATCTCTCATTCCCGTTTTTCCGTTCAGAGGGAGGATTCCCTGAGGCACCGGTAGACCGGGAAGTTCTTGATCTCATTAAGGACTACGACCCGGAGTACAAGAACCTTCACCTGTGGGGTAGGTGGTATGATCAAATAATCAAAGGTCGCCGAAGCTTCTCCTGTGCGACGCCATCAGATCCGATCTCGTACGAAGATATACCCCCGGTGAACTATGCCATGGAGGTCATTAACTGGACTTCGGAGGGTCTTCTTCAACCTTCGATTGCTGCCATACCCATGCAGCTGCCGGCAGCCTTAGATATTTTGGGGCGGCGCATATGCCAGGGCGAGTCGCGCCCTTGGGGACTGTTGGAGATAGTGCCCTCAGGGTCAATTATTGGATCACAGGCACGTGATTGCAATGATTGAGGGAGGACCTATCCTGGTAAGACAGTCTTACTCAAGATGATAGTATGCTATCTGGTTTATCTTTATCATCATGTACTGCTTTAGGTGACCTTATAGGTCACTATTGCACGTTGATAGAGCCCCTAGGATTCTTGCTTGACGACCAGCAGTATGAAGGCGATCATATACGTGGGAGCTGGGGTCTATAAGCACATCCTTAAAAGGTCCCTAGTCGTTGGAGTTTCGAGACAGGGCATCGATACTCCAGAGTAGACTAGTGTATACAGTCGAGACCCTGACGAGGGACGGTGGCCGGTCTCACAAGCCACTGGTGTCAGTTGGTTCACCTAAGATGTATACAGGTGCTCATTGGGTCATGAGTACACCAGACAGGACTCGCCGGGAACCTGCTAGTTGGTATTATACCTGACGTCAGATAGCAGTTCCCTGGTGACATGTGTACAGGTTAGTTCATCGACCTGAGATCATCATTTGTCTCGTGTGAGTTCCCTCTGTGCTTAGATTACTACCCTACCACGCTCAAAGGAGACATGCAAACAGGTTTTAGTTGGGTACAGTCCCGAGCCACATGGAGGCAGTGAGCGGATCTGCAGGGGTTCGTCTTTCCCGGTATTGGGGGTGAGGTCGCGCTGTGTCTAGGAGAGCCCTTACACGAAGTCCTTGGCCAAGGCAGGAGATTTACTGGTAGGTATTCCAGTAGTATCTCAGGGGTAAGGTTGCGCTGTGTCTAGGAGAGCCCTTACACGAAGTCCTTAGCCAAGGCAGGAGATTTACTGGTAGGTATTCCAGTAGTATCTCAGGGTGTTCTGGGCTACACTCCGACACGACTTGTACCGCTTTTGGGGGTCTGACTTTTACCAACCCCCTAGGCCCGCCATGCGATGCTCATAGACGAACGGACCGGACTGTACGGATATTGTCACTGACAGGCTCAGTAGGGTGTCAGGATGAGTTCGCTCATCGACGTCCCTTTTGGTCAATAGCTGGTAGCCCGTCACGTATGGCTAATACCTCTGACGTGCTAGTGGTTAAATCCACAGCCATAGTATTGACGAGTCTTTAGAGTCCCCCACAGACCAGTTACTCAAGTTTTCGGGCGAAACGCTGTAGAGGCCGTATGGAGATATGGCAGGGTTCGATTAGATACGTGCGGTATTGCACGGATCATGATCGGAAGGAAAATACTAGCGGGCTTTGGTTTAAGCTGAATCCTAGTATTGCACAGTGTAGATTTTGTCTCATTGCATTTGTATTCGGTCGGAATACAAATGCAGGTATGCATATACAGTAGCGGGGTATTCCTATAATTTATTACGGGATCAGTTTTCTGAAGTTGCCAGTTTGCTTTCCGTTTCGGCCATTTTTCTTTCTATCTATCCTTGGCTGAAAATTGGTGGAGGAGGGCTTATTTGCAATTGTGCAAATTAGCATTGTGGAGGGTGGTCTTTGCATATTGTTGTGTCATGATAGTTCCACCATCATATTGACTTCTTGACTTCATCATGGCTTGACCTTTGTAGTTATGATTGGTTGATGGAGTGTGGGTTTTTATTTGTGATCATTTCTTTTCTCATGATAACCCTTTTTTTCTCTCTCTTTCATTATTGGCTCACCTCATTCACACTCTCCTCTCATTTTCTCATCATGCAAGGCCGGCCACTTTGAGGGAGGGGCTGTCCCAATTTTGAGAGTGGGGTTTTTGATCTCCTTTGCTTGGTAAAAACTCATTAGCCACCACAAAATGTTCATGTCTCTTTTCCTCAACTAAAAGGGCAACTTCTATACAACCCCAAATAAGACATAAGTTCTACAGTTAACCTACAGTATCCTTGGACACGTCGACTCGCCAACTTCATGCCCGAGTTGCCTCGGTCAAGAGGTGGGAGCCCGTAAAAGAAGCCGGCGACGTGGTGCCCTTCCGGCGAGGAGGTGAAGACCGGAGATTCCGCGGGGAGATCGGGACGACGGCGAGAAGACCGAAGGACACGGATCGCTCGGTATATCTCTCTACCCATTCTTTAGTCAGCTAGAATTAGTTTAATGGCCCGATCCGGGAATTTTGTGCGCGGTGGTGCCGGTTACAAAAGTTAAAGTAAAGCATCGTTTCCGCATTTTGGCCTCGGATTGACGGTCGGGGCGCCGCCGTGCACTTACAATGGTATCAGAGCCATGCCATTAACCTAGTCTAGCTTGGTCTAATGTGTTTACATTCTCGATCGAACAAAATTCCAAAACCCGCTTTTTCAAAGTATCAGTTCTCTGTCGAAATTTTTTTGGCTCCAAAATTTTTTCAGGTTGTTTCAGAATAATGTTCAGGAAATTCTAAGACATCTATGAAAAAATAGTCGCGTGATACTGTAGACCCACCGCGGAACCACGACCAAACCCCCCTTGGCGCCACGGTTCCGCCGCTGTACAGTGCCTTCACTGTACTATTTTTGCACAGTGATCTTTTAACAGGGAAATTGAGGTTTTGGAATATTCTTTTTGGGCCCAGAATTTCTTTAAGTGCTACAGTAATGCTTGGGGCTCACTTGGGAATATTCGATCGATCGAAAAATTTTAACACATTAGTTCACAGTATTTACATTATATCTGCGACCGTGAATGTCACTTGATCGGTAAATCCTGTCTAACTGCTATAGCCCTTTTAGACGGATTTGCGAACGTGCCATTCACGTTGATGTTTTGTGTTGTGCTGTGATGTTGCGGATTGGTCGTGGGGGATAGCCTGGATGCAATGTTAGTACAGTTTTTGTTGTATTATGTACATTTGATATTGCAGGGCGAGCGTCCGACATGTGGACTGCCGTCACTGCCTGTCTGTATATTATTCTTTTGGGACACGACCGGGGTGAGGTCGATGTACCCGTTGTATGTATATTTTACTTTCTGTACTAGGATTACACCAAGGTGGGGTGCACGGATAGCCGGATTCTAGAGGGCAACGGGCCCGCATCTTATGGCGTTGAGACGGAGGGAGCTTCACTCTAGAATTTGCGGGCTATTCGCCGCACTCGTAGGGGGTACAGGTTGACCCAGGAGGGATGCCCAAGTTACCGGATTCCGTGAAGTGCTGGGTAGTCCATTCACATTGTTGAAGGGGGCTGCCTCGCTTCAGGTTTTGGCGGGTAACTTGCCGTGCCCGTAGGGGTCTAGGATTTCATTGCACGGGCTATCCACACGACCAGGGGAACGTCGGGTTTTCAGTAGCGGCTCTATGAAACCCGGGGATCCCAGATATCTGTATTGTTCTGTGATGCTTATTACATTTCTGTGATGTTGCATTTTTATCACGCCTTGAGCGAAATATTATATATTGATATATATACTAGTAGATGTTGTATATGTTTTGCATCCGCGCTAGTCCAGTCCCCGCTCTGTCGTTAGTTAACTAACCTAACGGGTAATGACGGGACCCAATGGCGAATGCGGATGGCATATACGTACATCATTATTTTCGTTCTTTATTGGTGTGATCAATTGATGGGACTGCATTGATTCGGATCAATGCAAGTTAAACAAACCTATTCTGATGTTGTTGGAACATTTTTCAAAAAATACTGTTATTGCAAGGACGTTCTCTTTTGTTTTGCATAGTGGTATTCGGTTATGAATATCCAGCACCTCAGTCGACGAGGCAAGGGCCGAGATCCCTTCACCGGGAGTGACCCCTTGGACAGAAGTTTTCGTCAGGGCAATAACTTCACTATAGTCGTTTACTTTTGCTTTGCATCGTGGTATTCAGTTGGAATATCCTGCACCTCATTCTACGGGGAAAGAGCCGAGATCCTTTCACCGGGAGTGACCTCTTTAGCAAAGGTTTTCGCCACTATATTTTTATAAAGCTATCCAGTTCCTTCAACGATATCAAGTTCATTACGTTAAAGGTTTTCGTCAGAAACCATTCGTAGCCCTCCATCATTTCAGTTAAATATTTAGTAGTATTCAAGCTATGTATTTTGACCTCACGCCAAGGCATAGTGATTGGTAGCTGCCGGATATTTATCTGTTGCATAGATAGAATGCGTTGGTTTGGGACAGTCGTACTACTATTTTGGCCTACGTCAAGGGTATGTACGGGTGGGTTCAAATTAACCTGGACAATGATGGGTAAAACTTGACATGTGACTTATGATATTTTGACCTCATGCCAAGGTCATAAGAGCATGGGGCAAAAATCACATCGGGAGTTTCTAAAGAAACTGAAACTTGCCAGATATGCGCATACCTTCTGGAGTGTGATAACGTGAGCGGATTCCGTCACGTTATCATGCGATGATAGTTGGATCCCGATTCCCACTGATGAGTTGGTTTACTCCTCGGGTGATCCCGACTAATTCTTCTTTCAGGTTTGGAGGAGAATTTGACGTTACAGTGGGAGGTTTCCTGATTAGATAAATTGGTAACCATTCTGATCTAGGTTAGAGTGCACGCTGAGTGTTTCTTTTCTCTCACTCTTTGGCAGCGACCATTGACCCGACCCTAGACTATGACTCAGTGACCAAAATTAACCGAACCTTCTTAAAAGACTGGCTTTTGGATTGTCAGAGTTGCAAACCTCATTGCCACTCTTACTTTTACCCTTTTTATCCAGGACACCCCGTATTACTACGAACGTCCACTTTCGTTGGATAAAACCATCGTATGGTTATATACGAACTCGAAGGAATTTATTCGAGGATGGTTTCCGGTTCTGGAGAAAACGAATAGGACTATTCAGTTGTCTTTTCCTTTTACCTTCTCTCAGGTTGCGAGTGCTCCTTGGTTTAGGAGATAGTACACCTATTACGCAAATTGGATAGTCTTCTTCCAAACCTTAGGCTGGTGCCGAACGGTTGGGAATGAAGAAAACCAATTAGCATAACGATAGTGTGCAGAAGGTATTAAGTAAAGACATATCAAGGGATTAGAAGGAGGGCAAAGTAAATTGCGACTGCTATTCACGACCAAACCAAGTATTTCATTACCACTCCCACTTCACCTTTGTATTTCTCCAGGACACTCCATATCACTACGAAGATCTACAGTTTATTGGATACTCCATCATATGGTTATATACGAACTCGAAAGGAACTTGTTCCAGTTCGGGGATGGATTCTGGTTCAGGAGAAATAGGAATAAGGATTATTCGGTTGTCTTTTATCCTCACCTTCTCTCGCATTGCGAGTGCTCCTAGGATTAGGACAGTACACCCATTATGCTTATTGGATAGTCTTCTTCCAAACCATAGGCTGGTGCCGAACGGTAGGGAAAGAAGAAAACTATTTGGCCTAAAGGGGTGTACAGAAACTAATGACTAAAGACATATAAAGGGATTTGGAGAGATGACAAAGAATTATACGGTTACAGTTGTGAATCTGGATAATGGAAGAGGCATTACTAGGAATACCGGGATACTCTATCGAAACATTTCAATATTTCAGTTTCACTGTTAACTGTTAAAAGAAAACTGATTTCCCAATTAGACACTTGCTCCAGGGTATGTATTTGCCAGGTTTGATTCTCACATCTGTATGGTTTTACAGATGATGAGTGGGAGTAAGTTATTGGGAATTAAGTGATCATCCTCATTATATCGGAATTCGTTGTAATTGGTGATATTTGAGGAAATCACCTGGGCTGTTTGCCGGACGGCAAATATTTGGTTTTGAATATCCGCAGTTATGCACCAATTTCAAATTGATATATCTGTACGTCTATTTTCATAGAGTGAGATATACCTTTTTGAAATTATGTCTATGACATTTACCTATATCAGTGGATGGTTAGGTAAGGAGCATTAAACAGCGGTGTAATTCTTCTTAACCAAAGGTACAGTTTTCAACCTACGACACACAGGGATTGAGTTATCAGACTCAAGGGACTTATACAGAGTAATGTATGTTGTCCAGTTGACAGAGGGGTTGGTCCTCGTACTATATTCGGTTTACTTATGACTTCTCTAGTTCTTAGATAAGTGTTTCGTAGAAACACAAGGTCTGAGTTTTGAGAAGTTATAGGTATAAGAATAAAGTAGAGAACCAGGTGTTGCAAGTATCAGGATTCTTCAAGGTGATCGAAAATGTAGATACTTGTGTATGGTATTCAGTTGATAGTAATGATTAAGAGAACTTGCTTCTCTTTCAGGTTACTCATAATTGGAAGTATTCCTAAGTTGAGTAACGCTGATCGGTCTCCTTCGATTTAGTTGACATGCACTGGAGAAAGTTGCATGATTTGAATCTGGTTCAATTAAATCAGTGCCTCTGGTTCTATATTGGATATAGAACAGTTCATATCTTAACGATGTTAAGGTACGGAGAGTTGTCCGGCTTATGCTTAAAACCAGACTCTGGATAACTCAATGCACGTTTCTGTAATGGCTGTTTGTGGGTTGACCCAGGCTATGACGAGGGTTGACTTTCTACCATCTAGAAGATCAATAGTGATATTGTTCTTGACTCACCACAGTTTTAATAAAAATGGATTTTTTCATAAAACAGTAGTGGGAGTATGGTAGAACTGGAAGTGATTCCAGAACCGCAAACGATTACTGAAGATTTGATAAGAACCTAAAGATTCAATCTAGTTTGACATTCCATTGGCCACTCCGCAAATTTGGTGGGTAACCTCAGGTACCCGAGAGGTACTCCGGTAGCCTCAAGGATGGTGACAGGGAGGTTCTTGTTTACCCAGACTTTCCATTGCTGTTGGTCCAGACTGTGAGACCCGGTAGGAGGATGAATATAGCGTCGTTCTAAACAGGCTTTAGAAATGCACGTCTATATGACTCTTCCAGAGGGTTGTCGTAGTCAGTGGGAGCAGCGGAAGCATTGGTGGACAAGTAGCTTATGTCTATGGACTAAAGCAGATATAACAGAGATAGATCATCTGTTTCTGATATGACAGTCATAGGTTTGACTTCATCAGAATAGAGGATGGATCTGTTAAGAAGGTAGTAGGGTGTGATGTCCTGGTATTTGGATGACACACACAGAGTAGGAAGTAATATTCCTATACTACGATCGGTTGTACTTTGGTCGTCACACAGCGGTTTCTTCACAAAGGATATAGATATAATATCAGACATTCTGGTTACTAGATCTATGGTTTTAGATCTAGACTTGGGTAGTTTCCCAATCTAGGTCCTTAGACAGCATTCTAAAGGTGTTTTAGAATGGACGACTCCTGGCACGGTAGTATACCTGCAGGTGATGGAGTCACCCTCTCTAAAGGTGTCTTACAGACTAAAGTGGAGAGGGATGTGCATGATTGGCAGATCACTTGCTTAGGCAATTGAGTCAATCATGAGATGTCAAGTACCACACCAGATGTTGTTTTTGCAGTAGATGCAAGAAGTTGACATTAATCCAATCCTGGAAAAACAATCGGAAGCAGTTTTAGAACATAAGTAGATGTTCTAGGGATATGATAACGACAACCTCCTTTAGGAGACGGTTATCATTCCAGGCTTCCAGGGTGATATAGATGACAGAGTGACTGTCAGAGTTATAGTTTTCTCTCTGACGAGGGGCAGTATTTTGGACAGGTGGTCCAAGGGGATACTGAGGGAGGCATGACGCAGGATACTGATTAAGTTCAGTTGACGATACAGTCTAAGAAGTTTGGATTTGGAGTTCATTTATGAGCAAGGTCCCATCAGACATCTAAACACATTCTAAGACAGGTATTGCTCATTTCGGGAGATGGCTTTCTCCGCGAACTTGAGATATAGAGAGACATAGAAAGAAACATCAAAGCGGATCTACTCACTGAGGCTATTCCTCGAACGCAATAGTTTCACAAACGGGTTTTGTGAGACTGACTAGTAGAGGAGTTGGGTGTTCGGTATCACACGGGCAGTGAGTATGCGACATCGCAATAATTAGCCTTGAGTACAAGTGGGAGATTGTTGGAGATAGTGCCCTCAGAGTCAATTATTGGATCACAGGCACGTGATTGCAATGATTGAGGGAGGACCTATCCCGGTAGGACAGTCTTACTCAAGATGATAGTATGCTATCTGGTTTATCTTTATCATCGTGTACTGCTTTAGGTGACCTTATAGGTCACTATTGCACGTTGATAGAGCCCCTAGGATTCTTGCTTGACTACCAGCAGTATGAGGGCGATCATATACGTGGGAGCTAGGGTCTATAAGCACATCCTTAAAAGGTCCCTAGTCGTGGGAGTTTCGAGACAGGGCATCGATACTCCAGAGTAGACTAGTGTATACAGTCGAGACCCCGACGAGGGGCGGTGGCCGATCTCATAAGCCAATGGTGTCAGTTGGTTCACCTAAGATGTATACAGGTGCTCATTGGGTTATGAGTACACCGGACAGGACTCGCCGGGAACCTGCTAGTTGGTATTCTACCTGACGTCAGATAGCAGTTCCCTGGTGACATGTGTACAGGTTAGTTCATCGACCTGAGATCGTCATTTGTCTCGTGTGAGTTTCCACTGTGCTTTGATTACTACCCTACCACACTCAAAGGAGACGTGCAAACAGGTTTTAGTTAGGTACAGTCCCGAGCCACATGGAGGCAGTGAGCGGATCTGCAGGGGTTCGTCTCTCCCGGTATTGGGGGTGAGGTCGCGCTGTGTCTAGGAGAGCCCTTACACGAAGTCCTTGGCCAAGGCAGGAGATTTACTGGTAGGTATTCCAGTAGTATCTCAGGGTGTTCTGGGCTACACTCCGACATGACTTGTACCGCTTTTGGGGGTCTGACTTTTACCAACCCCCTAGGCCCGCCATGCGATGCTCATAGACGAACGGACCAGACTGTACGGATATTGTCACTGACAGGCTCAGTAGGGTGTCAGAATGAGTTCGCTCATCGACATCCCTTTTGGTCAATAGCTGGTAGCCCGTCACGTATGGCTGATACCTCTGACATGCTAATGGTTAAATCCACAGCCATAGTATTGACGAGTCTTTAGAGTCCCCCACAGACCAGTTACTCAAGTTTTCGGGCGAAACGCTGTAGAGGCCGTATGGAGATATGGCAGGGTTCGATCAGATACGTGCGGTATTGCACGGATCATGATCGGACGGAAAATACTAGCGGGCTTTGGTTTAAGCCGGATCCTAGTATTGCACGGTGTAGATTTTGTCTCATTGCATTTGTATTCGGTCGGAATACAAATGCGGGTATGTATATACAGTAGCGGGGTATTCCTGTAATTTATTACGGGATCAGTTTTCTGAAGTTGCCAGTTTTCTTTCCGTTTCGGCCATTTTTCTTTGTATCTATCCTTGGCTGAAAATTGGTGGAGGAGAGCTTATTTGCAATTGTGCAAATTAGCATTGTGGAGGGTGGTCTTTGCATATTGTTGTGTCATGATAGTTCCACCATCACATTGACTTCTTGACTTCATCATAGCTTGACCTTTGTAGTTATGATTGGTTGATGGAGTGTGGGTTTTTATTTGTGATCGTTTCTTTTCTCATGAAAACCCTTTTTCTCTCTCTTTCATTATTGGCTCACATCATTCACACTCTCCTATCATTTTCTCATCATGCAAGGACAGCCACTTTGAGGGAGGGTCTGTCCCAATTTTGAGAGTGGGGATTTTAATCTCCTTTGCTTGTTAAAAACTCATTAGCCACCACAAAAAGTTCATATCTCTTTTCCTCCACTAAAAGGGCAACTTCCATACAACCCCAAATGAGACATAAGTTCTAAAGTTAACCTACAGTATCCTTGGGCACGTCGACTCGCCAACTTCATGCCCGAGTTGCCTCGGTCAAGAGGTGGGAGCCCGTAAAAGAAGCCGGCGACGTGGTGCCCTTCCGGCGAGGAGGTGAAGACCGGAGATTCCGCGGGGAGATCGGTACGACGACTGTAGGGTTCCTAGGCACACTAATGAGGTCTCACAAGGCATCAACCATGCCAATTTCAAACTTTACAAGTGCCGGGAAACCCTAATACGGATCGTTAACTAGATTTTTAGGCGAAACATGCAACTAGTTAACAACTTAACTAACTGAACGGAAATACAACCTTTGTAGATCCGGTCCTCCACCTCCATAGCTCCATGATGAAGTCTCCTTGCTGTCCAAATCGAATCCCGGGCTCTAGCGTCGGCTTCATCGGAGAAATGGGCGGGCTAGGTCGTCGACTTCGAAGCCGAAGATGATCTACGTCGAGGCATCACAAGATCAAGCTCCAACTTCACCAAGTCATGAAACTTGTGAAGAAAACACCCTATACTACTTGGCAAGAGGTAGAGGATGAAGAAATAGGAGGTGGGTTCATTTTAGAATTGGATTTCTCACTCTTTTCATCAAATCACCATTGATGGAAACAAGGTTTTCTTCTTTGATGAAGAAGAAGAAGAAGAAGATAATTATGATAAGTTTTTTGAATAGAAAAGAATAATAAATCTTATCATAATTTTAACCATGGTTTTGTGTAGAGAACTAAGTTGAGTTTAGATGAATGGTTAGGGTTAAAAGAAGAAGACAAAATGGTCACTTGGTCAAAGCTTCATGAAGCTTCAACAAGCTACATGAAAGAAAGAAAGAAACCATTTTGTTTTTCTTTTATCTATTTCTCAAAAATGAATAGATTAATAAATAAGTGAATAAATCAAAACCCTAACCATTATCATAACCATGGTATAAGTCTTTACACAAAGCCAATTTTGCATGTATCATCAAACATGATACAAACAAGTGCACAAAAGTATATCACATATACAATGTGCACATCAAGTGAGAAAATCCATTTAAAGTGAACAAATATTAGTTAATGCAAAGTAATATATCAAATATATAATTATACATTAAATCATTAAATCAACACTTGATTTAACGATCCGGTCATATCGCATATAACCGACTAATATCCAATGTATCGGCTTATCGAATCAATCCTTGATTCGATAACTAGGTTATATCGCATACAACCAATCGATACATTCATCACGAGAATACAATACGGTATCACATACACGCATTATTCTCGGTCCCGCACATATCTCATATGCGCTCCTATTTCGTTTCGCTTGAGCCAGGAAACCTCCGTGTAGGACTCTAAAGACTCGTCAATACGCCGGCAGCAGGTGATGATCATATCAAACACCCACAAGCCGCAAGCGGTCTGCTAAACGTAACGGCCACCCGGGTATTGACCGATCAGAAGATCGACGAGCAAGCCCGCTCATACTCCTGTGAATCGAACCAGTAACACTTACCGTACAGTCCGGTCTCGTCGTCTGATATGTCGCATATCTCGCCTAGGGGTGGTAAACGTCAGACCCCAATAGCTCGATAAGTCGTGTCGATATGAGGTCTATAACATTTCGAGAAACTACAGGTAACACTTACCAGTAAATCTCAGCAACCCTGGCCAGGGATTTCCGGTTATAGCCAATCGACCACAGCGCAACATCAACCCCCTATACCGGGAGAGACGAATCCCCTCCTATCACTCATTGCCTCCATGTGACTCGGGACTGTACCCAAAAACCACCGTTTTGCACGCCCTCTTGGACATGGTAAGGTGGAAATCAAAGCACAGTGGGAACCACACAAGACTCTATGACGATCTCGGGTCAACAGACTACTCTGTACCAGTGTCACCAGAGAACTGCCATCTGACGTAAGGTATAATACCATCTGAGAGTTCTCGGCGAGTCCGTCCAGTGTACCCAGTCTCCACTGAGCACCCGTATATCATCTCTGATGTCAAACACCAATGGATATGGGATCATCCATCGCCCATCTGTATGGGTCGAGAAGGTATACGCTAGTCTACTCTGGTATATTGATACCCCGTCTCGATATACCCACGACTAGGGACCTTGAAGGATGTACTTATGGACTACCCTGTCCCTACTAGTATGATCCGCATCATAGTCCAGGTAGTCAAATACACATTCTAAGGGCTTTACCAACATGTAACAGAGAGACAATCAGTGTACACGTTAAGGTAAAGATCAACCAAATAGCATACTATCATGTCGAGCAAGAAAGTCCTCCCTATATATGTCCAAGCACCCACTACAATATACATCCTATGTATAGTAATGGCCTCTAGGGCATACATATAACTAACAATCTCCCACTTGCACTAAGGCCATCTGATAGCAGTGATTGTAGTATCTCATACTCAACCATCCCATAAAAGTCTCTCTCTGGGAAAAGGCCTTTGTGAGTGGATCCGCCGTGTTGTCCTCTGAGTCTACTCTCCTAACCTCGATCACCCTGGAGATCAACTATCTCCATGATCAGGTGATACTGCCTTAGAATATGTCTGGATCACTGATGGGACGGTCGTTCCTTGGCATAAGCCACAACTCCATTGTCACACAATGGGAGGAACTAAGTTCATCTCATGAACAAATATACATCCAGACTGCCTCTTTGGTAGCATCTTTAGTAGCGATGTATCGAGCCTTTATCGTCTAGTATGCCACGGTATCTAGCTTGGAACTCTTCCAACATACCGTCCCTTTACTGAGGGTAAAGACAATGCCTGTGACTGACTTTCAGTCGTCCTTATCACCCTGGAACCCTTCCAGTGATTCTCCCCAGGATCGTTTGATACCATCTCACTACAACTAGTGAGAATCCTAACATCCAATTAGATCTATCTCATAGATCCTAAATCCAGGATTTAGGAGGTATCACTTTTGATCCTATATGGAGAATCATTGTGATAAGCGGAGATTGACCGAGCGTAGCATAGGAAACTACTTCCCTATCAAGAGTATGTCATCCACGTACTCTACGAGGATCGCCACCATACTCCCTACTACCTTTTTGTTTATACAAGGTTCATCTACCATTTTGATGATGTCAAACTCTTTGACTAACACATCAAAACAGATGTTCCAACTCCGCGATGCCTGGTTTAACCTATAAAGCATCTTGTACACGTTTCCGCTGCTCCCACTGTTTACGAAGCCCTCTGACTGTGTACTTATAGACTCTCTTCTAAAACATCATTTAGAAAAGCAGTCATGGCACCCAACCGCCAGATATCGTAGTCATGGTATGTAGCCGTGGCAAGTAGGATCTGGATGGACTTAAGCATAGCCACTTGAAAAGGTTTCATCATTATCCACGCCTGGTCGATGACGAAAAGCTTTAACAAGTCTAGCTTTGAAAGTCTCAACTTTTCCATCTACACCAAGTAATCTTCTCAAGATATACTTGCTCCTGATGGGGATTTAACCCTTCAGATATAGTAACCAAAGTCCATACTTTGTTGGTGTACATGGATTCCATCTCAGATCGCTAAGCATCCAGCCATTCTTACAGAGTCCCACTCCTGATGGCCAGCTCGAAACTAGTTGGGTCATCATCTCATGATGCAATCCTCGCTCCCACTGTCATAGAGAAACCGAAGTATCTCTCAGGCGGGTGAGGAACCTTACTAGATCGGCGGAGAGGCTGAGGTTCGTTGGTAACTATTGAATCCTTTGGTTTTATCAAATCATCTGTTGTAGTTTGTATAGCTGGAACCTTTCCAGTTCTACATTACAGACCTTGCCTCGAGCTTGTCCGGATTTTGCTTTTAGACATAGGCTGGACAACCCCAAATCTTAACCATCTTAAGATATGGGCTCTTCCCTTTCCATATCACATATGAAAAGGTAGGCAACAGATTTGATTTGAACCCTATTCAATAGGTATGCAGCTTCTCAAGTGCATAACTCCCAAAAAGAAACAGGTAACTCAGTAGTATTCATCATAGAGCACACCTTATCATATAAGGTGTGATTGCTCCGCCCCGATATACCATCGTGCTATGGTGTATACGGAGGAGTAATGCTGAGAGAGAATCTCATTCTCCTTTAGAAAAGTCCAAGAATTTCGTGCTCAAGTATTCTCCTCCTTGATCTCATCAAAGGACATAATACTTATACCCGTATTTTGGTTCTCTTCTTCTAACTTATATTCTGTGAATATCTCAAAAGGTTTGGACTTGTGTTTCAATAGGAACATAGGTCCGAATCTCGAAAGATCATCAGAGAATGTAATGGAGTATAAAGAATCGGTCTTGGCAAGTGTAGACGGGGACCTACATACATCAACATGTATCATCCCAAGAGTTCACTAACTCTTTCTCTGTTTCCAGTAAACGGAGCTATGGTCATCTTATCTCTGTGACATGACTGGCAAGTTTCACAAGATGTAAATTCAAACTGATTTAAATATGCATCTAAAATGTAACTCAGCCAGTCGGATCGCATTGATATGACCTAGTCTACAATGCCTCAAGAAGGATTCGTTCATTTCTGAACTCTTCCTCTTGTGTGTGTTCCGTATACTAAAGAACTGTAGTTTGATTTAGAACATCAATGCTTTTGGATAACGTGCCTGAACCGATCAACTTTTGATATAGGAAATGTTCAAAACATTATCCAACTATACAAAATTTTATCACTTCTTTACTAATAAAGAGATAGATATGATTTTGTATATCAGGTTCGGTATCTAATAACATTCGTTCAGAATCAATGTATTTGGAATACAGGATGACAGTGACCAACAGACTTGGCTGCAACACTTGCCCCGTTTTCTGCCTCATGAAACTTATCACCCGTTCTCAGTTTTTCTACCTTTTTACAGCCCTATGTAACAGATTACATATCTGGGATCCTGATCCGGTATCATATACCCAGGATGCGGAGGATACTGAGAAACGGTTCTTTGTAATGAACACACCCGAAGATGATGCATCTGCATGCACTCTCTTCGTTTGGGCGGCACGGGAAATCTGGTATTCCCCAATTTCCCGCTCTGTCTTATAACAATTATAAGTTGGAGCGGGACCAACGTTCCCCAGCTCAGTATAACAAGCGGGTTCGGTCAATATATTCGTTTTATTATCTTGATTAAGGCGTGATATGGTCGCTACCTGGAGAGAGAGAGAAGAAAACACTCAGCGTGCGCTCTTTGCAAGAATAGATTGGTTATTATTTTATCTAATCAGGATGGCTCCCACTGTTTTAATCAAATCTTCCTTCAAACCCTAAAAGGAAAGACTAGCCGGGATTAATTACACACTACAAGTTCGCCAATCTTTCAGCCAGGCCAGTGTCGGTACTTTGAGGGAGGTCCCCCGTGCTTTCGCACGAACCTAATTAATGTAAACCTCATTTTCCCAGAGGCGTAACCTCGTTAACACCTTTCTAAACACCTACTTGATCGGCTAATTGTAATGTGTAAAACTCTCCCAGGAGTAACTCTTACTCACAGCGGGTATCGGGATCCAACTATCTCATAGAAGGTATGCAATCTCATTGCAAATTTCAACACTTGAAATTCCCGATAATATTTTGCCCCTAACGTGCTATGACCTTGACGAAAGCCAACAAACCATAGCCCACTAGTCAAGTTCAACCCGTACATTTCTTGATTGAATTAAACCACCCGCACGACCCTTGACGAAAGCCAACAAAGCCGCACGACTACCCTAATCCAATCGCATCGTATGCAGCAGATAAGCAGCATATAGCTATCGCACACTGCACCTTGACGAAAGCCAACAAATGCAGCACGAATACTATATACAACTTATCTGAAATGACGGAGGGCTACGACAAGTTTTTCTGAAAACCTATTGCGTAATGAACTTGATATCGTTCTAGAATCAAATGATTTTAAAATGGAGTGTTTTTGAGGCTTTTGTAGTTTTGCTAAAGGAGTCACTCCCGGTGAAGGGATCGTCGGCCCTTTCCTCTTCGAATGAGGTGCGGGATATATCATATATATCACTGTGCAAAGCAGAACTCTTAAAAGCAATCAAAAGACAAACCGAGTGTGTAGCATCTGCCAGTTATTGCTAAAGGAGTCACTCCCGGTGAAGGGATCTCGGTCCTTTCCTCATCGAATAAGGTGCAGGATATATCACATATACCGCTGTGCAAAGCAAGAACTGTAGCTACCTGTTTTATTTTTGAAATTCGATTCTACAACATCTTAGGTTTCTTTTATTTCATTAATCATATTAATGAAGTCCCATCATTTAAATACCTAAACATCACAGATAAATACGACATACACTTATGCCATCCGCATTCGCCTCGATGTCCCCTCGTGCACCGTTAGGTTAGGTAACTAACGACAGAGCGGGGCAGGGCTAGCGCGGGTGTAAAACATAAGTAACGTCTATATAATATATCATATATACTATATACAGTATCTATCACAGAACATCACATGATCACATCACAGATATCGCAGCAGAAGAAACATATGAAATATTGGATATACTAGGACGTCCGTGTTTTCAATACGAGCCAGTATAAAATACGGATTCCACGGTCGTGATGAATAGCCAAACCCACACCCCTAGACCCCTACGAGAGCGGCAAGCAACCCTACCAATTCTAGAGTTAGGAGACCCGGACTCGACTCCTCGAGTTGGTCTCCCACTGGACTCCAGAACCCGGTTACTTGTGCTCCCCTCCTTGGGTCTATCCTAGTGCGGAAAAGTAAATAATATACAAAAGGTGACATCTTCCGCAACCTGGAAGTGTCCCAATAAAAGAATATTACATACAAGTTTTTACATGAATGAAAATGAAAAACACTCATCTCACATAAAAAACCCCCCGGCTATTCAAACACGACGATCCAATATAACATATCCAGCAACACATAACATCACATGTCATCAACGTAAGTAAATATGCCCATCCCAATTGTCGTTGACATATAACAACGAAACCGGCGATATCACATATTACACTTACGGTCACAGAAAAGAAAGTGTAAAACTACAACAGTTGGAATCCGCAACCTGCATAGACATCGCATGCCTAATCAAATGAATACCTTAGACATCACATGCCTAACAATTATAAACCCCGCATTTTAGTCTCAAAATCGAAAACACTTTTCAATATTAAGTCGGGCAATTCAACAGGATTCCCGACAATTTTGATCGAATGCTCGTCGCAAACTTCAGTAGACGGACGCACCCCCGATGCAGTCGACGAAGTGCGCCAAGGCGGAACACCGCTGCAGCGAGCACCCGGACGGATGCTTTCGGCGACGGGGTTCTCCTACAGTCACTTGGTCGGGGCTATGGAACGAGGTTGTCTATTAAGTTTACCCGGCGAGTATCCGCGTACGCTACGTGATTGCGACGGACTTTTGATCACCTCAAAATTCCGTGGCAACCGATCAAGTGAGACTAAAGTGCTATGTTTATAACATTCATCCAGTTATCACATAACTTATTGTGAATTCCAATTATTGTATCATATTCCGAATAAGATAGAAAATGTTAAACTTTCCGATCGAACAATCGAACACCCAAGTTTTCCTGAAACCGCTCAACACTTGAAATATGTTCAAAGACATTCACTTCATGCCTCAGTACCAACGGTCCAACCGTAGAAGGGTCAAGCCAACGCCTCACATGTGGCACGCCGTACTGCCCCAAACCCGAAGGTTCAAAGGGCAGTTCAAGACGGTCACATAATCGAGTTAAGGTTTGTTGTCTTCTAGAGGGTCCATCGCGTTACTTGCACTACTTTAGAACGTCTTTAAACCACGGAAAAATCCAACACTTGGAAATTTTCCGACAAGGGAAAAGGTGGGTATTTATATCCGGTCGAACTTTTTAACATATTCAAAAATTATCCGGAAAACACATAGACAAAGCTTGATAATCCGATCGAATCTTCGATTCCCAATACAACTCCAGAACACTCAACTCTTGAGTCAAATTAAAAATTCCCAGAAAACTCAGCATCACAAAATAGTAATTACTGTGCAAAAAGTATTGGACATTTTGATAATACGGCCGCGGAACCGCCGCAGAAGCCATGCTTCTGCCGCGGTTCCGCCGCACATTTGACGAATTAGCCCCACGAATTTCACAGTAATTCTAATAGGACCCTGCTGAATTTTTTAGCAAATTTTAATTCACAAAAATCCAAATTTTCAGAAAATTTCCGGAGAAGGGTCATTTTTAGGGTTTCGGGGTTCGATCGGGTTTCAAATATCGTCTACGCATCGCCTAAGGCTCTAGCTAGGCTCTGATACCACTGTAGGGTTCCTAGGCACACTAATGAGGTTTCACAAGGTATCAACCATGCCAATTTCAAACTTTACAAGTGCCGGGAAACCCTAATACGGATCGTTAACTAGATTTTTAGGCGAAACATGCAACTAGTTAACAACTTAACTAAGTGAACGGAAATACAACCTTTGTAGATCCGGTCCTCCACCTCCATATCTCCATGATGAAGTCTCCTTACTGTCCAAATCTAATCCCGGGCTCTAGCGTCGGCTTCATCGGAGTAACACTTACCGTACAGTCCGGTCTCGTCGTCTGATATGTCGCATATCTCGCCTAGGGGTGGTAAACGTCAGACCCCAATAGCTCGATAAGTCGTATCGATATGAGGTCTATAACATTTCAAGAAACTACAGGTAACACTTACCAGTAAATCTCAGCAACCCTGGCCAGGGATTTTCGGTTATAGCCAATCGACCACAGCGCAACATCAACCCCCTATACCGAGAGAGACGAATCCCCTCCTATCGCTCATTGCCTCCATGTGACTCGGGACTGTACCCAAAAACCACCGTTTTGCACGCCCTCTTGGACGTGGTAAGGTGGAAATCAAAGCACAGTGGGAACCACACAAGACTCTATGACGATCTCGGGTCAACAGACTACTCTGTACCAGTGTCACCAGAGAACTGCCATCTGACGTAAGGTATAATACCATCTGGGAGTTCTCGGCGAGTCCGTCCAGTGTACCCAGTCTCCACTGAGCACCCGTATATCATCTCTGATGTCAAACACCAATGGATATGGGATCATCCATCGCCTATCTGTATGGGTCGAGAAGGTATACACTAGTCTACTCTGGTATATCGATGCCCCGTCTCGATATACCCACGACTAGGGACCTTGAAGGATGTACTTATGGACTACCCTGTCCCCACTAGTATGATCCGCATCATAGTCCAGGTAGTCAAGTACACATCCTAAGGGCTTTACCAACATGTAACAGAGAGACAATCAGTGTACACGTTAAGGTAAAGATCAACCAGATAGCATACTATCATGTCGAGCAAGAAAGTCCTCCCTATATATGTCCAAGCACCCACTACAATATACATCCTATGTATAGTAATGGCCTCTAAGGCATACATATAACTAACAACGGCGAGAAGACCGAAGGACACGGATCGCTCCGTATATCTCTTTACCCGTTTTTAGTTAGCTAGAATTAGTTTAATGGCTCGATCCGGGAATTTTGTGCGCGGTGGTGCCGGTTACAAAAGTTAAAGTAAAGCATCGTTTCCGCATTTTGGCTTCGGATTGACGGCCGGGGCGCCGCCGTGCACTTACAGGGACAACCCTACAACATTGGATTGACTCCTCGACATTCGGCCGGGTATTTGCATTGGGCCAGGTATATTTTGTCAGTGAAGAAGGCGCATTTGCTGAAGATCGGTCTGTACCCTGCGGTTTACGCATCGCTGTTCGAGTATTCTGCTCCTCCGACATGGTGGACTAAGGCGTTCGTGGAGCAATGGAACATCCCCACCCATACCTTTCTTCTAATGGACAGGGAAGTTTCCATCTCTTTAGAAGAATTTGCTGAGATTTCCGGTCTGCCGGTGAGGGGGGAGCACTATGAGGAGCTACTTCCTCCGGACGAATATGTTTTTGCCACCAAGCCATTGGTGACGGACTTAACGCCGGAGAACAATATTTAGCACCAGTTTCCGAGTCTGATAAAGTTGCTGAATATGTATGAAAGTCTTTTCTTGGAATTGGGAGGCCGGGGAGTTAGTTTCGCAGACTTCATCGCCCGCTTTCTTCGACTGGAGATTCTATCGCAACGGGGCGAAAAATTTGCCAAGCTTGACGACCCCTTCGGCTTTGGCTTAGATCGTCGACCAGCACTGGAAACCAATCAAAAAGGCTTTTATCTCCCCGATGCCGCAATCATCCCTCTGTCGGAAATCGCTGCTCCAGGCATCGACGAGGAGACTTTCTTTGTCGGGTTTTTGGGGCTATGGCTGTGCTGGTTCGCGCTCCCCATGCACCCTCGCTATATGAGGCCGTCCGTCTTCTACCCAGCACATCGAATGGTGGCTGGCATACAATTGGCCATCAGAATTGCCGGATTGGCCCACCTGTACCATGGTCTTAGCGTGGCAGCGGACGCAACTGAACCGGGGGTGCAACCCTCTAATTTCCCGATGCACTGCTTTACTTCGTGGATGGAAATGCACGTGCTCGGGGTGTTTGGTGTTCATAAAAGACCCTCGTTTTATGAGAAGTACAGATTCCCGAGAGTTATGCGGCTGATCGGCGCTTCTATCGTGAATCCGCCTCCGCGGGAGGCTAGGGGGTTGCTTCTTCGTCCGCGCACAGTCGGAGCGGGTATTTCTTTTATGGACAAGGTCCTGACAATCGGCCCAAAGACCTCCAAGGCGTTGTTGGCGTTGCGCGATAATTTCAAGGACGGGGCCTCCGTATTGAAAGCCCGGGAGATTCTACATCTATACTCCATCCGGCCGGGCTTCCTCGTGTTCAGGAAGAACGAGGCGGCGCTTTTTATGAGGTACAACCCCCATCGTTTCGCCTAACAACTAAGTTATAACCAGGGGGTCCCACTGGAAGCATATTTGGAAGAGCCTGCGGCCACCAGAGAGGGGATACGGAGTGCACTACATCATTTTATGCGGCTAAATACGGGCTCCCACTTCTTCATTAGCGAGCCGACTTGCATTCCAAGGGCCCTCAACGTGTATGGGGCCTGGTATCAGCATGCGATGGGAGCTGTCATCAGGGAAGAGAAGCGGCTGCTGCTTGATCGCAAGGATACGCCCCCCGCCAGCGATCGCAACGTCCCCCTAAAGCGAAGGACCCCTGTCCCTCCTCCACTAAGAGGAGATGCTGGAGTTGAGCTTCCACGTGTGCTAAGCCCCACGCGTGGATTACCCCTCGATCCTGTGGATGTGCCATCAGCGCCCCATGCTCCCATGGAGACGGTGAACATGGTTTCACCCGAATCCGGCGTGGGCTCGGATATCGGGACCCGCCGTCCTAAGGTACCCACGAAGCGTAAGCTAATTTTGGGTGCGACCGGAGTTCGCGCGCAGAAGAGGAAGAAGAAGTCGATCCTCTCTGCCGACGTTACATTTGGTCAGGAACCTCATGCTCCTTACAGCGAGGGCTTGAGTGAGTACGGGACCAACGAGGGCTTATTTATGCCGCCAGACGACACTGATCTGGCAGCCGCCATCGCAGCTTCTAAGCGATTGGCAAGGCGCGACGCGTGGTTGGCTAAACTCGTGCAATCAGGTAATCACTAGTTGTATTTTTCGTCATTGCATCGTACCTCTATCATTGTTTTTGACTAACGCTTTTCCTTCTTTAACAGGCATTTCTACCGAAGAAGCCATCGCTGCTTCTCTCAAAACTTTCGAGGAGGAGGAATGACTCAGAGCATCCTTAGGCCTTGGTACATTTCGGTTTACTATGTCTCTCCTTCCATTTCTTATGAGTAATCTAACCCTCTCTTTGTCTTATCGCAGGGACCACAAGACCTACCTCGCAAACCGATGCGGGAATTCTCCCCGGGGCAGCTACCGAAGTCCCGGCCTCTTCGGGATTGCCGCAAGAAGCCCTAATTGAAAAGCCGATGATGGAAGCCTTGACGGCTCTGGAGGCAACTCTGAATGCGGACGACGACGCCTTGCTAAAGAAGGCTTCCAAAAGGTCTGTCGTGACGGTCCGGGAGGAAAGGAAGCGTCTGCGATGCGCAGCAAAGGAGCGTAGAACTGCTTTGGCTGCGGGAGCAGGCTCAAGCGCCGTTACTCCCGCCGCTACTCCTTCAGAGGAGCTCCCGGTCGCCTTGTCTACTGCTCATAGACGGGCGGCACGTGCAGCTCGGGAGGCCAACGGTAAATCCGCCTCAGGTAATGTGTTTTTGAGGCTTTGTTGTCAAAGTTTTAAACTATCAGTTCTTATATATCTTATCCTACAGGGCCGAGTCTTACTGGAGGAGCGGCGGCGAACGTCGAGCCTGAGGGGACGGTAGAGGAGGTAGCCGCTGAACCCGAGGCGACGGTAGGCGATATAACCATAGTTGTCGGGCCCGAGATAGTGGCTGACGAGATGGTCACGACTGCCAGGCCCGAGATGGCTACCAATGCCGAGCCCGAGGTGGCGGTGGGTGAGACGGCTGCTATGGCCGGGCCTGAGGCAGCAGTGGACGAAACGGTTGCGACCACTGAGCCCGAGGTAGTAGCGGCTGAGACGGCTGCTATGGTTGCTGAGCAAGAGATGGCCGCTCTTTCTCAAGAGTCGGGCACCGCTCCGATCATCACTCTCCCTGCTTACGGTTCCTTGTCGTCTCCCGGCATCGCGAGCGTAACGACGGCTCCTGTAGAGTCGGGCGATGAGGCAACGGGAGGTGAGACCATCCCAATGGAGGAGGGAGACGCCATCGTTGCATCAAGTGACGCTCTCATTAGGGCTCCGGCCGGTGACTCTTCAGGTAAATCTTGGGTCACCGCCCTTCTTTCTTTATCCTGCAATCTTTCCTAATAAAGTTTATCTTGTTTCTAATGCAGGTGCGGCTAGTGCTGAGGCCGCGTTACCCGAGGGAGCGCCGTCAGTTACCGCTCTGATGGTGACTGCTTCTCTTCCCTCCCTCGCACCGTCACAAATGCTGGAAGGTATGGATTTGCAACCCATCAGTCTTATCTTTAAGCTGCATAATTTATGTACTGACGTTGTACTATTGCGTCTTTGCAGGAGTCCTTTTTGACCACCTATACCAGGTGCTGCTTCCCCACTTCTCCTTCCCGTCGGAGATGGCTTCATCCAGTGGCGTTGGTGAATATAGCTTTCAATTAATGCTCTTTCTTTCACCGATAATGAAATTATTTCTGATTCTTCTTTGCCCTGACTGTGGTGCTACAAATTGAAGGAGGAGATGAGAGATCAGTTGCGCCACCGGTCCTCCCGGCTTTGCCACCTGCTGCAGCCGATATAGTAAATTCCATTGTTCATGAATCTCTTATATTTCTAGATCCGTCATCTGATTGTGATTTGTTTTGAAGCTGTCGCTTCGACTCCGGTCTCTTTCGAGTCTCGCATTATGATGCCGGCAGGCCCCTTCTCCAGACGTCTATCCTCAAAGGGTGCTGTGACAAGTCTGCGTATGCTGAGCGAATGCGTTGAGGAGCTTGATGCGGAGGCTCCTACTTCTGCTACAGATTTTGCTGCCGAGGTCAATCCGATGCTGGCGACGCTTGTAAATTTCCATAATGAAAGCGTTGTCGAGTCTTGGGTTGATCACTGCGAGAAGATCGAGGCCTGTCTATATCAGCTTGAACTTATGCGTCTTGCCCCTGAGACTCAGGCTTTGAACTCCCAGCGGGCCGCGTGGGTTGAGCAGAGTGTTCCGTTCCTTCGCCATTTCGAACGAGAGTCAACTCTTAAGCGAAAAGAACGTGAGGCGACTGCTGCTGAATCTGCCCAACTGCGCGCTGAGGTTGCAGCTAATGCTGCCCAACTGAACGCCATTTTTTAAAGCCTTCAACGGTGTATCTCTGACGGGCTGGTGTTGAGGAAGAAGCTTGATCTCAACGAGCAGATCGCGCAGAGTCAGGAGGCTTCCCAGCAAGAAGCTGATCAGAAACTTTCATCTTGTTTGCAGCAATGGGACCAAATTGAAGCAGAGCTGGCTGTAGCGGCTGATTATGAGAAGGCACTGAAAGAAGTGCCAGAGCAGCTCACGGACTTGTTAAAAACGCATCCTTCTCGATGAAAATTTTGTATCATTTGTAATTGTGAATAAAATGTATTTGTTTCTTTTATTCTTTAATACGATGTATTTTGTACTCAATCGAATTTCATGAATAAAAGATACATGTTCTTCATAATGTCTTGTATCATTTCTCTGCTTTCTTCTTTCTTGCTGTGTTGTTTGTCATGTGATTTTAGAAAGTGCGGTCTGTAGATAGCGTATAGCTGTCAGTCTTAGGCTCTTTGCAGAGTGGTGATGGCTTAGAAAATAGGGTTAAGGTCTGTCACCTAAGACTTTTCAACTTTATGAGCCGTGAGGGTCTCATAAAGAATTCTCTTCCTACGGGTCGAGAGAATCCCGTAGGTGTAATTTTCTTCTTAAGAATCGTGAGGATTCCTAAGTGTGTTTTCTCTTGAGAGTCGTAAGGATCTCATAAGAGAATTTACTCCCTTACGAGTCGTGAGGACCCGCAAGTGACGGGTGAAGTTACCCTTATCCGCATTTCACGGAGTCAGGGGTTGCTCTGGAAGCTTCCCACGGTTTCACTGCCGTGTTTGGCGAGGACCAGGCTTCTCTCTGGACGTTTTCTAGGATACCGTAGTTTAAAGACATCGCGGTCGAGGTTAAGGACATCATAGTCCGTGAGTTTAAGGACCTCACAGTCCAATGTTAGTTTTAAGACATAACGGTCGAGGTTAAGGACATCATAGTCTGTGGATTTAAGGACTCCACAGTCCAATGTTAGTTTTAAGACATCACGGTCAAGGTTAAGGACATCATAGTCCATGGATTTAAGGACTCCACAGTCCGTGAAACGTGTGGTTGTTGGGACCCGTCACCTCTTTGAAGACGTTGAGGAATTACAACGACAAATATCAAAGGAGTGAAGAGATGTACCCTTGAACCAAGGTAAAATTAGTGTAAAATCATTGGGGTTGATTGTTAGTTTTAAGACATCACGGTCGAGGTTAAGGACATCATAGTCCGTGAGTTTAAGGACCTCACAGTCCGACGTTAGTTTTAAGACATCGCGGTCAAGGTTAAGGACATAATAGTCCGTGGATTTAAGGACTCCACAGTCCGATGTTTGCTCTGAATGCTTCCCACGGGTTCACTACCGTGTTTGGCGAGGACCAAGCTCCGCTCTGGATGCTTCACACGGGGTCAGAAGTGACGTTTTCCGCGTTCCACGTAACCAGGAATTTTGCTCTAGATGCTTCCCACAGGTTCACTGTCGTGTTCGGCGAGGACTAGGCTCCGCTCTGGATGCTTCACACGGGTTCACTGCCGTGCTCCGCGAGGACCAGGATCCGCTCTGGACGTTTTCCACGGGGTCAGAAGTGACGTTATCTGCGTTCCACGTAACCAGGAATTTTGCTCTAGATGCTTCCCACAAGTTCACTGCCGTGTTCGGCGAGGACTAGGCTCCGCTCTGGATGCTTCACACGGGTTCACTACCGTGCTCTGCGAGGACCAGGATCCGCTCTGGACGTTTTCCACGGGGTCAGAAATGACGTTATCCGCGTTCCACGTAACCAGGAATTTTGCTCTAGATGCTTCCCACGGGTTCACTGCCGTGTTCGGCAAGGACTAGGCTCCGCTCTGGATGCTTCACACGGGTTCACTGCCGTGCTCTGCGAGGACCAGGATCCGCTCTGGACGTTTTCCACGGGGTCAGAAGTGACGTTATCCGCGTTCCACGTGACCAGGAATTTTGCTCTAGATGCTTCCCACGGGTTCACTGCCGTGTTCGGCGAGGACTAGGCTCCGCTCTGGCTGCTTCACACGGGTTCACTGCCGTGCTCTGCGAGGACCAGGATCCGCTCTGGACGTTTTCCACGGGGTCAGAAGTGACGTTATCCGCGTTCCACGTAACCAGGAATTTTGCTCTAGATGCTTCCCACGGGTTCACTGCCGTGTTCGGCAAGGACTAGGCTCCGCTCTGGATGCTTCATACGGGTTCACTGCCGTGCTCTGCGAGGACCAGGATCCGCTCTGGACATTTTCCACGGGGTCAGAAGTGGCGTTATCCGCGTTCCACGTAACCAGGAATTTTGCTGATTATATCCGCATTCCACGGAGTTGGGATTTGACTCTCGGTCATCTGTACACCGCCGAGTCATGGAACTAGGAGTTGCCGCTGTTCCGCTTTGCTTGATGTTGTGTCTGCTGAGACGAATGTTGAGATGATCTCCAGGCTATCTGTGACCCATCGAGATTTGGCTTCTTCTTCTGATGAAACCTGGGGAGGAGGAGTGTGACTCCCTTTTCGTTTGCGCCCCTGGATTTTATACAGGGATTGACATGATATCACCTGTAGGGCATAAATTTCATTTTTATCTTTATTTTATTTCTTTCCGCGATGCTCTATCATTTCAGCTTTATATTGCGAAGGTCGCGATTGCCCAATCATTTCGGCTATTTTTCGCGGTGCCCAATCATTTCGGCTATTTTGCATGCATACTTTTTTTTACTTGCTGATTTTTATTTGCAAGATGCCCCATCATTTCGGCTATTTCGTATGCATGTGTGGCTTGCTGGCTTTTCGCCGCAAGTTTGGGATTAGACACCGATTTCGGCATCAGCACCGCTACAACTGGGATATTGCCAGGAGCGAATCATCATTTGCCTCTGTCGACATCGAACAAAGGTGGCTTAGCGAGCAAGGTTAGGGTCCTGTCGTCTAAGGCTTTTGACTTCATGAGCTGTAAGGGTCTCACAAAGGTATTTCTCCCTACGAGTCGTGAGGATCTCGTAAGTGTGTTTTCTCCTTAGGAATCGTGAGGACTCCTAAGTGTATGGCTTCTTGTAAGTCGTAAGGATCTTACAAGAGAGTTTTCTCCTTATAAATCAAGGGGACTCACAAGAGTTGTTCACCGTGCGAGCATATCCCTAGTCACGGGTGGGACTTTATTTGGGAAATGTTTATTCGCGCCCGTGGATTGTATACAAGGGTCAGCATTGAACCGCTTGTATGGCAGTATTGAGGGTTATGGGGGTTGCTTAAGAACAGGTTCAGGTCTCTGTAGCTTAAGACTTTCAAATCTTATGAGCCATGAGGATCTCATAAGAGGATTCTCCTTACGAGTCGTGAGGATCTCGCAAGTGTAATTTCTCCTTAAGAATCGTGGGAATCCCTAAGTGTGTTGCTCCCTTGTGAGTCGTAAGGATCTCACGCAGGTGATTTCTCCTCACAAGGTCGATAGGACCCTGTAAGTGTCTTTTAACGAGGTTGCGCCCTTTCGCGTTTTCACAAACACTCGCCGGTAGCCCTGCTGTTTTTACTCATGGAGCCCTTTCAGGTTTTCATCCATGCCCTTTTTGCTTATGGACATACCATTTTCTTTTCTTCTTTTTTTTCTAACGAGGTTGCTCCCTTTCGGGTTTTTACAAGACTCGCCGGTAGCCCTGCTGTTTTTACTCACGGAGCCCTTTCGGGTTTTCATCCGTGCCCATTTTGCTTATGGACATACCGTTTTCTTTTTCTTTTTCTTTTTATTCTTTTTTTTATCATCTTTAGGATGCTGCATTCCACCGTAGTTTATCAACATCTCGGTCAGCGGCTAGTTTTAGGACGTAGTGGTCCGTTGTTAGTTTAAGGACGTTTTGGTCCGTCGTTAGTTTAAGGACGTTTCGGTCTGTCGTTAGTTTAAGGACGTTTCGGTCCGTCGTTAGTTTTAGGACGTTTCGGTCCGTCATTAGTTTAAGGACGTTTCGGTCCATTGTTAGTTTTAGGACATTTCGGTCCGCTGTTAGTTTAAGGACGTTTCGGTCCGTCGTTAGTTTAAGGACGTTTCGGTTCGTAGTAAAGGAAGCCGGTTACTACTTACAGAGTTTAGGCTTAGGAAGATAGCGAACGGACATAGTCGTCGTCATCTATTATTAACCTAGGCCGTGACTCGTTAGGCGTAGTATTTCTTCAGGAAGCGACCGTTTATTGGCTTGAAGGGTCTTTCACCATGCATGTCTATGAGTAGATAGGCTCCACCCTGGTAGACCTTGTCTATGATGTACGGGCCTTCATAGTTCGGCTCGAATTTCCCCCGCTTAGCGCGATTGGGGATCATAGGTCTTTTGACCACTAGCACGAGTCCGCCTTGGCGGAATGTCCTTGGCCTAGTCAATCTTTCGTAGGAGCGCGTCATCTTTTGCTTTATAAGCCTCTAGATTTTGTTGCACTATGAGCCGGGTTTCATCAAGGGCATCGAGCTCCTCAAGCTGAAGGTGAGCGTTCTCTTCGTCTGTTAGTTCGTAGTGAACTGCCACTCGTAAAGAGGGTAGCTCTATCTCGAGGGGAAGTACCGCTTCTGTACTGAATACCAATGCGTACGGCGTTGTGTTCGTGGCCATCTTGAACGTAGTTCGATACGCCCAGAGAGCTTCTTGCAGTCTCTCGTGCCAGTCCTTCTTATTTCGGGAAACCGTCTTCTTCACGATCTTCGTCAAGGTTTTGTTGAAAGCCTCAGCTAGACCGCTGGCTCGGGGATTATAAACTGAAGAGTATCTCCAGTCTATGTTGTGCTGTTATGCGAAGCGGCTGATCTTGTGGCTTCTGTAGGCTGGCCCGTTATCGGAGATGATCCGTCGCGGAGTTCCAAACCGGTAAATTATGTGCGTCTTGAAGAAATGGAGGATATTCTCCGTCTTCACTTCCCTCAGTGGTACTGCTTCTGCCCATTTGGAGAAGTAATCAGTTGTTTCCAAAATGAAACGATGTCCTCTGGACGATGCGGGTTCGATAGGGCCGATTATGTCGGTTCCCCACATTTCAAATGGCCAGCTAGCCACTGTTGGGTGTAGTGGATTTGGATGTTGATGGATAAAGTCCCCATGGATCTGGCATGAGTGGCATTGCTTCGCATACTCGAGGCAGTCCTGGATCATCGTGGGCCAATAATCGCCCATCCGTTTGATCTTCAACTTCATCTTCGGGCCTGCTTGGTGAGAACCGCAGAGTCCGTCATGAACTTCTTGGACGACTCTTTTCGCCTCTTCAGGTCCCAGGCATCTCAACCACAGAGAATCAAATGACCTCTTGTACAGAGTATCATTGACGAAGGCGAAAGACAGAGCTCGTTTCATAAGCTGATGTCTTGAGGACGCATCTTCAGGCGTTCGACGGGATTTGAAGTAGTCTATAAAGACTTCTCTCCAATCCTTAGCCTTTTCTTGGTCTTTTACTTGTAGAGCCACTTGCTCGGTCGCTCCCTTTTCCTCGGACGACTCCGGAGATATCTCTGCCGGTGCGGGGACCCGACGGCTTTGCACAACGATCCTTACGTCATCGAGGTTCTCGTCGTCCAGTTCTTTAGCGAGCTTAGCTAGTGCATCTGCTTTGCTATTTTCTGCACGCGGTATGCTTTCCAAGATGTTGGAAGGTATTTAGGTCAGCAGTTGCTGTACCCTCTCGCCGTACTTTACCAGTTCTGGTTCGTACGTTTGATAGTCGCCATTTATTTGACTGACAACTAGTTGGGAGTCTCCGTATATGAGGAGCTTTTCAATTCCCATGTCGATGGAGATCTCGAGGCCTGCTATCAAAGCTTCGTATTCAGCTTCATTGTTCGTCCTCGGCTCTATCAAGGAGAAGGCGAAGCGCATTATCCCTCCTTGTGGGGTCACGAAGATAAGGCCTACCCCTGATTTGATTATAGGGGTGTTCTGTTTTCGCTTCTTCATGGAGGACGCTCCATCAAAATAAAGTTCCCATCGGGTATCACCACCGTCGATCACATCAAACGCATATTCGTCTGGCAGTTCGCAATTCAAGGGAGAATCGGCCGGTATCGGATGTTCGGCGAGGAAGTCGGCGATGGCCTGGCCTTTCACTGCCTTAAGAGGCCGATAAGTTATCGAGAATTCCATCAAGAGCAGGGCCCATTTAGCGAGTCGCCCCGTCAATATGGCCTTCGACATCAAATATTTGAGGGGATCCATTTTCGATATGAGACGGACTTCATGCGCCAATGCATAATGCCTGAGTTTCGTTATCGCGAAGATTAAAGCCATGCAGTGTTTTTCGATGGGAGAGTAATTGCTTTCTGTCCCTAAGAGAACTCGACTCAAGTAATAGAGAACTCTTTCTTTCCCTTGGTCGTTCTCTTGCGCCCATAATGCGCCTAAAGAACCTTCGAGGGTTGTTGTATAAAGAATGAGGGGCTTTCCCTTGACCGGAGCGGCCAGCACTGGCGGGTTCTGCAGATACTGCTTGATTTCGTCTAGTGCGCCTTGGCATTTGTGATTCCAGACGAACGGGGTTCCCTTTTTCATCAGGTGACTATAAGGACGGCACTTGCTAGAAAGATTGGCTATAAATCGCCGGATATACGCGAGCTTCCCTTGGAGAGACCGCAATTGCTTGAGAGTCTTTGGCGGAGGCATTTCCATGATCGCCTTGATCTTTGACGGATCTATCTCGATACCTCGGTGTCGGACGATGAATCCTAGGAATTTACCTGAGGACACCCCGAACGCGCATTTGAGGGGGTTCATCTTCAAGTTATATTACCGAAGGCGTTGAAATACGATCTTCAGATGTTCGAGATGTTCCTCGTATGATTTGCTTTTGACCATGAGGTCGTCGATATAGCATTCGACGATTTCATGCATAAGGTCATCGAAGATCTTTGTCATGGCCCTCTGGTAGGTGGCACCGGCGTTCTTTAGACCGAAGGGCATCACTTTGTAGCAGAATATACCCAAAGGGGTCCGGAAAGCAGTGTGCTTCTGGTCTTCAGGATGCATCTTTATCTGATTATATCCTGATGAGCCGTCCATGATGGAGAAGACTCCATGAGTGGACGTATTGTCTATCATCAGCTCAGTGACCGGTACTGGGAAATCGTCCTTCGGGCAGGCTTTATTGAGATCCCGGAAGTCCACGCATATGCGTACTGTCCCATTTTTCTTCATCACCGGGACAATGTTGGCGATCCAGTCAGGATACTGAACTTCTTGGATGAAGCCAGAATCGATTAGCTTCTTAACCTCGGAGTTGATACTCATCTCAAGCTCGAGCCGCATTCTCCTTGGTGCTTGTTTGATTGGCTTAACGTCCGGGGATATTGCCAATTTGTAGACAGCAATCTCTGGATCTAGTCCTGGCATTTTAGAATAGTTCCATGCGAAGCAATCTCTATGCTGCATAAGCACGTCTTTTAGCGCAGCCACCCTTTCTTCAGATAGCAGCTCACTGACGAATGTAGGTCGCGGGTCACTTGCCGTCCCCAAATCAATTTTCTTGAGATTATCTGCAGTGGTGTGTATTCCATCTTCCAGCTCTTTCGGCGCCGGTGGAAACTCTGAGATCGCCTCGTCATCATTGTTTTCGAAGCACCAGGGAAGGTCATCCATATTCTCGGGTTCTTCTCTTGATATCGTTATCATATGACAAGTACGAGGTCGCTTCCAAGACCGATGTGGATCTGGGTCTACCCTCGTGGATTTGGGTTCATGCTTCTGCAGCGGTGTTACCCTCCAACTGTCGAATAGAGCGAACTTGCCGAGCTGATATTGGTCTTCAACCCAGTTCTTGAAGGTGAAGCAGTCTTCGAGAGGATGTCATATTGTCCTATGATAGGAGCAATAGTTCGGGTGAGAGACGTTGCTTGTTTGCTCGGGGTGCTTGGACTCCGGGAGGATAATCATTTGATGTCTTATGGCAAGATCAAGTATCTTCTTTGTCTTGTCTTGAGGAAAAGAGTATGCTCGACTCATCTTCTTCATAAGTGATAAATCCAGACTGCTCGATTCCCGCTCGCGTGACTTCTTGGTCCCGCTTTGTCGTTGCTGAATGCATTTTCCGCTTTTTGACTTGTTTCTGCCTCTGCGTCAGGCCCTTTTTACAACAGGTTGAAAAGGATGGGCATTTTCATCTTTCACAGCCTGTTGAAGAAGGCGTTGCGTCCTGGTTTTCTCATAGATGGCCATTTCTCGATTATGGTCGTCTCGAACCTTCTGACCTGCTTCCCTTATGAGCTTGTCCATTTGTTCTTCGAACGACGGACTGGGCATTTTCATGTCGGGGGCCTTTTCCGATTCAGGGTTGGCATTATTCCATTGAGCATCTCCTTCTTCATCAATGTCATGTAAAATATAGCAGTCGCGGAGTAGCTCCCGTTTGTTGGACCGAACGTATCCAAGCCCGATTGCTTCCATTCTCCCGTTGGGCAACTTGCGCTGAGTTCCGAGAACGTTCCAGACCCTGTCATAGAACATAGCTTTTCGAGCGGTCTGTTTGAAGGGTATCCCTTGGCACTTCAACAGCCTTTTCAAGCCTTCTGTATAATATCTAGGTAGATGGATGGGCTGAAGCTTGTCAAGTACAGCATCTGCACCGTGCCAGATTTCTTTCTCCACTTTGGTTTCCCCGGAGCGGTAGAATAGGATCGCCTTTTTGCCTTCTCGCCTGGGAGGGACATAGAACGTCTGCAGCTCTTCCACACTGTAGGTATCAAGCGTGTCTAGTTCTTTATGATGTTTGGGCGAAACCATGGCGACTTGCAAACTTTGCTCTTCATCGGTGAATGTTTGTATTGAAAGCCGAGCGGAGAATATAGCACGGACCTCGTCTTCCGAATCACTGCCAAAGATCAACATAGGTGCGGACGATCCTGGCTTGTTGTGCTGGGATGGACCTGAATAAACTATCGCTTCCTCTTCCTCAGTATCACTCCCGAAGACAGGAATGGTAATGATAGCTTTGTTCTCCGGCTTGTGACATCTCTCTGTGTCTTCAAAATCTGGCAAGAAGTATTTTGCATCTTCATACTTGCGAACTTCGTTCACGGAGAATGGATTCAGCTCTCCTGTTACGGTATACTCGAGACCATCCTTAAAGTATTTCATACACTGATGTTGTGTAGAAGGGATGATGTTGTACTCGTGTAACCAAGGCCGGCCGAGCAAAGCGTTATAGCATGTCTTGGCGTCAATAACATGAAATTTAATATCCGTGACAAGTAGCCCGAATCGTAATGTTAGTATCACAGACCCGAGAGTCCGCGATGACTGGGAATCAAAACTAGAGATGGTGATTTTATCACGAGCGAGATGCTGGACACTCATGCAGATTTCCTTCAACACTCGCACGTTGAGAAGATTGACGGAAGACCCATTGTCGACCAGGATTTTGCCTATCTTTATATCGTGGCAATACCCTGAGACATAGAAGGGACGGTTGTGCTCACACGTCCTAAGGAGGAGGTCTTCGTCGCCGAAGGTGATATAGGCTGTGTGTACTTCCTCCAGCTCGTCCGTCATCTTTTCTTCGGAGAGAAAAGCTTGGAATTGCTCTGGTTCTTATAGCGCCTTGATCAGTGAATCTCTCGCTTCTTTGGATAGTAAAAGGGCGTCGAGAATGCTGAGCTGCGAAAGTAGCTTCCTCAAGTGTGCCAGAACGTTGTAGTCCACCTTACTCTTCTTTGGCGGGTCTTTGGCGGTCAATTCTTTCATGACTTGGTCGTCCAGGGTGATATCCTCGGAGACCTTTTCTTTTGAGACCTTTTCTTTTCCCTTATCTTTTTTACTCGTGAATCCGAGATTCTTTTCCGGGAGTGTGCGATTGCGCAGCTGGATGTTTTCACAGGCCTTCGGTTCTTCCTCCTTCCCCAATGCAGATTCTTTAAAGAGGGGGCCAAGAGCCATTTCTTCGTCAGAGTCGCTTCCGAAAGTGAGATTTTGCGATCCCCCGGTGTTGACAATGCGACAGTTACCGGTATCTCTTTTATGCTCCTCAGTCGCACTTCTTTGCTCCCGCCGAGTTTTGCGTTTCATCCGCTTAAAATGTTGCCGGTGAGCAACATACCCTTTCCACCATCTTTTAAAAGCGTCGCATTCCTCGGTGGGGTGCGAAATCTTTCGATGATATGAGCAGTAGCTAGGATGCATCTCTGCTTCACCGGGAGTGTCTCCTTCGGAGGGTGGTAGCTTCATTCCCGCTGATATGGCTTTAGCAAACCTTTTCCTCGTCTTGAACTTGTTTTTATCCGCGACGGATGTTCTTTGATTTGGCGGGCGTGTCTCGACTTTTTCATCTAGTCGCCGGCGTTTGGCTCTTTCAAATATGGCCATCTCACGCTCCCGATCAGCTTTACTTTTCAAAAGAGTCGTATTCAGGAATACATCAATTATTTCATCTGACGGCTCCAGAAGTTCCGGCTTAGGATTTGCCCCCAGCTCCTCAGCGCAAGGAGTTTCTTCATCGTGTATCAACGAGTGAAATATCACATGACAACTTGCCGCGTACTTCTCAGATCCATCCGACGATTCTTCTCCATCATCTTCGTCCTTAAGGACGTGGCTGAGGAACTCTTAGAGCGTGATTGGAGTCCGCGCCTTCTGGTTATACTCTTCCAGCGCGTCGATCTGTTTCTGCAGGTCCGTGCGCTTGTCGCCAGGCTTCACGGGCTTTTTGGATCTCTTCTTCTTCTTCTTTGAAGATTTTGACGGCTGGGTGTGAGTGCTTGGGTCATCACCACCAATCCTTAGAGTTGGGCGCAGCTTCAGCATCCCTTCGATGATCTGGGGTTCTAGCGGGTTCTTCCACCTGATCGCCGGGCATGTCTAAAGCTCATTGAGCATCCTTTTAGTTTTGGCCGAAAGAGCCACTTCCCATGGAGCTTCTTCAACAAAAAAGCACGATGCCCCCGGTGTGTCTGTCTTCTTAGGAGTATGAGGTTGTGGTGGGTTTACTTTCCATTTCTCAAACAGCGCAAACTTGCCTTGTAGGTATTGATCCTCGATCCATCCCTTAAAGACGAAGCAATTTTCGATTGGATGGCTTACCGTTTAGTGGTAAGGGCAATAATTGGGATTATTCACTTTGCCGGGTTGCGATGGTCGCCTTGGATTCGGAAAATTGATAAGCCTGTTGCGCATCGCTAGTTCGAACGGCCTCTTCGTTTTATCCCACGGGAATGAGTAAGGGCGCTTCATTTTCTCATTGTAATAGCGCCGTCTCTCTTCCAACTGATCCGCTAGCTTTGGGGCACTGGGTTGCTGTTGGGTGTTCGCAACGAAGGTTGCCTTCCCTTTACCCTTATCGTTCTGCGGTTCCGGCTTCGGGGGAGACGGTATGTGGCCCATTTGATCCATCTAGGCTAGCTTATCAATTAAAGCCTGGAACGTGGTTGGTTTGAAGAACATCATGAACTGTGAAATAGTTGCATGAGGGTCTAGGGTGCCCACGAACATGCCCACCGCTGGTGCTTCTTCGATGCGCTATTCACACTTCGACCACAGATTTCGCCATCGGATTGCATATTGAACCCAAGTTTTACCTGGCTTCACCCTTGCATTGATCAATACCGTTATTGGGGTGCGTTCACTGGCACTTGCAAATCGCTGGGTGAACAATAACTCCATTTCTGCGAAAGTTTTGACGGAGTCATTTGGAAGTTCGGAGTACCACTCAAACGCCGTCTCCAATAAGCTGCCAACGAATTGGCGGAGCAAAAGCTTATCATCGCCCCCGGTGTTTCCGCACAGAGCTCTGAACTGGGTGACGTGCTGGTGCGGATTGCCCGTCCCCTTATACACGTGGAATTTCGGGATCGTATAGCCCGGGGGGTATTTTATCTGGTCATACCAGCCCGGATATGGTCGCCCAGTTTTGACGACCTGGCCAGCCGCTTCATTCGCCTGATGAACTCGTATTTGTTGAGCAATATAATCATCCAGGGCGGCCTTGGAGATAGTTTCCTCTTTGGCTGTTGAAAGAGCCGGAGGTGAATTTGATGTTTCTCCTCTGTCGTCTTCGAGGATAATCGGAGAATCTTCAGCTGGAGGGTCCTGCTGGATCATCATACTCACCATGTCTTAGAATAGAAGAGCCATTTTCTTTATATTGGCCACTTATTCCGCAGCCTCCTTGTCCTTCTTTTCGAGCATTCTCCGAAGGAATTCAGCATCAGTCTCGTGTTCGTGACGCTGTTCCGATGACGCCTCCGGGCTTTCTTTTGGCCCGGTGAGTGCGGCCATGGCAGTCAGCATGCCCTGAAGCTTCTGCTGTTGCTGTTCCTGAGCTCTTGTGATGGATCGGGTGAGTGGTCAGTGGCCCGTAGAAGCGCGGCTATCCTCCTTCCCAGCAGCCATGTAGACGGTATGCACCACCATGCCCCCAGACTTAGGGCATTTGGGCTCGATGTTTTTATGGTCTGCCACGTTTACAGGGGCTTTCTCTGGCCTCCTCTTCTTATAAGCGGTCGAAGTTGAGGGGGGCGTCGAGGTGGGCACCCAGATAGCTTTTTGTGGCTTGGTAGGATGGCTTTCTTCTTGTTGAACCTTCGCCCTTTTTTGTTAGCGAGGGTAATCTTGATTAACCACTGGGTTCCGGACCTGCCGCCAGACTTTCTAGATCTTGGAGGACAGCCGCTGAGGGGACTGTTCTGGCTTTGCCTCCGCAACATTCTCCACCGGAGGAGGAGATCTTTTCAGTATGGCGGTAGGAGAATTCCTACGAACCTTATTCAGCAGCTCGAAGCTGTTCCCGGTTGGAACAGCAGCATTAATTTCCGCCGTTGGGGCTGGTGGAGTTAGCCCAGAAGGGGAGTTGCCTCCGGCTTTCCTCACTCGGCGCCAGTGGCGACGTCGAGCGTGTCGAGCTGATGGAGTTGGCTCGGTGACGGGGATGGCCTTGTCTTGCCCCCTGTTCAGGTGAGGGGCTGCTGCTGGTGTCAGCCTGTTAAAGACTGATGTCCTTTGAGTAGCAGGAGTGGGAGTGCGAGTTGGGACGGTCAGTCTTGTAAAGACCGACCCCTTGGCAGGAGAAGCCGCCTTGACGACTTCGGGAGCAGGGTTGGTTACTCTCTTCGGAATAACCTTCTCTGGGATTGCAGGCTTCATTGTGGGCCCACAGGAATTTTGGCCCAATCTGGAGAAGACCGAGGCGCCGGTGATGGACGACCCGTTGAGAGGGACCACAGTAGCTGTAAGTCGATCGAAGACCGACTTCTTGGGAGCTTCTGGTACGGGCACGGGAGTGGTGAAGCTCGTTGGTGGGAGCATGGTCCCGAAGAACAGCCCTGTGGTGGCTTGAGTGACCTGTTCCACGGGCATCGTGAACAAGGAAGCAGCTTGGGGTCCGTAGGTTTGCCCCCAGTTGAAGCAGGACGTAGGTTGCAGTTGCATGTGGAACACTTTGAGCAGATGTACGCCACTGATCCTTTGCTTTCTGCACCAAGCAAAACGCCAAATCTTAGTACCTTGAAACCCAAGGGCAACCATTAACAAACCGTGATTCGTTTGCGAACACGACACACGAAGTGTGGAGTGGAAAGAGGAAAAGGTCCCACCAGGCGTGCCAGAATCTGTTTACCGCCGGACAACGGAGACGCGACCGCGCAGGTCCGTCTTGCCTGAAATTCGGGGCAGATGCTAATTGGTGCTATCCGTCTACCTCTCCGAAGATGCCAAGTTGATTTATGGCACCATGTATCGAAGGTTTAAACAGATGCGTCCGATGTAGTAGACTTCGTCAGATTCCCCCTCGTTTGAGTGGTTTTTGATTGTGGGGACGCTCTTCCCTGCAGGCGCAAGCCCCTGCAGTTAATTACGCTACCGCATCGCGGTAACAACTTTCTCCTTCTCCATATGGTCACTTCGTGTCGTGGGTGTTTGTTTAGTGTTCGGTTGCCCGTGGATTGTATACGGAGACTAAGTTATGTTGTCGCCCGTAGGACGTGGATTAGTCCAAATCCGTATCTTTCTTAGATTTAGGTTTTGGGGGGTTGTGTTTAAGGATACGTTAGCCTTATTTGAAGCTAAGATCAACTTAAACGTTCGTTAAGGACACGTTAGTCTAATTTTAGACTAAGATCGACTTAACGGGATCGTTTAGATCCGACAAGAAAGCAATTGGGCTCTATTGTTTAGTTTAGTGACATTGCGGTTGATAAGTAATTTAAGGACATTGCGGTCCAATGTTAGTTTTAAGACATTGCGGTCAAGATTAAGGACGTCATAGTCCATGAGTTTAAGGACCTCACAGTCCGGTATTAGTTTTAAGACATCACGGTCGAGGTTAAGGACATCATAGTCCGGTATTAGTTTTAAGACATCACGGTCGAGGTTAAGGACGTCATAGTCCATGAGTTTAAGGACCCCACAGTCCGTAGCAGTGTGTGGTTGTTGGGACCCGTTACCTCTCTGACGACGTTGAGGAATTACAACGACAGATATCAGAGGAGTAAAGAGATGTACCCTCGAACTGGGTATAAATTGATTGGAAGAGCAGATGAGCTCAATTCAATTTAAGTTTGAGGACTTATGACCAGAATTGGGCTAAGTCCAATTAAAAAAATGTTTAACATTTTCATTTATATTTGGCCTGTTAGGCCTTTACTTGGGCTCTACCCTTTTTATAATGCACAGCATTTATTAGGAACAAAGTGGTGTTCTGACAGTGCGCCACGTGGCGCATCAGGCGCTTTGCGCCAATTAAAAAGCGCATTGCGCTGGCGCACGTAAAAGTGACACGTGTCGATTAGCGCTGAGCGAAAGTCTGTTAGCGCACTGCGCTTTCTGAGTGCGCTGCGCTAGTGAATGACACGTGGCGCTCTATGGCGCTATGCACCAGTCCAAGAGCGCAATGCGCTATTTTTTTTTGAAGCGCAAAGCGCAAACTGTTCTGTGGTTGACACGTGGCGCATTTTGGAGCAGTGCGCCAGTCCAATAAGCGCAAAAGCTCAATTCAAGAGTGCAAGGCACTGTCCAATAGCGCATAGCACATTTTGATCAAATTAAGATCAAAGAACAAGTTTTTTGTTCTGTTCTTCAAAAGAGGCATTGCCTCAAGATCCAAGAACCAAGGTTCTTATTCTCATCAAAAGGTTATGCCTTTATAGATCAAAAGATCTATGAATGAAGTAAATTACTTCTTTTTAATCTTTTATAATTAGATCTTTTTTGATCTTTTTTCTTTTTTATTGAAGATCTTGATCTTGTTCTTAGATCTTTGATCTTTTTAGAAGAGGATTCTTCTTTTTGTGAGATGTTTTCATCTTTGTTCTTCAAGAATTACTTCTTTACCTTTAAAGATGAAGAAAATGATCTTCTTTCTTCAAAGGCTTGCTTTTCGTTCTCTTTGAGTTTTTTCTCAAAATTTGCAGAAGGTTCTCTCTCTCTGAGACCTGAAGTGTTGCTTCATTTTAAAATTTGAATTTTGAAACAGAGCTTTTCTCTGATTGGGGGTGCGCTGCCTAGGGCGCAGCGCTCCTGGCGCTGGCGTGTCTGCTTTTGACACGTGGCACGCAGCGCGCAGCGCAAGGGATCTGAAGCGTTGCTTCAGTTTTTGAATTTTGAAATTCAAACAGAGCTTTGCTCTGATTAGGGGAAACAATCCCATTCTGGCTGGCCTCTAGCAGTGGCCCAATCCTCTGATGCTGATCTGCACGTTCGAGAATCTTAGTAAAAACAATCCATCAAAACGCTCATGTCGCGAAAAGCATAATAAAACGACACATCTATGCAATCGTGTGTCACCGGAATTTCGCCCTGGTCAGTCCTCGTCCAAGATGAGCTAATGCTGACCGCAGCTCTCTCTGCCCGTGCAACCGTGGTAACAAAAACCACAAACCGATATCGATGAGGATAGATTAAATGAACGAATAGAATACGATGCAAAGAAATGTACATCATAAGGCTTCTTAAGCGGAGTAGCGTATCGTAAGTATGCCGCAGAACATACACACAGTACGTCACTCTATTTAAGTCACCTACTCCATCAACCAAGGTCAACCTATGCAACGAAGTTAGGGTCTAATACCCCCTCGACCAAGTCTAAGTTCCGTAAGGTCAAGCCTAGGTTCTGAATATATATATATATATATATATATATATATATATATATATATATATATGCCCTAGACTCCGCATAGTCAAATCTAGATTCGAACCAAGGTTAAACCTAGCGCTCTGATACTAACTTTGTCACGACCCGAAATGGCACGTGACTGGCACTTGAATCATGTGAAGTCTATAGGACCCCACCTAATTCAAGTAAGCCAAAAGCCCAGAAATCTAAACCATTTTTAAAGAAAAGAGTGAAGGAAAAACTTGTTTTAAAGCAAGTGGTTTTAACAAAATAAGGCATTAAACATTTTAAAAGCAACATCATATTTTCCCGAAAATTTCGGCAGAGTCTCCTTTGTAAATACTGGCCCCCAAACGGGTACAACACATGAAATACATAATAATGAATAACGGCATCCCCAAGCGGGAGCTCGCTCTTCGCCAATTGGCGGAAACCACCACGCAAGCAATATAATATACAACGCCGAAGGGCGAGGATCAAAACTCAGAAGAAAACCAACAACTTTAAGAAAACCAGAGAAGAATCATAATAATACAAACGCGCGACTCTAAGGTCGAAAGAATATACAACTGGTCTTCTAAATTTATCAAATATACAAGTCTGGTTGATGGAGTTTACTAAATACAACTGAATAAATAAAAGTACTGCGGTGGTCACGATGCAAGTGAACCAACCTACCAAAGCAATCACCCGGAAAGAAGCAGTGTGCCAGCAAAGCCACCAAGGATACCTATACGGCAAAACTTGTAAGAAACTGTGGCACAACGGGGGTGAGTTGCCAACTCGTGAGTAGAAGACATCACCGAACAGAAATCGCATGTATGATTCTATCCTAGGTCATACAATAATATTCTCATAATATATACCCTGAAACATCTAATAGTGGCGAGGGTAATTATCTAAACATGAGTATGATACCAAGTGCTCGTGTCAGTGCCTCAGGTAGCAATGTATCACATATATGATGTATGAATGCATGAAAACAAAATACATTTTGAATGAGAAAACTGTTTTCTTATCTCAGTGAGATTTCTGTATAAAAATCGAAGTATCATCAATGAAATCTACAGAGAATCCGTGTCAAGCATCGACGCAAAATATATATCCCAATATCTCAATATCTCGGGGCTCCGGCAATCCGGACTGGCCCATATCATAAAATATCAGTATCTCAATGTCTCAATATCTCGGGCTCCGGCAATCCGGACTGGCCCCGGGCTTCGGCAATCCGGACTGGCCTAAATCATCAATATCTCACTACTACGTCGGTATCCTCCGGATATCCGTCGCGTCACAAATAACCGATCGGCAGTGCTCCCCTGTCGGGCTCAACGCCATCATCTGCGACCATCTTGCCCCGGGGTACCGCACCAGTTCCACCATGCACCCACAGACAGTTCATCCTCCTCCTCGAATCGGGTGTAAGATACTGCTCAAGAGCCGAGAAAACTCATGGTGAACACCTCTCACATCATAACACAAGAAAACCGCAATTTTCTATCTTTTAGAAATGAAAATGAGTTTATAAAATCCTTGCGGTTTCTCCAAATCCAGAAATCTCATGGAAATATCAAATCCCAAAATTGAGAGTAAATAAACAGTGATTTACCGGCATAAAGCCCCATAATATTTCATGACAAATAGATAAATACATATGCATGAATATCTATGTAAAAGAATGCAATATCTAATTTAGCTCATGAAACCAAGCATACTACTAATATGTTGAACTACCAGCTAGCAGGTTATATCAATGAAATACTATTTCTAGTGTGTACATGACATGGAAATTACCGATGATGATGTGTGTGGGCCGGCAAACAAGTGTACGTGGAGTATACGTATCATCAGTAATGGTGTTGGTGTCCTGACAGCATGGGTTTATAATAACAAAAGAAATCACAAGTACAATCATGCAATGCGATAAGAACAACATGAATATATGGAAAAAGGTGTAGTAACCGCAACATATAAGAATATACATTTATATATATACGAGTCATACAGTTTTGGCTATTGAAATAGCACGAATCGTGGTTTTTAGAAAAAATGGCTACGATATTTTTAAGAAAGGTACGTCTTTTGAAATATCCGTAGTATCCATCAGCCTGTCTTTAAAATACTCACGATTCGTTAGTTTTGAAAATAAGTATGACTCGAGTCCAGTCTAACATCTACCTGATAAACTACAGGACTAAACTCAAAAACTAATCGAAAGAGTAAGGAAATCCACCTAAGTCTGAGTCGATATATCTAGTAGTCGGCGATCCCGTCTCAATAGCGTCACGTACGATAAAATATATAATATGACATCCTCGAATCAAGAGTGCGGATCAATCATCATATTTATACTCCGTACGGTAAAATCCATCGTACGGCATCCCAATTCGGGGTACGGGTCAAATATCACATATATCACAATCATATGGCATCATTATCAATATATTATGAACTAAGGGTACTGATCTAAAGTCTAGTACATTCCGATACCATCAATATATATCCGCGTGTGTATAAAACACATCGCCCATCGATCTGCTATAATATCATGTCGTATCTCATAACACGACCCAAATCACATAACCGATCTCACAGCATCATGCCCGATCATATCGACTCTCTTTCGAGTATCATATACTATCCTCATCCTCCGAGTACCATATACACCAAAAACATATCACGTGTGTGCATGTGTGTGTATATCAACCTATACTCTAAGGTTCGCGACTAAGAAGTTAACTAAAAGTACATTCTTTCAAATACACCAATACTAACCCATGATCTCCTAAAGCCGTCCTTGCTAATTATTTACGTCTCACAATATATATATTTATATAAATATAACATTTTTTCACGCTACACTACGAAACTACGGGGGTGCTATACGCCATCCTCCTGACTTCCCCTGTAGATATACATCTACTTACCTGGACGCCTCGGCTAATCTGATCCGATTTCAGCTCTGCCATTTCCGCGCCACATCCGACGCCTCTGCATCCGATCCTAGAATCGCACACAAGCAAAAAGAGAATAATTATATAATTAGTCGCGGACACAACCAATACAAGTCAATCACGCACACTGACTAAAAGCGCGGGCACTTGGTGTACGAAACGCGCCGCGACAACGCCACAAACTATAACTAGGGTCGCTAAACTCGACAACTACTAAACCAAAAACCCAATCGCACCAGTCGCGCGTTCACAACACATCATATATTATGTGAAATAGGTTATAATTCACCCAAACCTCAACTTCATTTAAATCGATTTTTTTCCAAAAAAAAAAAACTAGTAAGCATCAATTTCCATTTTTATTCAAAACTTGATATTTTAACAAATCTAGTGGCCAAAATGCTCAATTAATATCTTAATTAGGTCACATAAATACTAACTAGATTTTTATCTCACCTATTAGCATTAATTATAAAAATCTAGTTTGCAAAATATATAATTTGGACAATTTTTAAAATAACAATTAGCAAACTAGCAACTAGCTTTACTTTTACATGTCTTAAGATGTTAAATACATCATACAACTATAATCCAAATACTCAAAACCCTAACTTGAATTCAAACCCTATTCTTGAATTTCCAAGTTTGCAATGAAAACCTAATTAAGCATCTAATTAGCTTATATTGAAGTATTATAGCAAAAATTAAACAATTTGGTTAAGATTTATACCTCACAAACAAGGGATCTAGCTTGCAATTTAGCCCCCAAACTTGCTTCTTTTCACCAAGATCCATACTAGGGTAGCCAAGAAAAAATGGGTAAAGATTAAAATTGGAATTAGTGGGGTTTTTTTCTTGATTTTTGATGCAATTTTGTAAATTTTTTTTTGTGGTGAAAGAGGGGAGAAACAAGGGGAGGGGGCTGCTGCAGATTTTTTTGGGGTGGGCTCGGCCATGAGGTGAGGGAGTGAAGTGAGGTGTTGGGTGTGAAAAAGTCCAAGTAAGGAAACCATACTTCAAGTATTAAACCCATACCTCAATGTTTATTATACTTTTCTTTTCCCTTTTCATTTCTTTTTCTTTTTTTTTTGTGGGGACTTGGGGGATTTGGGGGGCTGCTGCAGCAGGGATTTTGGCCACAAATGAAAGGGTGAGGTGAGGGTAAGTGAGGAGAGTGGTGACCACCCCCCCCCACACACACACAACATCCTTCATGTCTCATTATTTCATTTATTTTATTATTCTCTTTAAACTTTTTCTTTAAATTTCAAGAACCAAATGAAAATTTCATTTCATTTCAAAAACAATATGTTACATTTTGGTCTAATGTGTCATGATGCACAAAACTTGTATTAACCCATTCCAATTTGTAATTATCACTAATTAAATATATTAGTGAAGGCTTAAAATAATATTTAAAATAATTAATTATGGAAAATATTTTAGTAAACTAGAAATTTTATAAGTGACTCATTAAATACCAAATACTAGCAATTACATAGCTAGAATAGGTATATTTAATTCTATGTTGAAAAATAATTGTACCTTGGTTTTTACAGAAAACACCATTTATTTTACCGATTATCCGAAATTTCACCTAAACGATTTTCAAAACGTTACAAAACATTTCCATAATCTTCTCTATTTGTGGACTTGGCTTGTTTCCCCTTAACCTATTTGGATAAGGAGCTTTATCAATAAGAGTTGGGTCCAATATTAGAGAAGATCGATGGGGTAGAACGGATCCCAAAATTGGAGTTGGGATGTTAGGTTGACTCAAGGAGGTGGGAGGAGGGTTCGAGCCTACGGGAAAATGGAGAATATGCTCGGAAGAAGATGGTAGATTAGACAAAATAGGGTTAGAAGTGGAAGCCGGGGTATCATTGATTGATTCCTCATTATCAAGCTATTCACCGACTTGGTTGTTCAGCACTCTTCCCGATCTCAACGTGGTAATGGCACTCACATTATGATGTTGTGAGTGGCCAGGATTCGGTAGGGGTTGAGATGGAAGTTTCCCTTTCTCTCTAGCACTCATCGCGGCATTCAATTGTGCAATTTGTGCTTCTATCGATTTTATACTCTCACCATGAAAAGCGGAGTCCTTCGTTAATGTATCGATAGAAAACTTTATATCAGCCGACGTTTGCATGGAAAGTTTTATAAACATTTCCAAGGTTCGTTCGAGTGTAGAGGAGTTTTCAAAACTGGCCGTTTGGAAGGAATTATTATAAGGTGCGGAATTGTTGACCGGATTTTGAAAAGTTTGTGGTTGAAAGGGGTGCTAACTCTGTGGTGGTTGCTGTTGCTGTGGAGGAATCCTTTGATAGTTATTTTGGTTTGGAACCGTATTTTGAGTTTGAGTTTGGTGTTGGTTCCAAGCAAAATTAGGGTGATTCCTCCAACCCTGATTATATGTGGAAGAATAAGGATCGTTTCTAGGTCGCTGCTGAAAAGCGGCATTAGTGTGTTCTTGACCTTGAAACGGAGAATTCAAAGGACATTCTTCCGTCAGATGCGATGGATCGGAACGCCATCCACACACGGTTTTAGGGAGCGTCACCTAATTTAGAGAGGCTAATAAAAATTTGTTTTCCATAGGTTCGAGTTCTTTTGCATCGCTGCCATTTCGGCTTTTACTGCGATGAAAACATCGAGCTGATGGATACCACTCTTAGATGATGGTGGTCTAACACTTTCCCACTGCAATGTGTGTTCAGCAAAATCTTCCAGAAATTTCCAGGCTTCACCATCGTCTTTGGACATGAAATTGCATTGACACATGGTTTCAAGCATCTGCTTTGTCGCTGGAGTAATGCCCTCATATATAATTCGGCACAGATCCCATTTATGGATTCCGTGATATGGACATTGGACAAGCAGATCCTTAAACCATTCAAAGCATTTCCAAAATGGTTCATTGGGAAGCTGGGTAAACTGGTTGATTTCGCTCCGAACACGGGCGATCTTATGATTAGGATAAAATTTCTTAAGGAATGCTATAACGAATTCATCCCAATTGGAAATAGAGTGTGCAGTTGTGTTATAAAGCCATTTTTCGGCTAAATCGCACAAAGTAAATGGGAGAAGACGTAAACGCATAGCATCCACAGAAAGTTGTGAAGTGCCCATCATAGCACATACGTTTTCGAATTTGGTGATAAAAACGTATGCGTCTTCAGACTCAAGCCCGTGAAATTTAGGCAAAAGATTGATAAAGTGGGGTTTGATTTCAAAATTATCCTCATTGGCTTGTGGAATAGATAGGCAAGTAGAAAGGGGACCACGTATAGGGTAGCATCTCCCTTGGAGAGAGATGTGCGGTGGATTCTGCGCACCTGCGGGTGGTGGCAGAGTGGTGTTATTAAAATTTGATGAAGAATCGTCAATCTCGGTTGATGTTGTGGGTGGGGAGAAAAAAAAGACGAAGAATTACCGACTTCGGAGTCGATAGAAGAAATGCGGACAAGACGGGCACTAGAATCCCGTGTCCAGCCGAGCATGCACTAAGCGAGTTTAGCGCAAGTTGCAGCGTTTGTGAGAATTTTGTAAAAAGAAAAGTTTGTTTTTGAAAAAGGTCGGACTTTGACAAATCACAAAAAATGCACAATCAACCCTAGATCTAAGGTTACCTAGGTCAAGTCACTAGACTGCTCCTAGACTTCCAGAAGACAAATCGCAGGATCGATCCTCTACTACCTCTTTATCCCTCTTGTGGCCAGGTAAGTGCCAGGTAAGTGGGAGGTATCCGCTATACGAATCACCGAAATAGCGGGCCTAATTAAGTAACCACTTGCCTTAGACAAACTTGCCTAGACACCTCAAAATAAATACGGATAAGCAGTAGATTACCCACGACCTTCCTCTATCATAATTGAGCGTGACGGTCCTTAGAGTCTTGATCTAGATATTTTTTAATTAATGAAGGGTGATGCGGATGCTAGTTTTGTGATTTGTGGGGCTTAGGAAGGGTAATGAAATCACCACCTGATCTGGCTTTGCCCTTAATTGTCCGTATTACAATATGCAAAAATAACCCGAAAACAAAGCACGCAAAAAAAATTTTAAGCGGCGAATTTTTGCAAAGAATCTTGCAGAAAAATTGTTATTGGATTTTTCAGAGGAGAGAGAAGAAGATAGAAAATATACCAGAGAGACTTGAAACCCTAATTCACCCAAGCCGCCATGGTTCCGCCGCCATATATGCTTATTGTCGTGGTTCTGCCGCCAAGTCGAGGGTTCTTGAAACTCCTTTTGCTACAGTTGCTTCCCTTACTCCTATAGTCTTGATGAATGCTTCCGAATCTTTATCTCCCTGCTACAGAGATTCCAGATCCCCTTGCAAAAAATTCACACACTAATCGTTAAGCACAAGATGCGTTACTGATTTATATTTTGATGGAATAATAATATTTCAACCCAAATAGCAAGAAAGAAAAAATTACGCACGAATCCCCGACAACGGCGCTATTTGATTGATCTTGTAATTTTTGGAAAATTAAGAAAAAGAAGAAGTTTTAGTAAAGTAACCGCAATCAGCACGGCGTCGCGTATAGCTAGCTATGGTGAATACAGGTCGTCCTCTGGGATTCGTGGAATTTTATAATTCTTAATTTAGATGGATCGAAAGAAATAAAAAAGAGAAAATAAAAAAGATAGTTTCAAGATCTAAATAAAGAAAATGGTTTCAAGATTTAATTGAATTATCAAGAAAATTGTTTCAAATCTAATTGAATTATCAAGAAAATTTATATGAAGAAGGCTTGTAGGATTCTTTAGGATTTAGTAGCCATGGATGACTAATAAAGATCACTCCTCTTATCTATTGATAGATTTAAAACTAGATTGATGGCGATAAATGAGGATTAGGGTTCTTTGGAAGAAACTAGGATTTCTCCTCTATTGACCCTTGTCCTTTCATTGATCTCCATTCATGTCTAGCCCTTAACAAAAAGATCATCAATCTTATCTCAAATCGTGGTCAAGATTATCAAGAATTTGATATCGCGCCCGATAAGGATGTTGACGATTCTTTTGCTAAAGTTTATAAACTTCATAAGACTTAAAAGGGGTATGGTATTTTCTCTTCCATTGATCTACCATAATCCTACGAATCCTATCAAACGGAGAATTACTCGCACATCATGAAAATAAAAGAAAGAATAAAGAAAGAATTCATAATGTGGAATTTAAAAGAAAGAGAAATGATAAAACTAATGTTCTACTTTTATTACTCAACTTCACAATATAATTCTTCGAGTTTAGATTACAAGAGGAAGAAGAATTTGCTCTCGATCTCTGCCTCGAAGAAGTAGATGTTCCGTCGATTACGTCGCTTGATCACCTCGAATCGTGGACCTGTCTTGGATCGCTTGCTCATTGACGGTGATTGGCTTCGTGTAAAGGAGACTTGATTAATTGATCCTTGATTGATTTCTCGATGATTTTTTGATCTTGGATCTCAAGATCGTAGATTCTTGATCTTAGATCCTTTTTTAGATTGGTTTTTGATCTTTGGGATTGATTTTTTTAGATCATTAGATGTTTTTAAGATGTAGCCATCGGTCATTTATATAGCCCCAAAACCAGTAACCGAAGCCCCCAACAAACAAAGTTTGTTACGAAGAAGATTCTAGAAAATTTCCAAACCCTAATTCCTTGAATCGGCCGCTGATCCGCGGCGACTCTACCTGACTCGGCCGCGGTTCTGCCGCTTAATGGTGAGATCTTTGCTTCAAACTTCTGGAGTCTTTTTCTGTTGGTATTTGGGTATTTCTTTGATGTCTGGAACCTTCTTATCTCTTCTGAGTTTCTTCCAGTATTTGATTCTTCGACTTTCTTTACTTTATCGGCAAATTCTTGATTCCTGATATCTAACCTGAGCTAAACTTGCAGAATATCTCAATGAACAATATTAGTTATATTTGAGATACAATTTGATATGATAAGCGTATCAAAATATTAAGCACATTTTCATAATGTTGATTATAATATATAAACACATGGTAAATGGTATCTTGCAGATAAACTTCTAATATGTGTTATATTTATAACAAACACTTTAGATGATTAAGAAAAGTAGGCAAATTGTCCTGTAAAGAGTGCAATATTTTCGACTGAACATCCACCCGAGAGTTTGTAGTCCAAGCTTGCACCTCAAAAAGAAGCAACTAAACAAACTAGTTTGCTAATCTAGTTTGCTTAGGTGATGTAGAGATGTTTAGTAGTGTTTTTCTATCTCTAAAACTCTATATTTCTGAACTCATGAGAGAGTTAGAGTTTTAGGAAGAAGATGAACTCAAGATAGGAGAGAGAATGACAAAGCTAGATTGATGGAAGAAAAATGGCTAAGGAAAATATCAAGCATATATTTTTTCAATAAAGAATATCAACCATACTTGAATAGTTTACCCAAATGAAAAAATAAAACCAATAGCTATGCTTCTCACCATGCTTGAAGCCACCTCACCCCTCCACCTCATTTTCTATTTCTAATAAATAGAAAAATACATAATGAGGTGTCATCTTCTAGAAGGTATTTTGTATAAATACAAAATACGTTTTTTCGTATATAGATACCCGTATTCATACCAAAATATTGTTGGATATAGTGCCCTCAAAGTCAATTATTGGATCGCAGGCACGTGATTGCAATGATTGCGGAGGACCTATACCGGTAGGACAGTCTCACTCGAGATAATAGTAAGCTATCTGGTTTGCCTTTATCAGTCGTGTACAGGTTCAGGTGACTGATTACTGTTACACTTTGATAGAGCCCTTAGGATCTTGCTTTACTACCAACAGTATGATGGCGATCATATACGTGAGAGTTGGGTGGTTTATAAGCATATCCTTAATTGTGGTCCCTAGTCGTGGGAGTTTCGAGACAGGGCATCGATACTCTGAAGTAGACTAGTGTATACAGTCGAGACCCCGACGAGGGGCGGTGGCCGGTCTCACAAGCCACTGGTGTCAGTTGGATCACCTAAGATGTATACAGGTGCTCATTGGGTTATGAGTACACCGGACAGGACTCGCCGGGAATCTGCTAGTTGGTATTATACTTATCGTCAGATAGCAGTTCCCTGGTGACATGTGTACAGGTTAGTTCATCGACCTGAGGTCGTCATTTTTCTCGTGTGAGTTCCCACTGTGCTTTGATTTCTACCCTACCACGGCTCAAAGGAGTCGTGCAAACAGGTATTTTTTGGGTACAGTCCCGAGCCACATGGAGGCAAGTGAGCGGATCGGCAGAGGATTCATCTCTCCCAGTATTGGGGGTGAGATCGCGCTGTGTCTAGGAGAGCCATTACACAAAGCCCGCGGCCGTGGCAGGAGATTTACTGGTAGGTACTCCAGTAGTATCTCAGGGTGTTTTTAGGCTACACTCCAACACGACTTATACCGCTATTGGGGGTCTGACGTTACCAGCCCCCTAGGCAGATATGCGATACTCATAGACGAACGGACCGGACTGTATATACATTGTCACTGTTAGGCTCAGTAGGGTTCCAGGATGAGTTCGCTCATCGGCTTCCCTTGAGATCAGTCCATGGGCAGCCGTTACGCACAGCTAGTGCCGCTGACGGCTTGTGGTTAAACCTACTACCAGGGTACTGACGAGTCATTAGAGTCCCCCACAGATAGTTTCCCAAGTTCGGGAGAAACGTTGTAGAGGCCGTATGGTTTTATGGCGGGGTTCGGAAAATGCACGTGCGTTTACGCACGTGTCATATTTCGGGCAGATAATACCGGTCGGCTTTGGTTTAAGCCGGATCCGAGTATTATATTGAGTAGATATAATATCTTTGTCTCAGTTGCATTTGTATTCGGTCGTAATACAAATGCGGGTATGTTTATACTGTTACGGGGTTATCCTGAAATTCGTTTCAGGATCACTTTTGGAAGTTGCCAGTTTCCAGTTTTCTATCAGCTGTATTTAACATTCGGTTAAATGCGGATATATCTTTTCTTCTTGGGTGAGTCATGAGGGTGAGTCATGCTTCTAGAAGGTTCTAGAAGTGGTGATAAGGCTTGTGACTCATTAGTGCTTTTAATGATTCAATTAATGCATGATGACTAGGTTAGAAGGTTCAATATATGCATTAATTGTGTTCATACAAGGTGTTATATGACTCATTCTTTCATTAATGGTAATGGTCACCTCCTAGCTCCTACACTCACCTCCCCTCCACCATATATTGGCCGGCCCCTCCCCTCCTCTTCACTCTCTCACTTGGTTGAAAAGATTATGATAGTTTTTGATGTATGGAAATTTCATAGTTCATTTCTCATTCCATTTCATTTCGAGTGGCAACTTCATTAACCGTTCGTCCACGGCTTTGGACGAAGTGAGACAAAGTATTCTACTCATTCTCTACATCAATCTTGGTCATCTCTTTTAGCAAACTTGATGACCGAGTTGCCTCGAGTCAGAGGCGGGAGCCCGTTTAAAGATCCGTTGACGTGGTGCCACCTGGACGACGAGATCGGAGATCGACGAGATCAGAGCAGCCGCAACAAAGCACGGGATGATGGTTAAAGAACGAAGGACTCGGATCGTTCGGTATAACCTTTCTACCCTCTTTGTAGTTTGTTAGTTTAGCAATAATGGCAGATCCGGGTTATAGTATACGATAGCGCCAGTTAAAAAGTTTTTGTTCCGCATTTGGTGTCTGTTGACGGGCGGGACGCTACCGTTACAGTGGTATCAGAGCCTCACCATTATGCTTTACTAACTTGTGCTAACGCGTTTAAAACATCGATCGGACCGAATTTCAAAAACTACAATTTTTCGGTGTTAAAGTTTCTGTTGATTTTAAATCTGGTCTAAAAATCATTTTGACCATACCAGAAAATTAAGCAGGCTTTTTATAGAACACTGCAGAAAAACGACCCACTGTTTCGACCATACGGCCACGGAAACGCGGTCAACTCCATGCTTTGACCGCGGAACCGCGGCCGTCTTGGTGAATCAATGGGCAATTTTTCTTCTGGAGTTTCTACATGATAAATTGTGGTTTCTAGTACTATTCTTTTGGGCCCAGATTTTGTTACTGTACAGCAAATGTACGTAGGGCCCACTTCGGGAAATTTAGTCGATTGAAATTTAAACATGTTAGTTTACAGTACTTACATTATATCTCCGACCGTGAATGTCATTCGAGCGGTAAACCGTGTCTGATTGCTATAGTTCTTTTAGACGGGTTTGCGAACGTGACATTCGCGTTGATGTTCTGTGTTGTGCTGTGATGTTGCGGATTTGTCGTGGTGGATTGCAGTGTGCAATGGTAGTGCAGTTTGAATTTATTTGTACATTTGATATTGCGGGGCGAGCGTCCAACATGTGGACTGCCGTCTCTGCCTGTTTGTATAATATTCTTTTGGGGCACGACCGGGCTGAGGTCGATGTACCCGTTGTACATATTTTTCATTTCTGTACTAGGTTTACCCCGCGACGGAGTGCACGTATAGCCGGGTTCTGGAGGGCAACGGGTCTGCATCTCATGGCTTTGAGAGGCAGAGGGGACTCACTCTAGTATTGGCAGACTATTCGCTGCACTCGTAGGGGGTACAGGTTGACCCAAGGAGGAGTGCTCAAGTTACCAGATTCCGTGAAGTGCAGGGTGGTCTATTCATTATGCTGTAGGGGGCTGCTTCGCTTCAGGTTTTGGCGGGTAACTTGCCGCACCCGTAGGGGTCTAGGTTTCATTGCACAGGCTATCCACACGACCAGGGGAACGTCGGGTTTCAGCAGCGGCTCTGTGAAACACGGGGATCCCAGATTATCTGTATTGTTCTGTGATGCTTATTACTTTTCTGTAATGTTGCATATTATCACGCCTGGAGCGATTATTGTATATTAGTATATATACTAGTAGATGTTGTATATGTTTTACACCCGCACTAGTCCAGTCCTCCCTCTGTCGTTAGTTAAGTAACCTAATGGGTGATGACGGGACCCGGTGACAAATGCGGATGGCATATACGTACATTTTATAGTCGATTACAAGTTGCTTTGCATCGCGGTATTCAGTTGGAATATCCTGCACCTCATTCCAAGGGGAAAGAGCCGAGATCCCTTCACCGGGAGTGACCTCTTTAGCAAAGGTTTTCGCCACTATATTTTTATAAAAAACTATCAGGTTCCTTTAGCGATATCAAGTTCATTACGTTAAAGGTTTTTCGCCAAAAACCAGCCGTAGCCCTCCGTCATTTCTTTTGGGTATTCAGTAGTATTCAAGCTATGCATTTTGGCCAAAGTCAAGGCATAGTGTTTGGTAGCTGCTGGGTATTCATTTGTTGCATAGATAGATGAGTTGGTTTGGGACAGTCGTTCTGCCAATTGGCCAAAGTCAGGGGCATGTGCGGGTGGGTTCAAATTGACAAGATAATGACGAGAAGAACTTGGCATGTGACTTATGGCATTTTGGACAAAGTCAAGGTCATAAGAGCATGGGGCAAAAATCATATCGGGAGTTTCTAAAGAAACTGAAACTTGCCAAGTATGCGCATACCTTCTGGAGTATGAGTAACGTGAGTGGATCCGTTATCATGCGATGAGAGTTGGATCACGATTCCCACTGATGAGTTAGTTTACTCTTCGGGTGATCCCGATTGATTCTTCTTTTAGGTTTGGAGGAGAATTTGACAATACAGTGGGAGGTTTCCTGATTAGATAAAGTGATAACCATTCTGATCTAGGTTAGAGTGAACGCAGAGTGTTTCTTTTCTCTCTCTCTTTGGCAGCGACCTTTGACCGACCCTAGACTATGACTCAGTGACCAAGTTGACCGAACCTTCTTAAATTACTGGCTTTTGGATTGTCTGAGTTGCATAAGTCATTGCCACTCCTTCTTCTACCCTTTGAATTTCTCAGAACACCCCGTATTACTACGGACATCCACGTCCATTGGATAGATCCATCGTATGGTTATATACGAACCCGAAGGACTTCTTCGAGGATGGATCAAGATTCAGGAGAAATAGAATTGGTTTATTCAGTTGTCTTTTATTATCACCGTCTCTCAGGTTGCGAGGGCTCATTGGTTTAGGAGAGTACACCTATTACGCTTATTGGATAGTCTTCTTCCAAACCATAGGCAGGTGCCGAAAGGTAGGGAATGAAGAAAACCAATTAGCCTAAGTAGGGTGTACAGAAGGTAATATGTAAAGACAAAATAAAGAGATTAGAAAGAGGGCAAAGTAAATTGCGACTGTTATCATTCACGACCAAACCGCGTACTTCATCGCCACTCCTATTTCACCTTTGCTTTTTCCCCAGTTCGGGAGAAATAGAATAAGGTATTATTCAGTTGTCTTTTATCATCACCTTCTCTCAAGTTGCGAGTACTCCTAGGTATTAGGAGAGTACACCTATTACGCTTATTGGATAGTCTTCTTCCAAACCATAGGCAGGTGCCGAAAGGTAGGGAATGAAGAAAACCAATTAGCCTAAGTAGGGTGTACAGAAGGTAATATGTAAAGACAAAATAAAGGGATTAGAAAGAGGGCAAAGTAAATTGCGACTGTTATCATTCACGACCAAACCGCGTACTTCATCGCCACTCCTATTTCACCTTTGCTTTTTCCCCAGTTCGGGAGAAATAGAATAAGGTATTATTCAGTTGTCCTTTATCATCACCTTCTCTCAAGTTGCGAGTACTCCTAGGTATTAGGAGGGTACACCTATTATGCTTACTGGATAGTCTTCTTTCAAACCATAGGCTGGTGCCAAACGGTAGGGAAGGAAGAAAACCATTTAGCCTAACGAAGGTGTACAGAAGGTAACGACTAAAGACAAATAAAGGGATTTGGAGAGATAGCAAGGAAATATACGGTTATAGTCATGAATTGGATTATGGAAGAGGCATTACTATGAATACCAGGATACCCCTACGAAACATTTTCATGTTTCAATGCATTGTTAAAAGAAAACTATTTTTCTGATTAGATACTTACTCCAGGGTATGTATTTACCAGGTTTTATTCTCATATCTGTATGGTTTTACAGATGATGAGTGGGAGTAAGTTATTGGGAATTAGGTGATCATCCTCATTATATCGGAATTCGTTGTAATTGGTGATATTTGAGGAAATCGCTTGGGTACAGTTTTCAACCTACGACGCACAGGTTTTGAGTTGTTCAACTCAGCGGACTTATACAGAGTATTGTATGTTGTCCAAGTGTCCATTAGGACAAAGGGGTAGGTCCTCGTACTATGTTCTGCTTACTTGTGACTTCTCTAGTTTTTAGACAAGTGTTTCGTAGAAATACAATGTCTATGTTTTGAGAAGTTGTGGGTATAAGAATAAAGTAGAGAACCACATATCGCAAGTATCGGGATTCTTCAAAGAGATCGAAGATGTAGATTCTTGTGATTGGTATTCAGATGATAGTAATGGTTTCGAGAAACTAGTTTCTCTTTCAGGTTGCTCATAATTGGATGGATTCCTAAGTTGAGTAATGTTGATTAGCCTCTTTCCATTAAGTTGATATGCACTGGAGACAGCTGCATGATTAGAATCTAGTTCCAATAAAATAAGTGCCAAAGTTTCTATATTGGATATAGAATGGTTTATATCTTAACAATGTTAAAGTACGGAGAGTTGTCCGGCTTATGCTTAAAACTAGACTCTGGATAACTCAGGGCACGTTTCTGTAATGGCTGTTTGTGGGTTGACCCTGGCTATGACGAGGGTTGATTTTCTACCATTTGGAAGATCAATAGTGATATTGTTCTTGACTCGCCACAGTTTTAGTAAAATGGATTTTTTTCAGAAAACAGTAGTGGGAGTATGGTAGAACTGGAAGTGATTCCAGAACCGCAAACGATTACGGAAAATTTAATAGGACCTAAAGATTCAATAAGGTTTGACATTCCATTAGCCACTCCGCAGATATGGTGGGTAACCTCAGACACCCGAGAGGTACTCAGGTAGCCTCAAGGACGGTGACAGGGAGGTTCTTGTTTACCCAGACTTGACACTACTGTTGTTCCAGACTATGAGACCCGGCAGGAGGTTAAGTATAGCATCGTTCTAAACTAGCTTTAGAAGTGCACGTATATATTATTCTGCCAGAGGGTTGTCGTAGTCAGTGGGAGCAACGGAAGCATAGTGGGCAAGTAGCTTATGTCTATTTATAGACTAGAGCACATATAGCGGAGATAGATCATCTAGTTTTGATGTGGTAGTCATAGGTTTGACTTCATCAAAACAGGGGATGGATCTGTTAAGAAGGTAGTAGGGTGTGATGTCATGGTATTTGGATGACATACACAGAGTAGGAAGTAAAATTCCTATACTACGATCGGTTGTACTGTGGTCGTCACACAGTTGTTTCTCCAGAAAGGATATGGATATAATATCTGACATTCTGGTTTCTAGATCTATGGTTTTAGATCTAGATTTGGGTAGTTTCCCAATGTGGGTACTTTGACAGTATTCTAATAGTTTTTAGAATAGATGACTCCTAGCATGGTGGTGTACTTGCAGGTGATGGAGTCACCCTCTCTAAAGGTGTCTTACAGACTAAAGGGGAGAGGGATGTGCATGATTGGCATATCACTTGCTTAGGCAATTGAGTCAATCGTGAGATGTCAAGTACCACACCAGATGTTATTTTTGCACTAGATGCGATAAGCTTGTATTAATCCAATCCTGGAGAAACATAAGGAAGCAGTTTTAGAACATAAGTGAATGTTCTACGGATTTGATGACGGCAGCCTCCTTGGGAGACGGTTATCATTCCAGGCTTCAAAGGTGACATGGTTGACAGAGTGATTGTCAGAGTTATAGTTTTCCCTCTGACGAGAGACAGTATTATGGACAGGTGGTCCAAGAGGATACTGTGGGAGGCATGGTGCAGGATACTGATTAGGTTCAGTGATCGATACAGTCTAAGAAGTTTGGATTTGGAGTTCATTTATGAACTAGGTCCCATCAGATATCCAAACATATTCTAAGACAGGTATTACTCAATTCGGGAGATGGCTTTCTCCGCGAACTTGAGATTAAGAGAGATATAGAAAGAAACATCAGGGCGGATCCACTCACTGAGGCTATTTCTCGAACACAATAGTTTTACAAACGGGCTTTGTGAAACTGATTAGTAGAGGAATTGGATGTTCGGTTTCACACAGGCTGTGAGTATACGACATCGCAATAATTAGCCTTAAGTGCAAGTAGGAGATTGTTGGATATAGTGCCCTCAAAGTCAATTATTGAATCGCAGGCACGTGATTGCAATGATTGCGGAGGACCTATACCGGTGTAGGACAGTCTCACTCGAGATGATAGTATGCTATCTGGTTTGCCTTTATCAGTCGTGTACAGATTTAGGTGACTGATCACTGTTACACTTTGATAGAGCCCTTAGGATCTTGCTTTACTACCAACAGTTTAATGGCGATCATATACGTGAGAGTTGGGTGGTTTATAAGCATATCCTTAATTGTGGTCCCTAGTTGTGGGAGTTTCGAGACAGGGCATCGATACTCCGGAGTAGACTAGTGTATACAGTCGAGACCCCGACGAGGGGCGGTGGCCGGTCTCACAAGTCACTGGTGTCAGTTGGATCACCTAAGATGTATACAGGTGCTCATTGGGTTATGAGTACACCAGACAGGACTCGCCGAGAATCTGCTAGTTGGTATTTTACCTATCGTCAGATAGCAGTTCCCTGGTGACATGTGTACAGGTTAGTTCATCGACCTGAGGTCGTCATTTGTCTCGTGTGAGTTCCCACTGTGCTTTGATTTCTACCTTACCGCGACTCAAAGGAGTCGTGCAAACAGGTATTTTTTGGGTACAGTCCCGAGCCACATGGAGGCAAGTGAGCGGATCGGCAGAGGATTCGTCTCTCCCGGTATTGGGGGTAAGATCGCGCTGTGTCTAGGAGAGCCATTACACAAAGCCCACGGCCGTGGCAGGAGATTTACTGGTAGGTACTCCAGTAGTATCTCAGGGTGTTTTTGGGCTACACTCCGACACGACTTATACCGCTATTGGAGGTCTGACGTTACCAGCCCCCTAGGCAGATATGCGATACTCATAGACGAACGGACCGGACTGTATATACATTGTCACTGTTAGGCTCAGTAGGGTTCCAGGATGAGTTCGCTCATCGGCTTCCCTTGAGGTCAGTCCATGGGCAGCCGTTAAGCACAGCTAGTGCCGCTGACGGCTTGTAGTTAAACCCACTGCCAGGGTACTGACGAGTCATTAGAGTCCCCCACAGATAGTTTCCCAAGTTCGGGAGAAACGTTGTAGAGGTCGTATGTTTTTATGGCAGGGTTCGGAAAATGCACGTGCGTTTACGCACGTGTCATATTTCGGGCAGATAATACCGGTCGGCTTTGGTTTAAGCCGGATTCGAGTATTATATTGAGTAGATATAATATCTTTGTCTCAGTTGCATTTTTATTCGGTCGTAATACAAATGCGGGTATATTTATACTGTTACGGGGTTATCCTGAAATTCATTTCAGGATCGCTTTTGGAAGTTACCAGTTTCCAGTTTTCTATCAGCCGTATTTAACATTCGGTTAAATGCGGATTTATCTTTTCTTCTTGGGTGAGTCATGAGGGTGAGTCATGCTTCTAAAAGGTTCTAGAAGTAGTGATAAGGCTTGTGACTCATTAGTGCTTTTAATGATTCAACTAGGTTAGAAGGTTCAATGTATGTATTAATTGTGTTCATACAAGGTGTTATATGACTCATTCTTTCATTAATGGTAATGGTCACCTCCTAGCTCCAACACTCACCTCCCCTCCACCATATATTGGCCGGCCCCTCCCCTCCTCTTCATTCTCTCACTTGGTTGAAAAGATTATGATAGTTTTTGATGTATGGAAATTTCATAGTTCATTTCTCATTCCATTTCATTTCGAGTGGCAACTTCATTAACCGTTCGTCCACGGTTTTGGACGAAGTGAGACAAAGTATTCTACTCATTCTCTACATCAATCTTGGTCATCTCTTTTAGTAAACTTGATGACCGAGTTGCCTCGAGTCAGAGGCGGGAGCCCGTTTAAAGATCCGTTGACGTGGTGCCACCTGGACGACGAGATCGGAGATCGACGAGATCGGAGCAGCCGCAACAAAGCGCGGGATGATGGTTAAAGAATGAAGGACTCGGATCGTTCGGTATAACCTTTCTACCCTCTTTGTAGTTTGTTAGTTTAGCAATAATGGCAGATCCGGGTTATAGTATACGATAGCGCCAGTTAAAAAGTTTTTGTTCCGCATTTGGCGTCTGTTGATGGCCGGGGCGCTACCGTAGTCTTACAAATATTAATACCTTAGAGATAGAATAATACTACATATATAATACTAGCATTAAATCAATATCTGATTTAACAAACCGGCTTAATCCTAAGCCCGCTAGTATTATAATCCATTCGATTAAATTTCGCGCAACTAGTACACGTAAATAATCGGAACCCTGCACGTATAAACATACGTCCTCTACATCGTTTCGCCTAAACCAGGAATACCCTCTGTGTGGGACTCTAAAGACTCGACAGTACGCGGGCAGTGGGTTTAACCACAAGCGCGTCAGCGGCACTAGCTGTACGTAACGGCTATCCAGGTACCTGTCGAAAAGAAGGCCGACGAGCAAGCTCATCCGAACCCCTACTGAGCCTATCCATGACAATCTACGTACAGTTCGGTCTCTTCGTCTAAGAGTATCGCATACCGAGTCTAAGGGATGGTAAACGTCAGACCCCTACTGACCCGATATGTCATGTCGATGTGGCTTAGGACCGATCTGAGAAACTACTGATCTAACCATTAGTAAATCTCAACTTCCTTGGCCAAGGTCTTATGGTTATGGCCAACCGGACACAGTGTGAAATCAACCCCCAATACCGGGAGAGACAAATCCCTGACAATCGCTAACTGCCTCCAGGTAGCTCGGGACTGAACCCAACCAAAACCTGTTTACATGAAGGGTGGTGATCTAAGTATAGTGGGAACTCACACGAGACAAATATGATCTCAGATCTAAAGACCGCCTGTACTCATGTCACCTGAGAACCGCTATCTGACGATAGGTATAATACCATCTTGAGGTTCTTGGTAAGTTCGTCCAGTGTACTCACCCTCAGTGATCATCTGTATACAATCTTAGGTGATCTCACCAATAGTCGTGGGACCAACCACCTCCCCTCGCCGGGGTCTAGAAACGTATACACAAGTCTACTCTGGAATATCGATGCCCGGTCTTGATACTCCTACGACTTGGGACATTATGGATGTGCTTATGGATTACCCAGCCCCCATAAGTATGATCGCTATCATAACGCTAGTAATAAAGAAAAATAATACGGGCTTTATCAACATGTATCGGCCATATATGATATCGAGTATAACATATGCACATGTTAAGATAAAGACAACCCAAAATAGTATACCACTGTAACGAGTCTTTATCAATGTGTATAAGCAATATAAAGCAGTGAGAAAAACAAATACACATGTTCAGATAAAGATAACTCAAATAGTATACTATACAACTGAGCAAGATTGTCCTGTATATACATATCCCTAGCATCTTATACAATACAGGCCTCTAGGGAATACATATCCAACAATCTCCCACTTGCACTAAGGCCTGTAATTGGCGTACCAAATACCCAATGTCTGCTCTAAGGCCAATTGTTGGCGTATCGCATACCCAACATCTCAAAAAGTCGCTCGAACTGCGCTTGAGGGAGGGCCTTGGTAAATGGATCCGCCGTATTGGCCTTCGTATCTACTTTCCGGACATCGATCTCCCGGCAATCTATGATCTCCCTGATCAGGTAATATCGCCTCAAGATGTGTCTGGATGTCTGATGGGACCGTGGTTCCGTCGCTAAAGCCATAGCCCTATTGTTATCGCAATACAAAGGTATTGGATTAACAACGGACGGAACAACCTCGAGTTCAGTAATGAACTTCTTCATCTAGACCGCTTCTTTTGTGGCATCGTTGGTAGTAATGTATTTAGCCTCCATCGTCGAGTTTGCGACAGTGTCCTGTTTGGAGCTCTTTCAACAGACCGTCCCTCCGTTAAGGGTAAACACAAAACCTGAGATAGACTTGTTGTCATCCTTGTCACTTTGGAAGCTTAAGTCTGTAAAGGACTCAACCTGGAGGTCTCCATTACCGTAAACCAAGAACATATCCTTAGTCCTTCTTAGGTACTTGAGAATGTTCTTTACAGCTGTCCAATGATTCTCACCTGGGTTCGACTGATTCCGGCTTACCACGCTAAACACGTATGCTACATCTGGTCTTGTACATAGCATCGCATATATTATAGATCCTACTGCCGAAGCGTAGGGTATAATGCTCTTGCGAGCCCTCTCTTCATCAATCTTGGGAGACATCACTTTGGAGAGAGTGATTCCATGCAAAGCGGTATATTAACGTGCTTGGAATCTTCCATACCAAATCTCTTCAGTATGGTCTCTATGTACCTGGACTGCGAAAGTCCCAACAATTTCTTGGATCCATCTCTGTAGATCATAATCCCCAGAATGTAGGAGGCATCACCCAGGTCTTTCATGGAGAACTTTTGTGACAAGAACGGCTTGACCGATTGCAGTATAGGAATGTCATTTCCTATCAAGAGAATGTCGTCCGCGTACAAGACTAGGAATACGACAGTTTTTCCTGCAATCTTCTTGTAGATACATGGCTCATCATCATTTTTGATGAAGTCAAATTCTTTGACTGTCTCATCAAAACAAATGTTCTAGTTCCGCGATACCTGCTTTAATCCATAAATGGATTTAAGCAACTTGCACACCTTCCCGCTACTCCCACTGTCTACAAATCCCTCCAGCTGATCCAGATAAACGCACTCTTCTAAACTTCCATTTAGAAAAGCTGTTTTTACGTCAATCTGCCAGATATCATAGTCATGGAAGGCAACAATGGCAAGTAGGATCCGAATGGATTTCAGCATAGCCACTGGAGAAAAGATTTCGTCATAGTCCACTCCTGGTCTTTGACGAAAACCTTTTGCAACAAGTCTAACCTTATAGGCTTTCACCTGTCTATCTACACCAATCTTTTTTTTGAAAATCCCTTGCATCCAACGGGTTTTACCCCAGGAGGAGCAGCATCCAAAGTCCAAACTTTGTTGGTGTACATGGACTCTATTTCAGATTGCATAGCATCCAGCCATTTTACAGAGTCTCTACTGGTAATGGCCTACTCAAAACTAGTAGAATCATCTTCTTCCAAGATGCAATCCTCTTGATCCCCATCTATGAGAAAACCGTAGTATCTCTCGGGCGGATAAGAAATCCTGCTAGATCTGCGGAGTGGCTGGGGTTCATCCGAGATTATTGAATCCTGAGATTCTACCAAATCTTCATTTGTAGTTTTTGGTTCCGGAATTTCTTCCAGTTCTACCATGCTTCTACAAGAAATTCCTTTTCTAAAAAGATGGTGTGTTGAGCAATGAAAACTTTCTGTTCTTCGGTATGGTAGAACATATATCCATTTGAATGCTTTGGATATCCTATAAATTTACATAATACTTATCGTGCATCTAATTTGTCTGGATTATATTTTTTAACATAGGCAGGACAACCCTATATCTTAACGCGTTTAAGATATGGTCTCCTTCCTCTCCATATTTCATATGGAGTTTGAGGCACGGATTTAGACGGAACTTGATTAAATAGGTATACTGCTGACACAAGCGTATATTCTCAGAATGAAAGAAGTAACTCAGCGTTACTCATCATGGAGCGAACCATATCCAAAAGGGTGTGATTCCTCCGCTCCAATACAGCATTGTGCTGTGGTGTATACGGAGGAGTAAGCTAAGAGAGAATTCCATTCTCTTTTAGATAGTCAAGGAATTCCGTACTTAAGTACTCCCATCCCCGATCAGATCAGAGGATATTAATACTTTTTCCAATCTGGTTCTCCATTTCGTTCTTATATTCCTTGAATTTCTTAAAAACTTCGGATTTGTGTTTAATCAAGATTACATGTCCAAATCTAGAGAGATCATTAGTGAATGTAATGAAGTACGAGAATCTACCCTTTGCATGTATAGACATTGGATCACATACATCACTGTGTATGAGTCCTAAGATCTCTATAACTCTTTCTCCGTGCCCTGTAAATAGAGTTTTGGTCATCTTTCCTTTGAGACAAAACTGACAAGTTTCATAAGATGAAAATTCGAACGGATTCAAATATCCATCTTTATGTAACTTAGATAGTCTTTTCTCATTGATATGACCAAGTCCACAATGCCACAAGTAGGCTTCATTCACATCTGAACTCTTTCTCTTGCGTGTGTTTTGTATGCTGAAAACTGTGTTTTGATTGACAACATAGATACCATTGCATAATGTGCCTTCTGCAACCAGTACCTAATTAAGGTCGATATTCATGATATTTCTATCTAGAACAAATTTATATTCATCTTTATCTAGTAAAGAAACTGATATAATATTGCAGAGCATGGAAGGTACATAGTAACAATTGTTTAAAATCATAGTATTGCCACTTGGCAGCATAAGGTGATATTCGCCGATTGCAGCAGCATCAACTAGTGCTCTGTTCTTTACTCTGAGGGACATATCACCCGGTCCAATCATTCTACTTTTTCCCAGTCCTTGTAATAAATTACGGATATGAGATCTTGATCCGATATCTAGTACCCAGGATGTAGGGTTGACCGAAAAACAGTTTTCAATAATAAATACACCCGAAGAAAATGCATTAGAATGCTTCTCCTTCACTAGGATCATATGGAATTCCTGATAGTCCTCTTTCCCTTGCCCATACCCGTGACAGTTGTCAGAAGTTACAGCTGAACCAATGTTCCTCGGCCATGTGCAATAAGCTAGTTCGGTCAAGTAAAACACTTTATTATCTTGATTAGGACGTGACATGGTTGCTACCTAGAGAGAGAGAAAAGAAACACTCAGCGTGCGCTCTTACAAGATTAGATTGATTATTAGTTTATCTAATCAGGATGGCTCCCACTGTTCTTTTTCAAACCTTAAAAGGAGAACTAGTCGGGATTATTTACACCTTACAAATTCGCTAACCGTTCAACCAGGTGGGTGTTGGTACTCCTAGGGAGGTTCTTCGTGCTTTTGCACGGACCTAATTAAAATAAACCTCGTTTTTGTTGAGGCGTAGCCCCGTTAACACTTTTCTGGACACCTAATAGGTTAGCTAATTGTGAAGTGAAAAATATCACCCAAGAGTAATCCTACTCATCAGTGGGATTTGGACCCAACTATCATCGTGTGATAACCTAGATGGAAGCCACTCTAGTTACCACACTCCAGAAGGTATGCAACACTGGCAACTTTCCTATATATTTGAAACTCCCGATGCAGTTTTTGCCCCTGACGACTTATGACCTTGACAAAGGTCAACAAATCTTAAGTCGTTAGTCAAGTTCGACCCGTCATTATCTTGATTGCATTACACCCACCTGTACGACTCTTGACAGATATCAATAAGGACGCATGACTGTCCTAACCAATCGCATCACTATGCAACAGAAAATCACCACCTAGCTACCGTTCACTACGCCTTGTCAGAGGTCAACAAATGCAGCACTAATTATCTGAAATGATTGAGAGCTATGGCTGGTTTTTTAACATAATGAACTTGATATCGTTGAAGGAACTGAGCAGTTTTGAAAAGGAATGGTTTAGGCTCCACTTTTGAAAACTGGTGGTTTTGAAGAAAACTGAGTAATTTATAGTAACGTAAACTTTTACTCAAGAGATCACTCCCCGTGAAGGGATGTAGGCTCTTGCCCCATCGAATGAGGTGCGAGATATTCATGACCGAATACCTCTATGCAAAGCAAAAGAATACGACTATAGATTTTCGAAATTTGTTCCAACAATATCATTTAGGTTTATTTTCCTTGCATTAATCAAAATTAACGCGGTCCTATCAATTAATTCCTATCACAACATAAAAGAACGAAAATATAATGTACGTATATACCATCCTCATTCGCCATGGGGCCCGTCATGCACCGTTAGATTACTTAACTAACGGCAGAGCGGGAGCAGGGCTAGCGTGGATGCAAAACGTATACAATATCTACTAATATATATATATATATATATATATATATATATATATATATTAGTAGATATATATATATATAACCATTCGTCCCAAGCATGATTTAAGCAACATCACAGAAAAGCGATAAGCAAAAAGGAATAGTGGATAATCTAAGATCCCCGGCTTTTATTTGAGCTGCAAATGAAACTCGACGTTCCCCGGTCATGTGGATAGCCTATGTAATGTAAAACCAAGACCCCTACGAGCACGACAAGTTACCCGCCAATCCCGGAAGTGAGGCAATCCCAATCAACGAAGTGAATGGGCCACCCAGCACTTCACGGAATCCGATAACTTGAGCACCCCTCCGTAGGTCATCCTATACACCCTACGAGTGCAGCGAATAACCCGTCAATTCTAGAGTAAGGCCTCTCAATCTCAACACCATGAGATGGAGGCCCGTTGCCTTCTATAACCCGGCTACTCGAGCACTCCACTGCGGGATAATCCTAGTACAGAAAAGAAAAATATATACAATAGTGACATCAACCTCAACCCGGCCGTGCCCTAATAAAATAATATACAAACTGGTATAAACAGTAGTCCATATGTCAGATGCTTGCCCTGCAATAATAAATATACAAATGAATTCAAAACTGTACAACAAACATTGCACTAAAGGCTATCCATCACAACAATCTATCCAAAACATCACCGAAATAAACATCGTAATAACCAGATGCGTGTAACCCCTTCTAATCGACATATAGCAAAACTGTACAACAAACATTGCACTAAAAGCTATCCATCACAACAATCCATCCAAAACATCACCGAAATAAACATCGTAATAACCAGATGCGTGTAACCCCTTCTAATCGACGTATAGCGATTAGAAAATGTTCACAACACATATATGCATCATATAACCAAGTACCGAAGGCTACGACAAAAGAATTTCGTGCACAAATAGCAAACAAAAACAAGTTTTCCCAAACTCGGAAAAACGGTTCACTAAATCCCAAAATTTCATCGTTTGAAGCCAATCCGGGAATCGAAACGAACTTGAAACTCGTCCGAATCTTCACGATAGCGAAGTACTTAAAATTAACTGTTGTCTGGGGGACTAAAAGGGGTACCCACCCCTGGGGGCCACCACAAGGTGGCCCACAAGGGAGTGCAGACCCAAGACTACCCTTTTGGGGTAATCTCGGGTCCCCACCCCCAAGGCCACCTTGTGGAGGTCTCGGGGGGTGGGCCCGACCTTCGTACCCCCAGAGCGACCCCCGAGGTACCCACACAACAACCCGTAGCTTCTCGGTCCAAACCGTGAACCTGCGGAGAGTGCAAGCATCCCAAAACTTGAATTTTTGGCGGCACTTTTTGCGCAGCGAAAATGGCGGAATTAAAGCATCGTAAAAAGCTAGTTAAGGCTTATGGAGTGTCTTTGATACCATGTTTGTTAGTTTTTCTCACTCTACAATGGAAGTAGAGAGGCGGAATGCACAAAAATAAATTTTGAGCAAGCATAACCAACAAAAACCTAAGTGATCAAACCATAACCCTAAACTAGCAATTACTAGGAGTTTATCTACTATGATAAAAGTTTTATACCGAAACGATTCATGTTCTTCGGGTCTTCAAAACTCCTTCCTCTTATGCTCCTAGGGATCCTTGATCAACCTTGCTTGAGGGCCTTCTTGATCCTAGATGATCCACCCGAGATTTTATAGTCCAAGCTTGCACCTCAAAAAGAAGCAACTAAACAAACTAGTTTGCTAACTTAGTTTGCTTAGGTGATGTAGAGATATTTAGTAGTGTTTTTCTATCTCTAAAATTCTATGTTTCTAAACTCATGAGAGAGTAGAGTTATAGGAAGAAGATGAACTTAAGAGAGGGGAGAGAATAGCAAAGCTAGAATGATGGAAGAAAAATGGCTAAGGAAAATATCAAGCATATCTTTTTTCAATAAAGAATATCAACCATGCTTGAATAGTTTTCCCAAATGAATAAATAAAACCAATAGACATGCTTCTCACCATGCTTGAATCCACCTCACCCTTCCACCTCATTTTCTATTTCTAATAAATAGAAAAATACATAATGAGGTGTCATCTTCTAGAAGATATTTTGTATAAATACAAAATACTTTCTTCAGTATATAGATACCTGTATTCATACCAAAATACGAATACCCTAGAGATAAAATAATACTACTTATATAATACTAGCATTAAATCAATATCTGATTTAACAAACCAGCTTAATCCTAAGCCCGTTAGTATTATAATCCGTCCGATTAAATTTCGCGCAACTACACGTAAATAATCAGAACCCTACACATATAAACATACATCTTTTACATCATTTCGCCTAAACCAGGGAAACTCTCTGTGTGGGACTCTAAAGACTTGACAGTATGCTGGCAGTGGGTTTAATCATAAGCACGTTAGCAACACTAACTGTACGTAACGGCTACCCAGCTACCTGTCAAAAAGAAAGCCGATGAGCAAGCTCATCCGAACCCCTACTGAGCCTATCCGTGACAATCTTTGTACAGTCCGGTCTCTTCATCTAAGAGTATCGCATACCGGGTCTAAGGGACGGTAAACGTCAGACCCCTACTGACCCGATAAGTCATGTCGAAGTGGCTCAGGACTGGTCCGAGAAACTACTGATTTAACCATCAGTAAATCTCAACTGCCTTGGCCAAGGTCTTATGGTTATGGCCAACTGGACACAGTGTGATATCGACTCCAATACCGGGAAAGATGAATCCCTGAAAATTGCTCATTGCTTCTATGTGGCTCAGGACTGTACCTAAGCAAAACCTGTTTGCACGTCTCAGTAAAGCCGTGGTAGGGTAGTGATCTAAGTACAGTGGGAACTCATACGAGACAAATGACGATCTCAGGTCTAAAAACTAATCCGTACTCATGTCACCTGAGAACCGCTATCTAACGATAGGTATAATACAGTCTAGAGGTTCTCGGCGAGTCCGTCCGGTGTACTCACCCTCAGTGAGCACCTGTATATAATCTTAGGTGATCACACCAATGGCTGTGGGACTAACCACCACCCCTCGCCGGGGTCTAGAACCGTATACACAAGTCTACTCTGGAATATCGAAACCCGGTTTCGATAATCCTATGACTTGGGACATTTAAGGATGTGCTTATGGACTACCCAGCCCCCACAAGTATGATCGCCATCATAATGCTGGTAGTCAAGCAAAATCCTACGGGCTTTATCAATATATATTGGCCATATGTAATATCAAGTATAACATATGCACATGTTAAGATAAAGACAAACCAAAATAGTATACTACTGTAACGAGTCTTTATCAATGTGTATAAGCAATATAAAGCAGTGAGAAAAAAATACACATGTTCAGATAAAGACAACTCAAATAGTATACTATAAAACTGAGCAAAATTTCCATGTACATACATATCCCTAGCATCCTGTTGGTCTTCCCTTGCACCTAGTCTAGGGTTTGGTAGCATCACTCATGCCACTTTAAAAATTAAAGAGGTGCAAAGCAAGCAAACCATGAATCTTTACTAGAAAATCTAGGGTAACAAGTTTGTATCACATACATAGAAGTAAAGAGAGTAGGATTACAACCTTTGTAGTCCATTCCTTCTCTTCATAAGCTCCGTATTGAGGTCCCTTCGCTGCGATCATCAAGAACTCCGACTCTCGTGAGGCTCCAAGAGGTGAATGATGCATCTTGCTTGAAGTCTTCTTGATCTAAGATGATCTACCTTGAAGAATCTCTAACCCAACCTTACACTTCACGAATGAAGTAATTAAAGAAGTGGACACCGTAATCTAAGTGGCTAGAATAGATAAGGATGATGAAGTAGGAATTTTACACTCTTTTGTTTTCAATTTCTCACCATTTATCATTACAAACACAAAAGCTAGTGAAGCTTTTTCAAGAGCAAGAAGAAGAAGAAATTGAAGCTAATCCTTTTGTGATGAATAATAAATTATTGTTGTGGTTACAATTGCAACCATGGGTTAAGAATAAAAGCCTTAACCCTTGTAAAGAATAAACCATAGGTTAAGGGTTTGGGTTTGGTTAACAAATATCTTCACAAAATATCAAGGAATAAAGACAAAGTCAAAGCTTCATGAAGCATCCATGAACCTCATGCAAAAGCTAACCCAAAAGCTAACCCTGATCCAAACCCTAACTTGGTTTAAACCCAAAAACCATGTTGCATTTGTAACCCTAACATGTTACAATATTATATATCACATATACAATATATTTTGTAAAAGAAGAAAATAATACGATTAACATATATCGCATATACATCAATGTATTATCCAGTGAGAAAATGAATCAATAAAGTGAGCTTATATTAGTTAACGTAACTTAATATATCACATATATAATTATACATTAAATTATCGAATCAACACTTGATCCGATAATCCGGCTATATTACATATAACCGACTAATATAACATATACCATTTCATCGAATCAACACTTGATCCGATGACCCGGCTATATCACATATACCCGGCCGATATCTCATATTGCGAGAATAGAATACGGTATCTTATATCGTATTATTCTCGATCCCGCACATATCACATATGTGCTCCTACTCCGCTTTGCCTGAGCCAGGAAACCTCTATGTAGGACTCTAAAGAATCGTCAATACGCCGGCAGTAGGTGATGATCATATCAAACACCCACAAGCTGCAAACGGTCAGCTAAACGTAACAGCCACCCAGGTATTGAGCGATCAGAATATCAACAAGGAAGCCTGTATATTTTCCTGTGAATCCAATCAGTAACAATATCGTACAGTCCGGTCTCTTCGTCTGATATGTCGCATATCCAGTCTAGGGGTGGTAAACGTCAGACCCCAGTAATCGATAAGTCGTGTCGATGTGAGGCTTATAACATATCGAGAAACTATTAATAACTCTTACCAATAGCACTCCATATTAGCCCTGGTTAGGGACTTCCAGTTATAGCCAATCGAACGCGGCACAACATCAACTCCCTATACCGGGAGAGACGAAACCCCTCCTATCGCTCATTGCCTCCATATGATTCGGGACTGTACCCAAAAGCCACCGTTTTGCACGCCCTCTTAAACATGTTAAGATAAAGTGAAACCAAATAACATATTATCATATCGAGCAAGAAAGTCATCTCTATATATATCCAAGCATCCACTATAATATACATCATATGTACAACAATGGCCTCTAGGGCATATATACAACTAACAATCTCCCACTTGCACTAAGGCCAGCTGTTGTATTATCTCATCCCAACATCCCGAAGAGTCTCTCAAATTGTATCTGGGGAATGGCCTTCGTGAGTGGATCCGCAGTGTTGTCCTTAGTGTCAACTCTCCTGACCTCGATCTCGCGGCGATCAACTATCTCCCGGATCAGGTGATACTGCCTCAGAATATGTCTGGACTTCTGATGGGATCTGGGTTCCTTGGCCAAAACCACAGCTCCATTGTGATCACAATACAAAGGTATTAGATGCTCAATGGAAGGAACCACACCAAGTTCAGCGATAAACTTCTTCATTAAGACAGCCTCTTTGGCAGCATCATTGGCAGCGATATATTCAGCCTCCATCATCGAGTCTGCCACGGTTTCTTGCTTGGAACTCTTCCAACAAACTGCCCCTCCATTTAGGGTAAAGACAAATCCCAAATGCGACTTAGAGTCGTCCTTATCACTTTGGAAGCTTGAATCGGTAAAGGACTCCACCTGGAGTTCTCTGTTACCATACACCAAGAACATCTCTTTAGTTCTTCTCAAGTACTTGAGAATGTTCCTCACAGCTGTCCAGTGATTCTTTCCTGGATCTGCTTGATACCTACTCACTACACTTAGTGAGTATTCTACATCGGGTCTGGTACATAGCATCGCGTACATGATAGAGCCTACTGCCGAAGTATAGGGTATCCCTTGCATGCGAGCTCTCTCCAAATCAGTCTTAGGAGACATCTCTTTGGAGAGAGTGATTCCAGAGATCGTGGGTTGGTTCCCACGCTTGGATTCTTCCATACTAAACCTCTTTAGTATGGTGTCAATGTACCCGGATTGGGACAATCCCAGTATCCGTTTAGATCTATCTCTATAGATCTTGATTCCCAAAATGCAGGAGGCATCACCTAGATCTTTCATTGAGAATCGATGTGATAAGAAGAGCTTGACCGGGTGCAGTATAGGAACATCATTTCCTATCAAGAGTATGTCATCTACGTACAATACGAGGAAGACGACCTTACTCTCTGCAACCTTCTTGTATATACAAGGTTCATCTACGTTCTTTAACCCATATATGGATTTAAGCAGCTTGCACACCTTTCTGCTGCTCCCACTATCTACGAAGCCCTCTGGCTGAGTCATGTACACGCACTCCTCTAAATCACCATTTAGAAAGGCGGTCTTAACATCCATTTGCCGGATTTCGTAGTCATGGTATGCAGCAATGGCAAGTAAGATCTGGATGGACTTAAGCATAGCCACTGGAGAAAAGGTTTCGCCATAATCCACACCTGGTCGTTGACGAAAACCCTTTGCAACAAGTCTACCTTTGAAAGTCTCCACTTTTCCATCTACACCAAGTTTCTTCTTAAAGATCCACTTGCTCCCAATGGATTTTACCCCTTCAGGAGCAACTTCCAAAGTCCATACTTTGTTGGTGTACATGGATTCCATCTCAGATCGCATTGCATCCAGCCATTTCACAGAGTCCCCACTCATGATGGCCAGCTCGAAGCTAGTCCGGTCATCATCTTCCATGATGCAATCTTCGCTCCCACCATCAATGAGAAAACCGTAGTATCTCTTAGGTGGATGAGGAACCCTACTAAATCGGCGGAGAGGCTGGGGTTCGTTGGGAACTACTGAATTCTCTGGTTCCACCAAATCTTCCGTTGCAGTTTGTGTAGCTGGAACTTCTTCCAGTTCTACCTCATTGCCACTAATTTCTTTTTCAAGAAATTCCTTTTCTAAAAAGGTGGCATGGTGAGCAACAAATACCTTTTGTTCCTCGGGGTGGTAGAAGATATGTCCTCGTCAATGCTTGGGATATCCTACAAACTAACACAGAACTGATCTTGCCTCGAACTTGTCCGGATTTTTCTTTTTGACATAGGCCGGGCAACCCCATATCTTAACAAAATTAAGACATGGTCTCTTCCCCTCCCATATCTCATATGGATTGGTAGGCACTAATTTGGTTGGAACTCTATTCAATAGGTATATGGCTGTCTCAAGCGCATACCCCCAAAAGGAAATAGGCAACTCAGCAGTGCTCATCATAGAGCGCACAATATCTAATAGGGTGCGATTCCTCCGCTCCGATACACCGTTGTGCTGTGATGTATAAGGAGGAGTAACCTGAGAGAGGATCCCATTCTCTTTTAGATAATCCAGGAACTCATTGCTCAAGTATTCTCCTCCTCGATCAGATCGAAGGATTTTAATACTTTTACCTTTTTGGTTCTCTACTTCGTTCTTATATTCTCTGAATTTCTCAAAAGCTTCAGACTTGTGTTTCAACAGGAACACATGTCTGTATCTTGATAGATCGTCAGTGAATGTAATGAAATAGAAAGAACCGTTCCTGGCATGTGTAGACATGGGACCACATACATCACTATGTATCAGCCCTAAAAGTTCAGTAACTCTTTCTCCGTGTCCACTAAACAGAGTTTTGGTCATCTTGCCTTTGAGACATGACTGGTAAGTGTCATAAGATGAAAATTTGAACGGATTCAAATATCCATCCTTATACAATTTAGCTAGCCGTGTCACATTGATATGACCTAGTCTACAATGTCACAAGAAGGATTCGTTCATTTCTGAACTCTTCCTCTTGTGTGTGTTTTGCACATTAAGTACTGTAGTTTGATTGAGAACGTATATGACATTATTTAACGAGCCTGATCCAATCAACTTTTGATTCAGGAAGATATTCATAACATTATCCTGTACTACAAAATTATATCCCTCTTTACTCAATAAAGAAACTGATATAAGATTGCATATCAGGGTCGGAATGTAATAGCATTCGTTCAGAATCAATGTATTACCATTTGGTAACACAAGGTGATATTCGCCAACTACTTTGGCTGCAACATTTGCACAATTCCCTACTCTTACGGAATGATCACCCTCTCCCAGTTCCCTACCTTTCCGTAGCCCATGTAACATATTACATATATGGGATCCAGATCCGGTATCTAATACCCAGGATGTAGAGTGAACTGAAAAACAGTTCTCGATAACTAACACACCTGAAGAAGATGCATCAACATGCTTATTCTTCATTTGGGTGGCGTAAAAATCCAGATATTCTACTATTCCCTGATCGGACTTATAACAATTATAAGTGGGAGCGGGACCAATGTTCTCTTGCTCAGTATAACAAGCGGGTTCAGTCAATACATCTATATTATTATCTTGATTAGGGCCTGACATGGTCGCTACCTGGAGAGAGAAAGAAGATAACACTTTAGCGTATGCTCTTGCAAGATTAGATTGGTTATTATCTTATCTAATCAGGATGGCTCCCACTGCTTTTTATCAAATCTTCCTTAAAACCTTAAAAGGTAAGACTAGCCGGGATTAATTACACTTTACAAGTTCGCCAATCTTTCAGCCAGGTCAATGTTGGTACTTTGATGGAGGTTCCCTGTGCTTTCGCACGGACCTAATTAAAATAAACCTCGTTTTCCCAGAGGCATAACCCCGTAAACACCATTCTAAACACCTACTTGATCGGCTAATTGTCATGTGTAAAACTCTTCCAGGAGTAACTCTTACTCGCAGTGGGTATCAGGATCCATCTATCTCATAGAAGGTATGCAATCTCATTACAAATTTCAACTCTTGAAATTCCCGATAATATTTTTCCCCTAGCGTCCTATGACCTTGACGGAGGTCAACAAAGCATAGGCTACTAGTCAAGTTCAACCCGTCATTTCCTGATTGAATTAAACCCACCCGCACGACCCTTGACGGAGGTCAACAAAGTCGTACGACTACCCTAAAGCAATCGCATCATATGCAGCAGATAAATACTAGTCAGCTACAGTACACTACGCCTTGACGGAGGTCAACAAACGTAGCACGAATACTAAGTAGGACTCATCTGAAATGACGGAGGGATACGCAGGTTTTTCAGAAAACCATGAGCGTAATGAACTTGATATCGTTGTAGAAACAAGTGATTTTGAAAAGGAGTGTTTTTTAGGCTTTTCTAGTTTCGCTAAAGAGGTCACTCCAGGTGAAGGGATCTCGGCTCTTTCCTTATCGAATAAGGTGCAGAATATTTCATAAATACCGCGGTGCAAAGCAAGAACTATAGAAGCAATCAAAAACTAAACCGTGAGTTTGTAGCATCTGCCAGTTTTGCTAAAGAGGTCACTCCCGGTGAAAAGATCTCGGCTCTTTCCTCATCGAATAAGGTGCAGGGTATATCACATATACCACTATGCAAAGCAAAAACTGTAGCTACCCTTTTTGAAAATTTGATTCTACAACATCTTTTAGGTTTCTTTTCTTTTATTAATCTTATTAATAAATCACATCATTTATGCTTCCTAAGCATCACAGAAGAAACGAGAATACAACGTACGCTTATGCCATCCGCATTCGCCACAATGTTCCATTATGCACCGTTAGGTTACTTAACTAACGGCATACCGGGACGGGACTAGCGCGGGTGTAAAACATAAGCAACGTTTATTATATATTATATATACAATAATAAATCATTCGTCTCACGCATATAATATGATCACATCACAGTATATCAGCAGCAGAAGAAACATATGAAATCTTAGATATACTAGGAGGTCCGTATTTTATTTCGAGCCTGTATAAAATACGGATTCCACGGTCGCGATGAATAGCCAAACCCACATCCCTAAACCCCTACGAGAGCGTCAAGTAACGCTGTCAATTCCAGGGTTAGGAGACCCGGTCTCGACTCCTCGAGATGGCCTCCCATTGGACCCTAGAACCCGGTTACTTGTGCTCCCCTCCTTGGGTCTATCCTAATGCGGAAAAGTAAATAATATACAATGGTGACATCATCCTCAACCCGGAAGTGCCCCAATAAAAGAATATTACATACAATGAATTTTACATGAATGAAAATAAAAACTCTCATCTCACATAAAACCCCCGGCTATTCAGAACACGACGATCCAATATAACATATCACAGCAACACATAATATCTCATATCATCAACGTAAGCAAGTATGCGTATCCCGATTGTCGTTGATGTATAGCAACGAAGCCGGCAATACCCCACATACTACACTTACGGTCGCAGAAAAGAAAGTGAAAAACTACAACATTTGGAATCCACAATCGCCTTAGACATCGTCAACCCGAAATATCACCTATTACGGATTTCATGCCTAACTATATGAATTCCACATATTGTATCACAATCACAGAATATCAAGACGATGTTTAACGTTTCGATCGAATCAACGTACACTTACAAATTACCCCCGTGAGCTCAACACTTGAGCAAAATCAAAACACTCAAAAACCATGCCACAGTGTCCACGGACCAGCCGTAGAAGGAGTTAACCAACGCCTCACCTATGACACCACGGAACTACGGCAAACCCGAAGGTTCGAACGCGGTTCCGTGGGCATAGAATCGAGTTAAGGTTATTATAGTCTTCTAGGGGGTCCATAGGGTTACTTGCATGATTTTACGAATATAATCAACTTCGGAAAATTACAACACTTGGAAATTTCAGCGGGGTACAAAATGTGGTGTGCGAAGTTCGATCGAACTGCTAAAAATAATCAAGGTAACCAATACAGTGTTAAGTTATACGACTACGAAGCACTACGAATTAGCCCCAGAAGAAACTAATCATCACATGAAAATTGGGCTAAATAAACAATACTAGGAAACCCAAAATGGAGACATGAGAGCACAGGGGGAATACGGGGGGCAGAGGAGCCCATGGGGCCGGCCTGGCCGGATTTTCAGGCCTAGGGATAGGCCAAAAACCGAGCCCCTCCCTCCGTATTTCTCCCATGTTTTTAGAATGTCCCAAATATCATTCTGCACCTGTTTGAAAAATTTTAAAGGACATTTTTGAAAATTTACAGAGAGCAAAATGGGGTTAGCATAATATCGTATTACGGAGTCGATTTCGTTTTCGTAATTGTTTTAACACCGTATCTAGAATTCTAGTTTGGCTCTGATACCACTGTTGGACTTTCCTTGCACCTAGTCTAGGGTTTGGTAGCATCACTCATGCCACTTTAAAAATTAGAGAGGTGCAAAGCAAGCAAACCATGAATCTTTACTAGAAAATCTAAGGTAACAAGTTTGTATCACATACAAAGAAGTAAAGAGAGTAGGATTACAACCTTTGTAGTCCGTTCCTTCGCTTCATAAGCTCTGTGTTTAGGTCCCTTCGCTGCGATCATCAAGAACTCCGACTCTCGTGAGGCTCCAAGAGGTGAATGATGCATCTTGCTTGAAGTCTTCTTGATCTAAGATGATCTACCTTGAAGAATCTCTGACCCAATCTTACACTTCACTAATGAAGTAATTAGAGAAGTGAACACCCTAATCTAAGTGGCTAGAATAGATGAGGATGATGAAGTAGGAATTTTACACTCTTTTGTTTTCAATTTCTCACCATTTATTATCACAAACACAAAAGCTAGTGAAGCTTTTTCAAGAGCAAGAAGAAGAAGAAATTGAAGCTAATCCTTTTGTGATGAATAATGAATTATTGTTGTGGTTACAATTGCAACCATGGGTTAAGAATGAAAGCTTTAACCCTTGTAGAGAATAAACCATAGGTTAAGGGTTTGGGTTTGATTAACAAATATTTTCACAAAATATCAAGGAATAAAGACAAAGTCAAAGCTTCATGAAGCATCCATGAACCTCATGCAAAAGCTAACCCAAAAGCTAACCCTAATCCAAACCCTAACTTGATTTAAACCCAAAAACCATGTTGCATTTGTAACCCTAACATGTTACAATATTATATATCATATATACAATATATTTTGTAACAAAAGAAAATAATACAATTAACATATATCGCATATATATCAATGTATTATCCAGTGAGAAAATGAATCAATAAAGCAAGCTTATATTAGTTAACGTAACTTAACATATCACATATATAATTATACATTAAATTATCGAATCAACACTTGATCCGATAATCCGGCTATATTACATATAACCGACTAATATAACATGTACCATTTCATCGAATCGACACTTGATCCGATGACCCGGCTATATCACAAATACCTGGCCGATATTTCATATCGCGAGAATAGAATACGGTATCTCATATCGTATTATTCTCGGTCCCACACATATCACATATGTGCTCCTACTCCGCTTTGTCTGAGCCAGGAAACCTCTGTGTAGGACTCTACAGAATCGTCAATACGCCGGCAGTAGGTGATGATCATATCAAACACCCACAAGCTGCAAGCGGTCAGCTAAACGTAACAGCCACCCAGGTATTGAGCGATCAGAAGATCAATAAGCAAGCCTGTACATTCCCCTGTGAATCCAATCAGTAACACTACCGTACAGTCCGGTCTCTTCGTCTGATATGTCGCATATCCAGTCTAGGGATGGTAAACGTCAGACCCCAGTAACTGATAAGTCGTGTCGATATGAGGCTCATAACATGTCGAGAAACTACTGATAACTCTTACCAGTAGCACTCCATATCAGCCCTGGCCAGGGACTTCCAGTTATAACCAATCGAACACAGCACAACATCAACTCCCTATACCGGGAGAGACGAAACCCCTCTTATCGCTCATTGCCTCCATATGATTCGGGACTTTACCCAAAAGCCACCGTTTTGCACACCCTCTTGGACATGGTAAGGTGGAAATCAAAGCACAGTGGGAATCACACAAGACTCTATGACGATCTCGGGTCTACAGACTAACATGTACCACTGTCACCTGAGAATTGCTATCTGACAATAGGTATAATACCATCTAGGAGTTCTCGGCGAGTCCGTTCAGTGTACCCAGTCTCCACTGAGCACCCGTACACCATCTTTGATGTCAAACACCGATGGATATGGGATCATCCATCACCCATCATATGGGTCAAGATGCGTATGCGCTAGTCTACTCTGGTGTATCGATGCCCTTTCTCGATACACTCTCGACTAGGAACAGTTATAGGATGTACTCGTTGACTACCCTAGCCCCACTAGTATGATCTCATCATAGTCCGAGTAGTCAAGTACATATCCTAAGGGCTCTATCAACATGTGAGATCAAGACAGTAAACCAAAACAAGTCAACATGTTAAGATAAAGTGGAACCAAATAGCATACGATCATGTCGAGCAAGAAAGTCCTCTCTATATATATCCAAGCATCCACTATAATATACATCATATGTACAACAAGGGCATATATACAACTAACACATCCTATACAATACAGGCCTCTAAGGCATACATATCCAACAGATTTGCGACAACATTTTTGGTGGGAAGCCATGAAAAGAGAGATCGCTCGTTACGTGTCGAGGTGGTTGGTGTGTCAGCAAGTCAAGACTGAACATCAAAGGATAGCTGGTTTGTTGCAACCACTTCCGATTCCTCAATGGAAGTGGGAACATAAAACCATGGATTTCGTAACAGCATTATCACGGAGTCCAAAGGGCAATAACGCGGTATGGGTGATCGTCGATCAACTGAATAAGGCAGCTCATTTTATACCATTTCGAGTCGGTCAGTCGACGGAGGCTGTAGCGGAGAGGTACATGCAGGAAATTGTGAGATTGCATAGAGTACCAGTGAGTATGGTTTCTGATCGTGACACTCGGTTCCTATCTCATTTTTGGAGGAGTCTATAACAAAGTTTAGGAACTCACTTGAAGTTTTGTACGGTCTATCATCCTCAGACAGATAGACAGTCCAGAGAACGATCCAAACTCTTAATGATATGTTGAGAGCTTGCTTGATAGACTTTAAGGGTTCATGGGAGGATCATTTACATTTAGTGGAGTTCTCATACAATAACAGTTTTCAGAAGACTATATAGATGGCTCCATTCGAAGGCTTTGTACGGTCATAAGTGTCGCTCGCCAGTATGTTGGGACGATATTGGAGAAAGAAGATTGTTGAGACCGGAACTGATTGTGCAAACTGTGGGGAAAGTTAACTTGATTCGTGATCATATGAAGGTGGCACAAGATCGACAGAAAACTTAGACAGATACTGGAAGAACACCATTAGAGTTTGATGTTGGTGATTATGTGTTCTTGAAGATATCACCGACTAGGGGAGTAATCCGGTTTGGTAGTCGAGGCAAATTTAGTCCTCGATTCGTGGGGCCTTTTATCATTGAACGTATTGAAGAAGTGGCTTATCGATTGGTTTTACCACCATCCTTAGCGGGTGTTCATGATATATTTCATGTATCTCAACTTCGTAAGTATGTTCGAGATAAGACGCGCATTTTAGACCACTCGAAATTGATAGTGAGGGAGAATTTGACTTATGAAAAGCAACTGATGGTTATTTTGGATCGACAAGAAAATATTCTCAAGAATAGAGTGATCCCTCTAGTGCTTATTCCGTGAGGAAATCACTCGCATGGAGAATCTACTTGGGAACGTAAAGACAAAATTCGACAAAATTTTCCATACCTCTTTCCTTAGATCCATATCTTCATTGTTCCTGTCTTTTCCTATTTCATGAATTTCGAGGACGAAATTCTTTTGTAGTTGGGTATAATGTAACACCCTAACATGATCGTACAATATTAATTAGTATTTTGAATTTCTTTTAATTATTATTGTTTGGGTTGTGATTGGTGTTTAGATAGTATGTGTGTTTATCAGACCCGACCCGCTTGCGTGAAATCCGTTATGGGTTGATAGTTTGATAGAGTATATTTTATTGATATTTATCTATAGACTAAATCTATATGAATCTTAAACAACGGATATATAATATTTAAATTATATGTATATATTTTTATGGTAGCTATACTTTATGGATATTTACATATATTAATTTTTAGCATGTCTTATCTTATTTGAACATCTCATGTTATTTTATTGACTATTATCTATTACATCTAAATCCTAACATTCTAAGATATTAAGTGTGATGTTAGATTGGAATATTTTCTTTAAACCCTTAGATTTATGATTTAAGGGGGCTACGTATCTATAGATTATTTCCAATATATTTTCTTGAAATTTAGTAGAGACGGATCAGAGATTTATAATATCTTTTACATATTATTAGTTATATATAATATATACTATGATACTATGTAGGTTTATGAATATGCATGTCCATGAACACACACATTAAACTTCTCCAATGTTATATTTTATATTATTCTAAACAAAATTAGAATTCTTGATAAAAATTTCACTTGTTGTCTTAAATGCTACAGGTTTTTCTCTTTGCGAAATGTAAACAGTTATAAAGCATGACTGGAATTTGGAAAGATTCTCAAAGAATTGTCGAAGTATTACTGCATGATATCAGTCCGATGAACCTTTGACGAGTTGGTGCTATTTTCATGCCCAGAAACCATAGACCACGAGGGCATACTATAATTTGGAAATTCAGTAAGTTGATAGTGTGATCTACCTTTGTTCTAGTGCAGTATAAATTTTTATAGTGAAGAAGGCACCCAATAGAGGGTAAGCTCGGAGTGCTTCGGGTTTTCCGTCGTTCCGTGTCCGTTCGTGTTCGTATCTGTATTCGTCGAGATCGAGGCATGTTCTTTACTTGCTACATGCTATAGTTACGACAAATTTACACAGTGTTGTAACGCTATTATAACTGTATCATTTCATGTTACGTATATTTAATAATAAGTTTAATATATAATAATATTTTATGTAGATATAACTAATCAACACTATTTGGTAAGTTAGCATTATGAGATAGAAGTTTTAAATACAAAATATAGAAATTAAAATATAAAATAGTAGTTTAGATATATTGATGGTTACATTTGCATTTTCTAGTTAATAACTGTCTGTTTGTTATAAGTTTAAATATCGAGTATAAAATACTCATATTAATCAATACTGGTGAAAATACTATAGGTTTCATTTCATGCCACCAATTAATTTGATAACTACCAGTTTAGTCTATGTTGCTATCTAGTTACAATATTCAAGAGTCGTGACAAAATACTATTCTTAATCCTGTCAAATTAATATCAGGAACAAGAAATAGTTAATCTATATCCGTTAGTGTTTACCGATATTCGGTTATAACGATATTGCATGCTGTATACATGACTTGATTATAATATGTCACTGTGATATAGACACGTTACCTGACTGAGTACACTATCCTTGACATGCTTATAACCCGTTATCTTGTTACAGATATTGTTATCCTGCTTGTACCCGCTTGCCTATAATATTTACCGATTCTAACAATCCCGACTTGTTGTCCTAATGGACATAACATGTTCTCTAGATAGACATAACATGTACCTGCATGTTCCTGTGTTGGCATTTGAAAGTATGTCTTAGCACCTTTACTAGGTTTCAATGAGCATCAAGTATGCAATTTTAAAAATTAGAGATCTAAGTATACTAAACAAGAATCGAACTAGAGAATTAGGATTTTATAGTTAGCAAACAATGTTCTAAACTAAGCGAAGAGAGTCTACAAACTTTGTATTCTAGTCCTTCACTTCTAAAGTTCCAAGTAGTAGTCTCTAGAACTCTTCTTTGACTCCCCTTGAAGAATTGAACGAGCTTGCTTGTAGTCTTCGTTGTCGAAGATGATCCACCTTGAGGCAACTCTCATTCAAGCTCATACTTCACTAATCAAGATATTAGTGAAGTTAACAACCCATACTAATAGGCTAGAGTAGTGTAGGTTGATGAAGTATGAATTTTGCTCACTATAAAATTTCTTTCTCTTTTTCTTTTTCTCAACCTTAGAAAACTAGTGAGAAGATGAAGAAAAAAGATGAACTTGGAAGTGTGTTGAACCATGAGCTCAAGAGATAAGATGAGATGAGAATAGGAATGATAAATATCTTAGAATAAAATAAGAATTGAAGAAGAGTCATGACTTCTCCAAGCATCCAAAGCCATGACTCATTCTTCTTTTCTTTTTCTTATTCTTTTAAATATACATCATTATCTTCTCATCTTCAACTCTTTGTGTGATTCTTATACATCCAAAGTATCATCAACCATGATACAATATAAATACATACACACACACACACACACACACACACATAAAGAGAAGAAAATCTTAAGTGGGCTTAATATTAGTTAATATATATATATATATATATATCAAATATATAAATATATATATCAAATTATTAAATAAACACTTGATTCAATAATCCAGTTATATCATATATAACCCGGCTAATATCAAATATATATGTATATCAAAACATTAAATCAACACTTGATTCAATAATCCGGTTATATCATATATAACCGGCTAATATTTAATATTAGTTAATATATATATATATATCAAATTATTAAATCAATACTTGATTCAATAATCCGGCTAATATCAAATATATAAACATATATATATACATATCAATTCATTGAATCAACGCTTGATTCAATAATCCAGTTATATCATATATAACTGGGTTGATATCAAAAACGCTAGATTAGAATATGGTACCATATACTCATATTTAATCAAGCTCCCGCACATATCTTTATACATGCCCTATTTCGTTTTGCTTGAGCTAGGAAACCTCTATGTGGGACTCTAAAGACTCGTCAATACGCCAGCAGTAGGTAATGATCACATCAGAGACCTACAAACCATCAGCGGTACTAGCTGGATGTAACGGCTACCCAGGTGTTGAACGAATAGAAGATCAACAAGCAAACTTGTCCAAACTTCCGTAGAGCTTATAAGCAACACTTACCGTACAATCCGGTCACTTCGTCTGATACGTCGCATATCGAGTCTGGGGAGTGGAATCATCAGACCCCACTAACTCGATAAGTCATGCCGATGTGTGGCCTATAACCTTTTGAGAAACTACTGATAACAGTTACCAGTAAATCTCATCAGCCCTGGCTAGGGAGTTACTGTTATAGCCAATCGAGCATAGCGCAACATCTACTCCCAATACCGTGAGAGATGAAACCCCTCCTATCGCTCACTTCCTCCATGTGACTCGGGATTGTACCCAAAAACCACATGTTTGCACGACTCCTTTGAGTCGTGGTAGGGAGGAAATCAAAGCACAGTGGGAACTACACAAGACACTATGACGATCTTGGCACCAGAGAACTGCTATCTGATGATAGATAAGGTACCATCTAGGAGTTCTCAGCAAGTCCTGTTCGGTGTACTCATTCTCCAATGAGCACCTGTGTACAATCTTTGATGTCAAACACCAATGGTTATGGGATCAACCATCGCCCCATATAGGGTCAAGAAACGTACACACTAGTCTACTCTGGAATATCGATACCCTGTCTTGATATCTCTCGATTAGGAACTGTTAAGGATGTGCTTGTAGACTACACAAGCCCCACTAGTATGATCTACATCATAGTCCTGGTAGCCAAGCCAACATCTTAAGGGCTTTATCAACATGTATCAATGAAATAGTAAACTAAAACAAGTGCACATGTTAAGATAAAGAGCAACCAGATAGCATACTTGTCACGACCCGAAAAGTACGGAACATGACCGGCACTTAAACTACGAAACGTCTCGAAGCGTACGTAATCTAAGTAAGCCAAAACCCAGAAATCCAAACCAAGTAAAAAGTAGAGTGAAGGAAAAACCAATTTTAAAGAAAAACGTTTAACAACATAAGCTGAAGTATGCATTTTTAAAATCTTAAGTCTTTTCTGAAAATTTCAGCAGAGTTTCCTTTGTAAAAACTGACCCCAAATGGGTACAAACCCGATAAAGCATATATAATGAAAAAAGGCATCCCCAAGCGGGAGCTAGCTCTTCGTCAATTGACGGTCACAACCACACAAGCAATATAATATACAACACCCAAAGGCGAGGATCAAAACTCAAAAAGGAAACTCAAGACATCAATGAAAACCATAATAATACAACGCGGGACTCTAAAGTCAAAATAATATACATGTCTGGTTGATAGAGTTTTACTAGATACAACTGAAATAACAAATACACAATGGTGGTCCTGATGCAAAAGAAACCACCTATCAAGGCAATCACCCGGAAGGAACAATGTGCTAGCAAAGCCGCAACGAAACCTGTACGGCAAAACCTGTAAGGAACTGTGGCACAACGGGGGTGAGTTGCCAACTCGTGAGTAGAAAACATCTACGAGTAGAAATCGCATCTATGACGCTATTCTAGGTCATAACAAGTAACATCCACAAATAAATATCCTAATCCATCTATGTATAAGTGTAATACTACATGCTCGTATCAGTACCTCACATAGCAACATATTAGATATATGATGTATGAATGCATGACGAATGGAAACAGGATACATCATGAAATCAACAGAGAAATCAGTATCAAGCATCGACACAAAACATAAATCTCAGTATCTCAATATCCCAATATCTCAAATCTCAAAATCTTAGTGTCTCGAATCCCAATATCTCAATATCTAGGGCTCCGTCGGTCCGGATTGGCCCATACCATCAAATCACACGACCACGGACGGTATCCTCCGGATATCCGCCGCGCCAGGTAAAATCACCGGTAGATAGTGCTCCCCTGCTAGGCTCATCATCTACAACTCGAGCTTATTGCCTCGGGGTACCTTACCGGGCCCACCATGTACCCGAGACGGTTCATCCTCTCCTCGCAACGGGTCTCGAAAACCAACAGCAATCATGAAAACTCATGGTGGATGACTCATACATCATGAGAAAACCGCAACTTGCATTTTAAAAAGAGGGAGAGAGAGAGAGAAGTTTATATATATTCTTGCGGTTTTCCCCCAAATCCAGAAATCTCATGGAAATTCGAAATCCAAGAATGAAGAGTAAGTAAACAGTGAATATCGACATAAATCTCCATAATACTGCATGACTAATGAATATATGAATGCATCTGATATCATGCAATAAATGCAATAGTTAAACTAGCATATGAAAACTATAACATATTGCAACAATCAACTAGCAAGCTATGTCAATGAATAGTATTTTCTAAAGTGTACGTGACATGGAAATTACCGATGATGATGTGTGTGAGCCGGCAAGCAGGTGTACGTGGAACATACGCATCATCGGTAATGGTGCTGGTGTCCTGACAGCAGGGTTTCATGATAATTACAGATAATATATGTACAAGCATGCAATGCGATGAAACATCATGAATCACTACTACAAATAGGGGTTGCCCCTACGGATTAACCCGTAGGGGCAAACCACTGCCCCTACGGATATGTCCGTAGGGGCACGAAAATAACCTGTAGGTGCAAACGCCGTAGGTGCAAATTGAAGCCCTGAACTTGCCCCTACGGATAAAAACCTGCCCCTACGGATTTCACTGTAGGTCCGTTATCCCCTACGGAGTAGGCCGTAGGGGCAAAAACATTATTTTATTTATGGTTTTTTTAAATATATTACTTGTACCTACGGATGAATCCGTAGGTCTAAGTCATAGCCCCTACAGATACATGCGTAGGTACATATCCGTAGGGGCAAAATATCAGAAATCCTGATATTTTGCCCCTACGGATAACTCCGTAGGGGCACTCCCAACCCCTTAATACTGAGATCGGGAGGGAAAATATCAGTTAATGCTAATATTTTGCCCCTACGGTTTAATCCATAGGGGCAACATATATACCTACGGATTAATCCATAGGTACATATTATCTAGTTTTTTTTTTTAAAAAGGCTGCCTGATTTTTTCTCGCCCTGTGCACAATAATATGTACATCAATCAAATATAAAATTAATCATCACACAACATATATCGCAGTATTCATAATCACATCTCACGCATATAATATACAAAAGAAACCAAAAAACTGAATATGATATAAATATAAACCAATATCAATATCAATATCGTTTCAAAATGTAGTACAATATGTATCATATAAATAAATACATGTTTCAAAAAAATAAGAATCAAAAAGGTACCCTAGCTCGGTCCAGCTCCACCTCTGATAAACGCTAGAATCTGGCGCGCCTGCTCCTCGGTCAATAAACCATGCAATTCGGAGCATGCGGGAGTCTGAGCAGCCTGTAGAGCTGGCGATGTGGTCTGCGCAGCCGCCGTCGAGGTAGTAGCTTGCGGAGCCGTGGCTGCGGGAGTCTGAGCGGGCGGTGGAGCTATAGGAGCTATCCGCGGAACCGCAGCCGATGTAATGTCTTGCGGAGCCGCAGCCGAAGGAGATGCATGTGGAGGATCGGCCGATGTACCCTGTCGCGTCTGGACCTAACGTGTGTAATAAGCGTGTAAGAACTGTGTATTATTCGAATTCGTATCATTATCAAGTTATTTCGAAACCCCATTTGGATATCTAGTTTGGAAAACCGTTGTTTATTTTAATTAAATATGTATGTATGATTAATCAAACCTAAGTCTACAACCAAATAAGCTCAGGCTACGTAATAATTATGGATATGTTGATATCTATAATATGACATGATATTTTACTATAAAGTAGTATACATACCAGCATCTCCTTCAACTCCTGAACGGTGGCCCTCAAGCTCTCCAGTTCCTGCTGGATACATCGCTCACTGGAGACGGAGGAAGTAACCGCCGGGGTGGAGCCCAACCTCATATGGGCCCTGCTAGGGCCCGGTCCCCGGCCTCTCTCCCAACCTCCGTGGTGCCCTCTGTGTGCGGCGTCCAGGACTGGGGTCAGCAGCCTCGGATCGCTCTGTCCGGTAAAATCGATCCCCGAGGCCTCGGCCTGCTCAACCACCCGCTCCTACACCCACATTAAGCAGTAAAGTATAAGTATAAAATTTAAATTTGAACCTTCCAAAACTAAAATTTCAAATATGGGTAGAATAAATATTAACACTTACGCAATACTCCTGGGTAGCGACGTCGGGATATCGAAGCTCGCCCGTGGCGGGATCTGTCGAGGTGCCGTGGACGGCAAGATATGCGGACAGCACACTCGGTGTACCACCTTGCGCCACGGTCTGAGCTGTCTGCAATATTAGAAAATAACTCTTAATATTGCAGAATATCACAAAGGTCGGTCTATTGTAATTTACCGATAACTCCATGGCTCGAGTACTATTCCTCGAGCCACCTGTGTAAGTGGGGCGACCCCTCTTCGCCGACTTCCCGTTCTCTGTATTCTGAGCGGCCTGTTTCTGCACAACGCATTAACATTTAGTTTTCTAATTAAGGAACACAAAAAAATAAATTATATTCTAAACAATGAATTACATTTAAAATACATACATGTTTGCGTTGGGAGTCGAAATATTCGCACAATAGAGGCCATGTCTCTACGTCGACTCTCGCAAACGCCGGAGTAGATAGGAGGGCCGCTCTCTCTGCCTCGGGAGTCATCATCCACAGGGAGTAGCAGTCGGCCTTCGGCTCATTCCTGTTGTATCGGACCTTGGTCTGCATGTTTTTCATCAGGCCATTGTACAGAGCATGAAGGTCGAGCACCCTCCCAGGGTGATCAGGGTCGGGTACAGGCTGAAAATCGTAATCGACTGAAAATACAAAAAAAACATTGTTATTAGATTGCAAGTGTTAATAATAAATTTATTGGATAAATCAAATGAAAATATATATTAATACGTACCCGAGCTTGATCAAAGAAGAGGGCGAATGAGCGCCAGTGCTGCTCGCCCCACTCAACGTGAAGTGGATAGTTCTTCACGAGCCGGCTCTCGTCCCCCATATACCGGCCGAACCTCTCGGCATGAAGACCGGTATAGCGATAGTCAAGGGTAAAAAAGAGGGGGAATACTGCCTCCCCCTAACTCTGTCAGGCCTCAGCCTATGGGACTGATTCGGGCCTCGAGTCCCCCTCTGGGGATGGGGAGGCCCTGCGTCTGCACGAAATATCAAGACAATCAATATTAAGAAAAAGTTGTATTAAGAAATCAAGCTTAAACGAAAATTGAAGTGTGATATATACCTCCGGTGACTATCGCACGAGCCTGGGCCCGGGCAGCAGCACGAGCAGGACGATAGTTCCTCCGGTGAGGAACAACCGGGGTCCCGGATGCGGACGCATCCCCTCCAACTAGAAAATAAACATTGACGCTAAATTTCCATGAAGTTCATATTTATTCTATAGAGCATATGTAAAATGAATAAATATTTTATATTTATTCATACTAACCTGCAGACGATGCGGAGGGTATGGAAGCGGCAGGAGTGGCCCCTGCGGAAGATGTGGACGCACCACCTATAATTAGACAATTAAAAATAGATTATATAAGTAATTGCAAAAAGAATGTGTAGATCAATAATATAACGTTCTAAATCAATATGCATGCACAATAGGATATATAAACATACCCGCAGGTGCGGTGGTGTCACCACCTACAGCTAGACAATAATAAAAATTGCTAAGTAAGAACAAAAGGAATGTGTGTATATTTATGATATAGCATTCTAAATCAATATACATGCACTATATGATATATAAACATACCTGGAGGAGCGGGAGTGGCCTCTGTCCCAGATGTGGACGCATCACCAACAACTAGACAATCAAACATTAACAATATAAGTAATTTTGACATAAACAGGCATGAATATCTGTAATATTACATTCAAAATGGATATGCATGCAGTATACCTGGAGATGTGGCAAAATCCACACGGAAGGAGGCATCCGAAGGGGTCTCCGATCTGGGTGCAAGACCGGCCCTCTGAAGCTCCCTACGCAGCTCTCCGGGCAGCAGAACCGCTCTGCCTCTGCCTCTGCCTCTGCCTCTGCCGCGGATGGAGCTCCTGCCGCCCCTCGCTGCTCCCGACATCGTCATCAAATCTAGATAAACGGTTCGTGGACGCATTAGACAATCATTAAAAGTATTGACTATATATGTATAGAGCGTAAAATGTGAAGTAATAATATAACATTATTGATAACCTTTTTCATTTCGTGGGCGCATTATACATATCTACTTGGATTTCATCGTCGATGTCATTTCTAACCCACGTAACTTCATGATCGGTCGAAGACAACCCGTCCTTCGAAACAGACGGTCGGAGCACTTTATGCCTTCTCTCTTCTTCGTCCTCATCGCTGTCCTCGAATTCTGGGACATCGTAGACATCTCTGGGTTTCCATCGACATACAACACTCCATCCCGGATGCTTCAAACACTGTGAGTAGTATACTTGGAACGCTTAGTTCGGAAAGATAAACGGATCTTCCTGACCGTAAAATCGAAGTGTGTTCACACTGGTCAATCCATATTCATCTTTCCAAGTCCCAAGATTGCTTCTCCACTTGTCCGTATCGGTTCGCGTATCGTACCAAGTACACTGGAATATATAAAAGGGTTCTGATCGTCCGGGATAGTGGATACCGAGTATACAATTTAAGTACCCATAATAAATCACACCGTCCGGTCCTACCATCGCAATCCCACTATTCTGAGTGGTTCTAGATGTTTCTATCTCCTTAACTTCGAATTTGTATCCAAGGACACCAAATCCTTTGTAATATGCAACCCCCATACTATGAAATTGAGCTAAACATCTTGAATCACTCTCAAATGATGCAGACAAGTTCGGATCGTGGATCTAACAAAACAAATTTTACGACAAATACATAACGATACAAGTTTAGATTAAAACTGATAGCAATAAAATGTTATTCGAATAACTTACATGATCTGTGACCCAATCACAAAAATTATCCTGATGATATTTTTCCAATCGTTCTTCGTTCCAATCAGGATGCCCCTCACGTACCTCGTTAAAATGAATTCTGTTTTCGAAAAATAATGGTGACATTAATATTATATCATTTCATACACACACAAACACAGATATAACAATTAATCCAAAAAAACTTACTCTCTAATTTGTTCAAGACATGCGCAATTAAGCAAGATAAACCGGTATATCTTGTTGATAAACATAGTGTCTACCCTCTTATACTCAGCTTTACCATATGGCCCATCTTGAATTTTTCGTGGCCGGTTAAGTCTTGTCTTAATGTTCTCATCCAGATAGCGGGAACAAAATGTGGTTGCTTCATCAAGAAGATAACCTTGCATGATAGAACCCTCTGGTCGATTTTTATTGCGTGTATACTTCTTAAGAGTGTAGAGGTACCTAATGAAAATATGTTGAATAAATAAATACGGGCATACAGGACAACAATAAATTTATAAATTGCGCGAAACGAAAAATTACACGTACCTCTCGACGGGATACATCCATCGATATTGTACCGGTCCAGCTAATTTCGCCTCAATTGCAAGATGAACCGTCAAGTGTATTATGATATCGAAGAATGACGGTGGGAAAATACGCTCAAACTTGCAAAGTATCAACGCAATAGAATTTTCTAGTTTATCCAGCGTCACAACCTCCAGTGTTTTAGCACACAACTCCCTGAAAAAACAACATAGGTCGTTGATTACTAGACCAACCGATTCAGGGAGAGAAGTCCTGAGGGCTAATGGAAGAAGGTGCTCCACGATAACATGGTGATCATGACTTTCAGCCCATCGATCTTGCCTTTCACAATTTTTATTTTCTTACTGAATGATCCTGAGAAACCTGTGGGAACTTTCAAATCATGCAACACCTGCAAGAATCTTTTCTTCTCCGGTTGTGACATATGATAAGCGGCATTGGGAAGTACAAACTTGCCCGGTTTACCCGCTACCGGTATAGAGTGCAATTCACTTCTTATTCCCCACTCTTGTAGATCCATCCGAGCATTCAGGTTGTCTTTCGATTTCCCGTCTTTACAAAGAAGCAAGTTAAGTATGTGCTCTGATACTCCCTTCTCTATATGCATGACGTCCAGACAATGACGCACTAAATTTGTAGACCAGTATGGAAGCTCGAAGAAAATGCTTAACTTGTTCCAAAATGGTGGTTTGACCTGTTTCGTCGTATCCATCCCGAAGGTCACATTATTGTAACCCTCCCATTTAGCAATCATGTCCTCTCCTGACAATGGGGATGGAGGTCCAAGAAGCTCTTGATGACCATCAAAGTGAACCGTGTCTAACCTATAGGGGTGGTCTGGAGGTAGGAAACGTCGATGGCCGCAATAACAAACCTTCCTGCTAAAATTCAAGAATTTCGATGTTGTGTGTTCATGGCAATGAGGACATGCTTTGTGACCATGTACGGACCAACCTGATAGCATTTCATACGCAGGAAAGTCATTAATTGTCCACATTAGAGCTGCACGCAGTATGAAGGTTGTATTTGTGTTTGCATCATATGTCTCTACACCATCAATGAACAAAGATTTCAACTCCTCGATCAGAGGTCGGAGATAGACGTCAATATTGTTCCCTGGTGAGTTTGGTCCGTCGATAAGAAGAGGCATCATAAAGTATGATTGGTCCATAGCCAACCAAGGCGACAGATTATAAATTATCATTACAACGGGCCATGTGCTGTGACTTCCAGCCATATAGTTGAATGGGCAGAAGCCATCAGTGGCCAGTCCGAGCCGGACATTGCGAGGATCGCTACTGAATATTGTGTGCCTCCTATCGAAATCCTTCCATGCCGGTGAATCTCTTGGATGGCTCATTTTTCCATCTTCACTTGGAGGAGCACGGTAATGCCAAATCATTGCCTCGGCTGTTTTCTTGCACCTGAATAGCCTCTAAAGCTTCTGTGTTATGGAAAAGTATCGTGCTATCTTGACATGTATATCAAGCTTCTTATCAGAATCTTTCGGCTTATATCTGGCCTCTCCGCATGTTGGACACTCTTTCAAATCTGAATTCTCTTTCTGGTACAACACGCAATTTTTAGGACATGCTTGAATCTTCTCGCACTTTAGACCCAAATCAGACATCATCTTCTGGGCTCCGTACCAGCTGTCGGGCACGTTATTTCCTGGAGGTATAGAATCTTTCAAGAACGAAAGAAGGATTGTGAATGACTTGTTGCTCCATCCATTTAGGCACTTAATCTGGAAAAGTTGGACGAACCATGAGAGGGTGGAATACTTCGCATTCTCATAAATTGGTTTCCTAGCATCATTCATGAAATTTTCATATTTATCCACACGCGGTCCTTGACCGGAAGGAATGTCATTTTCGGTACGAATAGATTCACCTAGGGCAGCCTCTACCATATCCTCCATTTCTTCTGATAGAAATAAATTACCATCTTCTCCTTCTGCCGCATTACCGAATTCTTCTTCTTCTCCTGCCGCATTATCGTGTTCTCCTTCTTCTTCTGCCGCAGTACTGCATTCTTCTCCTTCCCCGTGATATTTCCAAGTTGTATAAAATCTAGTAAACCCATATTTTACAATAAGAAGCTCTGCCAATTCTACCTTCTGCCAGTACTTATTGCCATATCTATCGCACGGACAGAGAATCTTCTCCATTATGATCTTATTATGTGCGCGTGCAAATTCAAGGAAAGCAGCAACTCCTGCAACAAACTTAGGTTGCATACGTTGTTGCCAATCCACATACATCCAGTCCTTAACTCTGATGTACTCATAGGCCATGTTAGACTGTATAACATATAAATTGTAGGCTATGCTGACTATATTGAGAAATATAAGAACGGGATAGTTACTGACAAAGGAGAAAATCCGTGTATATGCTTTGTGTGTGCGTTTTTCGTTGAAAAGAATAAATTATCGCACGTATATTAACCGATAGACGGGAACTAAGTGGCGCTTTTAGTTTCATATATGAGTATCGATGAGAATATGAAGGTTTCATATTATCATCGAGAATCATATATTGGTTTTAACTTGAACATCTCGAATCACTCTCTAATTATGTGTTTGTTGTGTATTCTTGTTGTATGTGTGTGTTCCGGCTGTCGGGGGTAGGCTTCTATCCCATTAAGAATGTATAGAGCGAACACCCATCACTTGTGCTTTCAACCGTTTCGAGTAAATTTCGGCAGCACCTCACCGCTGTTCTCCGAGTACACTGTAATAGAATAGATAATCATTTCAAAGCTGTGAAACAACATTGAAATGAACATCTAATCTATCTTTGTACACGGAGAACCAGCGGAAAGGTACCAACGAAATATCTCGAAACGGATGAAAACACAAGTGAATGAAGGCGTTTGCTTTATACATTCTTAACTTGTCCACACGGGACAAATCTATGGGTTACCATACGATTGAATTTTCTCGTCGCGTAGACTATATGATGGTTGTTAGTATCGAGCTATACTGTCCGATATTTAACAACCTTCATATAGTTCTATGTCACGACGAACATCGCACGTATGTTAACCGATAGACGGGGACTAAGTGGCGCTTTTAGTTTCATATATGAGTATCGATGAGAATATGAAGGTTTCATATTATCATCGAGAATCATATATTGGTTTTAACTTGAACATCTCAAATCACTCTCTAATTATGCATTTGTTGTGTATTCTTGTTGTATGTGTGTGTTCCGGCTGTCGGGGGTAGGCTTCTATCCCATTAAGAATGTATAGAGCGAACACCCATCACTTGTGCTTTCAACCGTTTCGAGTAAATTTCGGCAGCACCTCCCCGCTGTTCTCCGAGTACACTGTAATAGAATAGATAATCATTTCAAAACTGTGAAACAACGTTGAAATGAACATCTAATCTATCTTTGTACACGGAGAACCAGCGGAAAGGTACCGACGAAATATCTCGAAACGGATGAAAACACAAGTGAATGAAAACGTTTGCTTTATACATTCTTAACTTGTCCACACGGGATAAATCTATGGGTTACCATACGATTGAATTTTCTCGTCGCATAGACTATACGACGGTTGTTAGTATCGAGCTATACCGTCCGATATTTAACAACCTTTGTATAGTTCTATGTCACGACGAACATCGCACGTATGTTAACCGATAGACGGGGACTAAGTGGCGCTTTTAGTTTCATATATGAGTATCGATGAGAATATGAAGGTTTCATATTATCATCGAGTATCATATATTGGTTTTAACTTGAACATCTCGAACCACTCTCTAATGATGCGTTTGTTGTGCATTCATGTTGTATGTGTAACATGATTTTAAACCACTGAGATCAAGATTGATAGAACTGATCGTCCTACATTGCAATGGCATTCATCTACCAAAAACTATTATTGCAATGGCATTCATCTATAACAATCAACAATTAAAACTACAAATGTAGGATACTGATATCATAAAGCGTTATACGCAACATATGAATTCACATGACTGAAACATGCATCAAAAAACATGTTCATCCAAAAGAAAGGCCACTGCCAACAAGTATAGACAAAGGATTATTATATTAATTATGAAACATATTAGAAAAAGGATAGAATTTAAAGATATTAATAACATGATGATAATCAAAGCAGTTGCGTACAGATGCTAAAACCGAATATGTGACACGTTATTCTTGTAAAGATAGACATGTATTAAAAGAGGAGACGCCCAAGTAAAATCCATAACTAAATCCCTATCTTGCCCTTCCTTTTCTTCAAATCAGAAATGTGTCTTTTTTTTTGCAATTATATATAGCTAAAACAAAGAAGGTCCAACAATTCTAAGCATTTCCAATTACAACGGCCCATCCTCAAAATCCAGAATCTTATGAGCATCTTATGCAATTAGCAAACATATTCAACCCAACATGCCCAACGGCTAAAAGTTCCACAAAACAGTCTCCGTTTCCAAGAAAATTTGAGAATGACAAATAAAATTATTAATTAAACCGGGCTTTACCCACATTATTAGTCTAGTTTCCAACACCTTCTCAAACTAGACACATTTTCCTCTTATGATCATCATCAACATTTCAATTAACGAGCTTAATGCTAATTAGAATGGAAATTAACTTAGACCCTGAAATCCAAAACCCCAACCCCAACCCTAACCCTAACCCCAACCCCAACCCCAACCGTAACCCCCTGCCGAACCCCAACCCCAACCGCAGCCCCAGCCCCAGCCCCAGCCCTAATGCTAATCGCAGCCCGAGCCCGAGCCCGAGCCCCAACCCCAACCACAGCCCTAGCTGCAGCCCGAGCCCCAGCCCCAGCCCTAGCCCGAGCCCCAGCCCCAGCCCCAGCCCACAGCCCCAGCCCCAGCCCAAATCAAGAAGTGCTCAGGGATACACAACCCTAACCCTAACCCCAACCCCAACCGCTACCCCCTGCCGAACCCTAACCCCAACCGCAACAGCAGCCCCCCAGCCCCAGCCCTAACCCTAACGCTAACCCCAACCGATGCCTACCCAAACCATGAACCATAGACCTAAAACAATCAAAAATTTGTTTAATTGAAGATTTCCTAACCTGTGCAGGCGGTGGCGACGACGAATCGGTGGCGACGACGAACGGAGATGAGGAAGAAGCAGGCGGTGGCGACGACGAATCGGCCGGCGCTGGCGACGACGAGAACGGCGATCGGCGGGAACGAGCGTTTGGGGATTTGGGTTCGCGCGCAAGTGATAAGAGAATAAGAGATAATCAGCGTAGGGATCGATCACTTAAATCTCTATTTAGATGCCCCTACCGATAAACCCGTAGGTTCTTGGTTTGCGGCTCCGTAGGGGCAAACAACACTTTAAGATTTAATAATTTTTAAATAAATATGTAAGGACCGTAGGGGCAACCGTTTGGCCCTACGGATTAATCCGTAGGGCCAAACTAAATCTGCCCCTACGGATGTTGTTATCCGTAGGGGCAACCCCCTATTTTAGTAGTGAATATACAGAAAGTGATGTAGTAACAGCAACACTGAAAAATATACCTACCCAATATACGAGTCACACAGTTTGGTATATAAAAAATACTCATGATTCTCCACTTTTGAAAATGAGTATGACTCGAGCCCAGTCAAAGGGTAAGGGAATCCACCTAAGTCTGGGTCGATCTATATATATATCTAGTAGTCGGTGATCTCGCCTCAATAGTATCACGTACGATAAAATAAATAATATGATATCCTCGAGTCAAGAGTGCCGATCTATCCTCATAACTATATCTCATACTGTAAATCTATCATACGGTATCTCCAAATCTGGCTACGGGTCAAATATCATATTTATCTCATTATTCATCTGGTATCCACATTATTACATATCGTGAGCAAGGGGTACTGATCTAAGTCTAGTACACTACTAATATCATTGGCAATATCATGATCTGGCTACTGATCTAAAGTCTCCTACAATCCGATGCTATCCATACATATTATCATATAGAAATATACATCGCCTAAGCGATACTTATAAATATCATAACATATCTCATCTCATATCTCGATCATATGTCAACTATCATATATATATCATCATCCGCATGGTATCGTCGTCCAATGATCCGCTATAACATCATGACATATCTCGGTCATATATTAAATATCTCACGGCATCATGCCCGATCAGATTGACTCATTCCCAAGTATCATATAGCATTCTCATCATCCAAGCGTATGAATACCAAAATATATATGCCCCTAATACGCACAAGGAAGTAAATGTATGCGAGTATGTGTATGTGCGTGTATGCAAATCTTTACTCTAGGGTTTTATGACTAAGAAATCGACTAAATTCCTTTCTTCAATTCTCGCTAACACTAACCCCTAATCTCCTAAAGCTTTTCTTGTTAAGGTTCATATCACACACTAACATATAAAAGTATATATATCACATCCCATCATTTCTCACAACTTTGCGGGGTTGCTATACGCCATCCACCCGACTTCCCCCGTAGATATAAATCTACTCACTTGATTTTCGCTTCCCGATGCCGATGTCGCCACACGCTTACTTGTCGTCTCAAAGTCCTCGTGAGGTACCTACATATCACATATAGCATTGTAAACGAAATCACACATGAAAACCAAAAGGTCGCACGAAACACCGATAGGTTAAAACCTATAGTCTCGCATGCAAAACACAACCAATAACTCTAGTCGTTGGCGTTCAAATGCCACACGACGGAATACAATGACAAATACCAAAACTTAAATTCAAAAACATCGCGAAATACAAGGCAGCAACTCAAGAAAATGGTCCCAGATTTTACCCTAGGTCAAATTAACCAATTTTGCATATGGGAAGGGTCTAGTTTACTGAAGATAAAGCCACAGAACCAATACGAACCAATTTGAACCAGGTCTGGCCGCAAATTGCGGCCAGAACGAATATATTTGCGGCCATGTTGAGGATATAGGGGCTAGGGTTTTGGTGGGGGGTCATAGGTTTCCTTCACACTCCTCTGTGTTTGCTAAATAATTTTTAGGTCCCCCGGGTGTTAGCAGATTTCATTATACTCTCACAGAATCAACAATTTTTCCGATATCGGGTTTCTAAGTTCATAATCCGGGGTTTAAGTCTCGGATTCAGTCCACTACATCATCACAACATGGGTTGTAATCCCTAATTACACCTTAATTTCACCTTTGGGATCAATTCAACCCAAATCCCTAACTTGAAATTTTCAAAGTTCGCTAAACTATACAATATCGATTCTAAACTTGTATGGGTACTTAAGGAATCGAAATACAATTATGATGGTGCAGAAATTACCTCCTTTGGCACTCATGAATCCCCTAAAGCACCAAAATGCAAACTTTCTTGGCCCATAGTGTAGCTTGTGAGCTTGTGCAAGTTTTTTGTGAAGTGGGGATGGGCTTTGGAGTTTGTTTTAATGGTGTTTAGAGGGTTTGTAGTGGAGGGGGTGTGAGGTGCTTCCATGGGCTGAAGAGAAAAGAGGGAGAAGATGAAGATGAGGAAAGAAACAAGAACCCAAGACCATGCTTTGACCCCTCACCCTCTCTCTCTCTCATGCCCATCCCTCATTCTTTATTCTTTTCCATTTTCATTTCTTTTTCTTTTCTTTTCTTCTTCCTCTCATAATAAAACCCAAATCAAGCATAAAGAAATAAAGTAAAGCCATGATAAAATGTAACAAGTGTTAAAATGACATGGTGCATGTTTTGCACAAAACAAGCTTAATGCGCGATTAGCGATATTTAATCGCGATTAGCACTAAATAGTGTATAATTAATCATAAAAACTTATAATTTGCATATTTCATATAAAGAACCTTCATTTCAGTAATTTCCATAATTTTCCAAATTTTCCCAATTTATCGGTATTTAACTATACCGCCTTATTAAAATATTCATTATAATATTATTTAATTATAAAAATTCCCAAAAATAATATTTTATTTTTCTGAAATATTACAATCTTCCCCCCTTAAAGAAATTCGGTCCCCGAATTTAAATTTAAACCCCTCAAATATTAAAACATTTCAGTAAAAGTCCATGTCGTTGGGGCTCTGAAATCATCAATACGTAAAACGCATCATAGCGCAATGCATGCGCATGAACAATGAGCAGATAACTCCAAATCAAAACTCCGTCAAGTATCCCGTAATCATCGGAGTCATGGTGTAGACACAAATGTCAAATCTAAAACGAAACCAATATGATATACATTAAAACTATCCATGTAAACATCTGTAGGAAATGCATGCTAAACCTTTCATGTTGCTGTGCGATGCGCATAACACTGCACAGCGGCGGACGTCTATTGTAAGAAAATAACCATATATGTATATATCTTTTGTTTAATATATACGTCCCGCCGTTTTGAAATAATTTAGAAGGGTTTCCTTTATAAAATGTTTCGTGTCATCTCAAACACGTAGGTAAATACTGAGACTATAGCTCCCTTTTTGGAAATCCCTTCGATAGCTATCAATGCATGAAAAACATATCCAGGTACTGTCCTCTGACTAGTCCTGCTCAGTACGAAAACAAATAGTAAATATCATAAAAACGTACTGCTCCATAAGAATCAATCCCGAAATGTGCATATGAATGTTACGTGTGTCTGGTGCGCACGGAAATCAAAATCCATGAATGTGCCATACATGTGCACAGAACCAACATCTAAGTGTAACGGGTGTGCACGAAAGCATCTGTCCAGTGCAACGGGTGTGCATGACAACAATATCAGGTGCATCTAATATGCACAAAGAAGCCCGATTTAGTGCATCTGGTGTGCACCAAAGTCGTATCCCATATCATGCGTCCAACATGCGTGAAAATCCAAATCAGGTGCATCCATCATGCATGAATAAAATCTAAATCATGTGCATCCAATATGCACGAAATCACGAAATCCAATATCAAGCGCCGAACATGCGCAAAATCCAATCCAAGCGCGTCAAACATGCGTTAGAATCCAATCAGGTGCATAAGGTGCACAAAACAAATATCGAGTATCACAATCGAAATCGATACAACATATTTCAATCAAAATCCAAATCAGGTATACCGTGGTATATAATCTCACAATCATGTGCATCAGCATGCACAAAAGCGAATCAAAATACTAAAAGTGCATGAAAACTATGCCGAAAGCATAAGTCAAATTATATGCATACCATAGGCATGAAATCAACATCAACATCTCGGATGATATCCAATCAAAATCAAGTGCAACTGTGGTACACAAAATCTCAATCCAATGCAACTAACATGCACGAATGGAAGTCCCAATCGAGTGCATCCGGAGCGCACAAAACCAAATCTCGTAACACAAATGCTCAAGACATATATCGGGTGCAACCAAGGTACGGAGTATATGTCCGGTGCAACTAATGCACAAAATACCTAGCTGGTGCAACAAATGCTCGAAATACGAATCCGGTGCATCCAGTGCACAAAATACAAATACAGTGCATCCAGTGCACAAAATACAAATCGGGTGCAAAAAGTGCACGGAGATGCATCAATAACTCAAATGCATATAAAAGCAACACCGAGTGTGCCAAGGTGTATAAAATCATAAACGCGTGCAACTGCGTGCACAAAACACATATCGATACACTGCAAGCACATGTAAGCTATACCGAGTGCAAAAACCAAATCGAGTGCATACCATATGCACAAAATCAACTCAACTGTAAGAAATCCACGAAATCATAAACATGTGCAGCCAAGGCACAAACCGATATCAAGGGCAATAAATACGCACAAATCATAAATCAACACACGGTGTACAAAAACATATCTCAAGTGCAATAACTATGCACAAAAACGTAAATACTCTGTAGGTGCAACCATGGTGCACGAAAACAAATATCATGAAACTCAGTCATCAAAACTCGGTCATGCGAACAGATCGCCCAAAATACCGAAATCAAGTATGGCGGAATAGTCCCGCTCAAGCACATCCTCTAAGAATCTCTGGTCAACTGTTGTGGTCACTCATAACATGTCTCGTCGACGGTGCCCGAACTCTGGCCTACTGGGTGTGCACAATATGACCGCTCCTGGGTCCAAGTATCCTCGTATAGTATTCCAGAAAGGTTCTGTCGAAGTCTCTCGCAAATCTTATTTCTGCCGAACTGCCCGGAAGTTATCATCTTTTACTATATCTCTTTCTTGTTCCGGAATGGCTGCATACTCATCATGACTCCTCCTGGAAGATATATCCATTTACAACGCCTCTGCATGCGTATCACATCTGTGATGTCAGCAGAGTGGAACGTCCTCTCATCACGATCTCGCACGAACCTCTTGTAGGGTTCCTAGGCACTCTAGTTAAGTCTCACAAGTGATCAAACATGCACAAATAAAATTTTACGGGAGCCTACAAACCCGACTACGGATCGTTTACTAGATATTTAGGCGAAACAAGCAAACTAGTTAACATTTTAACTAAGGGAACGGATATACAACCTTTGTAGACCCGGTCCACCACCTCCACGGCTCCGCAATGAAGTCCCCTCGCTGTCCAAATCATGTCTTGGGCTCTAGCGTCGGCATCATCGAAGAATGGGCGGGCTTGATCGTCGGTTCGATGCCGAAGATGATCTACGTCGAGGCATCGCTAGAACAAGCTCCAACTTCACCAAGTCGGAAAAACTTGTGAAGGAAACACCCTATACTACTTGGCAAGAGGTAGAGGATGAAGAAATAGGAAGTGGGTAAACTTTAGTTTTGGATTTCTCACTTGATTTGGCTAGTTGCCATTGAAGTAGAAAGCTTTTCTTCATGTTGAAGAAGATGATCAAGAAGAAGAAGATATGATAAGATTATTAAAAAAGAAAATAAAAAAAATAATACTTATCATGACTTCAACCATGGTTTAGTGTAGAGATTTAACCAAGGTTTAGATGAGTGGTTAGGGTTAGAGAAAAGACAAGAATGGTGGACTTAGTCAAGGTTTCAAGAAGCTTCAAAGAAAAGGACAAACTAAGCCACCATTTCATTTTCTCTTTATCTTTTCCAAAACAATAATAAAAGGATAAAAAGAGAAAAGAAACCCTAACCATTCAATAAACATGGTTTAATCTTTACACAAACCCAAAAGAGCAAGTATCATCAAACATGATACAATCTTGTGCACAAAAGTATATCACATATACAATGTGCACAAACCAAGTGAGTTAATCCATTTAAAGTGAACCATTACTAGTTAATGCAAAGTAATATATCAAATATATAATTATACATTAAATCATTAAATCAACACTTGATTCAATGATCCGGTTATATCGCATATAACCGGCTAGTATCCAATGTATCGGCTTATCGAATCAATCCTTGATTCGATAACTAGGTTATATCGCATACAACCATTCGACACATTCATCGCGAGAATGAAATACGGTATCACATACACGCATTATTCTCGGTCCCGCACATATCTCATATGCGCTCCTATTTCGTTTCGCTTGAGCCAGGAAACCTCTGTGTAGGACTCTAAAGACTTGTCAATACGCCGGCAGCAGATGATGATCATATCAAACACCCACAAGCCGCAAGCGGTCTGCTAAACGTAACGGCCACCCGGGTATTGAGCGATCAGAAGATCGACGAGCAAGCCCGCTCACACTCCTGCGAATCCAACCAGTAACACTTACCGTACGGTCCGGTCTGTTCGTCTGATATGTCGCATATCTCGCCTAGGGGTGGTAAACGTCAGACCCCAATAGCTCGATAAGTCATGCCGACGTAGGGTCCATAACATTCGTGAAACTACTGATAACACTTACCAGTATATCACTGCAACCCTGGCCAGGGATTTCCTGTTATGGCCAGTCGAGCATAGCACAACATCAACCCCCAATACCGGGAGAGACGAATCCCCTCCTATCGCTCATTGCCTCCATGTGAATCGGGACTGTACCCAAAAACCACCTGTTTGCACAACTCAGTAGAGCCGTGGTAGGGTGGAAATCAAAGCACAGTGGGAGACACACAAGACTCTATGACGATCTCGGGTCAACAGACTAAGCTGTACCAGTGTCACCAGAGAACTGCCATCTGACGTGAGGTATAATACCATCTGGGAGTTCTCGGCGAGTCCGTTCAGTGTACCCAGTCTCCACTGAGCACCCGCATACCATCTTCGATGTCAAACATCAATGGATATGGGATCATCCATCGCCCATCGCATGGGTCGAGAAGATATGCGCTAGTCTACTCTGGAATATCGATGCCCCGTCTCGATATTCCCTCGACTAGGAACATTTCAAGGATGTACTCTTGGACTACCCAGGCCCCACTAGTATGATCTACATCATAGTCCTGGAAGTCGAGTACACATCCTATGGGCTTTATCAACATGTAATCAGAGAGACAGAAAGTATACATGTTAAGATAAAGAGCAACCAGATAGCGTACTATCATGTCGAGCAAGAAAGTCCTACCTATATATGTCCCAGCATCCACTACAATATACATCCAATGTACAGTAATGGCCTCTAGGGCATACATATAACTAACACCTCTTACTCCACTTTTCTCCAATATCGACTGATTCGGACTCGTCTCCTCGTGGCTGCATGGACTGCGCTCCAATGGTTATACTCGTATCTGGAGTTGCCCAAGCAATGTATCCCATCACATGATATCCGAATGATGTCGAACTTTTCGATCGATTCGTCAAGGTTCCATAATCCCCCAAGAGCTCAATATCTTGGGTACAGTTTAATAGTATCGAATATATGCCACATCACCTATGGACCAACCGTAGAAGGGCAAACCCAAGCCTCACTAATGGCACCGCTGAACTGCCGCAAACCCTAAGGTTCATCGGCGTTCCATGGTCATTATGTCGAGTTAGGGTTTCATTCTTCTAGAGGGTCCGTAGAATTACTTGCATTGTTTTCCGAATACTTTAAACTTAGAAAATGGGTTCCTGACATTCGATCGTCTATATCGACTCTCAACGTATCAGCGTGAAGTCGTCTTTAGCTGGAATCAATCAATCTGATGACCTCGTATCGGGGTAAGCGAACGAACCACATATCCTAGTCATTCATCCTCAGGTGACTAGCGATCTTCTGTCATATCTCTAAGTACAACTCGTACTGCAATAGCTCTAACATCTGGGGCGATATCTCGTCGTTCGCAGCAACTACTGGCTCATTCTTCTGCACTCTGAACAGTGCCTCAATCATCATGAATAGGCGATACATCAACGGTCATCACATTCTGGCTGGCCTCTATCAGTGGCTCAATCCTCTGGTGCTGATCTGCACGTCCGAGTAATCTCGTAAAAGCGATCCATTAAATGCTCATGGTGTGAAAACACAATAAAATGACGCCTCTATGCAATCGTATGTCCCTAGAATCACGCCTTGGTCAGTCCTCGTCCATGACGAGCTCATGCTGACCGCAACTCTAGCCGTAGCTCTCCACGCCCGTATAACCGTGATAACAAAACCATAAACTGGTACCAATGAGGATAGATCATAAGAATGAATATAATACTATGCAAAGAAATGTACATCCTAAGGCTTCTTAAGCGGGGTATCGTATCGTAAGTATGCCACGGAACATACACACGGTACGTCACTCTACTTGAGTCACCTACTCCATCAACCAAGGGTCATCCTACACTCAGGAGGTAAAACCTAACGCTCTGATACCAACTTTGTCACGACCCGAAAAGTACGGAACATGACCGGCACTTAAACTACGAAACGTCTCGAGGCGTACGTAATCTAAGTAAGCCAAAACCCAGAAATCCAAATCAAGTAAAGCAGTAGAGTGAAGGAAAAACCAATTTTAAAGCAAGAAGTTTAACAACATAAGCCGAAGTATGGATTTTAAAATCTCAAGTATTTTCTGAAAATTTCGGCAGAGTTTCCTTTAAAAATTGACCCCAAACGGGTACAAACCTGATAAAGCATATATAATGAAAAAAGACATCCCCAAGCGAAAGCTAGCTCTTCGTCAATTGACGGTCACAACCACGCAAGCAATATAATATACAACGCCCAAGGACGAGGATCAAAACTCAAAAAGGAAACTCAAGACATCAATGAAAACCATAATAATACAACGCGCGACTCTAAGATCGAAATAATATACATGTCTGGTTGATGAAGTTTTACTAAATACAATTGAAATAACAAATACACAATGGTGGTCCTGATCTAAAAGAAACCACCTATCAAGGCAATCACCCGGAAGGAACAATGTGCTAGCAAAGCCGCAACGAAACTTGTATGGCAAAACCTGCAAGGAACTGTGGCACAACGGGGGTGAGTTGCCAACTCGTGAGTAGGAAACATCTACGAGTAGAAATCGCATGTATGACGCTATCCGAGATCATAACAAGTAACATTCTCAAATAAATATCCTGGTCCATCTATGTATAAGTGTAATACTACATGCTCGTGTCAATACCTCAGATAGCAACTTATCAGATATATGATGTATGAATGCATGACGAATGGAAACATGATACATCATGAAATCAATAGAGAAATCAGTGTCAAGCATCGACACAAAACATAAATCTCAGTATCTCAATATCTCAATATCCCAATATCTCAAATCTCAAAATCTCAGTGTCTCGAATCCCAATATCTCAATATCTCAATATCTAGGGCTCCGTTAGTCTGGATCGGCCCATATCATCAAATCACACGACCACGGTATCCTCCGAATATCCGCCGCGTCAGGTAAAATCATCGGTAGGTAGTGCTCCCCTGCCAGGCTCATCGTCTACAACTCGAGCTTATTGCCCCGGGATACGTTACCGGGCCCATCATGTACCCAAGACGGTTCATCCTCTCCTCGCAACGGGTCTCGAAAACCAACAGCAATCATGAAAACTCATGGTGGACGACTCATACATCATGAGAAAATCGCAACTTGCATTTTAATAAGAGAGAGGAGAAGGTTATATATATTCTTGCGGTTATCCTCCAAATCCAGAAATCTCATGGAAATCCGAAATCCAAGAATGAAGAGTAAGTAAACAGTGAATATCGGCATAAATCTTTATAATACTGCATGACCAATGAATATATAAATGCATATGATATCATGCAATAAATGCAATAGTTAAACTAGCATATGAAAACTATAACATATTGCAACTATCAACTAGTAAGCTATGTCAATGAATAGTATTTTCTAAAATGTACGTGACATGGCAATTACCGATGATGATGTGTGTGAGCCGGCAAGCAGGTGTACGTGGAACATACGCATCATCAGTAATGGTGCTGGTGTCCTGACAGCAGGGTTTCATGATAATTACATATAATATATGTACAAGCATGAAATGCGATGAAACATCATGAATATACAGAAAGTGATGTAGTAACAGAAACACTGAAAAATATACCTACCCAATATATGAGTCATACAGTTTGGTATATAAAAAATACTCACGATTCTCCACTTTTGAAAATGAGTATGACTCGAGCCCAGTCAAAGGGTAAGGGAATCCACCTAAGTCTGAGTCGATCTATATATATATTTAGTAGTCGGTGATCTCGCCTCAATAGTATCACGTACGATATAATAAATAATATGACATGCTCGAGTTAAGAGTGTGGATCTATCCTCATAACTATATCTTGTACGGTAAATCTATCGTACGGCATCCCCAAATCTGGGTACGGGTCAAATATCACATTTATCTCATTATTCATCTGGTATCCACATCATCACATATCGTGAGCAGGGGGTACTTATCTAAGTCTAGTACACTACTAATATCATCAGCAATATCATGATCTGGCTACTGATCTAAAGTTTCCTACAATCCGATGTCATCCACACATATTATCATATAAAAGTATACATCGCCTAAGCGATCCGTATAAATATCATAACATATCTCATCTCATATCTCAATCATATGTCAACTATCATATATATCATCATCCGCATGGTATCTGTAAGTCCATGCTACCTCTCCCGGTACTTTCGGGAATGCGGAATTTGGTAAAAAACGATTTTTACGGAGGTGGTAACATGGACCTAAAACCCGGATCTTGGTTAAACATCTATCTAACAACCTAACTATGAGTTTCTAGCTACTCGGTTAGGGGGTTATACCTTGCTTGTCTTGAACTCCTTCGTCTTCAAGCTCCGATGGTGGTCCGAATTGGCTTCTTCTCGTCGTCTCCGTACGCCGAAGATAGATCCACCTGAAAGCTCCAACCTCTAGCTCCTTCTTCGTTCTTTGAAGAAACTAGTTCACTTGGTTTGCTAAACCTAGTGAACTAGAATGAGTAGAGAAGAATTAGAATGGGATTTTATCTATGGTTCTTGATTCTCAACTCATGAGACAAGAGAACCATAGATTAAAGAGAGGGAAAAAGAGCAAGAGGGTGAGAGCAAAAGGAGAGCTCAAGAACAAGAGAGAGAATGAGCAAGAAAGAATGAGGCTCTCTTTTGTCTTTCACCCTCTCATAATCCAAAGTCATGATAACTCATCATACTAACAAAAGTCTTATGTGATGGTTGAAGCAACCATAACCATATCATTTCATGCACTCATTTTACACAAATGAGCAAGCAAGTAAAAGTCTTTGCCATGAAATGATGGCTATGGTTATCATGATGGTCAACTAGTCAAGCCTAGTCAACCGGTCAACAAAGTCAACAAGTCAACAAAAGTCAACAAGTCAACAAAGTCAACAAAAGTCAACAACCATGTCACCATAATACTTAATTAATATAATAGTTAATCACATATCATATTCTCATTAGGGTTGACCAAAAGGTCAATAGTCAACGGTCAACTGTCAACAACCCTAATGAGAATCCACTGCCTCTGTCTCCCTGTCAACTGTGCATACACACCCGCATCCGCGTTCCGAGGAACACGAATGCAAACTGGATAAATCCAATCCCATAAGGTACACTAGGATCTGGCTTAAACCAAAGCCCGCTAGTGTAAACTGTCCGGACACTGTACGCGCACAAGTGCACGGATGTGACCGAACCCTGTCGCAAAACCATGCGACCTGTCGCAATACCATGCGACCTCTACTCTTTTGCCTAAAGGCGAAAAGCTTTCTGTGTGGGACTCTAAAGACTCGACACTACGCTGGCAGTGGGTTTAACCACAGACCGCAAGCGGCACTAGCTGTGCGTAACGGTCCCCAGGTAGTGCCGACAAGAAGACCGACGAGGCGAAACCCATCTGAACTCCTACTGAGCCTGAGTGTGACATTCTCCGTACAGTCCGGTCTGTTCGTCTGATACATCGCATGGCGGGCCTAGGGGGCGGTAAACGTCAGTCCCCCAATAGCGGTACAAGTCGTGCCGGAGCGAAGCCCAAAACACCCTGAGATAACACTGGAAACCTACCAGTATATCTCGTTTGCCCTGGCCAGGGACTACTCGTGTAATGGCTCTCCTAGACACAGCGCGATGTCAACCCCCAATACCGGGAGAGACGAATCCTGTCTAACCGTCACTGCCTCCAAGTGCTTCGGGACTGCACCCAACCACTACCTGTTTGCACGACTCCTTTGAGCCGTGGTAGGGTAGTGATCAAAGTACAGTGGGAACACACTCGAGGCGAAGTGACAGTGTCTAGTCAGCGGACTAAGCTGTACTCATGTCATCTGGGAACTGATAACTGACGATAGGTATAATACCAACTAGTCAGTTCCCGACGAGTCCTGTCCAGTGTACCCGTAACCTAACGAGCACCCGCATACTATCTCAAGTACGACGTACTGACGGCTGTGGGACAGACCGTCTCCCACACTGGGATGAGAAGCGCATGCGCTGGTCTACTCCGGAGTATCGATGCCCTGTCTCGATAGTCCTGCGACCAGGGACCTGCATAAGGATGTGCTTATAGATTACCCAGCCCCACTAGTGTGATGGCCATCACATCGCTGGTAATCAAGCAAAGATCCTAAGGGCTCTACTAATGTGTATAGGCAATATACAAAAATAAACACATGTACACATTGAAGTAGAAACAAACCAAGTAGCATACTACTATTTTGAGCAAGATTGTATATACAAGGTGAATATCCCAAGCATCCATTAAGTAATATACAAACCAGTATGATACAGTAATGGCCTCTAGGGCATATACACTAACAGTATCGTCGTCCAACGATCCGCTATAATATCATGACATATCTCGGTCATATATTAAATATCTCACGGCATCATGCCCGATCAGATCGACTCATTCCCAAGTATCATATAACATTCTCATCATCCAAGCGTATGAATACCAAAATATATATGTCCCTAATACGCATAAGGAAGTAAATGTATGCGAGTATGTGTATGTGCGTGTATGCAAATCTTTACTCTAGGGTTTCACGATTAAGAAATCGACTAAATTCCTTTCTTCAATTCTCACTAACACTAACCCCTAATCTCCTAAAGCTTTTCTTGTTAAGGTTCATATCACACACTAACATTTAAAAGTATATATATCACATCCCATCATTTCTCACAACTTTGCGGGGGTGCTATACGCCATCCACCCGACTTCCCCCGTAGATATAAATCTACTCACTTGATTTTCGCTTGTCGATGCCGATATCGCCACGCGCTTACTTTTCATCTCGGAGTCCTTGTGAGGTACCTACATATCACATATAGCATTGTAAACGAAACCACACATGAAAACCAAAAGGTCCCACGAAACACCGATAGGTTAAAACCTATAGTCTCGCATGCAAAACACAACCAATAACTCTAGTCGTTGGCGTTCAAATGCCATACGACGGAATACAATGACAAATACCAAAACTTAAATTCAAAAACATCGCGAAATATAAGGCAGCAACTCAAGAAAATGGTCTCAGATTTTACCCTAGGTCAAATTAGCCAATTTTGCATATGGGAGGGGTCTAGTTTACTGAAGATAAAGCCACAGAACCAATACGAACCAATTTGAACCAAGTCTGGCCGCAAATTGCGGCCAGAACGAATATATTTGTGGCTATGTTGAGGATATAGGGGCTAAGGTTTTGATGGGGGGTCATAGGTTGTCTTCACACTCCTCTGTGTTTGCTAAATAATTTTCAGGCCCCCCGGGTGTTAGCAGATTTCATTATACTCTCACAGAATCCATAATTTTTCCGATATCGGGTTTCTAAGTTCATAATCCGGGGTTTAAGTCTCGGGTTCAGTCCACTACATCATCACAACAGGGGTTGTAATCCCTAATTACACCTCAATTTCACCTTTGGGATCAATTCAACCCAAATCCCTAACTTGAAATTTTCAAAGTTCGCTAAACTACACAATATCGATTCTAAACTTGTATGGATACTTAAGGAATCAAAATACAATTATGATGGTGCAGAAATTACCTCCTTTGGCACTCATGAATCCCCTAGAGCACCAAAATGCAAACTTTCTTGGTCCATAGTGTAGCTTGTGAGCTTGTGCAAGTTTTTTGTGAAGTGGGGATGAGGTTTGGAGTTTGTTTTAATGATATTTTGAGGGTTTGTAGTAGTGGGGGTGTGAGGTGCTGCCATGGGATGAAGAGAAGAGAGGGAGAAGATGAAGATGAGGAAAGAAACAAGAACCCAAGACCATGCTTAGACCCCTCACCCTCTCCCTCTCTCATGCCCACCCCTCATTCTTTATTCTTTTCCATTTTCATTTCTTTTTCTTTTCTTTTCTTCTTCTTCTCATAATAAAACTCAAATCAAGCATGAAGAAATAAAGTAAAGTAATGATAAAATGTAACAAGTGTTAAAATGATATGGTGCATGTTTTGCACAAAACAAGTTTAATGCGCGATTAGCGATATTTAATCGCGATTAGCACTAAACAGTGTATAATTAATCATAAAAACTTATAATTTGTATATTTCACATAAAGCACCTTCATTTCAGTAATTTCCATAATTTTCCAAATTTTTCCCAATTTATCGGTATTTAATTATACCGCCTTATTAAAATATTTATTATAATACTATTTAATTAAAAAAATTCCCAAAAATAATATTTTATTTTTCTGAAATGTTTTAATACTATCATGTCGAGTAAGAAAGTACTCTGTATATATGTCCAAGCATCCACTATAATATACAATAATGGCCTCTAGGGTATACATATTTCTAACAGCATTAAGTAGATATTATAATCATACCTGACTTGGAAAACGAAACCTGGGGGAATGGAGAAATCAAAAGTGTAATTGAAGTGTAACTTAAAAGAATATTATATGTTTCCATTGTTCCGGGGGTAATGGAACAGAATCATTCTTGATTCATACATCTTGATCCGTGGTCCTGGGGGGTAACGGGATATATACTTCTGAGTTACATGGAGGAGTACATTCATTAGTTTCAAATACCTATAGGATAGTTACCCTAGAAACACAGACCCTAGGATACAGGTGAATGTTTGACTACCTATTGCTTGCTTGTTATATACCTTTGATTGATGTTGTTTATACTCATGCCCCCACTCTTGCACGTGATATCCTGTATAACACACTGTTCAGTTTATTATTATTATGATATTTATGACGCACTGATATTTGGGTTTTGCATGGCCCAGATACTTGACTCTAGCACATGAGAATCATGAGTATATCGATAGGATCGCCGATCGGTGGGGATCATTCCACTGATATAGTTCTTATTTATGGTTTATGTATTCTCTTATTTTCTTGGATCTTTGTTGCTTTCACTATCGTTTCCTGTTATTATTTATCGTGGTTATAAGACAGGTTTAGAGATGGATAGTTAGATTATTTCTTCTTGATTACTGATCGACGGCCTTAATGTGACTATGGAAGGACATTTCCTTACTATAGGTAGCAAGGCTGTCCGAGTTATGTCCCGAAATTTTAGTATCTTGGAAAGCGGGGGGTGACAATCGTCATTTGTCTCATGTGAGTTCCCATTATGTTTTGATTACTACCCTGAAAGTCTGTCTTAGCACCTCTACTAGGTTTCTACAAGCATCAAGTATGCAATTTTAAAAAATCTAGAATGCTAAATCATACTAACCTAAAATCTAACTAGAGAATTAGAGTTTTGTAGCAAGAAAACAAGTTATAAACTAAGTGATGGAGGTTTACAATCTTTGTAGACTAAATCCTTCACTTCTAAACCTCCAAGTAGTAGTCCCTAGAACTCTTCTCAAGACTCCACTTGAAGAAATGATCGAGCTTGCTTGATGTCTTTGATGTCGAAAATGATCCACCTTGAAGTCTCTTTCACTCAAGCTCACTCTTCACTAATTAAGGTATTGGTGAAGCAAACAACCTAAACTAATTGGTTAGATTAGTGTAGGTTGATGAAGTAGGAGATTTTCTCACTAGAAATCTTTTTCTCATTTCTTCAACTCAAGAAAAACCTAGAGATAAGAAGAGAAGGAGATGAATTTGGATGAATGAGTGTGAGAGTGAACCATGTGCTAGAGATAAGATTGGGATGAATAAATATCTAAGAGTAAAATAAAAATGAGGAGATGAGTCATGGCTTCTCAATGCTTCTCCAAGCATCCAAAGCCATGGCTCATTTTCCATATTTTCTATTTTTCTTAAAAGATAAATCATCCCAATAATCTTTAGTCTAGTGTGATTCTCATACATCCTAATCCTATGTATCATCAACCATGATACAATATCAATTTATATATAAATATATATATCACATATATATAATTATATATATAAAGAGAAGAAAATATAAAGTGAGCTAATATTAGTTAATATATATATATATATATATCAAATATATAAATATATATATATATAATTATTAAATCAACACTTGATTCAATAATCCAGTTATATCATATATAACCGACTAATATCATATATATTTATGTATATCAAAACATTAAATCAACACTTGATTCAATTATCCGGTTATATCACATATAACCGACTAATATTCAATATTAGATATTAAATCAATACTTGATTCAATAATCTGGTTATCATATATAACAGGCCAATAACAAATATATATATATATAAATCAAATCATTGAATCAACACTTGATTCAATAATCCGGTTATATCACATATAACCTAACCGATATCAAATATCCCTAACCGATATCAAATATCGCTAGATTAGAATATGGTATCACATACTCGTATTTAATCAAGCTCCAGCACATATCTCCATATGTGCCCTACTTCATTTCGCTTGAACTAGGAAACCTCTGTGTGGGACTCTAAAGACTCATCAATACTCCAGCAGTAAATAATGATCACATCAGATACCCACAAGACGTCAGCGGTACTAGCTGGACGTAACGGCTACCCAGGTATTGAACGAATAGAAGATCAACAAGCAAGCTTGTCCAAAATCCCGTAAAGCCTATAAGCAACAATTACCGTATAGTCCGGTCTCTTTGTCTGATATGTCGCATATAGAGTCTCGGGGATGGAATCGTCAGACCCCCACTAACTTGATAAGTCGTGCCAATGTGTGGCCTATAACCTTTCGAGAATGTCATGACCCGAAAAAGGCACGTGACTGACACTTGAATCATGTGAAGTCTATAGGACCCCACCTATGTCATGACCCGAAATAGTACATGACAAGCACTTGAATCATATGAAGTCTATAGGACCCCACCTAATTCAAGTAAGCCAAAAGCCCAGAAATCTAAACCATTTTTAAAGAAAAGAGTGAAGGAAAACTAGTTTTAAAGAAAGTGGTTTTAACAAAATAAGGCATTAAACATTTTAAAAACAACTTCATATTTTCCCGAAAATTTCGGCAGAGTCTCCTTTGTAAATACTGGCCCCCAAATGGGTACAACACATAAAATACATAATAATGAATAACGGCATCCCCAAGCGGGAGCTACTCTTCGCCAATTGGCGGAAACAACCACGCAATGCAATATAATATACAACGCCGAAGGGCGGGGATCAAAACTCAGAAAAGAGTCCAAACATTCTCAAGAAAACCAAAGAAGAATCATAATAATACAAGCCCGCGACTCTAAGGTCGAAAGAATATACAACTGGTCTTCTGAGTCTATCAAATAATAAAAGTCCGGTTGATGGAGTTTACTAGATACAACTGAAATAAATAAAATACAACAGTGGTCACGATACAAGTGAACCCACCTACCAAAACAATCATCTGGAAGGAAGCAGTGTGCCAGCGAGCCGCAATGAAACCTGTACGGCCAACCTGCAAGAAACTCTGGCACAACGGTAGTGAGTTTCCAACTCGTGAGTAGAAAACATCATCGAGAAGAAATCGCATGTATAACTCTCTCCTAGGTCATACAAAAAATATACAATACTACAATAAGGGTGACAGTATATCATAAGTGTGATATCAAAGTACTCGTGTCCGTGTCATGAGTAATAATATATCGATACATGACATGTACTAATGCATCATCCAACGTGTGTCTAGCAACGACACAGAAATCATGATAAAACCCAAGTGCCCAGCATCGACACTCAAAACATCTCGAAATCCGTGTCCGACAGCGACACATAATACTCAAATCTCGGGCTCCGTCAGTCCGGATCGGCCCATGGGCTCCGTCGATCCGGATCGGCCCATATATCCATCTCTCTTATAACTCCGAACGGTATCCTCCGGATATCCGTCGAGTTTCCATAAAATCACCGGTAGATTGTGCTCCCCTGCCAGGCTCATCATCCTAATCACTCGCACCCCAGGGTACCTCACCGGGTCCACCATGTACCCGCAGACGGTTCATACTCCTCCTCGAATCAGGTCTCGAAAACTAACTCAGAACCAAGAAAACATCATGGTGGACGCTACTCATCATATCAAGGAAAACCGCATCTTTCTGTTTTAAAATAATCATAAGCTTTTAAACATTCACTTGCAGTTCCAGAAATCTCATGAAAGATCCGAAATCTCAAAATCATGAGTCAGTGAACAGTGAATATCGGCATAAAGCCCCAGAATGGTACATTACCAAATGAATATATGAATGCACCGGGTATCAAGTAAGGAATGCAATAACTAAACTAGCATATGAAAGCAATCATACTAGTACTTTGTTGTAACTACCAGCTAGCAATTTATACTTACGAAGTAATGTTTTCTAACGTGTACGTGACATGAAAATTACCGATGATGATGTGTGTGAGCCGGCAAGCAAGTGTACGTGGAGCATACGTATCATCGGTAATAGTGCTGGTGTCCTGACAACAGGGGTTCATAATAACTAAAGAAACACATTTATAAGCATGCAATACGATGAGAACGGCATGAATATACGGAAAATGATGTAGTAACCGCAACATATAAGAATGTACATTTATATATACGAGTCATACAGTCATGGCATTTGAAATAGCACGAATCGTGGTTTTTAGAAAATAGGGGCTACGGTGTTTTTGAGAAAAGATACGTCCTTTAGAAAATCCGTAGTATCCCTCGGCCTGTCTTTTAAAAATGCTCACGGTTCGTTAGTTTTGAAAAAAAAAGTATGACTCGAGCCAGTCTAACATTTACCAAATAAACTACAGGACGAAGCTAAGAGACTAATCGAACGGGTAAGGAAATCCACCTAAGTCTGAGTCGATATATCTAGTAGTCGGTGATCCCGCCTCAATAGCATCACTGTCACGTCCCGAAAGTACGGAACATGACCGGCACTTAGACTACGAACGTCTCGAGGCGTACGTACTCTAAGTAAGCCGAACCCAGAAATCCAAACCAAGAAAAGTAGTAGAGTGTAGGAAAAACCATATCAAATCAGCCAGTATGCAATATAATATACAACGCCTAAAGGCGAGGATCACAACAGAAAAGAACTCAAACAGCAGGAAATCCATAGAAATGTAACACGCGGCTCTAAGGTCGAAAGAATAAACATCCCTGGTCTCTATCTCAAATAAGTACATGTTTGGTTGATGGAACTTCTAGATAAAACTGAAATATAATATACAATGTATAATGATGGGTACGATACAAATAAACCCACCTACTAGCAAGTCACCCGAAAGGAACAGTGCCTGCAAAGCAGTAATGAAATCCGTACGGCAACACCTGCAAGAAACTGGGCACAACGGGGGTGAGTTGCCAACTCGTGAGTAGAAAAAGATCTACGAACAGAAATCGCATGTATGACGCAATCCTAGGTCATACGATCATAATATATAATCCTCAAATATATATAACCAGCAGCCTATACCATGGCTAGGGTAAATATCTAACCCAAATGCAATCCCATGTGCCCGTGTCAGTGCATCAGGTGGCAATGTATCATATGGATGATGTATGAATGCATGAAACAGAATGCATGTACTGAAGAAAACTTCTTTCATAAATTTGTGAGATTTCTGTATTTTTAAAATGAGGTATCATAATGAAATCAGCATAAAACAGTGCCTAGCATCGGCACAAAACATAAATCTCAATATCTCGATATCTCTGTATCACAATCTCTGTACCTCAATATCTCAAAATCTCAATGTCTCAATCATAATATCTAGGGCGCCATCAGTCCAGACCGACCCATACCATCCATCTCATGACCATGACGGTATCCTCCGGATATCCGACATGTCGGGTAATATCACCGGTCGGTCATGCTCCCCTGCACAAGCTCAACGCCATCTTCTGCGATCTTCTTGCCCCGGGGTATCGCACCGGGCCCACCATGTACCCGAAACGGTTCATCCGCCTCCTCGAATCGGGTCTCGAAATCCATCAGCAAATCTCATGGTGGACGACTCATACATCATGGGAAAACTGCATTTTTATTTAAAAAGAGAGAAAACAGTTTATATATGTTTTGCGATTTTCCTCCAAATCCAGAAAATATCATGGAAATCCAAATCATCGATAGCATGTAAACTATGAATATAAGCATGAGAATCCATGAATGCAGCATATAATGAACAACAGTGTACATGAAGTGACAAGTAATAACTACAATGTCAAGCTGGCATATATGGCAAGTACACTAATATCGTGTCACTACTAGCTAATAAGCTAAATCAAGCAATAATATTCTCTAAGTGTACGTGACATGGCAATTACCGATGAAGATGTGGGTGTGTCGGCAAATAAGTGTACGTGGTACATGCGCATTATCGGTAATGGTGCTGGTGTCCTAACAGCATGATATCAATAATGGAATATAAATCATAACAGTATGCGATGCGGAGCAACAATAATAATATGCAGAAACTGAATACTAAACGCATTGGTAGCTAAACTGCATCTAATGTCATAAGAGTCATACAGCTACGCCAACTATAAGGCTGAGCTAATAAGCTAACTGCAGGTAAGGGAAACCGCCTAACCTCTGAGTCGATATATATATATATATATATATATATATATATATATAGTCAATGATCCCGCCTCAATCATATCACATCCGATATAATATCTATGATCAGACATCCTAAGTCTAGAGTGCGGATCAAACATCAAAATATAGCTCGTACGTAATCCGTCGTACGGCATTCCCAAATCTGCGTACGGGTCAATATCACATTCGTCATATCATTCATCCGGTATTCTCTTTATCAAATATCATTATCTGGGTACTGACCTATGTCTAGTACAATGCTAACATCATCACTATAATCATGATCTGACCACTGATCGACAATTCCGTATGAATCGATATCATCAGCACATAACATCTCAAGGAGTACACATCGCCCAAGGCGGCCTATCATAAATACCTTGTTATATCATATCATTTCATATCCTATCTCGTATCATAATCACATGTCGATCATTTATATGTATAAATCACTATGCACATGGCATCGTCATCCAAGACCCGCTATCATATCATGACGTATCTCAAATACGAATTTCACCATATCACCGATATCATAATCTCGGATCAAACATCATCGACTCATCTCAATCCCAAGTACCATCCTCAAATCCGTATGGGAACACATAGTCCCATACCCATGTGACCACATAACAATACAGAATCCCATAACCACATATGAAATAAGGATGTGTGCAAGTATGTATGTGTGTATATGAATGTGTAGTGCACCCACTATTCTAGGTTTTCGCGACACTAAATCATCCAAGTCCACCAATTATCCATCCTAAACATCAATATTCCCAAACAAAATATAATAATTGTAGGTGTGTATACGCATCCGTATACATCACCACGGACTGCGGGGGTGCTATACACCATCCACCCGACTTCTCCCCGTAGATATAAATCTACTCACCTGAATCCTGCGTGTCGGTGTCGGTGTCGCCTTCATCTTCTGCATCGCCTCGGATCGTCGCGGGGGTACCTACACATATCATACGTATCGCATCATATTAAACTAAATCGTAACTTAAAACGACACGCGAAAACCAACACGATACGCTAAATGGCCTATAGGTTAGAACCTATGGTTAGCCTTCGCAAAACAACACGAAATCACTCTATATAGACGTACAAACGTCACATGATCGAGATAACGCACAAATACCAAAATCTGGAAATCAAAATACGCAAATCCAATACTAAATATAAAGCAGCAACCCAAGAAAACGATCCCAGATTTCGTCTCGGGTGAAAACAAAGCGAGCAAACAAGCCTAGAGTGATGTACAGGGTGCATGTGAGCTATGGAGGAAGCCTGGGCACCTGAGCCACCAAAGTGGCCGAGCCCCCTATAGGGTAAAACCGGCCTGGCCGGCCATGAAGGGTCCAGAGGGTTCGTCTGCCTAGGGTGGTCTCCTGGTGGTCTAACTAGGCTCCTGGTGTTGTTTATTTTCCTTGTAATGACCCCGGATCACTCCAGATTCACCTGCACGCCATATACCCTCGCAAACCGACATGAAACTGTTCTGTTTTGGGTTCCAGGTTTGTAATGTGTCGGATCTGGGTTAGATCTAGGGTTAACTGGTTTCAACAGCCCCTAATTAGGCTATACTAACATTCAAAACCAACACTTGGTCAAGTATCACTCAAATTTGCCTAAACTAGCACTAATCTACATACTATACTAAATTTCTGCTAAACAACCAGAACTTGACAAGAAAGGAGTGGGGTTGTGAGATTATACCTCAAGAGGGTCCTAGGAGGAAGGAGAAAGGAAGGAGGACGAAGGAGGAAGGGTTGCTGCTGCTGTGGAGCTGCTCCTTGTGCTCCAGACGATGCTGCAGTAGCTGATACTGATGCTGTTTCCTGGGCTAAAACCGCTTCTGTTGTTTTATTTTTTTGTGTAGTGTTGTGGCAATGGTTGTGGTGGTGCGGTGGTGTTGTTTTGTGTTGCTAAGGCTGCTGAGTTGAGGGTTGATGAGGGTGTGGAGTTGTTTTAAATGGAGTTGCCGCTGATGTTGCTCAGGCTGTTGCTGCTGGTAATATTTTTGGGGGTGTTGTTGCTGTTGCCTTAGCTGCTGCTGCTGCTTGGAATTTGTTTTGTGGCTAAAGTTGCAGCAGCAGGAGTTTTGTGGCTATGGTAGGGTATGGTGTTGTGTGGGGGTGGAGTATGATAGGGGTGTGATGTGGTTTTGAATGGAGTTGTTGCTGCTGTGGCTGTTTTTCACAGCAGCAGCTGATGTAGCTGCTGAAAGTGGCTGATGTAGCTGCTGATGTGAGGGATTTAGGGCTGATGTGTTGGTATTGGGAGCTGAAGTGTTAGTATTGGGGGCTGAAGTGTTGAGGGTAGGCTGATGTTTTACATCAGCTGCTGTTGCAGCTCATGATGGTGCTGTTGTAATGGTTTCTGGGCTGAAACTGCTGCTTGAAATCTGTTGTTTTCTTTTGTGGTGGTTGTTGTTGTGTTTTTTGGTGTTGTGTTGCTAATGATGGTGCTACTGCTGATGCAGCTGTTGTATTTATGGCTGAGGTTTGGTAGCTGAAGTGTTGGGCTGATTTGTGTGTGTAGGTGTGAGAGAGTGATGTGAGAGAAGATGTGATCAATGAGAGGGAGTGATATGAGTGAGAGGGGGTGTGAAAGAGCACACAAAGGATAATGAAGAATGAGATGGATCATGGCACACCCTAGCTACCTCTCTCTCTCTCTCTCTTAATAATGTTAGCACACATAAGCCATCATGGCTCACCCTCTCTCCTACACAAGCCAACCCCAACCTAATCACCTTTAGACAAAGCTAACAACCCTCAAATAACCCCACTAACCTAACCAATTGGTTCAACCCACCATGGTCATCTAAACATGGTTCAACCTTAGGCCACCATGAATCCAAAACATGAAGCAAGTATGACAAGTGTAGAAAATGTTATGTGCACATTTTTGCACAAAAAGCCAAAAAAATCCAATTAGTGATTTTTAATCGCGGTTAACACCAAAATAGCATTTGATCTATCATAAACAGTTAAAAATGGCATATCTCCACAAAATACCCTACCTTAGAATTTCCAAAATTTTCCTCCGAAATTTTCACCATTTATCAGTAATTAATTATACCGACTATTAAAATATTCATTAAAAAATTAATATTAAATTATGAAAATTCCCAAAAATAATATTTTATTTTTTTGAAATGTTACAGTCTTCCCCCTTAAAGAAATTCGGTCCCCGAATTTAAATTTAAACCAAATTCTAAAACATTTCAATAAAATGTCCAAATCAACGAGGCTCCGAAATCATCAATACATAAAACGCATCGTAGCGCAATACATGCGCATGCGTAACGAGCGGATAACTTGAAATCAAAACTCTGTCAAGCATCCCACAATCATCGGAGTCAAGGCGAAAACACGAATGCCAAATTCAAAGCAAAACCGATATGCTATAAATCGGAACTATACATGTAAATACCAAATCCGTGCATGTAAATATCTGAAGGAAATGTATGCCAAGCTCTTTAAAGTCGATGTGCAATGCGCATAACACTGCACAGTGGCGGACGTCTTAAAAAAAATAGCCATATACGTATATATCTTTTGTTTAGTATGCACGATCTGCCATTTTGAAATCAATTTTGAAGGGTTCCCTGTTTTAAATATTTCGTGTCATATCGGACACGTATGTAAATAATGAGACTATAGCTCGCTTTTGGAAATCCCTTCGAAATCTATCAAAGCATGCAAAACACACTCAGGTACTGTCATCTGACTAGTCCTGCTCAGTACGAAAACAAATCGCAATATCATAAAAATGTACTGCTCCATAAGAAATCAGTCCCAAAAAGTGCATATGAAAACCCTGTGCGTCCGGTGCGCCCGGAAATCAAAATCCATACATGTGCCAAGCAGGTTCACAGAAACAACATCAAGGTGCAACGGTTGTGCACACAACATCGGTCATAGGCAACGTGTGTGCCTGACCGCAAAATCAGGTGTATCTGACATGCACGAAAAATCTCGATTTAGTGCATCTGGTGTGCACCAAATCGCCCCTCATAACATGCGCCCAACATGCGCTAAAAATCCAAATCCGGTGCATCCATCATGCACGAAATCATGAAATCCAATATCAAGCGCCGAACACGCGCCAAATCCAATCAGGTGCATAAAGTGAACAAAACAAATATCGAGCATCACTATCGAAATCGAAGTCCAGTGCAACTAAGTGCACAAAATGCTAATCTCTGCACTGTAAGCATATGTGAACTATACCGAGTGCAAAAACCAAATCGTGTGCGTACATATGCACAAAATCAGCTCAACCGTATAAAACCCATAAAATCATGAACACGAGAAATCAAGGCACGAAAACGACATCAAGTGCAACAACTGTGTGAAAATCGTAAATACTCAGTAAGTGCCACCATGGTGAAAGAAAACAATATCATGAAACTCAGTCATCAAGACTAAATCATGCAAATAGAACGCCCAAAATACCGAAATCCAAGATGACGGATACGTGATAATCGAATCACAAAATCACAAATCGTAAATACCGTCGTCGGTATACCCTCCTTCAAAACCGGGAAGTGTCGGTGCATCCAATGCTAACAGCGCGAGATATCTACTTGCCTTTGGCTCACGGTCTGGCGCCCTCTGTCTCTGGGTCCTTATCTTCTCCGCGGATTACCTATCTCGCAATCAATCGACTCATCGGCCCTGTCAGGTGTGCTAACGGGGACGATTCCATTCTGGCCCTTCTCTGGTCATCTCTTGGTCAATCATCACGACCACTCGTAAAGCAGCATTTCACTGGCGTCGGCCTCTGGCTCTTTGAATGCACATCACATCTGATCTTGGGTCCAAATATCATTGCAGCTGTGTTCTGGAAGGAATCCTGCTCAAGGTCTCTTCCGATCTCGCCTATGCCGATCTGTACGGAGGCTGGTACTCTTATATAATCCTTTCTCGTTTTCTGGACATCTGTGTGTGCCGCACACATTTCCTCGGAAACTGGCCGTATCCCAACGCCTCTGTAAGTATATCGGGTCTCTAGCCTCGATGGAAAGTAATGACAGCTTGTCAGCGTCTCGCACGAACCTCTTGTCCCGCTTATCTTATCGCAATCCACCATGACGTCACGCCGTGCTATCTACGCACTGTAACTGTTCTCGGCCATGGTCTATCCGAAGTCTCTCGCACGGAATCGAAATCGCTTACTCTGTAGCTTCATCATGCTGTAGAAGATGTCTGGCCGAACAGGTCCTCGACATGTCACAACCATCGGAGGAATACTCAATACTGGTCTGTCCTTGATCAATTCACAATGCATCTGGGTGAGGTCCTTTATCCAAACCTGGTCAACTATCTCGTCGACGATGCCGAACTTTGGCCTGCTGGGTGCGCGCAATATGACCACTCCTGTGTCCAGGTCTTCTCGTACCTCGTTTTTGCCGAATTGCCCGGAAGTCATCGTCCTTTACTGAAGCAAATTCTTGTTCCGGAACGGTTGCATATTCCTCACGACTCCTTCTGGAAAGTATATCCATATACTACGCCTCTGCATGCGTATCGCTTCTCTGGTGTCGGCGGAGTAGAACATCATCATATCCAGATCTTGTACGAACCTCTTACCCCACTTTTTCCTAATATCAACTGCTTCGGACTCGTCTCGTCGTGGCTGCATGGACTGAGCTCCAATGGCTATCCTCGTATCTGGAGTCTCCAAAAAATGCATCTCACCACCTAGCATCTGAATTAAGTCGAGCCATCCGATCGATTCGTCAAAACTTCATAATCCCCCAAGAGCTCAACATCTTGGGTACAGTATAATAGTATCGAGTATATACCACAGCATCGGTAGTCCAGCCGTAGAAGGGCAAACCCAAGCCTCACTAATGGTGCCGCAGAACTGCCGCAAACCCTAAGGTTCAAAGGCTTTCACACGGTCATTATGTCGAGTTAGGGTTTCATTCTTCTAGAGGGACCATAGAATTGCCTGCATGTCTTTCCGAATACTTTAAACTTGGAATAATAGGTTTCTGACATTCGATTGTCTCTATCGACTCTCAACGTCTCCGCGTGAAGTCGTCTCTAGCTGGAATCAATCTATCTGATGACCTCGTGTCGGGGTAGCGAACGATCCACATGTCCTAGTCATTCATCCTCGGTGACTAACGACCTTCTATCATCTCTTAGTACAATCTCATACTGCAATAACTCCAACATCTGGGGCGATATCTCATCGTTCGCAGCAATAACTGGCTCACTTGTCTGCACGCTGAACCGTGCCTCAATCATCATGAGTAAGCAATACACCAACGGTCATCAAAATCTGGCTGGCCTCTGTCAGTGGCTCAATCCTCTGGTGCTGATCTGCACGTCCGAGTAATCTCATACAGCGATCCATCCAACGCTCGTGGCGCAAAAACATCGTAAAAAGACACATCTCTGCAACGTGTGTCGCCGGAATCATGCCCTGGTCAGTCCTCGTTCTTAACGAGCTCGTGCTGACCGCAACTCTAGCCGTAGCTCTCCCTGCCCGTAATCGTGGCAGCAAAACCATGACTGGTACTGATGAGGCTAGATCATAGGAAGGAATATGATACTGAACAAGGAAATGTACATCCTAAGGCTTCTTAAGTGGAGTGGTGTGTCGTAAATATGCCGCGGAACATACCCACGGTACGTCACTCTACTTTAGTCACTTATTCCATCAACCAAGGGTCATCCTATGCTCCGAAGGTAAGACCTAACGCTCTGAAACCAACTTTGTCACATCCCGAAAGTACGGAACATGACCGGCACTTAGACTACGAATGTCTCGAGGCGTACGTACTCTAAGTAAGCCGAACCAAGAAATCCAAACCAAGAAAAGTAGTAGAGTGTAGGAAAAACCATATCAAATCAGCCAGTATGCAACATAATATACAACGCCTAAAAGCGAGGATCACAACAGAAAAGAACTCAAACAGCAGGAAATCCATAGAAATGTAACACGCGACTCTAAGGTTGAAAGAATAAACATCCCTGGTCTCTATCTCAAATAAGTACATGTTTGGTTGATGGAACTTCTAGATAAAACTGAAATATAATATACAATGTATAATGATGGGTACAATACAAATAAACCCACCTACTAGCAAGTCACCCGAAAGGAACAGTGCCCGCAAAGCCGTAATGAAATCCGTACGGCAACACCTGCAAGAAACTGGGCACAACGGGGGTGAGTTTCCAACTCGTGAGTAGAAAAAGATCTACGAACAGAAATCGCATGTATGACGCAATCCTAGGTCATACGATCATAATATATAATCCTCAAATATATATAACCAGCAGCCTATACCATGGCTAGGGTAAATATCTAACCCAAATGCAATCCCATGTGCTCGTATCAGTGCATCAGGTGGCAATGTATCATATGGATGATGTATGAATGCATGAAACAGAATGCATGTACTGAAGAAAACTACTTTCATAAATTTGTGAGATTTCTGTATTTTTAAAATGAGGTATCATAATGAAATCAGCATAAAACAGTGCCTAGCATCGGCACAAAACATAAATCTCAATATCTCGAGATCTCTGTATCACAATCTCTGTACCTCAATATCTCAAAATCTCAATGTCTCAATCAAAATATCTAGGGCGTCGTCAGTCCAGACCGGCCCCTACCATCCATCTCATGACCACGACGGTATCCTCCGGATATCCGACGTGTCGGGTAATATCACCGGTCGGTCGTGCTCCCCTGCACAGGCTCAACGCCATCTCCTGCAATCTTCTTGCCCCGGGGTATCGCACCGGGCCCACCATGTACCCGAAACGGTTCATCCGCCTTCTCGAATCGGGTCTCGGAATCCATCAGCAAAACTCATGGTGGACGACTCATACATCATGGGAAAACTGCATTTTTATTTAAAAAGAGAGAAAGCAGTTTATATATGTTTTGCGGTTTTCCTCCAAATCCAGAAAATATCATGGAAATCCGAATCATTAATAGCATATAAACCATGAATATAAGCATGAGAATCCATGAATGCAGCATATAATGAACAACAGTGTACATGAAGTGACAAGTAATAACTACAATGTCAAGCTGGCATATATGGCAAGTACACTAATATCGTGTCACTACTAGCTAACAAGCTAAATCAAGCAATAATATTCTCTAAGTGTACGTGACATGGCAATTACCGATGAAAATTTGGGTGTGTCGGCAAATAAGTGTACGAAGTACATACGCATCATCGGTAATGGTGCTGGTGTCCTAACAGCATGATATCAATAATGGAATATGAATCATAACGGTATGCGATGCGGAGCAACAATAATAATATGCAGAAACTGAATACTAAACGCAATGGTAGCTAAACTGCATCTAATGTCATAAGAGTCATATAGCTACGCCAACTATAAGGCTGAGCTAATAAGCTAACTGCAGGTAAGGGAAACCGCCTAACCTCTGAGTCGATATATATATATATATATATATATATATATATATATAGTCGGTGATCCCGCCTCAATCATATCACATCCGATATATTATCTATGATCAGACATCCCAAGTCTAGAGTGCGGATCAAACATCAGAATATAGCTCGTACGTAATCCGTCGTACGACATTCCCAAATCTGGGTACGGGTCAATATCACATTCGTCATATCCTTCATCTGGTATTCTCTTTATCAAATATCATTATCTGGGTACTGACCTATGTCTAGTACAATGCTAACATCATCACTATAATCATGATCTGACCACTGATCGACAATCCCGTATGAATCGATATCATCAGCACATAATATCTCAAGGAGTATACATCGCCCAAGGCGGCCTATCATAAATACCTTGTTATATCATATCATTTCATATCCTATCTCGTATCATAATCACATGTCGATCATTTATATGTATAAATCACTATGCACATGGCATCATCATCCAAGACCCGCTATCATATCATGACGTATCTCAAATACGAATTTCACCATATCACCGATATCATAATCTCGGATCAAACATCATCGACTCATCTCAATCCCAAGTACCATCCTCAAATCTGTATGTGAACACATAGTCCCATACCCATGTAACCACATAACAATATAGAATCCCATAACCACATATGAAATAAGGATGTGTGCAAGTATGTATGTGTGTATATGAATGTGTAGTGCACCCACTATTCTAGGTTTTCGTGACACTAAATCATCCAAGTCCACCAATTATCCATCCTAAACATCAATAATTCCCAAACAACATATAATAATTGTAGGTGTGTATACGCATCCGTATACATCACCATGGACTGCGGGGTGCTATACGCCATCCACCCGACTTCTCCCCGTAGATATAAATCTACTTACCTGAATCCTGCGTGTCGGTGTCGGTGTCGCCTTCATCTTCTGCATCACCTCGGATCGTCGTGGGGGTACCTACACATATGACACGTATCGCATCACATTAAACTAAATCGTAACTTAAAACGACACGCGAAAACCAACATTTTACGCTAAATGGCCTATAGGTTAGAACCTATGGTTAGCCTTCGCAAAACAACACGAAATCACTCGATATAGACGTACAAACGTCACACGATCGAGATAACGCACAAATACCAAAATCTGGAAATCAAAATACGCAAACCCAATACTAAATATAAAGCAGCAACCCAAGAAAACGATCCCAGATTTCGTCTCAGGTGAAAACAAAGCGAGCAAACAAGCCTAGAGTGATGTACAGGGTGCATGTGAGCTATGGAGGAAGCCTGGGCACCTGAGCCACCAAAGTGGCCGAGCCCCCTATAGGGTAAAACCGGCCTGGCCGGCCATGAAGGGTTCAGAGGGTTCGTCTGCCTAGGGTGGTCTCCTGGTGGTCTAACTAGGCTCCTGGTGTTGTTTATTTTCCTTGTAATGACCCCGGATCACTCCAGATTCACCTGCACGCCATATACCCTCGCAAACCGACATGAAACTGTTCTGTTTTGGGTTCCAGGTTTGTAATGTGTCGGATCTGGGTTAGATCTAGGGTTAACTGGTTTCAACAGCCCCTAATTAGGCTATACTAACATTCAAAACCAACACTTGGTCAAGTATCACTCAAATTTGCCTAAACTAGCACTAATCTACATACTATACTAAATTTCTGCTAAACAACCAGAACTTGACAAGAAAGGAGTGGGGTTGTGAGATTATACCTCAAGAGGGTCCTAGGAGGAAGGAGAAAGGAAGGAGGACGAAGGAGGAAGGGTTGCTGCTGCTGTGGAGCTGATCCTTGTGCTCCAGACGATGCTGCAGTAGCTGATACTGATGTTGTTTCCTGGGCTAAAACTGCTTCTGTTGTTTTATTTTTTTGTGTAGTGTTGTGGCAATGGTTGTGGTGGTGCGGTGGTGTTGTTTTGTGTTGCTAAGGCTGCTGAGTTGAGGGTTGATGAGGGTGTAGAGTTGTTTTAAATAGAGTTGCTGCTGATGTTGCTCAGGCTGTTGCTGCTGGTAATATTTTTGGGGGTGTTGTTGCTGTTGCCTTGGCTGCTGCTGCTGCTTGGAATTTGTTTTGTGGCTGAAGTTGCAGCAGCAGGAGTTTTGTGGCTATGGTAGGGTATGGTGTTGTGTGGGGTGGAGTATGATGGGGGTGTGGTGTGGTTTTGAATGGAGTTGTTGCTGCTGTGGCTGTTTTTCACAGCAGCAGCTGATGTAGCTGCTGAAAGTGGCCGATGTAGCTGCTGATGTGAGGGATTTGGGGCTGATGTGTTGGTATTGGGGGCTGAAGTGTTAGTATTGGGGGCTGAAGTGTTGAGGGTAGGCTGATGTTTTACATCAGCTGCTGTTGCAGCTCATGATGGTGCTGCTGTAATGGTTTCTGGGTTGAAACTGCTGCTTGAAATCTGTTGTTTTCTTTTGTGGTGGTTGTTGTTGTGTTTTTTGGTGTTGTGTTGCTAATGATGGTGCTACTGCTGATGCAGCTGTTGTATTTGTGGCTGAGCTTTGGTGGCTGAAGTGTTGGGCTGATTTGTGTGTGTAGGTGTGAGAGAGTGATGTGAGAAAAGATGTGATCAATGAGAGGGAGTGATATGAGTGAGAGGGGGTGTGAAAGAGCACACAAAGGATAATGAAGAATGAGATGGATCATGGCACACCCTAGCCACCTCTCTCTCTCTCTTATAATAATGTTAGCACACATAAGCCATCATGGCTCCCCCTCTCTCCTACACAAGCCAACCCCAACCTAATCACCTTTAGACAAAGCTAACAACCCTCAAATAACCCCACTAACCTAACCAATTGGTTCAACCCACCATGGTCATCTAAACATGGTTCAACCCTAGGCCACCATGAATCCAAAACATGAAGCAAGTATGACAAGTGTAGAAAATGTTATGTGCACATTTTTGCACAAAAAGCCAAAAAAATCCAATTAGCGATTTTTAATCGCGGTTAACACCAAAATAGCATTTGATCTATCATAAACACTTAAAAATGTCATATTTCCACAAAATACCCTACCTTAGAATTTCCAAAATTTTCCTCCGAAATTTTCACCATTTATCGGTAATTAATTATACCGACTATTAAAATATTCATTAAAAAATTAATATTAAATTATGAAAATTCCCAAAAATAATATTTTATTTTTTTGAAATGTTACAGTCACGTACGATAAAATATATAATACAACATCCTCTAATCAAGAGTATGGATCAATCATCATATATATGTCTCGTACGGTAAAATCCATCATACGGCATCCCAAATCGGGGTACGGGTCAATTATCACATATATCTCATATTATTCATATGGTATCATCATCATAATATCCTGAATCAGGAGTACTGTTCTATAGTCTAGTACATATCAATACCATCAAACATATATCCGCCGGTGAATAAAATCACATCGCCCAACGATCTGCTATAATACCCTGTCGTATCTCATATCACAACCCAAACACATATCATAATCTCACGGCATCATGCCCGATCATATCGGCTCATCTCCAAGTATCATATACTATCCTCATCACCCGTGTATACGTACATGTGTGTGTGTGTGTGTGTATATATATATATATATATATATATATGCACCAACGCATCCACACACACACACAGACACACACACACATACATATAAACATATACACCCAATACCATATCACGTGCGTACAAGTGTGTGTGTGTGTCAACATTACTCTAGGGTTCGCGACTATGAAACTAACTAAAACACTTTCTTCAAATTTCGCTAACACTGACCAATGATCTCCTAAAGCTTTCCTTGCTAATTATGCGCGTCTCACAATACACACACACACACACACACACACACACACACACACACATATATATTCACATGCTATATTACAAAACTACGGGGGTGCTATACGCCATCCACCCGATCTCCCCCATAGATATATATCTACTCACCTGGACGCCTCGGCTAATCTGATTCGATTTCAGCTCTGTCATTTCCGCGCCACATCCGACGCCTCTGCACCCGATCCTAGAAACGTGCACAAGAAAAAAGAGAATAAATATATATATATTCGCGGACACAAACAAATACAAGTCAATCAATGCGTGCTAATTAAACGCGCACACACTTGGTGCACAAACGTGCTCGCGACAACGCCAAAAACTACAACTAGGGTCGCTATACGTGACCACAACCATGTCTAAAACCCAATCGCACATTCACAACGCATTAAATATCTTAGTGAATAGGTTAGAAATCAACAAAACCACAACTTAGTTAAAATCGATTTAATTCCGAAAACCTAGTAAGCATCCATTTACCGTTTTCGTGCAAATCTAGATGTTTTAACAAACTAGTGGCCACAATACTCACTAGACATCTTAATTAAGCCACTCAAACCCTAATTAAATTTAGTTTCATCAAATTACACATTAATTAAAAAACCTAGTTTGCAAAGTTATATAATTAGGACAAATTAAATGTAACAATTAACAAATTAGCAACTGGACTGGGTTTTACATGTCTTAAAGTGTTAAACTACACATTCAAACCATGATCAATTTATAAAAACCATAATTTGATCCCAACCCTATTCTAGAAATTTCAAGTTAGATCTTAGAACCACAATTAAACATCAAAATTAGCTAAATTGAAGTGATTAAATATCAAGTAAACATTGGGTTAAGATTATACCTAAAAATCATTTGGAATGAGATCCACACCTGCAAAACATAGCCTCCAAAATGCTAACTTTGCTCCAAGATCCATGCTAGATGGGCCAAGGAATAATGGGTAAGGAATGGATTTGGAGTTTGTGGGATTTTCTTTTGATTTTTTTGAAGATTTTTGAAGTGGAAAGAAGTGAGAAAATTTGGGGCAGCCAAGGGGGAAGGCTCGGCCGGTAGCCTTAAGGGGAGAGAAAGAGTGAAATGTGTGTGTGTGGATGTTAGCCAAGTCAAAGAAAGCCATACCTCAATTAATCTTTAACCCATTTTATTCCCTTCAAATTATATTATTTTTTATGAGGTAAAGAAGTGAAAATGAGATGAAGACTTAGGGGGCTGCATGAGGAAGCTCGGCCAGCAGCCTAGAGGGAAGGAGAGAAGGTGTGGGTGTGTTTGTGAAGTCATGAAAAAGTCCATAACTCCATTATCTAACACCATACTTCATTGTTTAATATTTTCTTTTTATTGCTTTTTTAAAACTCTACTTCTAAAATTTCTAGAACCATGTTGAAAATTTCATTTAAATTCAAAAACAACCTGTTACCCTTTGGTTTAATATGTCATGATGCACAAAGCTTGTATTAACCCATTCCAATTTGTAATTTTCACTAATTAAATGTATTAGTGAAAGCTTAAAATAATATTAAAACAATTAATTACGGAAAATATTTTAGTAAACTAGAAATTTACAAGTGACCAATTAAATACCAAATACCAGCAATTATATAGCTAAAATAGGTATATTTAAGTTTATGTGGAAAAATAAGTATTTTCTGGTTTTTACGGAAAACACCAGTTATTTTACCGATTATCGGAAATTTCACCTAAACGATTTTCAAAACGTTACAACCTAATTCAAGTAAGCCAAAAACCCAGAAATCGAAACCTTTTTAGGGGGAAAATAATGGAGGTGCAGTTTTGAAATAAGGTTTACTGAAATCAAATTTATTCTTATATATACATATATAGTAATATATGAAAACGCTATATTTGTATCCAACTTGAAAACCCTTTTTGTCGTTTGAAATTCGGACAGCACCTCCTTTGTAATTTTTAACCCAAAAACGAATACAAGTAATAATATATAAGGCATCCCTAAGCGGGAGCTAGCTCTTCGCCAATTGGTGGAAACAACCACGCAAGATAAAATAAATATACAACGCCGAAGGGCGAGAATCAAAACTCAGAAAGAAAGCGAGAAAACTAAGCATCATAAAGAAAACCAGAAACAATAATAAAATACATGAGCGCGACTCTAAGGCCGAAAGAATATACAAACTATAGTTATCTAAGTCTACTAAAAATACAAATCTAGTTGATAGAGCTTTAAATTGGATACAACTGAAATAAATAAAGTACAATAGTGGTCACGATGCAAGTGAACCCACCTACCAAAGCAATCACCCGGAAGGAAGTGGTGTGCCAGCGAAGCCGCTAAGAAACCTGTACGGTTAAACCTGCAAGAAACTGTGGTACAACGGGGTTGGGTCGCCAACTTGTGAGTAGAAAACATCACCGAGTAGAAATCGCATGTATGACGATCTCCTAGGTCATACAGTAACATACTCAATTATAACACTGAAACATCTAGTAGTGGTAAGGGTAATAATCTAAGCATAAGTGTAATACCAAGTACTCGTGTCAGTGCCTCAAGTAGCAACATGTCATATATATGATGTATGAATGCATCAAGAATGAAACCAGAATATATCTGTATGAGAAAGCTGTATTCTTATCTCAATAAGATTTTAGTATAAAAACTGGAGTATCATCAATGAAATCGACAGAAATCTGTGTCAAATATCGACACAAAATCCTCAAATCCCGGGCTCCGTCAGTCCGGATCGGCCCATATAATCCAATCTCACGACTATGGTCGGTATCCTCCGGATATCCGCCGCGCCAAATATCACTGGTAGATAATCTGCCCCTGCCAGGCTCATCGTCTACAACTCGAGCTTCTTACCCCGGGGTACCTTACCAGGTCCACCATGTACCCGAATCGGTTCATCCTACTTCTCAAATCAGGTCTCGAAAACCAACCCAATCAGGAAAACTCATGATGGACTCCATATACATCATATCACGAGAAAACCGCAACTTGTATTTTTAAAATGATAATGAGTTTATAAAATTCTTGCGGTTTTCCCCCAAATCCAGAAATCTCATGGAAAATCCGAAATCCCAAATCAAGAGTCAATAAATAGTGAATATCGGCATAAAGCCCCACAATTTTGCACAGCAGAATGAATATATAATGCATGGGGTATCTAAGTAAGTAATGCAATATCTAAACTAGCATATGAGAGTAAGCATACTAGGAATATGTTGAAACTACCAGCTAGCAGGTTATACCAATGAATTAACGTTTTCTAAAGTGTACGTGACATGGCAATTACCGATGATGATGTGTGTGGGCCGGCAAGTAAGTGTACGTGTAACATGCGCATCATCGGTAATGGTGCAGGTGTCCTAGAAAGCGAGATCATAACAGCTAGTAAAAACACAATTTAATCTAATATGCAATGAAAACAACATGAAAATAACGGAAAAATGAATAGTAAGTGCAAAATTAAAAAGTATACATATCTGTGTACGAGTCATACGGTTTTTGTGTTTTGAAATAGTACGAATCGTGGTTTTTAGAAAAGTATGGGCTGCGATGTTTTGAGAAAAGATATGTCCTTTGAAAAGTTCCGTAGCATCCCTCAGGTTGTCCTTTGAAAATACTCACGATTCGTTAGTTTTGAAAATAGGTATGACTCAAACCTAGTCTAACATCTACCTAAACAACTAAAAGACTAATTAAGAAACTAGTCGGAAGAATAATAAAATCTAAATATATTCCGAGTCGATATACCTAGTAGTCGGTGATCCAGCCTCATAGCGTTACGTTCTGTATAATACATAGTACGGCATCCTCGAGTCAAGAGTGCAGATCAATCATCATATTTATATCTCGTACGGTAAAATCCATTGTATGGTATCCCCAAAATCGAGGGTACGGGTCAAATATCATATATACATCATCATTCGTACGGTATCATCCTCGTACAATATCATGATCAGGGGTATGGATCTAAGGCCTCGTACATGCTAATATCATCAATTCACATATTGTCGTATATATGAATACATATCGCCCAACGATCCATTATAATATCATATCATATACCATATCACGACTCAATCACATACCAAAATCTCATGGCATTATGCCTGATCATATCGACTCATCTCCACATATCATATGCTATCCTCATCACCCGTGTATATGTGTGTATATATACACATACTCACATACATATATATACACACACATACACCCAAAAATCAAGTGTGTGTGTGTGTGCGCGCGCGTGTGTGTGGCTACGTATAACCTGCGATTCGCCACCAAGGTAATCGTCCTATGGATAGGTCTTCCTAGATCAACCTAATCTAACCTAAGGTCTTCTAAATACCCTATTCGCTAAGTATCCAAATATCGCATCCAAACTTACTAATATAGTAATACCCTATTCTACTGTTGCGGGGTGCTATACGCCATCCGCCCGACTTCCCCATAAATATATATCTACTCATCTTGATCCTTGCTTACATAAGTCAATGACGCCACGCTCTCCCTTGTCGTCCCGAAGTCCACGCGGAGGTACCTACATATCACAACATATCGTAACACATCAAATATCTGATTCAAAAACCAACGCGACACGCGAGGTGCCTATAGGTTAGAACTTATAGCCTACGCATGCTTTCATCATAAAACCCTCATCGTTGACGTACAAACGTCCAACGACCAAATCCACATTCAAATACCAAAAACCAAGTCTTTGAAATTAGAAAACATAATTAAAACCAACACTAAATGCTCCCAGATTTTGCCTCAGGTATTTTAGGATTAAACAAACAATACAGGGGGCTAGGGTATAAGGATTAGGAGCTACTGGCAAAGACCCATCATCATACTACCAAAATGACCCGGCGAGAACTCCAAATTTCTCGGTGTCGCCGGTCCAAGTGAGGAGATTTGGTCTCGTTTTCTCGTGGTGGTGTCCTAGGGTTCTAATTAGGTTAATGTATATGTTTGATTATCATATAACTAAACCAGGTTGCTCCAGATTCCCTGTAGTCCTCACAATTTAAAGAAACCGACATCGGAAAATCTAAGGTTCAAGTTTGAGGTTTTGGTCTCAGGTTTAACTCAAAAATACCAACACTACAAGGGTTTAGTCACTATTTAATCCTCGATTTCACCATCACACATCAAGAATCACCTAACCCTCAACTAGGAATTTTCTAACCTCACTTAACCTTACTTGTTTATCTTTGAACTAAATTAGAACATAAGGGGAAACTAAAACAACACTAAAGGTCTAGGAATATATCTCATTTAGCAACTTAAGAATTTTCTTGAGTTGCTCAAAGTCTTCAAAATCTTAGCTTGATATCACCATGGTATTTGTAGTGGTGTTGTGAACAATTTTTGTGAAGGGGTATAAGATTTTTGGCTTGGTTTTGGGGGTGCATTGAGGTGGTAGAAGAGGTGGAGGGTGAGGAGATGAAGGAGGAGAAGAATGGTGAAGAGAAAATGAAGAAGTGAAGAAGGGGAACCATGAGGGTGTGTAGAAGTTTCCTTCTCTCTCACATGCCCCATGATACTTGTCCCATCAAGTCACTCTCATCTCATTTCTTTTCTTTTTCCCTTTTTCTAAAAATCAAGTGCAAAACCAAGTTTAAATGTAATGAAACATAGCCATGGTTCAATAAAATGTGACAAGTCTTTTTGCAACATATCATGGTGCATGCCATGCACATAAGTATGATTAGTAAATGATTAGTGAATAATTATCAAGTTTAGAAATAAACTCGTATACAAATAATTGTATAATTAATTATAAAATACCCAAATCAACTTAACACCTTCAAAATCAATAATTATATAAATTTCCAAATATTTTCTAATATTTATAAAATTTACTATTTTAATTATTTAATTTCCCAAAAATGACATTTTATTTTCTGAAATGTTTCAATCTTCCCCCTTAAATAAATTCGGTCCCCGAATTTAAATTTAAACTCCCCCAAATACTTAAAACATTTCAGCAAAACAATCACGTCGTCGGGGCTCTGAAATCACGAATACATAAAACGTACCATAGCGCAGTGCATGCGCAATGAAAACGAGTATAAAGCTCAAAATCAAAACTCCGTCAAACGCCAAAGGAAAGTGGATGCAAAATCCTTTTCAAATTGTCGTGCGATGCGCGTATCATGGCACAAGTAGCAGACGTTCATTATAAGGAAAATAGTTATACATATACACATATCTTTTGTTTAACATATACATCCCGCCCCTGAAAAATGATTTAGAAAGTTTTTTTTTGTAAAGTTTCGTGTCATCATAGACACGTAGGAAAATATCGAGACTATAGTTCATTTTTTTTTTGAAAAAAATCCCTTCCGTAAATATTGATGCATGCAAAATATCCAGGTATTGTCCTCAGACTAGTCCTGTTTGGTTACTAAACCATATAGTATATAAGTCATGAAAATATGATGCTTGAAATGGAACCAATCTCAATAGAGTATAAAAATGCCACATGCGACTGGTGCACACGGAAATCGAAATCAAATACAGGTGCCATACATGTGCACAGAAACAAAATCTAAGTACAACTGGTGTGCACGAAAACATATGTCGAGGGCAACAGGTGTGCACGACAACAATATCAGGAGCATCTAATATGCACGAAAAATCTCGATTTAGTGCATCTGGTGTGCACAAAATCGTATCAAGTGTGCCAAGTGTGCGCAAGAATCTCAATCGAGTACACAAGGTGCACGAAAACGAACATCGAGTATCAAAATTGAAATCAACGGTATATGACATACACCAAATCAAATCAAGTATACCGTGGTATATAAACTCACAAGCATGTGCATCTGCGTGTACAAAATCATACCAATACTGAAAACTCGTGTAACTATACCAAATGTAACAAGTCAATTCATGTGCACACTGTGTGCATAAAATCAAAATCAAGTGCAATGAATATACATGAAAACAAATCAATATCTCATAATGTATAAAAACCAAAATCAAGTGCAATGGGTATGCACAAAACGAACATCTGTACACTGATATATGGAACACGAATCGAGTGCAACCATGGTGCACATAGATTCCAATCAAGAAACTGATCATCAGAATACCGAAATAAAACGATGAAAATGCGATCTCTAAATCGCCAAGACGCAATATAATAACAGTCGTCGAGGTGCATCCAAGGCTGGCAGAGAAAGAATATCGACTTGTCTCTTGTTCACGGTCTGGCGCCTTCTCTGTAGATCTTCTGACCAATTAACATGGTCACTCGTAACATATCTCATCAACGATGGCAAACTCTGGCCCACTGAGTGTGCATGATACGACTGATCCTGGGTCCAAGTCTTCTCGTATAGTATTCCAGAAAGATTCTGTCGGAGTCTCTCCCAAATCTCGTCTCTGCCGAACTGCCCGGAAGTTATCACTCTTTACTTAATCCATTTCTTGTTCCGGAACAGCTGCATACTCATCATGACCTTTCTCTGGAAGTACGTCCGCATCCAACTCCTCTGCACGCGTAACAAGTCTCTGATATCAACGGAGTGGAACGTCATTTCGTCAAGATCTTGTATGAACCTCTTACTCCGCTTCCTTTCGGCATAGTCCAATTCGGAATTTTCTCCTCGTAGCTGTGTGGAGTACGCTCCAATTGACTATAGTCATATTTGGAGTCTCTTTCGAAACTACAGACATGGCATCTCTAATATCCTGTAGCAGGCATCTGGCCAATTACATTCTTGGGGACTCGTCCAAATCATCGAAGTGATGCGCTTACGCTCGTCCTTTCTCGATCGACTCACAACACGCCTGTGTGAGGTCCTTTTCTAGCTGAAGTTAGTCATTTGATGGCCTCGCATTGAAGCATCCAAACGAACAAAAGATCCTAGTCTTATCCAAGGGTGACTAGCGATCTTCTATCACATTTTTTAGTGTAATCTCATGCTGTAATAGCTTTCAAAGTCTGGGGCGATATCTTGTCAATCGCAACCACAGCTGGCCCATCCGTCTGCACGATAGACAATGCCTCAATCATCAAGAATAGACGGTTCATTAACAGTCTTCACATTCTAGCTGGCCTCTAGCGGTGGCCCAATCATCTGGTGTAGATCTGCTCTTGCGTCAACAAGAAATCTTAGCAAAACAACGCATCGAAACGCTCACATCAACGGAAAACATAGTAAAACGATATATCAATGTAATCGTGTGTCACCGGAATTGCACCCTGGTCAGTCTTCGTTCATGACGAGCTCGTGCTGACCGCACCTCTAGCCGCAGCTTTCTCTACTCATGTAGCCATGGTAACAGAAACCACAATCAAATATCGATGAGGATAGCTTATAGGAACGAATAGAATACGGTGCAAAGAAATGTATATCCTAAGGCTTCTTAAGTGGAGCAGCGTATCGTAAGTATGCCGCGGAATATACACACGGTACGTCACTCTACTTAAGTCACCTACTCCATCAACCAAGGTCAACCTACGCAACGAAAGTTCGGGTCTAATATCCCCTCGGCCAAGTCTAGGTTCCGAATATAAATATACGCCCTAGACTCCGCATAGTCAAACCTAGATTCGAACTAAGGTTAAACCTAACGCTCTGATACCAACTTTGTCACGATCCGGAAAAGGCACGTGACTGGAACTTGAATCATGTGAAGTCTATAAGACCCCACCTAATTCAAGTAAGCCAAAAGCCCAGAAATCTAAACCTTTTTAAGGAAAAATAATGGAGGTGCGGCTTTGAAATAAGCTTTATTGAAATCAAACTTATTCTTATATATACATATGTAGTAATATATGAAAACGCTATATTTGTATCTAACTTGAAAACCCTTTTTGTCGTTTGAAATTAGGGCAGCACCTCCTTTGTAATTTTTAACCCAAAAACGAATACAAGCAATAATATATAAAGCATCCCCAACGGGAGCTAGCTCTTCGCCAATTGGCGGAAAAAACCACGCAAGATAAAATAAATATACAGCGCCGAAGGGCGAGGATCAAAACTCAGAAAGAAAGCGAGAAAACTAAGCATCATAAAGAAAACCAGAAACGATAATAAAATACATGAGCGCGACTCTAAGGCTGAAAGAATATACAAACTATGGTTATCTAAGTCTACTAAAAATATAAGTCTGATTGATGGAGCTTTAAACTAGATACAACTGAAATAAATAAAGTACAATGGTGGTCACGATGCAAGTGAACCGACCTACCAAAGAAATCACTCGGGAGGAAGTGGTGTGCCAACGAAGCCGCTAAGGAACATGTACGGCTAAACCTGTAAGAAACTGTGGCACAACGGGGGTGAGTTGCCAACTCATGAGTAGAAGACATCACCGAGTAGAAATCGCATATATGTCGATCTCCTAGGTCATACAGTAACATACTCAATTATAACACTGCAACATCTAGTAGTGGCAAGGGTAATAATCTAAGCATAAGTGTAATACCAAGTACTCGTGTCAGTATCTCAAGTAGCAACATGTCATATATATGATGTATGAATGCATCAAGAATGAAACCAGAATATATCTGTATGAGAAAGCTGTATTCTTATCTCAGTAAGATTTTAGTATAAAAACTGGAGTATCATCAATGAAATCGACAGAAATCTGTGTCAAACATCGACACAAAATCCTCAAATCCCGGGCTCCGTCAGTCCGGATCGGCCCATATCATCCAATCACATGACTACGGTCGGTATCCTCCAGATATCCGTCGCGCCAAATATCACCGGTAGGTAGTTTGCCCCTGCCAGGCTCATCATCTACAACTCGAGCTTCTTGCCCCGGGGTACCTTACCGGGTCCACCATATATCCGAAATGGTTTATCCTACTCCTCGAATCGGGTCTCGAAAACCAACTCAATCGGGAAAACTCATGGTGGACGCCATATACATCATATCACGAGAAAACCGCAACTTTCATTTTTAAAATGATAATGAGTTTATAAAATTCTTGCGGTTTTCCTCCAAATCTAGAAATCTTATGGAAAATCCGAAATCCCAAATCAAGAGTCAATAAACAGTGAATATCGGTATAAAGCCCCATAATTTTGTATAGCAGAATGAATATATAATGCATGGGGTATCTAAGTAAGTAATGCAATATCTAACTAGCATATGAGAGTAAGCATATTAGGAATATGTTGAAACTACCAGGTAGCAGGTTACACCAATGAATTAAAGTTTTATAAAGTGTACGTGACATGGCAATTACCGATAATGATGTGTGTGAGCCGGTAAGCAAGTGTACGTGTAACATGCGCATCATCAGTAATGGTGCAGGTGTCCTAGAAAGCGAGATCATAACAGCTAGTAAAAACACAATTTAATCTAATATGCAATGAAAACAACATGAAAATAACGGAAAAATGAATAGTAAGTGCAACATTAAAAAGTATATATATCTCTGTATGAGTCATACGGTTTTTGTGTTTTGAAATAGCAGGAATCGTGGTTTTTAGAAAAGGAGGGCTGCGGTGTTTTGAGAAAAGATATGTCCTTTGAAAAGTTCCATAGCATCCCTCAGGTTGTCCTTTGAAAATACTCACGATTCGTTAGTTTTGAAAATAGGTATGACTCGAACCTAGTCTAACATCTACCTCAAAAACTAAAAGACTAACTAAGAAACTAGTCGGAAGGATAAGAAAATCTAAATATATCCCGAGTAGATATACCTAGTAGTCGGCGATCCAGCCTCATAGCGTTACGTACTATATAATATATAGTACGGCGTCCTCGAGTCAAGAGTGCGGATCAATCATCATATTTATATCTCGTACGGTAAAATCTATCGTACGACATCCCCAAAATCGAGGGTACGGGTCAAATATCATATATACATCATCATTCCTACGGTATCATCCTCGTACAATATCATGATCAGGGGTACGGATCTAAGGTCTCGTACATGCTAATATCATCAGTTCACATATTATCGTATGTATGAATATATATCGCCCAGCGATCCATTATAATATCATATCATATACCATACCACGACTCAATCACATACCAAAATCTCACGGCATCATACCCGATCATATCGACTCATCTCCACATATCACATGTTATCCTCATCATCCGTGTATATGTATACACACACACACACACACACACACACACACACACACATACTCACATACACACACACACACCCCCAAAAATCAAGTGTGTGCGTGCGTGCGTGCGTGTGTGGCTACGAGGATTCGCCACCAAGGTAATCATCCTATGGATAGGTCTTCCTAGATCAACCTAATCTAACCTAAGGTCTTCTAAATACCCTATTCGCTAAGTATCCAAATATCGCATCCAAACTTACTAATATAGTAATACCATATTCTACTGTTGCGGGGGTGCTATACGCCATCCACCCGACTTCCCCCATAAATGACGCCACGCTCTCCCTTTTCGTCCCGAAGTCCACGTGGAGGTACCTACATATCACAACATGTCGTAACACATCAAATATCCGATTCAAAAACCAACACGACACGCGAGGTGACTATAGGTTAGAACCTATAGCCTGCGCATACGAAAACAATCATAAAACCCTCGTCGTTGATGAACAAACGTCCAATGACCAAATCCACATTTAAATACCAAAAACCAAGTCTTTGAAATCGGAAAACATAATTAAAACCAACACTAAATGCTCCTAAATTTTGCCTTGGGTATTTTGGGATTAAACAAACAATACAAGGGGCTAGGGTATAAGGATTAGGAGCTACTGGCAAAGACCTATCATCATACTACCAAAATGACCCGGCGAGAACTCCAAATTTCCCGGTGTCGCCAGTATAAGTGAGGAGATTTGGTCTCGTTTTCTCGTGGTGGTGTCCTAGGGTTCTAATTAGGTTAATGTATATGTTTGATTATCATATAACTAAACCAGGTTGCTCCAGATTCCCTGTAGTCCTCACAATTTAAAGAAACCGACATCGGAAAATCTAAGGTTTAAGTTCGGGGTTTTGGTCTCAGGTTTAACTCAAAAATACCAACACTACAAGGGTTTAGTCACTATTTAATTCTCAATTTCACCATCACACATCAAGAATCACCTAACCCTCAACTAGGAATTTCCTAACCTCACTTAACCTTACTTGTTTAACTTTGAACTAAATTAGAACATAAGGGGAAACTAAAACAATACTAAAGGTCTAGGAATATATCTCATTTGGCAACTCAAGAATTTTCTTGAGTTGCTCAAAGTCTTCAAAATCTTAGCTTGATATCACCATGGTCTTTGTAGTGGGGCTGTGAACAAATTTTGTGAAAGGGTATAAGGTTTTTGGCTTGGTTTTGGGGGTGGCTTGAGGTGGTAGAAGAGGTGGAAGGTGAGGAGATGAAGAAAGAGAAGAATGGTGAAGAAGTGAAGAAGAGAAACCATGAGGGTGTGTAGAAGTTTCCTTCACTCTCTCCCTCTCTCTCTCTCTCGCATGCCCCATGATACTTGTCCCATCAAGTCACTCTCAACTCATTTCTTTTCTTTTTCCCTTTTTCTAAAAATCAAGGCAAAACCAAGTTTAAATGTAATGAAATATAGCCATGGTTCAATAAAATGTAACAAGTGTTTTTGCAACATATCATGCTGCATGCCATGCACACAAGTATGATTAGTGCATGATTAGTGAATAATTATCAAGTTTAGAAATAAAATCGTATACAAATAATTGTATAATTAATTATAAAATACCCAAGTCAACTTAACACCTTCAAAATCAATAATTATATAAATTTCCAAATATTTTCTAATATTTATAAAATTTACTATTTTAATTATTTAATTTCCCAAAAATGACCTTTTATTTTCTGAAATGTTATAGAGAAACTACTGATAACACTTACCAGTAAATCTCATCAGCTCTGGCCAGGGACTTGCTGTTATAGCCAATCGAGTATAGCGTAACATCAACTCCCAATACCGGGAGAGACGAAACCCCTCCTATCGCTCACTGCCTCTATGTGACTCGGGACTGTACCCAAAATCCACCTGTTTGTATGACTACTTTGAGCCGTGGTAGGGAGGAAATCAAAGCACAGTGGAAACCACACAAGACACTATGACGATCTTGGGTGTACAGACTAACCTGTACAAGTGTCACCAGAGAACTGCTATCTGACGATAGGTATGGTACCATCTAGGAGTTCTCGGCGAGTCATGTTCGGTGTACCCATTCTTAATGAGCACCCGTGCACAATCTTTGATGTCAAACACCAATGGTTGTGGGATCAACCATCGCCCTATACAGGATCAAGAAATGTACACACTAGTCTACTCTGGAATATCGACGCCATGTCTCAATATTCTCTCGACTAGGAACTGTTAAAGGATGTGCTTGCGGACTACACAAGCCCCTCTAGTATGATTTGCATCATAGTCCTGGTAGTCAAGCCTACATCCTAAGGTCTTTATCAACATGTATCAGAGAGACAGTATAATAATACAAGTATACATGTTAAGATAAAGAGCTACCAGATATCATACTATCATGTCGAGCAAGAAATTCCTCTATATATATGTCCAAGCATCCACTATATCATACAATAATGGCTTCTAGGGCATACATATTCCTAACAATCTCCCACTTACACTAAAGTCAGTTGTTGAACTATAGCATACCCAACATCCCAAAAAGTCTCTCAAACGACGTCTGGGGGAGGGCCTTCGTGAGTGAATCCGCCGTGTTTTCCTTCGTATCTACTCTCCCGACCTCGATCTCCCGGAGATCAACTATCTCCTGGATCAGGTAATACCGCCTCAGAATATGTCTAGATCGCTGATGGGACCGGGGTTCCTTGGCCAAAGCCACAACTCTATTGTTATCGCAATACAAAGGGTATTGGATCCTCAATGGATAGAACCACACCAAGTTCAGCAATGAACTTCTTCATCCAGACAGCCTCTTTGGCAGCGATGTATTCAGCCTCCATCATCGAGTCTGCAACGGTATCTTGCTTGGAACTCTTCCAACCTACCGCCCCTCCATTGAGGGTGAAGACAAAACCCAAGACAAACCTACTGCCGTCCTTATCACTCTGGAAGCTCGAATCGGTAAAGGACTCCACTTGGAGTTCTCCATTACCATACACCAAGAACATTTCTTTAGTCTTTCTCAAGTACTTAAGAATGTTCTTCACAGCTGTCCAGTGCTTCTTCCCTAGGTCTGATTGATACCTACTTACCACACGAAGTACGTAAGCTATATTCGGTCTGGTGCATAACATCGCATACATGATAGACCCAACTGCAGAAACATAGGGTATCATGTTCATGCGAGTCCTCTCCAAATCAGTCTTGGGAACATATCTTTGGAGAGAGTGATTTCTGAGCAAGCGGGTAAATTACCACGCTTAGAATCTTTCATACTAAACCTCTTTAGTATGGTGTCTATGTATCTCGATTGGGGCAATCCCAACATCCTTTTAGATCTATCCTTATAAATCTTTATCTCCAGAATGCAGGAGGCATCATCCAGATCTTTCATGGAGAACTTTTGTTATAGGAAGAGTTTGACCGAATGCAGCATAGGAACATCATTTCCTATCAAGAGTATGTCATCCACGTACAATACGAGGAAGACAACTTTACTCTCTATAACCTTTTTATATATACAAGGTTCATCTACATTTTTGATGAAGTCAAACTCTTTGACTGCTACATCAAAATAGACGTTCCAGCTCCGTGATGCCTACTTTAATCCATAAATTGATTTAAGCAGCCTACACACCTTTCCGCTGCTCCCACTGTCGACGAAGCCCTCTGGCTGTGTCATATACATGCTCTCTTCTAAATCACCATTTAGAAAAGCGGTCTTGACATCCATCTGCCAGATTTCATAGTCATGGTATGCAGCAATGGCAAGTAGGATCCTAATGGACTTAAGCATAGCCATTGGAGAAAAGGTCTCATCATAGTAGACACCTGGTCGTTGACGAAAACCTTTTGCTACAAGTCTAGTTTTGAAGGTCTCAACCTATCCATTTACACCAAGTTTCTTCTTGAAGATCCACTTGCTACCAATGGGTTTTACCCCTTCAGGAGCAACTTCCAAAGTCTATACTTTGTTGGTATATATGGATTCCATCTCAGATCGCATAGCATCCAGCCATTTCACAGAGTCCCCACTTGTGATGGTCTGCTCGAAACTAGTTGGGTCAGCATCTTCCATGATGCAATCCTCACTCCCACCGTCTATAAGAAAACCATAGTATCTCTCAGGTGGATAAGGAACCCTACTAGATCTGCGGAATGGCTAAAGTTCATCAGGGTCTATTGAATCCTCCGGTTCTACCAAATCATTAGTTGTAGTTTGTCTAGCTAGAACTTCTTCCAGCTCCACCTCATTACCACTAATTTCTTTCATAAGAAATTCCTTTTCTTAAAAGGTGGCATATTGAGAAACAAACACTTTTTGTTCCTCACTGTGGTAGAAGATATATCCATAAGAATTCTTTGGATATCCCATAAACTTGCAAAGAACTGATCGTGTTTTGAGTTTGTCCGGATTCTGTTTTTAACATAGGCCGGATAACCCCATATCTTAACTCATTTAAGAGATGGTCTCTTCCCATACCATATCTCATATGGAGTGGTAGGCATGGATTTGGTCAGAACCCTATTCAATAGGTATGCAGTTGTCTCAAGTGCATAACCCCAAAAGGAAATAGGTAACTCAGCAATACTCATCATAGAGCGCACCATATCTAATAGGGTGTGATTCCTCCTCTCCAATACTCCATTGTGCTGTAGTGTATACGGAGGAGTAAGCTGAGAGAGAATTCCATTCTCTTTTAGATAATCTCGGAATTCCGTGCTTAAATATTCTCCTTCTCGATCAGATCGAAGAATTTTAATACTTTTACCCATCTGGTTCTCTAATTCGCTCTTATATTTCTTGAATTTCTCAAAAACTTCAGATTTGTGTTTCAACGGGAACATATGTCCGAATCTTAAGAGATCATCGGTGAATGTAATGAATACGAGAAACCATTCCTGGCATATGTAGATATAGGACCGCATACATCACTATGTATCAGTTTCAAGGGTTCAGTAGCTCTTTCTCTGTGTCCTGTAAACGGAGTTTTGGTCATCTTGCCTTTGAGACATGACTGACAAGTTTCATAAGATGTAAATTCGAACGGATTCAAATATCCATCTTTATGCAACTTAGCTAGTCTAGTCGCATTGATATGACCAAGTCTACAATGCCACAAGAAGGCTTCGTTCATTTCCAAACTTTTCCTCTTGTGTGTGTTTTGTATATTCAGAACTGTATTTTGATTTAGAACGTATATACTGTTACACTGTCACGACCCAAAATTCGGCCCGTGACCGGCACTTAACCACGTAACGTTTACAGGCGTAATGCGATTAAGTAAGCCGAAACCCAGAAATCAAAACCGTTAAGGGTAGTGAGTGAAGAAAACATTGGTTTAAAACATTTAGAAATCTCGAGTAAAAATCTTTAAAGTTTAAATTAATTTCTTAAAAATTTCGGCAGCACCTCCTTTGTAAAAACTAGCCCCGAAACGGGTACAAGTATAAGATACAAGTAAGACATCATATGATATAATTAAAACATCCCAAACGGGAGCAATCACGCCCAACGGCGGAAACAACCACCAAAAGATAATATCCGACGCCGTAGCGAAGTAATGAACAATATAGTGAAAAACAGCATGAAAGATAAAACTGCATAAATAAAGTCGGCTCACACGAGCTCGACATCCAGAATACAAAATAATATACCACATCGTCCCCACAACTGGTCTCTAAGTCAATACATGAAATGGTAGATGGAGAGTACTATATACAATAAAGTGTACAATGAAAAGTAAACGGATAACCGCAAAACCAACCAATAAGCAAACCGGCTCACACGCCAACTGTAGCGGTATCCGTAGCAAAGATACAATGATGTAGCCCTGCCGCGACTACTCTAAGGGTCTACCTGCAAAACACTGTGGCACAACGGGGGTGAGTTGCCAACTTGTGATTAGTAAATAACATATACAGGTAATCGCAAGTATGCACATACTGCGATACTCTAACATGTGCAATCTGATAACATCAATATGATAATCTGGGTATGCAATAATCATGCGAGGTACTCTATCAGGTACTATAAATATATGATGCAATGCATATCAATGAATGCCGAGCATGGGATGAAATATCATCTACACGAATCATCATCGTGGAAAAACCCGGTGTCTACCAAATACACCCCAAATCCCAATAACTCAGGCGCCGTCAATCTAATCGGCCATCATATCCTGTAAATCTCATGGAACCTGAGTGCCCAACATCTGCACTGGAAAACATCATGAAATATTCGTGTCCAGCATCGACACACAAATCCTCGTATATCAGGCTCTGTCAGTCCGGATCGGCCCACGGGCTCCGTCTGCGGAATCGGCCCTCGGGCCCCGGTAGTACGGGTCGGCCTAATATCCATCTCTCTACTCTGGTCAATATCCTCCGGATAACTGCCAGGTCCAACCAATCACCGGTATGTAGTAGTCCCTCTGCCAGGCTCACCGTCTACTGCACAGCAAATCCGTTCTCGCCCCGGGGTACCATACCGGGTCCACCATGAACCCGCAAATGGATCATCCAACTTCTCGAATCGGGTTTCTAGCACACGTCTCAGAATCGAGAAAACGCATGGTGGACGCACTGAAATATCATACCAAGAGAACCTCGTTTTCAAAAAAATGCATTCTTTTCTTGAAATTATACCTCGGTTCTCAAATCCAATAAATCACATGAAATCCAAAATTCAATGCGTAAATCCATGCAATATGATGTATGCAACATGAATCCGTAATATGAGCATATCAAGGGAAAGCCGCTCTATTTAAATGAATACAATTTTAAAATATGTCATGCGGTTCCCAATTCCCCAAAATCAAGTCCAACGTCATCAAGGATGCATAACAAGTATGGGTGTATGTAAGCGTGTATGTACAAGTAGGTATGTGCGCAAATATGTATGCATATGCAAGTATGAAGATGCAAGTATGTAAATACGCAAATAGGTATGCATACAAGGGAACAAAAAAATCATGTCTAATCATCAATAATGAGGTAAGCGAAACGATGTATGGTTCATAGCAATTCTATAGTGTGAGTGTCATGGAAATTACTAACGATGTGTGTGTGGCATACAGATAGTGCTCGTGCAAGCATGAACCGTTAGTAACAGTGCTGTGTCTCATAAATACTACGTCCATATGCAACAAGAGAGGGGTATGCAACAATGGTACATATGCACAATCAATATATATGAATATAACATGCGGCTACAATATCCTACCAAGCCCTGACGCATAACGCCATACGGGCGATTTCCCCGTAGATGTTAAATCTACTCACCGGTGATCTCGAGCTAAGTATATCCGACCACCTGCTTCCCCTTCTTCCCGGCGTCCGAAGTCCCCGCCTGCGATCATAGAATTTACACGAAGCAACACACATAAGGTTAAAATCCTGCAAAAACGCAATATTAAGATCATACGAGAAACTAGCGTCGCAAGCTAAACGCGTGTGCATTCGAAACACCGAAACATATGTGCATACGTCTGAAACCACCCTGACACGCTGCGATGCACAGCAAACACCAGACCCAAACCAAGAACATGCGTGTCGCGTAAGTTTAAAAGTGCTAAAAACAACGTAATTGGTTCCAGATTTTGATACAAGTTGAAATAGGAAAAGTTGCATATACCAAAGGTCTTAAATATGTAGCAGACTCCCATGGCCCAAACCCCAACACCCACACACACCATCTGGCCACAAATTGCGGCCAGAACACTTAAAATTGCGGCCTGGGATGGGAAGTGGGGTCTCGTGATTTGTGTGTGTGATCCTAGCCCAGTAACTAAGTCTCGGTATTTGCAACTTTTGCCTGAAGCACTCGGATTAAAAGCAGATCACAAAACTACCCAAAATCTTAACTAAAACGTTAATTAACACTAAATTAAAACAATATGGTATTTTAGTGTAAAATGAAGCAAAGATTTGGGTTAAACGACACTAATAGCACTTGATTAAGTTAATCAAGCCAAAACAACCTTAACTTAACCCAATATTCACTTAAACCACACCATTAGCACTAAAACACTACTTAATACTAAATTAAGCTAATTAAACTACAATTTTAGCAAAAAGATGAGTAGGGTAGGCTTAATACCTCATAATGGTCAAGTAGTGGCACAACTTGCTGGCCTTGCCACCTAGAGCTCAGATTTGGCTCAAGAACCAACAAAGGAGTACATTGAAGTGATAAATGTGAGGTTGGTGTGATAAATGAGGGATTTTAATGGAGAGTTGAGGTTAGAAATGATGAGAAGAAGAAGAGAATGAGGGGGGAGGCTGCAGGAGTTGCTGCTGCTGAGGTGCAAGGAAATGAGAGTGAGAGAGAGAGAGAGCCCCCAAGTCAAAGCCCTCCATGCTCATTAAATGCACCATGCCTCTCTTTTCTTTTCTTTTTCTTATTTTCTTAATTTGATTTGTTTTGTTATGGTTTTAAAAGGATAAGAGGAAATATGAAGAATGTGTCACATTATGTATTAAGTTGTTATGGTTGCTAAGCACCAATTAACCTAGGGTGAAAATTGTGCATGCATGCTATATTAAATTTTGCTTAGGAAAAAAATAGTTAAGAAAATTTGCTAACTAAGTGAACACTAAACTAATTAATAGATAATAAAACACCATTATAAATATTTACATATTTTCACTATTAAAAATTTGATTTATTCCAATTTATGTGGAAATTTAATAATTAGGAGATTTTATGAAAAACACGCATTATCGCTAATTAACACGAAATTAATCTAAACGAATTTCAAAATGTTACATACACAATGTACCAAACCCAATCAACATTTGATTTAGGAAAATATTCATAACATTTTTCTCAAATGCAAAGTTATATCCTTTTCTATGTAATAAAGAAACGGATATGATATTGCACATTATCGACGATACGTAATAGCAGTCGTTCAAAATCAATGTATTACCATTTGATAATACTAGGTGATATTCGCCGACAGTTTCGGCAGCAACAATTGCTCCGTTCCCTACTCTGAGAGACATATCACCATTTCCCAGTTCTCTACTTCTCTTTAACCCTTATAACAAATTATAAACGAAGAATCCTAATCCGGTATCTAATACCCAAGACATAGAGCAGACTGAGAAACAGTTCTCAATAATTAACACACCCGAAGAAGATGCATCAAAATGCTCTTTCTTCGTTCGGGTTGCGTGAGAATCCTGGCATTCCCCTATCCCTTTCTCAGACTTATGACAGTCATATGATAGAGTGGAACCAACGTTCCCCAGCCCAGTATAAGCGGGTTCGGTCAATACATCCATATTATTATCTTGATTAAGGCGTGAGATGGTCGCTACCTGAAGAGAGAGAAGAAAACACTTTAGCGTGCACTCTTGCAAGATTAAACTGGTTATTATCTTATCTAATCAGGATGGCTCCCACTGTTTTTATCAAATCTTCCTTCAAACCGTAAAATGTAAGATTAGCCGGGATTAATTACACCCTACAAGTTCGCTAATCGGTCAGCCAGGCAGGTATTGGTACTCCGAGAGAGTCTCCTCGTGCTTTCGCATGGAACTAATTAAATAACCTCGTTTCCGCATGGGCATAACCCCGTTAACACCTTTCTTAGACACCTACTGGATTAGCTAATTGTAAAGTGGAAAACTCTCCCAGAAGTAACTCTTACTCGTAGTGGGTATCAGGATCCAACTATCATATAGAAGGTATGCAATCTCATTGCAAATTTCAACACTTGAAATTCCCAATATCTGTTTTTACCCCTAGCGACATATGACCTTAACTATGGTCAACAAATCATAAGCGCTAGTCAAGTTCAACCCATCATTTCATGATTGAATTAAACCCATCCGCACGACCCTTAACTATGGTCAACAAGGTTGTACGACTGCCCTAATCCAATCACATCAATATGTGGCAGATAAGCACTAATCAGTTACCGCACACTACGTCTTGACTATAGCCAACAAATGCAGCACGAATACTAAATAGTACTTATCTGAAATGACGGAGGGCTACGGCTGGTTTTGAAGAAAACCTTTAACGTAATGAACTTGATATCATTGTAGAATCTAGTGATTTGAAAAGGAGTGGTTTAAGCTCCGCTTTTAAAATCGAGTAGTTTTCAAAACACACCGAGTAGGTTGTAGCATTTGCTAGTTTTGCTAAAGAGGTCATTCCCGGTGAAGGGATCTAGGCGCTTTTCTCATCGAATGAGGTGCTGGATATTCATAATGGAATACCGCTATGCAAAGCAAGAACTAGAGCTACCTTTTTGAAAAATTTGATTCTACAACATGTTTAGGTTTCTTTTTTTCCATTAATCTCATTAATGATGTCCCATCATTTATGTTTCCTAAATATCACAGAAGAAACGAAAATAAAATACATATATATGCCATCCGCATTCGCCAGAGAGACCCGGGTCTTCACCGTAAGGTTACTTAACTTACGGCAGGGCGGGGTCAGGACTAGCGTGGATGTAAAACATATATAGTGTCTACTAGTATATCATATATATTGTTGGATATATATGCCTTAGAGGCCTTCATTGTATAGGATGCTACGGATATGTATGTACATGACAATCTTGCTTGATATGATAGTACGCTATTTGGTTTGTCTTTATCTTAACGTATGATATATTTTACTTTGTATTTATATATACGTGTTGATAAAGCCCATAGGGTGTTTGCCTGACTACCGGCGTTGTGATGGCAGTCATACTTGTGGGAGCTGGATAGTCAATAGGCACATCCTTAGATGTCCCTGGTCGCAGGAGTATCGAGACTGGGCATCGATACTCCGGAGTAGACTGGTGTATACATATCTAGACCCTGACGAGGGGAGATGGATTGGTCCTGCAGCCATTGGTGGTGTACACTTAAGATTATATACAGATGCTCACTGGGTATGAGTACACCGGACAGGACTCGCCAAGAACTGACTGGATGGTATTATACCTAATGTCAGATAGCAGTTCTCAGGTGACATATGTGCAGATAGTCCGTTGACTTAAGGTCGTCATTTGTCTCGTGTGAGTTCCCACTGTGCTTTGATTACTACCCTACCACGGTTCAAAGGAGTCGTGCAAACAGGTTTTAGTTGGGCACAGTCCCGAGCCACGTGGAGGCAGTGAGCGACTGTTAGGGATTCGTCTCTCCCGGTATAAGGAGTTAATATCGCACGGTGATCGGTTGGTCATTACCATAAGTCCCTGGCCAGGGCTGATTGAGAATTACTGATGGACTGATCAGTAGATTCTCGGATGGTCTTGAGCCATACCGACACGACTTGTACGGTTATTAGAGGTCTGACGTCCACCACCTCCCTAGACCATACATGCGATATTCTTAGACGAACAGACCGGACTGCGCGGATATTGTCATGGACAGGCTCAGTAGGAGTTCGGATGGGTTTCCTCATCGGCTTTCTTATCGACATCTACCTGGAGACCGTTACGTACAGCTAGTGCCGCTTGCGGTCTATGGTTAAACCCACTGCCAGCGTAGTAGTCGAGTCTTTAGAGTCCCACACAGAGATTTCCCAACTCCAGGCGAAACGATATAGAGGTCTTACGGTTTTACGACGAGAGTTCGGACGCACACGTGTGTTTACATACGTGCGACGTTCGGACAGTTTTTACTAGCCGGCTTTGGTTTAAGCCAGATTCTAGTATCAGGTTATTGGATTTATTGTTGGATATAGTGCCCTCAAAGTCAATTATTGGATTGCAGGCACGTGATTGCAATGATTGCGGAGGACTTATACCGGTAGGACAGTCTTACTCGAGATGATAGTATGCTATCTAGTTTGCCTTTATCAGTCGTGTACAGGATCAGATGACTGATCACTGTTACACTTTGATAGAGCCCTTAAGATCTTGCTTTACTACCAACAGTATGATGGCGATCATATACGTGAGAGTTGGGTGGTTTATAAGCTTATCCTTAATTGTGGTCCCAATTCGTGGGAGTTTCGAGACAGGGCATTGATACTCCGGAGTAGACTAGTGTATACAGTCGAGACCCCGACGAGGGACGGTGTTCGGTCTCACAAGCCACTGGTGTCAGTTAGATCACCTAAGATGTATACAGGTGCTCATTGGGTTATGAGTACACCAGACAGGACTCGCCGGGAACCTGCTAGTTGGTATTATACCTATCGTCAAATAGCAGTTCCCTGGTGATATGTGTACAGGTTAGTTCATCGACCTGAGGTCGTCATTTGTCTCGTGTGAGTTCCCACTGTGCTTTGATTTCTACCCTACCACGGCTCAAAGGAGTCGTGCAAACAGGTATTTTTTGGGTACAGTCCCGAGCCACATGGAGGCAAGTGAGCGGATCGGCAGGGGATTCGTCTCTCCCGGTATTGGGGGTGAGATCGCGCTGTGTCTAGGAGAACCATTACACAAAGCCCACGGCCGTGGCAGGAGATTTACTGGTAGGTACTCCAGTAGTATCTGAGGGTGTTTATGGGCTACACTCCGACACGACTTATACTGCTATTGGGGGTCTGACGTTACCAGCCCCCTAGGCCGATATGCGATACTCATAGACGAACGGACCAGACTGTATATACATTGTCACTGTTAGGCTCAGTAGGGTTTCCGGATGAGTTCGCTCATCGGCCTCCCTTGAGGTCAGTACATGGGCAGCCATTACGCACAGCTAGTGCCGCTGACGGCTTGTGGTTAAACCCACTGCCAGGGTACTGACGAGTCATTAGAGTCCCCCACGGATAGTTTCCCAAGTTCGGGCGAAACGTTGTAGAGGCCGTATGGTTTTATGGCAGGGTTCAGAAAATGCACGTGTGTTTACGCACGTGTCATATTTCGGGCAGATAATACTGGTGGGCTTTGGTTTAAGCCGGATCTGAGTATTATACTGTGTAGATATAATATCTTTGTCTCAGTTGCATTTGTATTCGGTCGTAATATAAATGCGGGTATGTTTATACTGTTACGGGGTTATCCTGAAATTCGTTTCGGGATCGCTTTTGGAAGTTGCCAGTTTCCAGTTTCCGTATTTGATATTCGGTTAAATGCGGATTTATCTTTTGTTGAGGTGAGTCATGAGTGTGGAAGATTCTAGAAGCTTCTAAATTGGTGACAAGGATTGTGACTCATTAGTGCATTTAATGAAAAGGATGACTAGGGTTTATGATTCAATGTATGCAATTAATGATATGCAAGGTGTTTAGATGACTCATTCTTTTCATGATTGATCTTTATCTTATGGTTACCCTTCTCTTGTTCCTACACTCACCTCCCTCCTCCTTTAAAGTGGTCGGCCCTTGCTTGTGAGGAATCATGGTTGTTGTTTTAAAAAAGATGATAGTTTTTGGTGTATGCAAATTTCATAGCTACTTTTATTCCTTCACCCGATTCAAATGGCAATTTCATTAACCGTTCGTCCATGGCTTTGGACGAAGCGAGACAAAGTGTTCTATTCATTCTCTACATCAATCTTGGTCATCTCTTTTAGCAAACTTGATGACCGAGTTGCCTCGGGTCAGAGGCGGGAGCCCGTTTAAAGATCCGTTGACGTGGTGCCACCTGGACGAGCAAATCGGAGATCGACGAGATCGGAGCAGCCGCAACGGAGCGTTGGATGATGGTTAAAGAACGAAGAACTCGGATCGTTCGGTATAACCTTTCTACTCTCTTTGTAGTTTGTTAGTTTAGCAATAATGGCATATCCGGGTTATAGTATACGATAGCGCCAATTAAAAAGTTTTTGTTCCGCATTTGGCGTCTGTTAGACGGCCGCGGTGCTACCGTAGACTTACAGTGGTATCAGAGCCTCACCATTATGCTTTACTAACTTGTGCTAACGCGTTTAAAATATCGATCGGACCGAATTTCAAAAACAACAATTTTTCTGTTCAATGTTTCTGTTGATTTTAAATCTGGTTTAAAAATTATTTTGATGATCCCATAAAATTGAGCAGGGTTTTTTAAGCACACTGTAAAAATCCGGTCATGTGATCTTACTGTACCACCGCGGATCCGCGGTCAAACCTAGGGTTTGACCGCGCATCCGCGGCCAGTATATAGGAACAGTGGTCCAAATTGCTTCAGTGTGCTTGAATTGGTAAATTGTGGTTTTTGGTATATTTCATTTGGGCCCAGATTTTGTTACTGTGTAGCAGATGTACGTGGGGCCCACTTCGGGAAATTTAGTCGATCGAAATTTAAACGTGTTAGTTTACAGTACTTACATTATATCTCCGGCCGTGAATGTCATTCGAGCGGTAAACCACGTCTGATTGCTATAGTTCTTTTTGACGGGTTTGCGAACGTGACATTCGCGTTGATGTTCTGTGTTGTGCTGTGATGTTGCGGATTTGTCGTGGTGGATAGCAGTGTGCAATGGTAGTGCAGTTTGGATTTATTTGTACATTTGATATTGCGGGGCGAGCGTCCAACATGTGGACTGCCGTCACTGCCTGTTGTATAATATTCTTTTGGGGCACGACCGGACTGAGGTCGATGTACCCGTTGTACATATTTTTCATTTCTGTACTAGGTTTTACCCCGCGACGGAGTGCACGGATAGCCGGGTTCTGGAGGGCAACGGGTCCGCATCTCATGGCTTTGAGAGGCAGAGGGGCTTCACTCTAGAATTGGCAGACTATTCGCCGCACTCGTAGGGGGTACAGGTTGACCCAAGAAGGGGTGCTCAAGTTACCGGATTCCGTGAAGTGCAGGGTGGTCCATTCACTATGCTGCAGGAGGCTGCCTCGCTTCAGGTTTTGGCGGGTAACTTGCCGCACCCGTAGGGGTCTGAGTTTCATTGCACAGAATATCCACACGACCAGGGAACGTCGGGTTTCAGTAGCGGCTCTGTGAAACCCGGGGATCCCAGATTATCTGTATTGTTCTGTGATGCTTATTACTTTTCTGTAATGTTGCATATTATCACGCCTGGAGCGATTATTGTATATTGGTATATATACTATTAGATGTTGTATATGTTTTACACCCGCGCTAGTCCAGTCCTCGCTCTGTCGTTAGTTAAGTAACCTAACGGGTGATAACAGTACCCAGTGACGAATGCGGATGGCATATACGTACATTTTATTTTCGTTCTTTTCTGGTGTGATTAATTGATGGGACTGCGTTGATTCTGATCAATGCAAAGGAAAACAAACCTATTTGGCAGTTGTTGGAACAATTTTAAAAAGTGTTATTACAAAGACGTTTCCTTTTGTTTTGCATAGAGGTATTCGGTTGGAATATTCTGCACCTCATTCGACGAGGCAAGGGCCGAGATCCCTTCACCGGGAATGACCCCTTGGGCAGAAATTTGCGTCAGGGTAATAATTTCACTATAGTCGATTACAAGTTGCTTTGCATCGCGGTATTCAGTTGGAATATCCTGCACCTCATTCCACGGGAAAAGAGCCGAGATCCCTTCACCGGGAGTGACCTCTTTAGCAAAAGTTTTCGCCACTATATTTTTATAAAAAGCTATCAGGTTCCTTCAGCGATATCAAGTTCGTTACGTTAAAGGTTTTTCGCCAAAAACCAGCCGTAGCCCTCCGTCATTTCTTTTGGGTATTCAGTAGTATTCAAGCTATGCATTTTAGCCAAAGTTAAGGCATAGTGTTTGGTAGCTGCTGGGTATTCATTTGTTGCATAGATAGATGAGTTGGTTTAGGATAGTCATTCTGCCGATTGGCCAAAGTCAGGGGCATATGCGGGTGGGTTCAAATTGACAAGATAGTGACGGGTAGAACTTGGCATGTGACTTATGACATTTTGACCAAAGCCAAGGTCATAAGAGCATGGGGCAAAAATCATATCGGGAGTTTCTAACGAAACTGAAACTTGCCAAATATGCGCATACCTTCTGGAGTGTGAGTAACGTGAGTGGATTCCGTCACGTTATCATGTGATGAGAGTTGGATCCCGATTCCCACTGATGAGTTGGTTTACTCTTCGGGTGATCCCAATTGATTCTTCTTTCAGGTTTGGAGGAGAATTTGACAGTACAGTGGGAGGTTTCCTGATTAGATAAAGTGATAACCATTCTGATCTAGGTTAGAGTGCACGCAGAGTGTTTCTTTTCTCTCTCTCTCTGGTAGCGACCATTGACCGACCCTAGACTATGACTCAGTGACCAAGTTGACCGAACCTTCTTAAAATACTGACTTTTGGATTGTCCGAGTTGCATAAGTCATTGCCGCTCCTTCTTTTACCCTTTTCATTTCTCAGAACACCCCGTATTACTACGGACATCCACTTCCATTGGATAGATCCATCGTATGGTTATATACAAACTCGGAGGGACTTCTTCGAGGATGGATCCAGGTTCAGGAGAAATAGAATTGGTTTATTCAGTTGTCTTTTATTATCACCTTCTCTCAGGTTGCGAAGGCTCCTTGGTTTAGGAGAGTACACCTATTACGCTTATTGGATAATCTTCTTCCAAACCATAGGCAGGTGCCGAAAGGTAGGGAATGAAGAAAACCAATTAGCCTAAGTAGGGTGTACAGAAGGTAATAACTAAAGACAGAAATAAAAGGATTAGAAAGAAGACAAAGTAAATTGCGACTGCTATCATTCACGACCAAACCACGTACTTCATCGCCACTCCTATTTCACCTTTGCTTTTTTTCCCCAGTTCGGGAGAAATAGATTAAGGTATTATTCAGTTGTTTTTTATCATCACCTTCTCTCAGGTTGCGAGTACTCCTTGGTTTAGGAGGGTACACCTATTATGCTTACTGGATAGTCTTCTTCCAAACCATAGACTGGTGCAAAATGGTAGGGAAGGAAGAAAACCACTTAACCTAACGATGGTGTACAGAAGGTAATGACTAAAGACAAATAAAGGGATTTGGAGAGATGGAAAAGAAATATACGGTTATAGTCATGAATTGGATTATGGAAGAGGCATTACTATGAATACCAGGATACCCCTACGAAACATTTTCATGTTTCAGTGCATTGTTAAAGGAAAACTGTTTTCCTGATTAGATACTTACTCCAGGGTATGTATTTACTAGGTTTCATTCTCATATCTGTATGGTTTTACAGATGATGAGTGGGAGTAAGTTATTGGGAATTAGGTGATCATCCTCATTATATCGGAATTCGTTGTAATTGGTGATATTTGAGGAAATCGCTTGGGTACAGTTTTCAACCTACGACGCACAGGTTTTGAGTTGTTCAACTCAGTGGACTTATACAGAGTATTGTATGTTGTCCAAGTGTCCATCAGGACAAAGGGGTAGGTCCTCGTACTATGTTCTGCTTACTTGTGACTTCTCTAGTTTTTAAACAAGTGTTTCGTAGAAATACAATGTCTATGTTTTGAGAAATTGTGGGTATAAGAATAAAGTAGAGAACCACATATCGCAAGTATCGGGATTCTTCAAAGAGATCGAAAATGTAGATTCTTGTGATTAGTATTCAAGTAATGGTTTCGAGAAACTAGTTTCTCTTTCAGGTTGCTCATAATTGGATGGATTCCTAAATTGAGTAATGTTGATTAGCCTCTCTCCATTAAGTTGATATGCACTTGAGACAGCTGCATGATTAGAATCTGATTCCAATTAAATAAGTGCCAACGTTTCTATATTGGATATACAATGGTTCATATCTTAACGATGTTAAGGTACGGGGAGTTGTCTGGTTTATACTTAAAACCAGACTCTGGATAACTCAGGGCACGTTTCTGTAATGGTTGTTTGTGGGTTGCCCCTGGATATGACGAGGGTTGATTTTCTACCATTTGGAAGATCAATAGTGATATTGTTCTTGACTCGCCACAGTTTTAGTAAAATGGATTTTTTCAGAAAATAGTAGTGGGAGTATGGTAGAACTGGAAGTAATTCCAGAACCACAAACGATTATGAAAAATTTAATAGGACCTAAACATTCAATCAGGTATGACATTCCATTAGCCACTCTGCAGACATGGTGGGTAACCTCAGACGCCGGAGAGGTACTTCGGTAGCCTCAAGGACGGTGACAGGGAGGTTCTTGTTTACCCAAACTTGACACTACTGTTGTTCCAGACTATGAGACCCGGCAGGAGGATAAGTATAGCGTCGTTCTAAACTAGCTTTAGAAGTGCACGTATATATTATTCTGCCAGAGGGTTATCGTAGTCAGTGGGAGCAGCGGAAGCATAGTGGGCAAGTAGCTTATGTCTATTTATAGACTTGAGCAGATATAGCGGAGATAGATCATCTATTTTTGATGTGACAGCCATGGGTTTGACTTCATCGGAATAGGGGATGGATCTGTTAAGAAGGTGGTAGGGTATGATGTCATGGTATTTGGATGACATACACAGAGTAGGAAGTAAAATTCCTATACTACGATCGGTTGTACTGTGGTCGTCACATAGTTGTTTCTCCAGACAGGATATGGATATAATATATGACATTCTGGTTTCTAGATCTATGGTTTTAGATCTAGATTTGGGTAGTTTCCCTATATGGGTACTTTGACAGTATTCTGATAGTTTTTAGAATAGTTGGCTCCTGGCATGGTGGTGTACCTGCAGATGATGGAGTCACCCTCTCTAAAGGTGTCTTACAGACTAAAAGGGAGAGGGATGTGCATGATTGGCAGATCACTTGCTCAGGCAATTGAGTCAATCGTGAGATGTCAAGTGCCACACCAGATATTGTTTTTGCACTAAATGCGATAAGTTTGTATTAATCCAATCCTGGAGAAACATAAGGAAGCAGTTTTAGAACATAAGTGCATGTTCTACGGATTTGATGACGGCAGCCTCCATCGAGAGACGGTTATCATTCCAGACTTCAAAGGTGACATGGATGACAGAGTGATTGTCAGAGTTATGGTTTTCCCTCTGACGAGGGACAGTATTATGGACAGGTGGTCCAAGAGGATGTAGGGTTCCTAGGCACGCTAAGGAGGTCTCACAAGGCATCGAACATGCCAATATAAAATTTTACGGTGCCGAGAAACCCTAAACTACGGATCGTTTGCTAGAAAACTAGGCGAAAAGATAACTAGTTAACACTTAACTAAGGGAATACGGAAATACAACCTTTGTAGATCCGGTGCTCCACCTCCATAGCTCCGCAACGAAGTCCTCTCCGCTGTCCAAATCAAATCCGGGCTCTAGCGTCGGCTTCGTCGGAGAATGGGCAAGCTAGGTCGTCGATGTCCATGCCGAAGATGATCTACGTCGAGGCATCGCTAAATCAAGCTCCGACTTCACCAAGTCAAGAAACTTGTGAAGTAAACACACTCTACTACTTGGCAAGGGGTAGAGGATGAAGAAATAGGAAGTGGGTTCAATTTAGAATTGGATTTCTCACTCATTTCCATCAATCACCATTGATGGACCTTGCTTTCTTCTTGAAGAAGAAGATGAAGAAGAAGAAGCTAGTTCTTATGATAAGTTATTTTAAAATCAATAGAAAATCAAAACTTATCATAATGTTAACTATAGTCAAGTGTAGAGAATGAATCATGGTTAGTGGGAATGGTTAGGGTTAAGGATGAGATAAGAATGGTTGACTTGATCAAAGCTTCATGAAGCTTCAACTAAACTCCAAATAAAGCCACCATTCTTTTCTCTTTTCCATTTAATTTCCAAAATGAAATGGATAAATAAATAAGTGAATAAAACAAAACCCTAACCATAATCATGTAACCATGGTTTGATCTTTACACAAAAACCCTAGCATAACATGTATCATCAAACATGATACAATCAAGTGCACAAAAGTATATCACATATACAATGTGTACAATCCGAGTGAGAAAATCCATTTAAAGTGAACCAATACTAGTTAATGCAAAGTAATATATCAAATACATAATTATACATTAAATCATTAAATCAACACTTGATTCAATGATCCGGTCATGTCGCACACAACCGACTAGTATTCAATGTATCGGCTTATCGAATCAATACTTGATTCGATAACTAGGTTATATCGCATACAACCATTCGACACATTCATCGCGAGAATGGAATACGGTATCACATACATGTATTATTCTCGGTCCCGCACATATCTCATATGCGCTCCTATTTCGTTTCGCTTGAGCCAGGAAACCTCTGTGTAGGACTCTAAAGACTCGTCAATACGCCGGCAGCAGATGATGATCATATCAAACACCCACAAGCCGCAAGCGGTCTGCTAAACGTAACGGCCACCCGGGTATTGAGCGATCTGAAGATCGACGAGCAAGCCCGCTCACACTCCAGTGAATCCAACCAGTAACACTACCGTACAGTCCGGTCTGATCGTCTGATATGTCGCATATCTCGCCTAGGGGTGGTAAACGTCAGACCCCAATAGCTCGATAAGTCGTGTCGATATGAGGTCTATAACTGTTCGAGAAACTACTGGTAACACTTACCAGTAAATCTCAGCAACCCTGGCCAGGGATTTCCTGTTATAGCCAATCGAACACAGCGCAACATCAACTCCCTATACCGGGAGAGACGAATCCCCTCCTATCGCTCATTGCCTCCATATGACTCGGGACTGTACCCAAAAACCACCGTTTTGCACACCCTCTTGGACGTGGTAAGATGGAAATCAAAGCACAGTGGGAACCACACAAGACTCTATGACGATCTCGGGTCAACAGACTACTGTGTACCAGTGTCACCAGAGAACTGCCATCTGACGTGAGGTATAATACCATCTGGGAGTTCTCGGCGAGTCCGTCCAGTGTACCCAGTCTCTACTGAGCACCCGTATATCATCTCCGATGTCAAACACCAATGGATATGGGATCATCCATCGCCCATCTGTATGGGTCGAGAAGGTACACGCTAGTCTACTCTGGTATATCGATGCCCCGTCTCGATACACCCACGACTAGGGACTTTGAAGGATGTACTTATGGACTACCATGTCCCCACTAGTATGATCCGCATCATAGTCCAGGTAGTCAAGTACAGATCCTAAGGGCTTTACCAACATGTAACAGAGAGACAAACAGTGTACACGTTAAGGTAAAGATCAACCAGATAGCATACTATCATGTCGAGCAAGAAAGTCCTCCCTATATACGTCCTAGCATCCACTACAATATACATCATATGTACAGTAATGGCCTCTAGGGCATACATATAACTAACAGAGGATACTGTGGGAGGCATGGTGCAGGATACTGATTAGGTTCAGTGATCGATACAGTCTAAGAAGTTTGGATTTGGAGTTCATTTATGAACTAGGTCCCATCAGATATCCAGACATATTCTAAGACAGGTATTACTCAATTCGGGAGATGGCTTTCTCCGCGAACTTGAGATTAAGAGAGACATAGAAAGAAACATCAAGGCGGATCCACTCACTGGGGCTATTTCTCGAACACAATAGTTTTACAAACGGGCTTTGTGAAACTGATTAGTAGAGGAGTTGGATGTTCGGTTTCACACGGGCTGTGAGTATGCGACATCGCAATAATTAGCCTTAAGTGCAAGTGGGAGATTGTTGGATATAGTGCCCTCAAAGTCAATTATTGGATCGCAGGCACATGATTGCAATGATTGCGGAGGACCTATACTGGTAGGACAGTCTTACTCGAGATGATAGTATGCTATCTGGTTTGCCTTTATCAGTCGTGTACAGGTTCAGATGACTGATCACCGTTACACTTTGATAGAGCCCTTAGGATCTTGCTTTACTACCAACAGTATGATGGCGATCATATACGTGAGAGTTGGGTGGTTTATAAGCTTATCCTTAATTGTGGTCCCTAGTCGTGGAAGTTTCGAGACAGGGCATCGATACTCCGGAGTAGACTAGTGTATACAGTCGAGACCCCGACGAGAGGCGATGGCCGGTCTCACAAGCCACTGGTGTCAGTTGGATCACCTAAGATGTATACAGGTGCTCATTGGGTTATGAGTACACCGGACAGGACTCGTCGGGAACCTACTAGTTGGTATTATACCTATCGTCAGATAGCAGTTCCCTGGTGACATGTGTATAAGTTAGTTCATCGACCTGAGGTCGTCATTTGTCTCGTGTGAGTTCCCACTGTGCTTTGATTTCTACCCTACCACGGCTCAAAGGAGTCATGCAAACAGGTATTTTTTGGGTACAGTCCCGAGCCACATGGAGGCAAGTGAGCGGATCGGCAGGGGATTCGTCTCTCCCGGTATTAGGGGTGAGATCGCGCTGTGTCTAGGAGAGCCATTACACAAAGCCCACGGCCGTGGCAGGAGATTTACTGGTAGGTACTCCAGTAGTATCTCAGGGTGTTTTTGGGCTACACTCCGACACGACTTATACTGCTATTGGGGGTCTGACGTTACCAGCCCCCTAAGCCGATATGCGATACTCATAGACGAACGGACCGGACTATATATACATTGTCACTGTTAGGCTCAGTAGGGTTTCCGGATGAGTTCGCTCATCGGCCTCCCTTGAGGTCAGTACATGGGCAGCCGTTATGCACAGTTAGTGCCGCTGACGGCTTGTGGTTAAACCCACTGCCAGGGTACTGACGAGTCATTAGAGTCCCCCACAGATAGTTTTCCAAGTTCGGGCGAAACGTTGTAGAGGCCGTATGGTTTTATGGCAGGGTTCGGAAAATGCACGTGCGTTTACGCACGTGTCATATTTCGGGCAGATAATACTGGTGGGCTTTGGTTTAAGCCGGATCCGAGTATTATACTGTGTAGATATAATATCTTTGTCTCAGTTGCATTTGTATTCGGTCGTAATACAAATATGGGTATGTTTATACTGTTACGGGGTTATCCTGAAATTCGTTTCGGGATCGCTTTTGGAAGTTGCCAGTTTCCAGTTTCCGTATTTGACATTCGGTTAAATGCGGATTTATCTTTTGTTGAGGTGAGTCATGAATGTGGAAGGTTCTAGAAGCTTCTAAATTGGTGACAAGGATTGTGACTCATTAGTGCATTTAATGAAAAGGATGACTAGGGTTTATGATTCAATGTATGCAATTAATGATATGCAAGGTGTTTAGATGACTCATTCTTTTCATGATTGATCTTTATCTTATGGTTACCCTTCTCTTGTTCCTACACTCACCTCCCTCCTCCTTTAAAGTGGCCGGCCCTTGCTTGTGAGGAATCATGGTTGTTGTTTTAAAAAAGATGATAGTTTTTGGTGTATGCAAATTTCATAGCTACTTTTATTCCTTCACCCGATTCAAATGGCAACTTCATTAACCGTTCGTCCATGGCTTTGGACGAAGCGAGACAAAGTGTTCTATTCATTCTCTACATCAATCTTGGTCATTTCTTTTAGCAAACTTGATGACCGAGTTGCCTCGGGTCAGAGGCGGGAGCCCGTTTAAAGATCCGTTGACGTGGTGCCACCTGGACGAGCAGATCGGAGATCGACGAGATCGGAGCAGCCGCAACGGAGCGTGGGATGATGGTTAAAGAATGAAGGACTCGGATCGTTCGGTATAACCTTTCTACTCTCTTTGTAGTCTGTTAGTTTAGCAATAATGGCATATCCGGGTTATAGTATACGATAGCGCCAGTTAAAAAGTTTTTGTTCCGCATTTGGCGTCTGTTAGACGGCCGCGGCGCTACCGTAGACTTACATTTATACATTCTAAAGTTTTTCCGTGTTTTCACGGATAGGAGGGGCGTTCTCGTAATTTTCCGGGAAGCTTCTAAAAGCATGGTGACTTGAGAGTTTAGGTGGCATTATCATTAAATGATATTGTGACTCATTTTCTGTGATTCATCATATCATTAATGCATTATTAAATGCTTAATGACTCACATAGTGAATCACTCATAATGAATTTATGTAGCATGATGAATAATCTCATTTTATTCATTTATTTGTTTATTCATTATGCTTCATATATTCAAGTGAGAAACAATATCATTATCATGATCATCTTCACCTTCTCTCTCCTCAAGCTCACTCTCTCTTCAAACCCTAATCCTACCACTCATGAGTTGAGATCAAGGATTAGAATAGACTAAACACTCCATAACCTAACTCTATATCATCTTAGTTCCTTTGATTAGCAACTAGAGAAACTATGTTACCTCAAATTTAGAGGTGAAGCTTGAATTAGGGTTCTCGGGGTGGATCATCTATCACGGAAAGGAGGCCGGGGAGGACGTAGAGATTGAAAAGACGAAGGACACAAATCACTAGGTATAATCTCTTAACATAGTAGCTAAAAACTTCTATGGTTGGTGTTAATTATAGTTTAGTAAAGATCTTCGGTTAGTCGATATTTGCTTAAAGAACAAGATCGTTTTTCAAATTTCCGCCTCCCCGCAACTAGTGGGGTGTTGCACATCGACTTACAGTGGTATCAGAGCCTCACTAAACAATAATTAACTCATTTGCAAAGTCGTATGAATTTCGAACGCAAAACAAACCGAAAAATACACCGATATCACATAGTTTCTGTCGATTTTAAAATGAGGCCTAAAATTTTTTCAGGGACCTCCAGAATAACCTACATGAAATTATAAGAACACAGAAAAAAATGGGCTCCTGAATCGGCCACTGAGCCGCGGAACCGCGGCCAATCCCACCGATTCGCCGCGGATCCACCGCCGAGTTGTAGCCGATTCAGCCCAGTTTTTCTCTGTGAATCTTCTGTGATGATTTGTCTTTTCTGGAATGATTTATTTTCTGCTCAAGTTTCAGATTTACAGAGAAGTTTTGGAGTAGAATCTAATGTGTTTAATCGATCGAAATTATACGATGTTTGCTTGTTTGATTATATCTGTGAACTGTATTATGTGTTCGTAAACCTCCCCTACCTGCTAGTATGTCGGTTGGCAGGGGGTTGCACATATCTTTAATAGTTTTTAACTGTTTGTGATTATGAATTGTATTGGATTGTTGTGATGATTAGCCGGGGTTCTATGATGGGTTATTGTATTAATTCATTCGATATAAATGTAATAAGTTGTAATATTATTTTGCGGGGCACATCCAGGCTGCGGTTGTAGCCACCGTTGTATTATTTCTTTTTACTGTTTTTGCTTCTAGGATAGACCCAAAGTGGGGTGCACAAACTACCGGATATTTCGAAGTGCTTAGTGGCCTACTCATGTTGTTGAGGGAGACCGCTTCACTTCGGGTACTTGACGGGTAATTTGCCGTACCCGTAGGGGTCTGGGATGGGGTAATGGCTATTCATCACAACTGTGTAATCCGTCTTTCATTGCAGGCTCAAAAGAAACGTGGATTGCTAGTATATCCAATAAAGTTTATCTGTGATCTGGAATGCCTATTATTGCGTCTGACGAATGTACAATATCTATATATGATAGCTATTTAGACGTCACTTATGTTTTACACCCGCACTAGCCCAGCCCCCGCTCTGCCGTTAGTTAAGTAACCTAACGGGTGATGACGGGACCCCGTGGCGAATGCGGATGGCATAAGAGAACGTTGTATTTTCGTTGTTATCTGTAATGATAGGTTAATGATGGGATGCATTATTATTAATGCAAAGAAAATAAAACCTAAACTGAATCGTTGGAACAATTTCAAAACCACTCGGTTTTCTTCAAAAAGCAAATTTTAAATGCGGGGCTTAAACTACTCCTTTTAATAAAGGCTATCTTGGTTTCTTCGATTATATCAAGTTCACTACGTTAACAGTTTTTTGCCAAAAACCAGCCGTAACCCTCCGTCGTTTCAAATAGACAGCACATCGTATTCATGCTACGCTTGTTGGCCTACGTCAAGGCATAGTGTATGGTAGCAGTGTGTTTGCTTATTTGTTGCATAGATAGATGCATTAGTTTAGGACAGACGTACAGCCTTGTTGGCCTACGTCAAGGGCATGTACGATGTACCTAAATTAATCAGGACAACGACGGGTAGAACTTGACTTGCGTCTTATGATTTGTTGGCCTACGTCAAGGTCATAAGAGCTTGGGGTAAAAATCGCATCGGGAGTTTCAAACATAAAGGAAACTTGCAGATTTAGCATACCTTCTGGAGTATGGTGACTAGAGTGGCTTCCATCTAGGGCATCATGCAATGATAGTTGGATCCCGATCCCACTGATGAGTAGGATTACTCTCGGGAATTTTTTTCACTTAACAATCAATGCTATAAACCAAGTAGGTGTCTAGAAAGGTGTTAGAGGGGCTACGCCTCCAGGGAAAAGAGGTTCTTTAATTAAGGAACTTCGCGAAAGCGTTGGAAAACCTCCCTCGAAATACCAACACCAGCCTGGCTGAAAGGTTAAGCAAGTATTGTGACGTGTGATTAAATCCTGACTAGTTCTTCTTTTAGGTTTTGAAGAAGGATTTGAGGAAATAGTGGGAGCCATCTTGTTTAGATAAACTAAAAACCAATCTAAACTTGCAAGAGTATATGCTGAGTGTTTTCTTTTCTCTCTCTCTGGCAGCTACCATGACAGGACTAAAACTATTACTTGAAAAAAATATACTGACAGGGCAGAACTATAAAGATTGGCTAAGGAACGTCAACATTGCACTGACTTATGACAAAGTAGCATATGTTACCACCGCTGTTCCTCCCCTTATCCCAGGACCAAATTCCTCGGTTGTGGACAAGGAAGTTCGCAAAACCTGGGATTTAGACTGTGAGCGAGCTAAGTGTATTGTGCTGGCGTCCATGAACAATGAACTCCAGAAACAGCACGAGAGTATGGATATTATATCCATCTTTCTCCATGTCAAGGAATTGTATGGGGAGCACTCCCGTATCGCGAGGTACGAGACCTCAAGGAAACTCTTCCAAATAAGGTTAGCTCCAGGATCGCCTGTAGGAGAGCACGTCCTCAAAACGATCAGCCTCATTGAGGAACTCGCAAACCTGGGATGCGTGCTAGAGAATGATTTGTACATCGACTTAATTTTGCAGTCCCTTCCCCACACCTTCTCTCAGTTCGTGCTGAACTTCAACATGCACAAAATAGAAGCTGATCTTCCAAAGCTCCTCAACATGTTGAGGGTAGCAGAGACCTCCTTGAAAAAGGAGAAGACCCCCGTTCTGTATGTTGGCCAATCATCCTCTTCTATATCTAAAGCGAAAGCTAAAGGGAAGAAGAAGATGAAAGCCACCAAACCGAAGGGTGGGGTCAAGAAGGTGCAGGGAACGAACAAGGCAGGAAGGATGAAGACAGAAAAGAACGAATGCTTTTATTGTCGCAAGCAAGGGCACTGGAAGAAGGATTGTTTGGCCTTCAAAGCTAAGGACAAGAAGCAAGCTGTTGCTTCTGCTTCAGGTGTGTTCGTAATCGAAAATTGTATTTCAGTAAACTCTACATCTTGGGTACTTGATACCGGTTCTGGTTCTCACATCTGTAATTCTTTGCAGGATCTGAGAAAAAGTAGAATACTGGGGACAGGTGATATGACTCTCCGGATGGGCAATGGAATGCATGTAGATGCTATTGCAATAGGGGAATATCACCTAGGGTTGACTAGTGGGCACATTTTGGTGTTGTACAGCTGTTTTTGTATTCCCAGTATGTTGTGTAATATTATATCAGTATCTTTGTTATCTAATGAAGGATATAATTTTGCGCTTGAAAGAAATGTCATGAACATTCTCCTAAATCAAGAACTGATTGGGTTTGGCACACTGGAAAACGGCATATACATACTTAATCAACCTCAAATTTTCAATATTCAAAACACGCGTACAAGAAAGGCTCCAGATTCAAATCAAGCCTTCCTATGGCATTGTAGACTTGGTCATATAAACGAAACAAGGTTGGCTAAGTTACATAAAGATGGATATCTAGATCTGTTTGAATATTCATCATATGCAACTTGTCAATCATCTATCAAAGGAAAAATGACCAAATCTCCGATCACCGGACACGGAGAAAGAGCCACAGAACTCTTGGGACTTGTACACAGTGATGTATGTGGTCCAATGTCTACGCATGCACGAAGCGGTCACTCCTACTTCATCACTTTTACTGATGACTTCTCTAGGTATGGACATGTGTTCTTAATGAAACATAAATCCGAGGCCTTTGAGAAGTTTAAAGAGTATAAAAATGAAGTGGAGAAACAGACTGGTAAAAGCATCAAGACACTTCGATCTGATCGAGGTGGAGAATACTTAAGTACCAGTTTCCTTGAATACTTAAAAGAGAATGGAATTCTCTCTCAGCTTACTCCACCTTATACACCTCAGCATAATGGTGTATCAGAAAGGAGGAATCGCACGCTATTAGATATGGTGTGTTTAATGATGAGTAGTGCTGAGTTGCCACTTTCCTTCTGGGGATTTGCTCTAGAATCAGCAGCATACCTATTGAATAGAGTTCCGACTAAATCTGTGCCTACCACTCCATATGAAATGTGGAGCGGGAAGAGACCATATCTCAAGTATATCAAGATATGGGGATGTCCGGCATATGTTAAAAAGCATAATCCGGACAAGCTCGAAGTACGATCGGTTTTATGCAAGTTTGTAGGATACCCCAAGCATTCAAGGGGGTATATGGTCTACCACACTGAAGAACAAAATGTGTTTATCGCTCGCCACATTGTCTTCTTAGAAAGCGAATTTCTTGCAAAAGAAATTAGTGGGAGCGCGGTAGAGCTGGAAGAAATTCCAGAACCTCAAACTGCTACCGAGGATATAGTAGAACCTCAGGTTTCAATAGAACATGACGAACCAACGCCGCTCCGCAGATCTAGTAAGCTTTCTCATCCTCCTGAAAGATACTATAGCTTTCTTCTAGATGGAGATCGAGAGGATTGCATCATCGATGATGATGAGCCTACTAGTTTTCAGCAGGCTATCACGAGTATAGACTCGGTGAAGTGGCTGGATGCTATGAGATCCGAAATGGAATTCATGTACACCAATAAAGTATGGACTTTAGATGTTGCTCCTCCTGGGGTGAAACCAGTTGGATGCAAATGGATCTTCAAAAAGAAGATTGGTGCATTTGGACAAGTGGAAACCTACAAAACTAGACTCGTTGCAAAAGGTTTTCATCAAAGACCAGGATTGGACTATGATGAAACCTTTTCACCTGTACCTATGCTTAAATCCATTCGGATCCTGCTTGCGATTGCTGCCTTCCATGACTATGAAATCTGGCAGATGGATGTAAAAACAGCTTTTCTAAATGGACATTTAGAAAATAGTGTTTACATGGATCAACCAGAAGGTTTCTTAGACAGTGGGAGCAGCGGAAGAGTGTGTAAGTTGTTTAAATCCATTTATGGATTAAAGCAAGTATCGCGCAGTTGGAACATCTGCTTTGATGAGACGGTCAAAGAATTTGACTTTATCAAAAATGTAGATGAACCATGTATTTATAGGAAGATTGTAGAAGGAGCAGTAGTCTTCCTCGTTTTATACGTCGACGACATACTACTGATAGGGAATGATATCCCTATGCTACAATCAGTAAAGCTCTTCTTGTCACAGAAATTCTCCATGAAAGACTTGGGAGATGCATCATACATTCTGGGCATTAAGATCCATCGTGATAGATCTAATAGAATGTTGGGACTTTTACAGTCCAGGTATATTGACACTATACTAAAGAGATTTAGTATGGAAGATTCCAAGCGCGGTAATATGCCCGCTTGTCATGGGATCACCCTCTCCAAAGAGATGTCTCCAAAGACTGATGAAGAGAGGGCTCGCATGGGCATTATACCCTACGCTTCGGCAGTAGGATCTATAATGTATGCGATGTTATGTACCAGATCAGATGTAGCTTACGCACTTAGTGTGGTAAGCGGGTATCAATCTGACCCTGGTGAGAAACATTGGATAGCGGTAAAGAACATTCTCAAGTATCTGAGAAGGACTAAGGAGATGTTCTTCGGTAATGGGGACCTCCAGGTTGAGGCTTTTACCGACTCTGGCTTCCAAAGTGACAAAGATGATTCTAAGTCCATTTCGGGTTTTGTGTGTACCCTCAATGGAAGGGCGGTATGTTGGAGGAGTTCCAAACAGGATACCGTCGCAGACTCAACTATGGAGGCTGAGTATATAGCTGCTAGTGAAGCCGCAAAAGAGGCTGTCTGGATGAGAAAGTTCATCTCTGAACTTCAGGTGGTTCCATCCATTGCCAATCCAATACCTTTGTATTGTGATAACAATGGGGCTGTAGCATTAGCGAAGGAACCAAGGTCCCATCAGAAATCCAGGAATATCTTAAGGCGGTTGCACCTGATCAGGGAGATCGTGGATCGTCGGGAGATCGAGGTACGGAGAGTGGACACAAAAGACAACACGGCAGATCCATTCACCAAGGCCATCCCTCAAGTCCAGTTCGAGAGGCTGTTTGAGATGTTGGGCATGCGGTACGCCGGCAACTGGATCTAGTGCAGACAGTGGGTACTCATTGCGCCAATTATAGGCCTTAGTGCAAGTGGGAGATTGTTGGATATATATGCCTTAGAGGCTTTCATTGTATAGGATGCTAGGGATATGTATGTACATGACAATCTTGCTTGATATGATAGTACGCTATTTGGTTTGTCTTTATCTTAACGTATGATATATTTTACTTTGTATTTATATATACATGTTGATAAAGCCCATAGGGTGTTTTCCTGACTACCGGCGTTGTGATGGCAGTCATACTTGTGGGAGTTGGATAGTCAATAGGCACATCCTTAGATGTCCCTGGTCGCAGGAGTATCGAGACTGGGCATCGATACTCCGGAGTAGACTGGTGTATACATATCTAGATCCTGACGAGGGGCGATGGATTGGTCCCGCAGCCATTGGTGGTGTGCACCTAAGATTGTATACAGATGCTCACTGGGTGTGAGTACACCGGACAGGACTCGCCGAGAACTGACTGGATGGTATTATACCTAACGTCAGATAGCAGTTCTCAGGTGACATGTGTGCAGATAGTCCGTTGACTTAAGGTCGTCATTTGTCTCGTGTGAGTTCCCACTGTGCTTTGATTACTACCCTACCACGGTTCAAAGGAGTGGTGTAAACAGGTTTTAGTTGGGCACAGTCCCGAGCCACGTGGAGGCAGTGAGCGACTGTTAGGGATTCGTCTCTCCCGGTATAGGGAGTTGATATCGCACGGTGATCGGTTGGTCATTACCATAAGTCCCTGGCCAGGGCTGATTGAGAATTACTGATGGACTGATCAGTAGATTCTCGGATGGTCTTGAGCCATACCGACACGACTTGTACGGTTATTAGGGGTCTGACGTCCACCACCTCCCTAGACCATACATGCGATACTCTTAGACGAACAGACCGGACTGCACGATATTGTCACGGACAGGCTCAGTAGGAGTTCGGATGGGTTTCCTCATCGGCTTTCTTATCGACATCTACCTGGGGACCGTTACGTACAGCTAGTGCCGCTTGCGGTCTGTAGTTAAACCCACTGCCAGCGTAGTAGTCGAGTCTTTAGAGTCCTACACAGAGATTTCCCAACTCCAGGCGAAACGATATAGAGGTCGTACGGTTTTACGACGAGGGTTCGGACGCACACGTGTGTTTACACACGTGCGACGTTCGGACAGTTTTTACTAGCCGGCTTTGGTTTAAGCCAGATTCTAGTATCAGGTTTTTGAATTTATACAGTCTAAAGTTTTTCCGTGTTTTCACGGATAGGAGGGGCGTTCTCGTAATTTTCCGGGAAGCTTCTAGAAGCATGGTGACTTGAGGGTTTAGGTAGCATTATCATTAAATGATATTGTGACTCATTTTGTGTAATTCATCATGTCATTAATGCATTATTAAATGCTTAATGACTCACATAGTGAATCACTCATAATGAATTTATGTAGCATGATGAATAATCTTATTTTATTCATTTATTTGTTTATTCATTATGCTTCATATATTCAAGTGAGAAACAATATCATTATCATGGTCATCTTCACCTTCTCTCTCCTCAAGCTCACTCTCTCTTCAAACCCTAATCCTACCACTCATGAGTTGAGATCAAGGATTAGAATAGACTAAACACTCCATAACCTAACTCTATATCATCTTAGTTCCTTTGATTAGCAACTAGAGAAACTATGTTACCTCAAGTTTAGAGGTGAAGCTTGGATTAGGGTTCTCGGGGTGGATCATCTATCACGGAAAAGAGGCCGAGGAGGACATAGAGATCGAAAAGACGAAGGACACAAATCACTAGGTATAATCTCTTAACATAGTAGCTAAGAACTTCTATGGTTGGTGTTAATTATAGTTTAGTAAAGATCTTCGGTTAGTCGATGTTTGCTTAAAGAACAAGATCGTTTTTCAAATTTCCGCCTCCCCGCAACTAGTGGGATGTTGCACATCGACTTACATATATAAGTAGTATTCATCTCATGCAGTTATATGATCACATCACATCACAGAAATCAGCATAAGCAAATATATGAAATATAAGATATTTTAGGAGGTCCGTGTTTTAGATTAAGCCAGTAATGAAAAATACGGATTTCACGGCCGTGATGAATAGCCAAGCCTACATCCCTAGACCCCTACGAGAGCGGCAAGCAATCCTACCAATTCTAGAGTTAGGCGACCAGTCTCGACTCCTCGAGATGGCCTCCCACCGGACTCTAGAACCCGGTTACTTGTGCTCCCTGCCTTAGGTCTATCCTAATGCGGAAAATTAAATAATATATATCAATGGAGACAACAACCTCTACCCGGAAGTGTCCCAATAAAAGAATATTACATACAAATTTTTACATGAATGAAAATTAAAAAACTCTCATCTCACGCAAAACCCCCCGACTATTCAATCACGACAATCCAATATAACATATCAACCAGCAACACAATAACATCATGTGTCATCAACGTAAGTAAATATGCATATCCCTAATGTCTTTGACGTATAGCAACGAGATCGGGGATACTGCCATATATTACACTTACGGTCGCAGAAAAGAAATGAAAACTACAATAATTAGAATTCGCATCATCCTTAGACATCATAAACCCGGAATATCACATATTCCGGATTTCATGCCTAACCTATAAACCTTGCATTTAAGTCTCGAATTGAAAACACTTTTCAAAACAAGTTGGGCAATTCAACAAGATTCCCGATTATTTGATCGAATGCTCGTCGGGAACTTTAGTAGATGGAGAATTACGTTTTTGTAGCAAGAAAACAAGTTCTAAACTAAGTGATAGAGATTTACAACCTTTGTAGACTAAGTCCTTCACTTCTAAAGCTCCAAGTAGTGATCCCTAGAACTCTTCTCAAGGCTCCACTTGAAGAAAGGATCGAGCTTGCTTAAAGTCTTCGATGCCGAAGATGATCCATCTTGAAATCTCTTTCGCTCAAGCTCACTCTTCACTAATTAAGGTATTAGTAAAGCAAACAATCTAAACTAATGGACTAGATTAGTGTAGGTTGATGAAGTAGGAGATTTTCTCACTAGAAATCTTTTTCTCTTCTCTTTTCTTCAACTGAAGAAAAACCTAGAAAGGAGAAGAGAAGGAGATGGATTTGGATGAATGAGTGTGAGAGTGAACCATGTGCTGGAGATAAGATTGGGATGAATAAATATCTAAGAGTAAAACAAAAATGAGGAGATGAGTCATGGCTTCTCAATACTTCTCCAAGCATCCAAACCCATGACTCATTTTCCACATTTTCTATTTTTCTTAAAAAATAAATCATCCCAATAATCTTCAGTCTAGTGTGATTATCGTACATCCTAATCCTATGTATCATCAACCATGATACAATATCAATTTATATATAAATATATATCACATATATATAATTATATATATAAAGAGAAGAAAATTTAAAGTGAGCTAATATTAGTTTATATATGTATATACACATATCAAATTATTAAATCAACACTGGATTCAATAATCCGGTTGTATCATATATAACCGACTAATATCATATGTGTATGTGTGCGCGTGTGTACGTGTGTATCAAAATATTAAATCAACACTTGATTCAATTATCCGGTTATATCACATATAACCGATTAATATTCAATATTAGATATTAAATCAACACTTGATTCAATAATCCGGTCATATCATATATAACCGGCCAATATCAAATATATATATACATAAATCAAATTATTGAATCAACACTTGATTCAATAATCCAGTTATATCACATATAACCTAACCAATATCAAATATTACTAGATTAGAATACGGTATCACATACTCGTATTTAATCAAGCTCCCGCACATATCTCCATATATGCCCTGCTTCATTTCGCTTGAGCTAAGAAATCTTTGTGTGGGACTCAAAAACTCGTCAATACGCCAGCAGTGGGTAATGATCATATCAGATGCCCACAAGCCGTCAGCGGTACTAACTGAATGTAATGGCTACCCAGGTATTGAACGAATAGAAGATCAACAAGTAAACTTGTCCAAATTCCCGTAAAGCTTATAAGCAACACTTACCGTACAGTCCGGTCTCTTCGTCTGATATATCGTATATCGAGTATGGGGGTAGAATCGTCAGACCCCCACTAACTTGATAAGTCAGGCCGATGTGTGGCCTATAACCTTTCGAGAAACTATTGATAACACTTACCAGTAAATCTCATCAGCCCTGGCCAGGGATTTGCTGTTATAGCCAATCGAGTTTAGCGCAACATCAACTCCCAATACCGGAAGAGACGGAATCCCTCCCATCGCTCACTGCCTCTATGTGACTCGGGATTGTACCCAAAATCCACCTGTTTGCACGACTCCTTTGAGCCGTGGTAGGGAGGAAATCAAAGCACAGTGGGAACCACACAAGACACTATAACGATCTCGGGTCTACAGACTAACCTGTATAAGTGTCGCCAGAGAACTGCTATTTGACGATAGGTGTGGTACCATCTAGGAGTTCTCGGCGAGTCCTGTTCGGTGTACCCATTCTCTAATGAGCACCCGTGCACAATCTTTGATGTCAAACACTAATGGTTGTGAGATCAACCATCGCCCCATACAGGGTCAAGAAACGTACACACTAGTCTACTCTGTAATATCGATGCCTTGTCTCGATATTCTCTCGACTAGGAACTGTTAAAGGATGTACTTGTGAACTACACAAGCCCCATTAGTATGATCTATATCATAGTCCTGGTAGTCAAGCCTACATCCTAAGGGCTTTATCAATATGTATCAGAGAGACAATATAATAATACAAATGTACATGTTAAGATAAAGAGCAACCAGATAGCATACTATCATGTCGAGCAAGAAAGTCCTATATATATATGTCCAAGCATCCACTATATTATACAATAATGGCCTCTAGGGCATACATATTCCTAACATACCCTACCATGGCTTAAAGGAGTCATGCAAGTAGGTTATAGTTGGGTACAGTCCCGAGCCATATGGAGGCAGTGAGTGGATCGTCAGGGATTCATCTCTCCTGGTATTGGGGGTAGATGTCGCGCTGTACACGGGTGGCCATCAGCAGAAATTCTTGGCCAAGATGGACGAAATTTACTGATTTGGATCATTGGTTTTTCAGTGGGTGATAGGCTTCACACCGACAAGAAATATCGCGTTATTCGGGGTCTGACTTTATCCATCCTCTAGAATCAGTATGCTATATTCTTAGACGAAAAGATTGGACTGTACGGAGATTGTCACAGACAGGCTCAGTAGGGGTATGGATGAGTTTGCTCGTCGGCTTTTCTTTTTTTCAATATCTGGGTAGCCATTACGTACAGCTAGTGCCATTGACGTACTTGTGATTAAACTCATTGCCAGTGTATTGTCGAGTCTTTAGAGTCCCACACAGAGGGTTTTCCCAGTTCAAGCGAAATGATGTAATGACCGTATATTGATACGTGCAGAGTTCCGATTAAGTATGTGTACTAGCTATACGGACTTTAATCGGGCGGATGATAATACTATCCGACTTAGAGTTAAGCCGGATTATTAAATCAAGTTTTGATTTAATAATTTGCATATATGTATTTTGATATGTATATTCTAATATTATATTCATTGTGTTTTTCTATCTCTTGGGTATTCGTATATTAATACGAATATGAGCATATATTTGCGGGAACGTATTTTTGTATTCGTACAAAAATACATTCTTTAAGGTGGACATCTCATTTATGTTGATTTTCTATTTTTGGAAAATAGATATTATGAAATGAGGTGGAGGGGAGAAATGGTGGAGGGTATGGCCAAATGAATTATTTATTCATTTGGTCATACTATTCAAGCATGGTTGCTTTTATATTTGGTGAAATCTTTTTAATAAAAGGAAAAAGGGCATGCTTGAATTTGAGAGGTTATTCTTTCAACTATTTAGTTGCTCTCACCTCCATGGCTCCTCCTTCTTCATTCTTTTCTTCTACCTTCTCATGTGATGAGAATCAAGAAGAAAATGAGATTGAAAAATACTAGAACACACACACTACATCCCTAAGCTTCACTTCTTAGCAAGTTGTGTACCTTAGTTGCTTCACTAGGTTATTTTTGTGTGAAACTAGAGCTTGGACTAGGTTTTCTCGGATGGATCATTTTTGGCGAAAGAGAACCGGCTTGCAAGCGTGATCCGAAGCTCTTAAGAGCTAGCTAGAGTCCACAACATTGGAGCTCTTGAACAAAACTTAAGGATGTGAGTATTCTACACATAGTAGATTAGTTTAGCTCATTGGGTTTTTGTTTACAAGTTCTAGCACTTTAGTTTGATTCATGATTTTGGAACTTTAGCAAACTAGAAAAATTTTAAAATCCATATTGCTATCTTCTAAAATTAGCTTGCTAGTGTGCAAGAGTTCCCAACAGGATTGTTTTCGTGCCTCTAAGCAAATGGCCAATATTCATTTCATTAGATTTGATCGAACGATTTCCTACAGTTAGCGGTTTAATGGCAGATGTTGAGTGGAACATTGCTCTAATAGGCTCTTTATTCGGGGACATTTTGGCTTGTTCTGTTAGATCGCTACCTTTGTGCTACCGAGCTAAGGATGATGCTGGGTTGCGAAAGAAGTGTATGCAAAGCTTATCCTCGGTGAATCAGAGATAGAATCCTTAACAACGTCTTGGCTATGACATTCTTATGCGGGGCCCCGGGTTCGTACTTTTTGGTAGCAGCTCATGTAGGGATCGTATTGCTGTGAAGCATGAGTTACAGAGACGCAGCTATTGCGTCTTTGATAATTGTTCCTTATGCGGTGCTTACTTTGAAACCATAGATCATGCTATCATCCAGCGCTCGATTGCTAGACTCTGTTGGGAAACTTTGCTTGTGGTGGTTGGGGATAATGATCTTAATATTTAAACGGTCGATGAACTCATAATAGAAACCAAATCCTTGTACGCGGTAGTCAACAACGTCTCAGACAAGCTTTTCTAATGTACGGAGCTTGGATAATTTGGAAACAACGTAACGGTTTTTTTTTTTAATGGAATTGCTCCGGCACCTGACAAGGTCCACGATAAGGTGTTGTTTCTTGCAAAGGAGTACTGGTGTCATGAATTTGGAATTTACTCAACCTCATGATAGCTAGCTAGTGCGATCTTGTGTCCTCTGGACACCCTCCCCATATCCCTCCCTTTCAATGGTCACACTCACGACACGATGAAATCAAGGTGAATTTCGATGGTTCGGTCAATGAGTATTCTATGGCAGGAGCGTTTTTTTTTTGTCGGGATGAGAATGGATACGTTCTTCTAGGTAAAGGTTGGCGACTTTCAGGGCTAACTATTCCTTTGGTTGAGCCGTCGGCGGCTAGAGAAGCTGCCAAGATTGCGATTTTTGTGCTGCATGCAAGTAAACTCTGGCTTGAGGGTGATTTTCTTCTGGTTATCGGATGGATTAGCCACGAAGGCAATCCTTCTGGCATTGCATTGTTAATGCTGGAGGATATCTAGGAATGGACATGGTTGTTCGAGTTTAGAGCTACACATATATTCCGTGAAGGAAATGCAGAAGCTGGTTTTCTGATTAATACAAAAGCATTGGATGGTGCAGTTGGATTTATTGAGATGACATTCCCAATTGCCTTATTGCAGCGGGTCCGAAGCGACTGTGATGGTTGCTTCTTTATAAGAGCTTAATGAAACTTTAGTACCAAAAAATATCCAGCTTCTTTGCAGATCTTAAGAAGCATTTTGCGGAAGGAGAAAAAGAAAGCCGACAATTATAAAGCGTGTGACGGTTTCTTAGGGGAAACCCTAGCTCTTGTTGGTCTCCCTTTCGGCTCCTCAAATCTATATTTTTTGGGTAAATTATCCCAAAAAAAACCCAAGCAGGTTTTTGAAAGAAATAAGCGGCGGCGGCGATAATCGGAAAGATTTTTAGTTTCTGGCGACACAGTTGTATTTGAAAGCTTATCATCATCTTCGTCGATCTCATCTCTTCTGCATCCATGGCGAGGCAGCTTCGATGCTGCAGCTATTAGGTACGCCGAATCTAAATCTGATCCTCATCTCTCTCTCTCTCTCTCTCTCTCTCTCTCTCTAATGACGACGGCGACGACGACGGCGACGACGATCTCTCATATCCAACGAAACCAAACCCTAACTCTAATGTCCCAATTTTTTTCTCCATTTAGGGTTTATGGGGGTGATATGTGGAAATAGCTTAAGTTTTGAGGGATAATAATCAAGAAAAACCCTTCCTTTCTTTAAAGGAACAAACTTTCAGGGTTTGATTCTCTCAGATCTGGCGGAAAAGATGCTTAACTTGCAGGAAACTCCCTTCATTTTTTGGCCGATTCAGGCTAATTTGGTACCTTTATTCCCTCTGTTTTAATCTAATTGTC